>JAUMJK010000740.1:0-600000 GCA_033558105.1 Coccyzus lansbergi | reverse complement strand
CTGTTCTTTTGCAAGTGGTCATAGGTATTATAAAGGTGTCCACGGGTCAGAGATTATGAAAAAAGTAAACACTTCTGTACCGTTTTAGGCATGCATCTGCCTGACAATCCGAGGACTACTCATGTAGCAAAATATCCTTATGTTTACAACAATATTCACACTTTAACTCAAGCTCTTGTTGTGTCTACATTTTACCTTGCAACCTGCACCAAAATCACCTTATTAAGAACTGGTCTGTAGTCTACATGTCTCATCTTCCCAGTTTGTTTTGTTTAAGGTTAACATCACTATTGACATCAAAAATAGTAAATCTAATACCTGAATTGACATCCAAAGTTGATTTAAGATATTGTTTCGTGTTACATCTCTACAATCTTTCTTGTTCATATTTAATGCAAAAATGTTTCTAAATCAAACAGTTATTGACAAAATTGAAATGCAACTTTCCATGTAAGTAACTCAGTCCAATGACCACAGTGCCAACTATCTCCAATCAGACTCCAAAATTAACGTCATATTACCTACCGCCCTACAAATTTTAAACTCTCTATAAATGTAAGTGTATAATAATTTCTTCTAATAATAAAATATATTGAATGGCATTGTAACAAAATCAGTGTGTTTCCCTTTTCTTACAGTCTCTCATAAACAGTGAATCAGTTTTATTGCATTCGCAATGACCATAATAAAAGTGTTGTCCTAGAAGATATACTTCTAGGTTTATTAATCTGCTCATATATCAACTGGGAGATTGTGGCAGACCAGAGTGCATAAAACTACATGAAATATATTATAAGGTAAAACTACAAAACAATCCTTGTAGTCAGCTTGGAACAAATCATTAGTCTGGATTTCATAAAAGGCTTAAATTGAAGGCAAATGAAGAAAATAAAACAGGATTCCAAATGCAGCAAACAGTGCCTAAGATACAAGCCTAAAACTAAATGTAAATTGCCAGTAGGAATATAAAAGCAAAGCAAGGTCTGTGTCTAAATAAGCCTATACTGCTGTGCAACTATTTATCTATGATTGCTATGGCCTTGTAAAAATAGCGTCAGTGATTGTCTGGACCCAGACAAACAGGACGTCAGGGACACTGGGAAAGCACTTCCACACCCCAGGCAGGATTTACAAGGGCTCCTCCATGAACTCCCACATTGTCTTATATCGGCCTTTATGACTCTCCAAGTGCAATACAGGCATTCACACACAGAATCACGCACAGAATCACACATAGAATCACCAGGTTGGAAAAAGACCCACTGGATCGTCGAGTCCAATCATTCCCATCAAACACTAAACCATGTCCCTCATCCACCCATCTCTTACAAACCTCCAGGGATGGTGACTCAACCACTTCCCTGGGCAACCTCTGCCAGTGCCTAATGACCCTTTCTGTAAAAATTTTTTTCTGATGTCCAGCCTGAACCTCCCCTGGCAGAGCTCGAGGTCATTCCCTGTCCCCTGTCACTTGGGAGAAGAGGTCAGTTCCCTCCTCTCTACAACTTCCTTTCAGGTAGTTGTAGAGAGCAATAAGGTCTCCCCTCAGCCTCCTCTTGCTCTGACTTACTCTTTTCAGAAACCAATTTCCTTCCATCACTTATTTAGACAGGGTAGGGAGATTTGCCTCCTCAGTTACCCCCCTAGGTCACAGTCCTGTCACCTCTGAGGGCTGCAGCAACAAGGGGTAAACTCATGAAAAGAATCAAAGGCAAAACAAGAAAAGGAGGATTTTTCAGAGCATGTAAAGCCTGCAAACAGCTTCTATATTTTTATAGTATTAGAAATCTATATTCTCCACGTTTAGCAGTCACAGCCCACTGCAGTTCTCGTTGCTGTTAACGATTACCACTCCTTAGTCCCTAATGTGCTAATAATGGGGAGAAAGAAGGCAGAAAGGGAGCAAGAACAAACGGCAGACAGCAGGCAAATGTCTTCAGCATAAGGGAAAATATTTTAAGAAAACAGAAAAACCATGAAACCATCTTCCACTTTGGGAAGTACTTTTCTATTAAAGGAACATCAGCATAAGATATGTGTTAAGGATAAGAACACACAAAGTAAACATATGGCAATGAGATTAAGCTGAATATTTTTATTGCTTTATTATCTTCTCATGCTAGGCTAAAAAAATATAAACCCACAAACCTGCAGCTCTTAAAGCAGTTACAGATATGGGAGGAAAAAAAGCAAGAAACAAGACTGAAGCATTCTGTATCTTTTATCATCTGCTGCCATCTGGAAACAGATGTATTTTCTACAAGGTCTGGGGATTGCAGGGAGAACTCTAGGAAGGCAAAACAAATGTTAGAATGTGATTTTTTTTTTTTCAGTCACAGGAAGGAGACCTGCTGGAGGGGTTTGCAGGTATATTGATCTGGCTGAGATGGAGGTTTGGTTTTTTTTTTTCTCATAATAGCCTGCATGCTGCGGCGTTTCAGATTTGTGACCACAAGTTTGATAACTCACTGAAGTTTTAGTCACGTCAAGGCCTTCTCATTTCTCATGCTGCTCTCTTACCAAGTAGGCTGGGGATGGACAAGAGGCTGGGAGGGGGCACAGCCAGGACAGCTGAACTAACCTAACACAAGGGCTGTTCCGTGCCAGGTAATGTCATGCTCAACAATAAAACTCTAGATACTCTCCAAAGCAGCTGTCACTCAGAGACTGGGTGGGCACTGATCTGTTGGCAAGAGGTGGTCAGTGATCATAGAATCATAGAATCACCAGGTTGGAAGAGACCCACAGGATCATCGAGTCCAACCATTCCCATCAATCTCTAAACCATGCCCCTCAGGACCTCATCCACCTGTGCCTTAAACACCTCCAGGGAAGGCAAGTCAACCACCTCCTTGGGCAGCATCGCTTCCTGTTTCTCCTTTTTACCTCAATCCTTGTTTTCTCTTTGCCCCCCGAATTCTCTCCCCCATCCCACTGGGGGTGGGAGACAAGTGAGTGGCTGGTAGGTGCTTTGTTGCCTGCTGATGTCAACCCACCACAGCAGGAAAGCCGTGATACAGCTAAGTGAGAGCATATAAAAGTGAGCAGCCTTCCAGTGATTAAAAGAGACCTACAGGGAAGACGGAGAGAGACTCATTATCAGGCTGTGGTAATGAGAGGCAATTGTTTTAACCTGAAAGATTCTATGATTCTGTGAAAGATTTAAATTAGATACTCAGAAAGGATTTTTTTTTTGACTGTGTGAGGCACTGGAACAGGTTGCCCAGAGAAATCATAGAGGTGTTCAGGGCCAGGTTAGATGAGGCTTTGAGTAACCTGATCCAGTGGAAGGTGTCCCTGCATACAGCAGGAGGGTTGGAACTGGATGAACTTTAAGGTCATTTCCAACCTAAACTCTTATTTGATTCTATGTTTCTATGTAGGTATGGACCCCTGGGGTACATTCCCAGTGACTGCTCTCCAGCTGGACTTTGTGCTTCTGATCAGCCTAACTGATCAGTCCACTTCAGCGTCAGCCCTTTTAGCCCATATTTCTATCAATTTCTCAATTAGGATGTTATGAGAGAAAACCTTACTTAAATCCAAATAAACAAGCACTGTTTCCCCTCATCCAACCAGTCAGTCCTCTCATTAAAGAAAACTTTCCATCAGGTTGGTTAAGTAACATTCCAGTTTCATAAATCTGTGCTGACAAGTCCAAAGTGTCTTTTGTCCACACTGAGTTTGAATTGACAGTTATTTATCCATAAGCGAGACTGAAAAGGATTTTAGTCTTGACAGGCAAGGGAAGGTAGATCTGTGAGACATAAGAACAGGGGTGGTTGCTGAGCTCATGAGCAATACTGTGGAACAGTCAGGGTGAAAGAGGTGAGCAAGGCTGACCAGATCCTGCCCTCAGAGCTGGAACAGGCTAGGAACCTCTTCCAAAGGCAGGCAGGAGGAACAGGAAGACAAATACGAGAACTAGGGAAAGATAGCATCGTGGAAGCCAAACTTGTAAAGCATGAAAAATTACAAAAATAATCTACACATCAATTCAGTCAGGTTTGGCATAAAGATTTCATGGAGCTCTTTTAGTGCCACCACAGACCTTGGATGGCGATAACCTCTTTATCTGAAAGATCCTCTCCTTTTCACTGAAACAGTGCAGTTCTTGAGGTTCTCCAGGACCACAAGGGGCCTCCCTGAACCGAGTTCATTGCAGAAGACTATTTATACTACTTGTGTTAAAGACAACAACAAAGCTTCCTGCAGTTTCACACTGAGTAAAATAAAATGATTTTAAAATGAGGTGACTCCTGGTCAGGAAATCCCTAAACAGTGCACAGTCACAGATAGTAGCCTGACCCTAGAAACTACCATTGCATGGCTTCACGTTATGTGCTTTAAAACACAGGGGAGGCAGCCTCTAAGATGTGCCAAGGAGAGAGTGTTGTCAGCAATGCAGAGAAAGTGTGACCTACTACAGCTAGCAGTACTGCTAAATAAGGAAACACAAGACATATATTATTAAAAGTCATCTTTAATAGAATTCAAAAATAGCTATTGCAAACTTTATTTGAAGAAAAAGAAATCATTGACTATTTTCCAAAACCCTGTGAAACAGTCTAGTTCTTTAATATTTATTATTTGAAAAGAGAGAAGAAATTTTCATAGCTGGCAGGTTAGTTCACTTCTATTTGCTCAAAATAGCTCTTAAAAGCTTTCTTCTACCATTTCTGATAGGATCAAAAGTGGAAATGCATCCAATGACCCTGAACTAGATCAAAGTGGTACCTGACTACATCTCAAGGCAGCCAAGAATTTTAGTTCAAATTGCTTAAGGCCTGATATGGAAAAAGAAGAAATGCAGTAGCCAGGAGGACAGCTAATGTAGGATACATTACACTTGCTTATATGACACTTCCTTTGAGCCAGCACTTTTGGTATCATCTTCCTCATATTAGCATCCTAAAAACACTAAAAACCACAACAAAAAAGTCAATTCATTAATATGTCATAAGATCTGAGCAAGGTTGACATAGTTTTTAGGCAACCACTAAGAAATACAGAAATAAAATGTATGTCATGAAATTAAGCAGAAATCTTAACACAGAGTTCTGGTGATTAAAATGTAGCACATAAGAAATTAATGCTCATGCATATCTGAAAAGAAAGAGTTATGTAATTACTGGATTGATCTAATATAGCACACTGTCAGACTTTATTGCATAGAGTAGCACAATGATATTTCCAAGTTGCACACAAAAATACAATAAACTTAATATAAACCAGTGCTGACATCAAATATTTTGATGCAGGAAGAAGGAGAATCTAATAATAACTCAAAAGACCTCATCACATAATTGCTTTTATACTTTACAGATAAATTACTAATGATACCATCTAATCTTCAGTGTATCTAGAGGACTAAATACATAAAGATGGTTCTGAATGAAGATTTATAGTGGAAGAGAAAGGTTATAAGAGAAATATTATTAGCCATTAGAATGAGAATTAAAATTCAATAAACTTTCTGAGTGTCCGAGACAGAAAAATGATGCCATTAGGGACTATATAATATTTCCTAAAACCCTAACTGTGTATTTTGAAAAACAGAACATCACACAATGTTTTTTGCTTTGGGTACTTTGTGAAGATCTTGTATGTTTGCACACACATTTCACAGTGTGGTGCACTGGAGGCTATACAGTGTACATACCTATGCTTTTTACAGGAATCTGCTTAAATCAAATACTGTCAATATTCTTGAACAATACATTTAAAGAAACATTGTTAGGATAATAATTTGAAAATTAAATAAACCAGTTTTTTTAAATCTTAGGTCTGGTTTCCAACAGTGACTTTCAAGGCAAAAGAGAGGCATGTAATGTTAGACCTTGGCTCTTCTCTTTCTCCCACACCAGTTAAGCCACTTGTCCCTTTTATCTCCTGCCACTCATGTGCACAAGCCACAAGCTCTTACTTGTGAAGTAAATGGGAGCAGGGTGGTGCCATGCTGGGAACCAAATCAGCATGCAGACTCCAAGGTGCTGTAAACCTGTCAGAGACCACTTGTCACAGGATGAGTGTTCCCTGCTCTGTTTGGTACAGAAGGTCTCCAGATGACACTCAAGACAAACCTGCAGAGAAAACCTTGGCTAATATCACAGACAACAGCAAAGGCGGAATCTGGGGAGGAAGATCCTTTAAAATGTATTATGTTTTTCTTTTAAACTCAATCGTAAATAAATGACTCTTTCTTACTGACTTTAGAGCATATTCATAGTCCTGCACAGACCATGTCCACTAGCAGCATGTGGATGAAAAAGGCATGGCAAGTATCAGAGAACACTCAGATTTCAAAGAAGCAGTAACAACACAGAAATGTTGAGGCAACACAACACGAAGACTCCATCACAAAAAAAACCTTTTCGTGACTGCTTTTAGCACCACTCCTTAAAGATCCTGTTTCCGAAGCGTTCCTAACCAATTCCCAACTTCAGTGGGAACATGCTTCCCATAACATCAAAAACTGATTATAAAGAGCAATAGAAAAAATATATATGCTGAACATTTGTGTAAAGATTCCTACCCAGCAATGAGGAAAACACAAAAAGTCACTGTGTCACATGAACTACCCTTTACCCTGTTCCACTCATTGCCAATGCAGAAAATCTTTATTCTCTGCAACTCATCCAAAGCCTAGGCACAACTGTAAAGTGACTGAAGGCATCAATGTAGGAAAGTTAATGGCCACCTGGTGTAAACATTTGTTTAAAGTCATATGTTCTACACTCTTTCTTTAAAACAGGTTAGTACAGGCTTGGCTGTCTGTAACAATATGTCCTGCTGTATAGAAAATGTAAAATAAAAGAGGATGTTTGTTCATTGACTACAACAATTTCCATGACATGGTGCATTATGACTGATACTTCTTAGTAAGGTGTGCAAGGCAGCCAAAAGTCATTTAAAAATATGTGGTGTTTGTCTCATAATCAAAAGTAAGGGCATACTATTAAAAGCTGTACTTTCTGAAAATAGGTCGAGCAATTTAAATCCATTTTTTCTTGAGGATATTCAGGAAGCTGGGACTGTTTGCAAAATAAAACTCACTTATCTACTCCAAATCAGTGGTTTATCCCCACTCTATCTTGCCTAGAAAATAAGCCTCTTTATCCTAACATGAATCAGATATCAATGTACTCTTAAGACATTATACATATAGTGAATACTGAAAGTATGTGAAAATATGTTCTTGAAATTATAGTAAATGGAGGCAAATGACGTGTCAAGGCTGATGTCTCCAAAAGCAAAAGATGAACTGCTTTCATAGTTCCACTGCAGCAAAACATACTCCAGTTCAGAGTGTGAATGTCTTCCAGATCTTACACTTGGCACAATTCAATCTATGCTCCCGCATATGAGCAAAGAATTGGAGATGCAAACATATATTTTTAGTTTGTATTCGTGGTTTCTATTAGCTTTAGACCCATGCAACCAAGCATATGAGTTAGAGGGTCAGATACTGCATCCTACTGACTAAGCAGTGTTTTGGATTGCAATAAATATAATATTACTTCATGTGGATCAGAGAGCAGCACAGGCACTCATGTTAAGGCACTCATCAATTATTCAAAGTGCAAGAGCTCAAGTGTGCCAAAGACAAGTGAAAAGCATGAACTTACTGCAAAGAATCAGGCCTAAGCTCTGCCAGAGAGACAGAACAGAACCCTAATTTTGTGAAAAACACTGTAAAGTAAAACAAATAACACCACCTAAACTAGTTTTGCCGTTAAAAACCTATGCATCAGTATTAGAAGGCACTCAATTCAGGAAGTTCAGGCCTCTTCCCATGCTACTACCATGCACGAATTTCTTTTTTGAACAAAAGTATAGATGAGCATAAAATACAAAAATATACATTTTAAGCAGTAGCAAAATTTGAATAAAAATTAGAAATTGTCATATAATTACATGTGGACACGTACACATGCCGTCTCAAAAAAGTAGGAAAGAAAAGGATCCAATAGCCTTAAAAATTCTAACTCTGTTAGATGGTATAACAGTTACTTACTTCATTTGAGTAACTAGGAATTTTATCAGTTTGGCATCCCTATCAAAAAGAAGTAACTACTAGACATCACAGGCATTGTTCAAGAACGATAAATCAGCTGCCAGACAGGGAAGACATTCATACACACTCAGGAGGTAAGAGCTCCCCCAATTCCATTCATGGAGACCTGAAATTCTTCCCTTGCACAAACAGCAGATTTGGGTGTAAAAGTACCTGCTGCTCTTCACCATCCCACTTCAGCAAAGCACTTAGATATACAAGGATGTGCTTAAAGTTAAGCAAGAATGTCAATTCTTTTGCTAGACCAAATGTATGTGCAGCCCATTCCACTTAAAAGCCTCTCGCACCAACCAAAAGCAGGAGTCGCAGGCACAGATGGCACACAAGGCAAACCAGTGGACATGGTACAGAGAGAAGTAAACAGCAGTTCAGGGATTACGCCACTTAAATCATTGACAACACTGCAAACCCAAGACATTAATGATGGCCCAGGGTGACATTTCTAGAAGACTTCCAAAAACCCAGAGAAGGATGAAAGCAACCTTCATCCTGTTGGTCATAAATACACCTGTGGAGACCAGCATTCTCACATGGGAAGAGAATGACATTTGTTTCTGAATAACCCTCTATCTTTGATACATTTACAGTAGAACTCTCCTAGAGAAAACTGCATGTGAACACGAGGCCCTATTTTCAAACACGATTAGCTTACGAATTGGTAAAAAATAATCCACCAATTCTCTGTAATGATAAAAAGAGTGAGAATTTTCTGGAGCGTTCAGCAGTTTGGTTTTGGCTCTTGGACCTGCTCTGAAGCCAGCTCTTTTTATTTTTCATAATATTCCCCATGACAGCATACAGCAAAATTCAATATTAATGCTAAGTGTCATGTCTGTAGAACTGAACAAAGTGAGCTCTGATACGAAGCTTGCAGCACTCTGCTTAGAGAGACTCCAATGAAGAAGCAGATAGTGTTTCAGAAAAGTACAGTAAACTAACATATGTCCCTAAAAAACACGCACAAATGAAAGCTGGGGTGAAAAGGTAATGTGAACATTGAGCTAAGTTTATATTTCTTCAGACTGCTTTCTCGGTAACCGTGCCTTTTCAGAAAATAACTTCAGTATGAAACTAACACTTGGAAAGTTTTTCCAGCAGAAACTTAAAGAAGTTTTCTGGCACAGCCAGAAATTTACTATGTGGGCCAGCCCAGTTCTCCCTGAACACAGCATCAGTTTGGTCGCTGTAATCACTAAACACAAGCCGGTATCTGAGCATAAAATTTCCTTTGGATAATTTATGGAAACCTTAGATATGAAACATAACCTGTTTCTTTTTACAGTACCCATGCACACAGTAAGTTTACATGAATGATAAACAACACACAGAACAAGGAGGCCAACGAAGAGTGCTGAAGCAAGGCTGGAGAACCATCTCGGTGGCAGAGGCTGCAATCACTTTCACAGAAGTCACAGGTGGTTATACTTTGCATTACTTCTGAATTGTACATTCTCACTGCTCTTCTCCCTGTTCAGAAAGGTTAGTTAACATTAGTTAATGAACTTCTGAGAACTGACTGACAAATCAGCTTC
Source organism: Coccyzus lansbergi (assembly GCA_033558105.1). NCBI lineage: Eukaryota > Metazoa > Chordata > Aves > Cuculiformes > Coccyzidae > Coccyzus > Coccyzus lansbergi. Next base: position 590,391 of record JAUMJK010000740.1, on the reverse strand, counting down.
AGAAAGCAAGCATTTTAAAGGATGCTCTTCATTCTTACATGCACCTTGTTATATACTACAAAATACTTCCCAGACTGGGAAGGACGAGGCATCAATATTTGTTCTTCTACCAAAACATCAAAATAGTCTCAATATATTCAGGCAAATGCTTGGTGAAAGGCACACTGTAATGGACTTGTTCTCAGGTGTTAGACATGATCTGTTCACAAACCTCAGTTACACGTTTCAAAAGGATTTTGCCCCTATCTACACAGCAATGCCCATGACAAAGAATTCAGATGGTTTACCTGGCAGGTTACTGGCTACAATGTTTAAGAACTAGGTCTCCTAGGAAACTAGCTTGGAAAACTGTCAGCCCATGGCCTGGACAGGCAAATACTCTTCTGGGTAGAAAAACTGGTTGTCTGGCCAGGCCCAGAGAATGACGGTAAATGGAGTTAACTCTAGCTAAACGCCAGGCATAAGTGGTGTCCCCAGGGCTCAGTGCTGGGTCCAGCCCTGTTCAATATCTTTATCAATGACCTGGATGAAGGCTTTGAGTGCACCCTTTGCAAGTTTGCAGATGACACTAGGCTAGGGCGTAGTGTCGTGTCTAATGGTATGAGGTTTAACAAGGCCAAATGCCGGGTCCTGTACTTAGGGCACAACAACGCTATGCAAAGCTACCGACTGGGAGAAGTCTGGCTGGAAAGCTGCCTGGAGGAGAGGGACCTGGGGATGTTGGCTGACAGCAACTGACCATGAGTTTGATAGGAATGGTTGGACTCGATGATCTGATGGGTCTCTTCCAACCTGGTTGTTCTATGATTCTACGATTCTATGAGCCAGCAGCGTGCCCAGGTGGCCAAGACAGCCAATGGCATCTTGGTTTATATCGGAAACGGTGTGACCAGCAAGTCCAGGGAGGTAATTCTTTCCCTGTACTTGACACTGGTGAGACCGCTCCTTGAATCCTGTGTTGACCAATAATATGCTTATGCTACACAGTAATAAGGTGTCTTGTAAAATAATATTGGAAACAATCTTTTGCTTAAAGTCAAAGCTTTCTGTTGCAGCACTGATTATGTCATAGAAATTTAAGACTTTAAGGATATTAATTTATATCTTTAAATTAATATTGTTTATAATTGAGAATTTATGGATACTAAATGTATTTAAATATAATAAAAATAATTACACATGAGCATTTATATGTGAACTTTTAGTACACATATTCATTAGCCTATCTAGCAACATTCTTACTAAAGACTAGGTCCTGAGCTCTTCTCTTCTCCTAGGAACTGAAGCATATGAAAATTCATTTTGGCCACAGATTCTAAAGGTTATGTGTTTGTCTCAAATATAAACTGCTCTAAGTTGATAAGCCATTAGGCCTTAAAACATGGTCAGGTTTAGTGGACAGTGTAGTTACATCAATTAATTTACTGTTTTAGTTTAAAAGTCTATGACTGAACAAACATTTCAGCCTACATAGAATAAATGTGATCTTCATCTAGCTAAAGTAACACACATAGCAGATCTGATTGCCTTTTGTCTTGTGCTGGAAAAAAGCCAACATGAAGAATATTGCCTATATAAATTTTTTATGCCTTATCTCAATCCAAGCCCAAATCCTTAATAATGTTTCAGTCGGCTGATGCAATGAAAACCTAACATCTTCTCCAGCAGCTTATAATCTTTCTTTGCTTTTCATTTTGCCCAAAAGCTTTGTACATCACTGCCTTTCTCTGAAACACACTCGCCACAGAAAAAAAAAAACAACCAACCCAAATTAAAAATCTCTGAAACTGTTATTTCCAAGTATATATTTTTTACATAGCTAAAGAAATCAAAACACTGGCATTTTCTCCAGTGAAGGACTCGGTTCAAACAAGAAATAGATAGAAAAGCTATTTGAAACAATCATTAACTTGGTAAGTGAGTCACATTGAAGTTCCTGTTTCGTTCTGGTAGTTTTGGGAACACATTGGGACAGATTAAAGCAAATTCACACCAGCTGAGGAACCAAGCCATTAGGGCAGTAAACATGCATATGGGAAAACACTACTATTTGGCTAGAAAATTTGGCATGTCAATGTCCAAAAAGGCTGCAGTTCAATCAGAAAAAAAAAATCAGTTCAATGTGGCTCTCTCTTCACTAAAATTTTTCTTGTTTCCACAAGAAGAAACTTTCTTTTAGAGTTCCGATTCACTAAGATCCATTTGAATGACTGGGACTTACTAGGTTCATAGTAATCCACTACAGTCACTGAAGCATCTTGGATATTTGCCACTTTGAAGTCTCTCACAGCTGGAATATCCACACAAACCTGTGTCACATTTAGCTAGAATAACAGAAGAGAAACATCCTGAGAAGTCTTGTAATGGTTACCTCACAGAAGAGGTAAGAAATTCTAGCTCAGCAGTAATCTAACGACTCAGGAGGCATATAAAGATGCTTATCTCATTTAAAATCAGTAAGGCCAAATTACAGACTTCTTGACTTCTGCCTTCTTATATATGATTTTTAAGAGGTTTAATCTAGAAACCCTTTACAAATATAACTGATTTGTACCTATCAAATCAGTCTCAGTAAAAAACAAAGCAACTATAAATTCAATGTGAATAGCAGATACTGGTTTCCCCAAAGAATACAATCATAATGTCTTCCCAAATTTTAAACAAAGAATGGCAGAGTCAAGATTAACACCACTACAAACACATTACGTTGTTATTTTCAACTTACAGAGTCTAAGTAGAAGTTGACTTTTCCATTGTCCCTTTCCATCTTCTTAACTGTATTGTCTAATGGAATGAAATCTGGTGACACAGAGAAACCACTGAGTAAGCCAACTTCCATGAGGACCATACCGCTACTGGGAGCTGTGCCAGAACCGAAGTATCTTTTTAAAACATAGAGACAAAGAAACTTTTAGTAGAAATACAATAATCCACTGTATGACAATTAAATCCCAACTGTGGAAGTAAGAATGTTTATGAACACTTAAGAAATAAATGGAACAAAATGCAAATGAGATATTCTGACTATAAGGAGATAATAATTGATTTCTCTGTTTTCTACCTGATAATTTGAAAGTGGCAAGGCACTGGAACTGGTTGCCCACAGAAATTGTGGAAGCCCCATTCCTGGAGGTGTTCAAGGCCAGGCTGGATGGAGCCATGGGCAGCCTGATCTAGTAGGATGTGTCCCCGCCCATCACACGAAGGGTTTGAACTCGATGATCTTTAAGGTCCCTTCCAACCCAAACTGTTCTATGATTCTATAATTTCGACCACATATACAAAAGCAGGTCTAGCACTGAGAAACCTACAGTTCATAAATCCTACCAGAAACTAAACTGACACAACTAGGAGCTTTCCATTGGCACTTATAAGTGCAGGTTTACACCACAAATATGCAGGAAATAGTGCAATTAACAACATTTTGGAAGAAGTAATTAAGTAATTTCTTCTTATAGATGCACTGTTGTGCTTTTATTTATTTTTGCAAAGTGAGACAAAGGTATACACCCAAAAATGTCTCCCAAAGCCTATCATTTTTCTTTCATAGAGATCGATGGTTTCATTAACAAATTTATCATCAGATTATTTCTCAAAGTTCCAGCTTTAAAACGGATAGGTGTGTTAGTCACTCAGTTCCAGAAAAAAAAAATTAGTAAGTTAAGTTCCTTCTCGTTTTCCTAAATAATGCATATTATTATACCTTCTCCCGATATGAGAATCAGATGCTGGGCTAAAAAGTTTGGTTCTGTTGCACAAGCCCTAAATACTATGCTGCACAACAGAACTATCATAATAGATTTATGGTGTTCTGTGCTACAAGTGATATGTATATGACCTGCAAAAGATTGTATTGCTCTAAATAAAGAAGGTGGTGGCAGAAGAGGTTCCCCCCAGCCCTGGCGTGGAGGGTAAATGTTTACTGTTAAAATAGAATAGAAGTGTCTCCAATCCACATTTTGCAGGCCTGACAGTAGTTGAAAGTAATTGGATAAAACTATTTCTTTGTAGAGCTGGATGGTTTCAAAAAAGGCAAGACTTGCTTCCAAAGCAGTGCTGTTAAGCCTGGCAGCATGGCTGATCAAATGCAGATATGTCTTTGAAAGGAATACAGCACAACTGCTGACTTCAGCTGGCTCGTGAGATTAGAAACAAATGAAACCATCGGTAGGGTGATGTGCTGTGCCAAAGTAGCTGCTATTGAAAACAAATAACTGATTTGGAACTGGATGCAATTATTTCTGCATAATTACAAATAAGAGGAGAGGAAAATACCCAAGCTGTCTAGCCAGCCTGGGATACTACCAAAATACAAACAGGTAACCAAAACAACTTGGTATAGTCAAGAAGTGAATGAGATATATCCCTACAAGTTATAAGGATCTGACTCAAGATCTTAACAAAGAAGAGAGACAGCTTTGGAGGTGGCTACAGGTATAATCAATTCATGTTCTCTTAGAAAAGAAAAAAAAATCACCTGAACATTTTGAGTTGAATTTTATGTTTCAGCTCTTCAGCAATATAAGAACTGTGCAAGACCCTTTCACAGATGATGCAAAGAGAAGAAACCAACACCAAGCTAGCACAGACAGAAAGCAGAAACAAAACAGTGACGAGACCCATCAGCAATCAGTTTCCCATGCCTGGAAATGGTATGTGGGCAACAAGACCAACCGGAGAAGAAACTGGCAGCTCTGGGTTTTTGACCCCTCAGACAGTGAGTTAGCTCCTCTAGCCAAAACTCAGCTCAATTTGAATGAGACATCATCTGCTCCAGTGTTAATACCCAGCTGAGATGACCATGGCCGGTCAACAAGCTGGTTGAAATATAGTGGAATATTTTGCAGATTAGAGAAAGGAAAAAAATTGAAAGGTGCAACCTCCATTATCTGACTATGCATACCCACAGCTAATTAAATGGATTGAGATTTCAACAGTCTTACAGCTCCATATATCCTCCAGGGGCAGTTTTATATGCCACTAGATTTTCCTTTGAACACTTTGCAATTAAAACATCATCACCCTAGAAACTTCCCAGAGAGATGGAGCCCTTCCTGTTTGTATTCCTGAGCCAAAGGTCTTAGCTAGAAAATTAGAGTGCTCGGCCAAGACTTACCCCAGAGCCATCACGTGAGTCCTTTACATGTCAGGAGTCTGTGCTAGACTTTAGACAGCTGTTGACACTTAATAGAAAGCTTTAAAAGAGAGAAAGCCCATTCTGTTTCAAGAGCTCTCTTGTCTTCTAGTGTCCCTGTCCACCATCTGTATCACTGAACTGGTTACCAGAAACACGTAAAAACAGGGCTCTGGCTTTGCGCATACTGGCTACTTCCCAAATTAAATCAATTTGCTCTGTATTGAAATCATATACACTATATAGTATTATTTGTATGATGGTGTCACCTAGAGGCTCTGACTCAAGTGACAGGTTCCTCGTGGTAGGCAGAGCATAAAAATAATTGAGAAATAGGGTGTTTAAATAAATAACAAGAAGAGGATGTGAAGGAAAGGAATGCAAGAGTAATCATGGTGAATCAGGTGGTAATTTGCAAATACTGCCTTTACAAGAAACCTATTATAATTTCACAAGAAGAAAACAGTGTTTCTAGAGGAAGTATTTACAGATTAAATCCTAAAATACAAAGGATGCAGTCATTTCAGCATCTTTGAAGATAATGAAAGATGGCCGATAAAAAGCATAAATATAATGTATGGAGAGATACAATGGGTTTTCTGTGAAATATGCAGTGTTCTTTAACTACAATAAGAATTGTGTACTAAAGAAACCGTCAGGGAACAAACATCTTCATATAAGGCTTTTAAAGATAAACACCTTCACAGCAAGAAAAAATCAGGCAGAAAAGCAGCCAAAGAAACAACTCACTTTAATGACTGGCTGACCTAGGAATATGCAATATGACTTGTTCAATATCATCTGTTCTCATCTGGTCCAAATTTTATCCAGGTAGCATTTGGTGACTGTTCTGTGGTCTCTGAGATGATGTTTCAGCAGCATCAGCTCAGTTCGTAGTAGGTGTCCACTGAACAAGAATCATCATCCCTTATGCAGCACCCCCCTCTCTTATTCAGCAGAAAGAATAGAATTAGGCTGACCAGAAAACTCATCATCTCTTTCAGCTCTAAAATAATGCTCACATTATATTATATTATCAATTAATGACTGCAAGATATATCGGTAAATGAAAGATCACAAAGATACTTGCACAACAGGACAAAACCCCAGTGGAATTTATCATTATGTAAAAACAGATTTTGACTCCTACCAAAACTGTTATTAGTAAGGTTTATTAATAGAGATGACTATTTATTAATAAAGATTATTTCTATTTCATGGTGTTTTCAGCACTTCAGAACTTTCTTCTTTTTTTTAAATAAAATGAAGTATTTACTTCTATATCAAAAGCAAAGCTTTCTGTTCACGCTAGATAAGCGTAATAGGTACTTGTCACAATCTGCTACTAGAATTCAGAATGAGGAAGGTATTGGGTCCACATTTCTCCATATGGCTAAGAAGCATTTACATAAAGAAGCCTTTGAGCTTTTACTTGTATTCCAAACACTTATATACATCTAAGATTTAGGGTACCGCTAACTTTATGCATACCAGTAGAAAAATATGACCTGGCCCGCAACAATATTTGCATGAAACATCTATCACACTATTTACTACCTTAACTGCTTCTTAGTTTAACTACTGTCATTTTTAATAAGTAATTTTTTCATTCTCTTTAGTTATGTGTTTGTAACCCATATAGTAGCACATCCGCACAAACAAATGTATAATTTAACTAATTTAAATTAATTAAAAGGCTGCATAGACAATGAGGTGTTATGAAGTGCTCCAGTTGAATTGCTTACCTTGTGCACACATTCAAAGTTAAGTGGTTTTTATTATCTTTGTCATCTTTTACATCAACATTCAAGTCAAAGGCTTCTTGGTTTTGGACAGATCTGAGCCTCTGATCCGTGTTTTTTCTGTTGTAAATAACATTGAGCTGTGGATTGCAAGTTAAAGACATTAGATGACATACGTAAAGCAAATCTGTGTGGTTAAAACCCTACATTTGTAACATAACGCCAGAGGAATGTTCACATGAGACAGAACATATCACCTCATATCTGACAGCTGCACACATGAGATTCACGGGAATTCTCTGAAAGAAATATTCCTTCTGAACATTTCGTAATGCAGCAGAACCAATGTAATTTCCAGGATACAAGTGAGGAAAACACAAAGGAGCTCAAGGATAACCAGCGATTTTTTCCCTTGTTGTTGTTTGCTGCTTTACAGTGTGTGCAGCTACTTCCTCAAAGAGTGAAATAGGATGAATAAAGGCAAACTTCAGAGACTGACACCCACTGAGTTAAAAGAAACAGGCTATGAATGAAAGCAGAACAAGAGCAAATACATAGCGTATGCACAGCATTTGTCTTCACTCTTCACGTCACAGCATTCATACACTCTAAACAGATGAGGAATAGCATGCTACTCCAAGCCCAGAACAACAGAGTTTTCTTTTAGTTACGCACTTCCATCATCTGGTTCATCTGTGCAAGTACATAGCTACACTCTTCAGTCTGCCTCGAGGACAGAGCTTTCTCACTTTCTGCTCAACAAAAAGGTTCTAAGCCTACAGAAACTATCCCCAGTTGAAGGTATGGAATAATACATGGTAAAAGTAATAATACATGGTCTGGAATAATACATGGAAGACAGTCAAGTAATATATTGTATGTATTTATCTTATACTCTCTCCTGAGCATCCACCTTTCTTCATTGTGGAAAACTAAATACTGGGTCTGACTAAATACTTTGGTCTGACCCAACACAGTCCTTCTGCGCCTCCTCTCCAAATACAAGAACTCGGGGAGCAGATTCAAAAGGAGAAAGAAGTAGCACTTCTTCATCTAATACACCATCAGCAGTAGAACTATTTGCCAAAAGAACCTGTGGTTGTTAAAAGTTTAGAAATATTTTTAAAGTTACAGATTTATGGAAACAAAAAAAAATTATCCATGAAGGAAATATCTACCAAGACAGAGAGAGCATAGAGAAATGACCCATGGATTGGGAAAGCCCTGTGCTGCAAATTAATGAGGGGCAAGAGGGTATAGCAGCAGGATATCACTTCATGCTTGTCCTGTTCTAGTAGCCTTCATTGCTCACCTTCTCTCTACTGAATACAGGAAATTAACTACAGAAGTTGCCCCAGCACATCTGCTCTAGCAACAAAAGCCACCAAAAATGAAATTTAACTTTCAGAAAACATTCCAGGGTGCTTCTGACAGATTAACACCTGATGTGATGTTAATGGTAACTGCAGCATCCCTTTGCTGGGACACAAACGGGACACCATCTCTGCCAGAAGACAAGGGAATGGGTTGCTGACTCAGCACTTCAGTGTGATGAATCAGAAAGCTCAACCTTCAAAACTCTGGAATGATCAGAAAAACAAAACAAAAAAATCAAATACAAGAAATCAAGAAATAATTTACATTATTTGCCAAAATAGCAATTTTCACCAACAACAGAATAGTAAGTTTGCATATGGTTTTCCCAAACAAAATCATTATCTTTTGCCTTAGTCATCAAGATAAAACACAAAGCAGTGCAAGGAAGGATCTTCTTTGATTTCAGTAGAAAAATAATAAGAAAGTAGTCTGGAGAAGAGGAGGCTGAGGGGAGATCTTAATGCTCTCTACGACTACATGAAAGGAGGTTGTAGCAGGGTGGGTGTTGGTCTCTTCTCCCAAGTAACAAGCAATAGGACAAGAAGAAATGGACTCAGCTTGTGTCAGAGGAGGCTAAGATTGAATATTAGGAAAAAAATCTTTACTGAAAGAGTGCTAAAGCATTGGAACAGGCTGCCCATGGAAATGGATGAGTCACCATCCCTGGAAGCATTAAAAAAGACCATACAGACCTGTCACTTCAGGACATGGTTTAGTGGGTATGGTGACACTGGGCTGACAGTCAGGACTGGATGATCTCAGAGGACTTTTCCAACCTTAATGATTCTATTCTATTCAAATAATTCCCCTTGCAAGATCTCAACATGCACTTTGTTTGGCTAAAGAACAGGGAATCAAGAGTGCTTCTGGAAAATCACGGTCCCTTTACAATACTTTCTGGCAACAAATGGAAAACTGTCAGTCTGAATTTGAAGGTATGATGTGGGTCATCCAAGTTATAGGTTAGCAAGTCAGTTATATACTAGCAAGTCTGTGCAAACAGAGGAGTCTTTAATTCCTGATTTATTGCTTTTGCTGCTACGTCTCTCACTCCTTGATATGAAAGTTATGCTCCTTCTCTCAATCTACACACATATGATTCCTATTGCCCTGCACTGCTGAATTTACCATGCTTTATGAGTGCCAAAATCTGTACAGGCACTCAGGACAACTGTGGTGCAACACTGAACGTTTATCCAGTAAAAATGCTCTGCAGGAGAAGGAACTACCAAGGGTGAAGCCAATCTAGAAAGCCTGCCAGTTAAAGGCATGCAGACAGTTTGGTAAAAACAAGCTGGCAGCGCATCAACGATCTGTCATCACAGAAACAAAGCTGTTTTAACTTTTGCCAGAAAGCTAAAGAACGGGAATTTATGGCCAACACAGGATATCTGAAACCACATACTGAACAGGTCAATCACCTAGTTTTTTGTGGAATGAGTTATCATTGTTATGGTCTGACTTCTCCTCTTCTAGTTTCTCATGAAGGAAAAATCTTTTTCACAACACAGAGTTTAACTGAAGTCTCTTTCTTTATACTTTGCTACTTTGGGGACAGAAGGTTATTACACAGAAACTAGCATTAAATCAACAAAATGAGCAACTGCATTTCTTCCTAAACCTTTTAAGAAGCAGTTGCCAAAGCTAAAGGAAGAACTGGTCCAGTCTTGTCATACAAAACTAGCTCTGTCGAGAAACCCAAGAAGAGAAATCTTCAGCACAAGAGATGCTTATGACAGGATCTGACCCAATCAATTGCATTACATTTCAAAAACCATGAATCATTTATGGTGCCCTAATCAATGCCTTTTACCCTCTTCTTTTTCGTCTTCAACTAGCAGCTTGATTGAGGGCATGAATACAATGAAATCATCTACATTATCTTTCCATCTCTTTTCAACTACTTAGTATACACTCAAACTGTAATGAAGAAATAAGTGTGCAATTCACAGTCTGTTTTTTCAGTCCCATCTCACTAAATAACATTAAGTCCCTTACTTAAGTCTAGTAAAAATATGCTGCATGGAAAAAATCAGTGTTCTTCAGTAACAAGTAACAAGTCATCTGCAGGTTTTTCCTTACTCCCTGTCTATATATGAACAGGAGATCAAGGATATCTTGCCCACTATCCACTTCGTCCACACCCAGCCTTCTTGAGCCTGCTAACCCTTCTGTTGCCAGTCCTGCATTTCAGTTGAATCCTTCTTTGTTCCAGAAGGCATGAGTCATGCCAGATTTTTTGAGGTACTCGCCAAACGTGGTTCACATTAGTTCTAGAAGAGATATTTTTTCCAAAGACTTTCAGCATGGAAGAGAAATTCTTCAACTTCCTTTCTCTAGAGTGCCTTTCATATACCCTTACTCTACAATCAGCCATACCTCAGGACACCCAATAGTATGTGCCCATATAATGAAGGGAATTGCTCAGAGATCTTGTTGACTGCAGAACCACAAAATGACAAGTATGTGTCTGCTTTTGCAACTACATTATTCAAAATAAATATATCTTAAGAGATCTTGCAGAGTCAAGAGTGAATGCACTGCCAACCTGCACATAAAGACAGTGAGATTTCACAAAAATCTAAGGGGTATTTTTTCCCAAGAATTCACTGTGTTGGGAAAGCAGCCTTTTCCACGAATGGACCAAATCTTGTGTTCTGTGATATTTAAATACATTACTGGTTTGATGTGCTACATTTGGCCAGAAAGTCAGATCCCAGAACAGCGAATCTCACCACTGTACTTTGGTAGGCCTAAGACAATGAAACCCAGCTGAAAAAATGTGATCACAATGTCATATGTTATCTGATTTATTAAATGCAACCCAGATCTATTTTATGGCTGGGAAAAAGAGAAATCTCATTCCAATGGCATCGGTTCTTTTAGAATATTAGACCTGCCAAAGGAATCAGACGGAAAGGATTGGTCCCAGTTGAAGTACAATATACTGAATCAAGTCACGTCATTTCTGAATCAAAGCTGCAGGAAAAAAGTCAACAGCACAGTGACAGAAGAGCAGCAGAGAAGAAGATAACCTGGCACTGGTTCCTGAACACCAGTTATTTGGGAGTACATTTGCATATTCACATAACAAACCAGGAACTCAAACCACGGTGCTATATACCCCACAGGAGCCCTCTAAACACAGAGTATACTTCTGGCTATTTTGGGTGGAAGATTTCTGCTCAGTCGTCACCAGACAAGCTGATTTGGATGTGAAATTTTCCTGTTGGAAAAACGTAATTGGAACCAACATGCTTCAACAAATCAGTGTTTTCCAGCATGAAGCAATTTGCTGAAAAGTTTTTGATTAGCTCGCCCAACAAATTTGTTGACTTAGTATCAGGGAATATTTCTCAACAATAATTAAGGTTAAGTACCCTTAACCGTTCTGGAGCCCCACTTTGTTACATTCCACATATACAAACACACACTGAAACCACAGATGTGTGAATGCAGTCCTGCCGAGATGCTCGTTCCTGTCTTGGCATGCAGGTCTCTATCCTCTGAAACTTTTAAACTTTGCTGTAAACTTCATTTGCGCTTCTGGGAATTAATAAACACAGGCCATGACTAATGGCGCTGTGGGATGTGCACACTGGTGCTGAATGAATGAGGTGTATCTGCAGCTGCTGTTCACTGCTGATAGGCAGCTGTGAAGTTTTCTTTGTGAAGATCTTTTATCCAAAAGCATATTTAGCAATGAACACCATGCTTTTTTGTTTTCCCGACGCATGAGAACACTGAAGTAAATGTCAGGTTGGAAGGAACTTGAGATGGAATCTGACCTGGCATAAAACTTCAAGATCATTAAATGCAGCCTAAGTTCAGTATTCCCCAAGGAGAACTACTAGAAGGAGTCTTGTAGGTATTCTCTCTTGTTTAGATTTAAACTCAGAAAATACGAGTTTGTCTATATACTTCCAATAAAACAAGACTCTCATGCTCAGAGACTAATATTTTTGTATTGTCTTTGGTTTTCAAAGGTCTTCTCTTTCACCTGTGTGGTTCTAAGTCACTATCACAGACAAGAGAGCCAGGAAGAGACCCATTAGTAGCTGTATCTAATCAAATCCTTCATCTCATATAATTTTTCTCATAGGATTAGGGAAAATCTTGAAAACACAGTTTCTTCAGAACATAATTTCCGTTACGGGTGAAGAGCAAGCAGCTGAAAAGCATAGAAGGCCTACTTATTGTCTGCTAGTTCTAAATAGAGTGTGTTGATCCCAACTTAATTTGTTTAAATACAATTAAAAATGTCTGAATTTATACTACAGAACACAGCCTTCTGCAGGACAGGCAGAGAAGGGCACCTCCTCGCACTCTTTGCCATCCTCACACTTTTGGCTGACATTAAGCATCTACTACTGTTCATAGTTCACAGGATCCTTTGACTCTGACTTTCATACTACTTCAGAACAGTGTAAAAATAGCTGGAGAACCTAACCATAATATTCTCTTACTTTGAACTTTTGCACTATTGTATCCTACTTCATTAAAAGAAGAATAATACTATCAGTGTAATCTTGTTCTGTCCTGATCTGTGCCTTACCACAGCTAACCACAGATTCCTGATGAGGAATTTCTACTTGGTCCACATCTATTTTTTACTGTGGTCTTTGTGCCTGCCAATATATCACTGTAGTCCTTTGTTTTGGAAACAGATACTATATTTCTACAGGTGGACAGGGTTGCTTTGACATGACTCTGTCCCCTGGAAGTGTATGAAAAGTCAAACATTCAGCAGTATTTAAAAGGCCAGGCCATTGGACATAAACAATCAGTACATGAATGTGTTCATTCACATGATAGATGCTTTACAGCATTTTTCAATGACTAAAGCACTTTGTTACTGATATAAGACATGTCAGAAGATTGTTCTTGTTAGCATGTTTTATAAAGCTTCCAAAGTATACAACCCTTTTAGAGAGCATATCTTTAGCAAGAATAATGGCATTGCATACCTGAAAGACAGCAAATCCTGTTCCCTCTGCTGCCACTGTGACTGTCATTGGTTGTGCAGGAGTAATCTGAAAGAAAGACAGATGAGTAAAACAGTATTTTCAAAGTACTTTCAGTCAGCAGACTTTAAAAAAGCATTCCTTGTTTTTTACAGTACCTCTTTGGTCTGAAGCAGAAAACGGTTTCGAGGGTCAATTGAAAATATTTCTGGAGCATTCAGAGAAGGTGCTGTCACTGTTATATCCATTTCTGTTTTGCTTGCAGTAGTGAGAGTTGCAAATAGACTCAAGGCTTGCAGAGCCACCACTGTGTCCTGTTGAGAAAAATAATCCTTCTGTACTAAACAGCAGAAGCCTGTGCAGTGAACTACCTGTCTGTAGGTCATGTCTGGGAGAGCTCCTGGTCCCTGCCTTGTCCCATTTATTGATTATGTTGGCGTTTTCATGCAGCTGCCTACACATCTCCATGGGTATTCCACTGGTACGAAGGATCCCGGCACAAAAGAGGGACAGCAGAACAGGGCAAGTTAGGTACTGTGACATACAACAGCAAATGATGTGGGAGAAAGACAGGAACTTCTGCTCTTGTGCAAGGTCCGTGGAAGAGCTGACATAACAGAATCACACACCATGCAGACAGCAATGAGAAAGTCAATGACGAAAAGTAATGATTCTGCCACTGTCCAGATGTATATAGTGACTGAGAATTAAATATCCAGTACTTCAAAAGCTATACGCCTGAAAAACTATTATTATTTATTTTTCAAAAGCCTGAAATTAGTTTTTATTGGATCCACAGGAACGATTTCAAAGGAATTCACCTGTTTTATACTTTATATTTGATTAAAAGGTTCTGTGTGATTACTTAACCACTGCAGAACATGACTATAAATACACTGTAATATCTCTCTCTCACTTTCTCTTTTATTTATCTTTGTGTAAAATGGTGGGTTTAGCTTCCCAGGTTTGGAACCTGATAGGCAGTTTTTGAACACTTGTTTCTGTAGGTTTTAGTGAATAAGAATTTTAACATCCAAAATACAGCGATCAATCATATGTCTCAGGGATTTTTTTCTCTTCATGTAGTTAATTTTGCACCTATTTTTGACCAGTGATAGTGAAGGAATCAGCCTTGCAGGCTCAGCATACAGAGGTGTTTTATTCTTTCTTAGATCATTTCTAGTAACAAAACTCTACTGTAACAGAAGCCCATTAATTATGATGTGGTGACTGTGCCATACCTTAAGGTACCAGCATGTGCTGCCTATTCAGTCTAAATGAGTAGAAACTACTCCTTACCTATTAGAAACTACTCTCTTTCCCATGCCATGTCCTTGTCCGAGGCGAACTGCTTCACTGATTTCTTAAAATCAATAAAGCTTATATGATTAGGATCAAAACCAAAGTTGCTGGTACAGTTAACCACCACCACTGGAATCCCAGCTCCAGTGCTAAACATGCTGGGACAGAACAGATGCAGCTAATGAGCTACAGAAAGACTGAATAGTCAGAAGTAAGTGGCATATTTTTTCAGAAGGAAGTCAATACATACCCTGAAATATCTTTGATTAGTCCTTTGCAGAAGACAGTGACCAAGCATCTAAACTACTCTCCCTTTACTCAGACTATTCACTTGTCAGGTCCTGCTTAAAATCTATGTCTTCAAAGCCCAAACTTATGAAACCTCTTTCATTTTAAAGTGAATGAAACTATGACAACATATCACATCTGTTTATCTGATCCATCTTGCAGACTTAAAAGAGCTCTAAGATGTTTGACAATCTGATTTCAAACATCTGAAAGCAGAAATGTACCTGCCCTTACCTAAGCTGTGGAAACAAAAAAATACCTTGAAGAGCACTTTCCAAGTCCTTATAACCACATTTCTCACATTTACATTTCTCAAGCTAAACTGAGACAGAGTTCAAGATGTCTAGAAATGATGTCTGTCATTGCTGAAGGTGACTTCAGAGCTCTTCCACACCCCAGGCTCAAATGAGTCTCAGAAATACAGGTGACCAAACAAAGGGCAAAGAAACACCTACAGAGAAGATAAACACGGCCCTTGGTATGTTCTGAAGCACAAGGCGTTCCCAAAGCTTTTCATCAGGAAACATTCACAGTTGGAGCACAAGGTGCGTGGGTCAGTATGACAATGCTGCATATAATACATAACCTGAAATGTTAGGGAATAGTCTCAACCCAGATTCATAGGCTCCTCTTGCCCAGCAACAATGCATTTGCAGAATTTACTACTCTTCCCTACCATTTAAATCTACATTCCTATATGTGCTATTTTTTGTATGGATTGTTTTCCTGTGCATATGAGATATGCACATTTTATGCTCAAACATTAAAAGCATTGCATAGTGAAATATACTGATTGTAAAATCATTGTAAGGTATATCATCTACAGAAACTTCAGTGAGTTACTATAAGCTAATTTACAAAACTTCACACAAGCAAATCATTACATTCTTCCTTATTGTTTAACAATATATTACACTTCTAAAGCAATAAACTCAAGGAAGAAAACACTCCAAACATTTTTTTAAACATAATCTTGGAAGTTAACAACAAGTATGGTGTCATTTCCACAAATTAATAAAAGGCATCTAGAGAGACACTGGAGTAATTCTGAAATCAAAATAGTTTAGACTATAGAAGAACAAAAGGATTAAATTAATTTCTTAACTTCACTCTCTGGGGTAAATGGGCCACTGCTGGATATTCAAACTTTCAAGAGAAAATGGTTTCTGGAGAACAGAAAAATTTTTTCAACTCATTTAGTGCTTCAATCATCCTCAAATACTAAGAAAGAACTAACACATCGAATGAATACTAGAACCTCAGGGGAACCAAGCTGCTTCTTAAATTGCATTTTATGTAGTAGAACTAATTTCTTTCAGAGTAATACCAGCAAACATTTTAAAATAATGAAGGATAGACTGTACAGCTTGGTACCAAGCAGCATGATGGAATGTGACATTTTACTGTGACCATCATTTGCAGTTCATTTAAAATCTTGTTTAAATGAATGCAATCCAAAGTACTACATAAATTTTCTGGATGCCAGTACAGCTTCCAAGATGTGGTTTCAATAACATGGAAACCTAGAGATAATGTAGATCTTCCAAATTTCATAGCCCATCAAAAATCTACATAATAGCAAGGACAAAGTGCATTATTAAGACCAACTGCCAAAAGAGGCACTAGGTTAGGTTGTTCCTCTAAAACCTACTCCTCTTTCTTATCTTATGTTAATAGCCTTTCAGTAGTCTTGAGGACACACATATGAAAGAATAGAAAGAGGTTTCTCTCCTTGGAAAAGGTAAATACAGATATTTATTGCACTTGCATGCAAAATCTGATAAAATATTTTTCCAGGGTCACCACTGTTTCTTCTTAATTTAAGATCTTCTGTTATTACTATTTTATATAACCAAGGTGACTCTCTAATTCTATTTATTATTAGTATACTTGCCAAAATACTAAAAGTCATAGTCCAGGTTTAAGCTGTCAATATTACTAAGAATGCAAGTCTGCGTATAACCAAGGTTGTTACAGCAAAACAGAATTTGGTAATTGTTATGTAAAAAATGAATGGTCCCTTTTTCCTTTTCTTTTCCTTTTTCCTTTTGTTTTTCAAATATATCGTGCTCATTTAGAAAGTTTAACAAAGCCCACTGAGACTAGATATTACCTGAGTAGATGAAAATCCCCCAAGGTGGTTCCTCTGCTGACTTAACCATTTCATAATAGGGATCCCCTCTGCTATTCTGTCTTGATGGAAGTGTGATAGCAGAGCATATGCTGCAAGTTCAATATCAATGGACCGTGGCTGCCACGAATCAGAAATTTCAGAAGCAGGCGTTGTCCAGAAACGAAAATCTCCTGCAAAAGCAACCAATAATAACCTCCGATTCAGAGTCTTTGGGCTTCTGTTAAACATCCTAACTAATGCTTATGTATGGGATCTATCAAGGCACTTTAAACTGTGTTAATGCTTAGGCATATGTCCCACAAAGGACTTACCTAACCACTTTCTCAGCAATGGCTGAAACTGGATACAAAAAAAGCTGGAGTGCTAAGAGTCACTCAAACTGACTTCAATGAACTTTACATTGATCTGTCTGTTGTCAGCCAGAAGTGCTCAGGTAAAGGAACCCTTGTGAAAAGGCCACCTTGTTGCTATGGTGCTCCTTTCCATTTGGGACTAGGGACCTCAAGCAGCACAGCCGCTCACCGGGCTCATTCTTGAGTGAAGCCCTCCAAAACTTTGACTTCCCAAAACTGATTGTCCAAAAGGCCTAACTTAGTAAACACAGAGGGACACCCAAGAGGCTCTATTTCTAGGCTAGAACATTAATTCCTTCAGATTTTTCAAGAGGACAGTTACTATTTTAAACCAAAATATTCCATTTCTAATACATCATATGGTCTGTTCTTCCCCCAAAACAAGGGACAAAATTCAATCATGCTGAACTCAGAAGAGGTTTAACATGATGAGACAATGGGTCCCTACAGAAACAGCAATGAATTTCTGTACTGTTCTACACAAAGTCCAATCCTTCAACTCTTTATCCTGATACAAATTTGAATGAATTGCTCCCCCACACCCTCATGATCTATCTGAATTACTTCGGGATAAAAAGTAACCCCATCCATCTCCTTTTAATCAGGTTGATCTTAGAAGTGCAGATAATAACAGAAAAATTGACAAGTAATGTTCTTCAACAGCACCTCGGTACTCCCATGATGAACGCAGTAATTAAGACTGAAAAGCCAAGCTTTGCTGTGAATTGTGAATTCATCACATCACCTTTCATCAAGGCTGCCTCAGAAGTTCTTAGCTTATTCTCTTTATCATATTCAACCAGATTAGAATTTGGAAAGATTCTCTTGATCTCTAACTCTGCATGTAGCTGTAGATATGTGACAGGTATTTTTAAATTTCACAAAAATCCATCTATACAACTGTATAAGAGAGTTGTGTGATACCTTGGTTTTCCGCCCTCCGGTTCAGCGTATTCAGTGCTTCCTTTGCTTTTGCACTTTTTGCCCAGGACAATGCATAAGTCACAAGTGCCAAAGTGTAATTATCCGAAATACCTTCTTTTAATTTATCTTCTAGAAAGTTTGTAGCACTCTTTATGACATAAGCATGCTAGAAATGAAGATCATATTGAAAAACATACAATGAATAAAATATATATTGAAATACTTAAATTTAGAAGAATTTGTAGAGAAACAGAAACCATCACCAAACAAAATGCAAGATATAATGAAATTTGGTTGCAGAGTAACAAGCACGAACCTCAAAGACAAACCTTTTGATCTGGCACCATCTTTTACGAACATGAGTAATCTCAATGAAATCAACTGGAATGACCTAACTTCTCCAAGGTTAGTTCCTCTACTAAATTTCTTTGCAAGCTCTTGGACTAAAGCCACACAATATTCTTGCTAAAAGCAACTGCCTTTTTTGAAAAGGCACATAAAATTGAAGGGTCTAAAAGCACACTTTGTATTGCCCCAGGCAGATAAGCCAAAGCACAGGGAAGTTTAACAAAATCAGGTTAAAATTTTTCACTGTTCAGACATCCCTCTATTTCCTTAAACCACCACATGTTTACCAGGTAGTATGAAAATTTATGAAGTGTTTCAGTAACTATGAGTTCTATTTATGAATTCCAATACCTGTTTATCTGGAAATCCTAGGAGGGAGGACATGATATAAGCTGTGAGAGTAACTGGATTATTGGTGCCTCCCTGAAGATCACTATGTAACACTTTGCCAGGCTCATGAAATTCTCCATTTAATTTCTGATGCCGAACAATCCATTTAGCTGTATCCACAAGCACATCTTGGTCAATATCAATGAACGGACGAGCCTGAAGGAAGCATCTTAATACAAAAGCTGATAACCTTGGGGAAGAGGTTAATGAAATGTGACAAAATCAGCAACATATTACAGTTTCTTCTCTATAAATTTATGTAAGAATACTGTGATGCATAAGGTGTTCTACACAGAGCTTCCAAGCACAGATGAAAGTATATGCCTCACTCAGACAAGCAAGCTTAATCCACCAAAAAATGAAGCTATGTCCTTGTTACCAAAGACCAGACCTTTTGCAAATGTTGTGTTTCAAAAATAAATACAAAGAATAGACTCTAAGCCTGCCAGCTCACGTTAATCTTTATTCAATGTTGTTCTCCTTTCTGTAGGTGCTAGGCTAAACTGTCAAAAAATATCGTTTACCAAGCGAGAGTTATGAAGGCGATATTAATTATAATGATTATCCCTGTAATAATATCACTGAAGCAACTTTTGTTGTTGTATTCATTAATTATTCCACGTGCTGCTTTGACTCCTCTTTCTGCTAAGCATGCATTCATGTAACCTGCACTGCACTATTAAAGTACAAAGTTACCAGTATAGATAATTTATCTTCATTTTCCAATCCATCAATACTGAGTCAAAGGTAAAACCTGCTGATGTCAATGAAAGATGCTCAATGGCTCCAGAAGTGACTCAATCAGTGGCACAGTAAGTGGGATGGTTCTATTAAAAGTCAGCAGCACGTACCGAAATACATTAGTATATTTAAACTAACTGAAAATAGATTAGCTGAACAAAGTGCTGGAACTTGTTGTCTATCTGGCCTCCACTACCATGCTCACTATACTTCTGATGGTGAAATTCAGCACTGAAAAAAACTTTTTCAGCTATATTTACAGTCTCAAAAAAGCAGGTGTAAGATAGGTAAATAGGGTATGGAGAGAACCAAAAATGTGAAGCAATGATAGCACAGTCATAAATGGTTTCAGTCAACTGCAAGAATAAGTCATTTAATTTTTATTCTTCATTCCTTTGAGGAAAGCTACAGAAAAACTTTCAGACCAAGATATTCTCCTGGCAAAATAAATCATCATTAATCTTTTGCAAAATTAAAAAGTTTTGCCCTACTAATGGCTTTGGCAGCATATTATCCAGCAGTATGACCTTAGTTTTTGCCTAAACACCTAATGAAAACCAGGCAAAAGGCTAATACAGCTGGAAATTTTTACCAGCTTCACAAAAAAGTTTTAGTCGCAGGGAAAATATCTAAAATACTCAAATTCCACAGTAAATCTGGCAGAACTACTTACCATGTGCTCCCAGAGGGATCTTCATTTCCAAAGGCACTAAAAGAACCATCATCCCTCTGGAAAAGTAGCTCTCTCTGGTAGCCTGAAGTGAAAAAGCAGACAGGTACTGAACACTTCTCTCTCATGTGAGTTCCAGCACAAACTGTCCGCTGATGTGAAGCAATGCACGTTATAAGGCTAAGAAGGGTACAATTTGAGCTCATATTTCATTAAAAAAATCTCCCAAAGATGAAGGAACACACAAAACCACACAGAAGATGATGAGAAAGTAGACAGCAGTAGCACAAAGGATGCTTCTATGAAAACAGAACCAGCAAGCTACTGCTCATTTGCCACCCAAACACAACAGTGCAATGCAGAGACACAATCCCACGTTACTTGGTGTCTGAGGAGCACAGCAGGGAGCACAGAGCAGGTAGCAGCTAAAGTTCAGTGCTTCATCACTTTGGGGAGCTGGAGTTGGGCACCTACAGAAAGGTTTTATCTTTCCAGAAGAAGGAAGGCAAAGAAAGAATGCAAAATTGAAGTATTTGCCAACTGGAAGAGCAAGGGTAGAGCAAAGCTACAAATGTTGCTGGAACACAGATACTTTCAGCAACCTGCTTTTGTCAAATCAAAGGACTAGCTATCAGGAAAAGTGTGCTGGAAAAGGCTGTTCTAAAATGAGTGAAAAATTTCAAAATAATTCAAGTTTCTGAAATCCTAAGAAGGATCTAATTAAAAATGTATCTGAAGATTTTTCAGTATCCAGAACAAGTGCAGCTTTCTCCTGACTGCTGAACACATATAATAAAAGCGCCCCATGGGCTCACTAGTTGCTCATGACCACCTGCAGCATCCTCGCTCAACAGCTGAGCAGAACCAATGTTCATTATCACAAATAAAAAGCTTCCAACAATATGTTACTCGTTGTAGTTTCTGATATCTAAAGGTTTACTTCCCTTACATTTTGCTTGCCGTCTGTGTATCCTTAACAATAATACTGCCTACTTATAGCATTTCACAAGATATCTTTTCTTTCCCCCAATCCTTCCTTTTTCCATGGCTTTGCTATTTTGGCTATTTTAATCAAGAAACTGTATTCCTTAGTCTAACACATGACAGATACAGATACAACACTGAGTCAGCCAGGCAGACAGAAAACCCTCAGGCAACCATCATTAAGTCCTACAGAAATGAATGAATTTGGAAATACTTCCTGTGATGCCCATCCAAGTACAACTGCTCCCCTGCAAAATGTTCCTTGCTTTCACTGATAAAGGATTAATCACCTGCTCACATGCTATCCTGAATATATATGCATAATGATTGAACCACAGCCTTAATTACTGAGGAGCACATGGCCTGGTAATCTACAGTGTAAGATGAAATCCTAGTCAGAGTCTCTCTGTGAGATTAGAGATAAAAAGATGTGAATCTGAACTGCTCCAGTATACCAGTGCTCCTTCCCATATAAACCCTTATACCAGTAGCACAGGCTTAGTTTTTGTCTCTTTAGAAGAGTTTGAAATGACAGTTTCCATTCAAGTATAGGAGGCTTATAATGTATTTAGCACAATGCCAGCGGTTAAGTATATGATTAATACTGGAGAATCTATCCCATACAGACAGATCCGTCATCTCAGTTAACAATCTTAAGGCGCCAAGGACTTTTTAAATGGGAGGAAAACAGAAGGAATTACTGTTATTTACCACCAAGGAAAGCAAAGGTCACTGTCCAAATTTAAGCCTCAAAATAATGTGCTAAGAGGAACGCAAGTGCATGTGTATATATAGATTGCTTCTTCCTCACAAGCATCTGACTGCAAGGCGTGAAAACAGAGAGTTTCTGCTTCTTTGCTGAACAGGCAAGATATAGCAGTAAGTATGAGAACCATCGTGCCACTGGTAGTGCAAAAGCACTAAACTAAGGCCAACACCCTGCTTAACAATGACTGCTGAGCAGCCCCTACACAGGTATAAATTTATCTCAGAATTTGTTAAGACCGAGAGGGACCAGAAAGATGAGCAGAACCAGAGGGAGGACAGAGCAATCACTAAGCTATTTCCTACAGTCTGCTTGCTTTCTTCTCAACACCAACCTCACTGCAGTCTCCAAACATGAGTGTATCTAACACGGGGCAGCTTGCAGAAATGCTGGAAGAAGAGACCTGTGGGCTGTGAACCACCATGTTCATTCCAATGGACAGATATAAAAACCCAATACTTCAACTGTCAACACATTCTCACAGAATGGCAAGGAAAAGAAGGATCCTATTACTAAGAGGTACACTAGTACTCCCAGAGGACTGGCTGGAAGCCAAGAGATGTAGGAGGCTCGCTGAGCAATGCCGAAAGAGGAATGCATCAGGATGGAAAGGCCTTCAGAAATACGTGGAAGACTAAAGGACCTCATATTTCCAACAGCTTGGATACACTGCTCAAGCTTGTTCCTTGCTTTGGATCTAGCACCAAAGTTTTCAAGTCAAGCAGGATTTTTTTTATTTCTAAATAAGTGATTTCAAGATGGGATCTGTCATTCTTCTGGCAGTTCTTCTTTTGCTTTACCTTCATTCTACATAAATAAAAACTACTAAAAGAAAGATCATATAGCAATCACTGCTAGCTACTTGACCCCTTTCTCTCACAAGCATTCAACTTAAAATTAAGAATATTTACTTCAGATTATAAGCTTACTTTTTCAAATATTTAGTAAATTCTATCACGTGAAATCTAAGTCTGTTTTAAATTAAACTTTGGGACAATTCTTAAAGAAACTGAGCTCATAAAACTTCTATCTCAAACTAAAGTAAATTTCAACTTTAAGATTACAATTTAAAATGTAAATGCAACAATGGAAATTAATTGTTAAATAAAGCAAAGAAGTCCAGAATGTTTTACAGATTGTGGTTCTTTTTTTTCTATTAAAATAAAGCGAAAAAAAAAATCAGAATGTTTTATAGATTGTGGGTTTTTTCTGTCTTAAGGTTAAAAATATTTCAGCATGCTTACTGTTTCGGCTACCACAGCATTAAAAACGTGTCCCTAAATTCAAAGTTCCAGGAAAATGACAAGGAACACAATGCTTTTTATTGTGACATTTAATCCTATCATTTTCACTTGCTTTGAAATAACTTTAATAAATCTTCAACTGGAAAACTTCAGGAAATTATGGTAGCAAAATTAAGGCCTTAAAGATTGTGGTAGATTGCTTACAAACTGCAGAGCAGCTGTTTACATAACACATCTCTTCCTCCCCTCCTTACTTTTCAACTAAACCATGTAATAGGAAGGGTATAAAAAAATCATGTAACTGCTTTTGATAGATGAAGGGGACCTTGATGACAGGAAAATTTATATTCAGCTCTGTCTTTTCCAAGGGAAGTGTCAACAACTTTAAAAAAAACCCAAACAAACAACAGCAACAAAAAATCAAAGACTTGCAAAGAGTAAACAAAATTTTCGAATGTCATCATGGTGCCTTGGTAGGGAAGCAGCTCACATGAGGATGGCCTCACTCCTCTCTGTGAACCAGGCTCTTAGCATGCAGATTGACATATGGCGAGCATGGTACATTGCAGTCAGACATTGTCTGATCCAAAAGTCACAGAGAAGCATAGTGCAATTATGTTCTTGGCACTTTGTGGTGCCCTGGAGTATTTCCTGATTAAAACATACAGGAATTTCCATTAAAATTTTCCAGCTTTTCTCATTTCCAGCACAGAGTTCACTTCTGACCAACTCTAAAACCTGGGTGGGTGAAAGCGACCAGAACAAATGCCACTCCTTGAGCTCCACAAGGACACAGCAGCATGGGGATGGTGTCACTGAAACACATGGGACAACTACGATTCGCTGTGCCCACTGCCTAATTTTCAACCTCTGTGCCTCAAGCAGAGGTCAGAAATGTTTGCTCACACCTGGTTTTATTAAAGAAGAAGAAATAACAACAACCTAGAAAACCCCTATGAATTAAAAATGCATTTTTCATCTGAAAAAAAGTACATAGAAATGTGGGGGTTTTCTGAGCAAAGTTGTCCTAGTAAACAAAATCATTTGTATGCTAATTCTGTCAGTTTAGAAGAATGAGGAAAAGAAAGAGAAGATGGGCTTTTCTTCCATTTCTCATCACAAATATCAAATGCAGAGTCACAGATGTATTTTCACTAGTAAGAGTTCTTAAAAATGTAACATCTCTCATTTAAGCACACAGACCTTTTCTCATAAATGATACAGCTTTTGATTTAATATCCTCTCTCAGCTGCCTGGTTTTAGTCAGGTATTGCAGAATATAAACATTTGGAGCAAAATTGATCATATTCTGTTCACCACAGCCATAAGGCATCTTAATCAGTGACGACAAACCATTGATAGAAGGCCCAAGCAAATCACCTGCAAGACACAATTTAATGAAAATAAATTAAAGCTTATTGTAAATAAATGCATACCTCAGACACAAAGGGCAGGATCATCTAAACTGAGAGAAAATATTACATATTAGGAACATCTGTACTAAATATCACGAAACAAGTGAAAAAGATACTTCACCTTCTCATGAAACTTTGTGCCTAATGACCCCTCCCCCGACAAACCTTACCAAATACAGAATAATTTCAAACAAAGATTATTAAAAAAATACATGAAAGAGATACAAAAGATATTTAATTCAGGAAAATACTTCAATAAGTGTACATATTTGAAATTCTTCTCTTACCCACAGTTATCAAAGGCTAGGTGTCACAATAAACGGCTATCAGTCAGGTTTTAAATTTTATCCCACAGACAAGAAGAATAATTTAAAGAAGATACTAGTAAACTTTGCAGAACCTTCCTTATTAAGATCTGGCTCACTCACTATCTCTGAGAACGGACAGTCAATACCATATCGTAAATTCAATATATTAAAGAAATTACACACTCCATCCATAACAACATACCATGCTTAGTTTAATGCATGATGGTAACTCATTTTGAATTAACAATTCAACCTATTAATATAGCAATTAAAAAAAAATGCAGTTCCCCAAAAATCTATAGAGCTACAGCCACACCAAAGAAAATCTTGTAAGGGTCTTCCAGCAGGGGTTCCAAGAGGGTACCTCAAATTATTACATATAGGTTATTACTGGCTAGTTATTACTGGCAATTGCCCTGTTTTTTAAACACTGCCTGTGCCTGCAGTGGATTATGGAAACTTATACCCCTAAGAGATACCAAGTTCAACAAAAGCCCAGTAGGTAAAGGAAAACTATTCAAAAACCACATAGCTGGCCAGCAAATAAGAAACATGGGAGTAAAATAAAATAATCCTTACCAACAGCAGTGACCTGCACTCTCTCACTACCACTTACAACATCAGAAGGAAAAGTGAAATCCAAAGTTTTTGAGACTGCTTGTAGTTCATTCCTAGTCAGATCCAAAAGGACTGTTTGAGAATATGTTTGTTCCAATCCTTCAGCCTATCAAAATAAAGACAAGATTATGGTAATCTCCAGTAGTTTGTTGCTTTTAGGACAGCAGTTTTGTGCTTACTGTACTGAGACACCTAAAACACTGTGAGGTAGTTTGTGCTGCTTGCTTGCTTGCTGCTTGCTTCTCGAAACCAAATATTAATTATAAAAATACACCCATAAAGTCAATGAGAACACCTCTGATTTCAGAGAGCTCCATGCTAAGCACAGAGCTCCGTGGCCAAGCACTTCCCAAGGCTAGAGGTGGGATCTTTTGTGCTGTCTGCAACCCCACCACCTGTCATACAAGGAAGGTTTCAAATGAAGTCAGGTACATGACCACAAAGGTTTTGTTTCCTCACACATGCAAAATCCCTTGAGAAAAATTGTCCTTGAAGCAGACAAAATAAATAGGTCTCTTTCCTCAGTCTATACCTTAGTCTAACAGGTTTTTATTCTCTTCTGAACAACAACTCAACTTCCAACAGTAAAGGCAGGATACAGGTTTAAGCAGTCTAAAGAGTCTGAAAGAGTTGACCCTGCTCAGCCTGAAGAAGTGAAGGCAAGGCTCAGGAGAATCTCAATGTGCATAAATACCTGAAAGGAGGAGTAAAGAAGATGGAGGTAGGCTCTACTCAGTGATGCCCAGTAGCAGAATAGGAGGCAATGCACACAAAATGAAATAAAGCAGAAAAATGAAATGAAGGCATAAAAAAGTATTTCATTAACTGTGAGGGTGTTCAAATACTGGAATAAGATGCCCAGAGAGGTTATAAATTCCCTGTCCTTGGGGATATTAAAAACCTGACTGTATTCTGAGCATTTTGCTATAGCTGATCCTCCCCTGAGCAGGAAAGTTGGACTACTCCCTTCCAACCTAAACCATTCTCTGACTCTATGATCTAAGACATGAACAAGTGTCTACCACTTTCCACTGAGATGGCGCTTAACACAAATCGGACTTAGATGTCCAAAGTTAGAACTCTTACCAGTCTGTGGTTTATCAGAAAGTCTGGGGGGTAAATTTCCACCATTAGCAAAATACAGAAATGTTCTTATAAAATAGATTTTGAAATAAAGAAGCCAGATGTACAGCATTACACAGTTATTTGGTCCACTCTCCACATATTATTAAGTTAGCTGTAGCACTAGAAGTTCACTGCTGCATAAATATGTTTCACCTTGCTTTCAGAAGCATTTGACACACTGTCTATTGTAGAACAGATTGTTGTGTTCACTCCTGAAAGGGGATCTAAAGAATTTTAAAGAAAGAATTATTTTAAAGGAACCATTTTCTACTTAAAGACAACTGACTTGAAAATAATCACAAAGAGCAAGAGGCAGACATGAAAATTAGTTTGCCTTTTTGCTGCACCGTTTCCTATTTTAGGGAACAAGTTATTTAAGGAAGAAATCAAACTGCAGATTGTTTACCTTTACTAAAACTTTCTGGAGGATAGCATCCGAAGCAGCAGATGATATTGCTGTCACTTTGATTGGAATCTCTCCCAGTTGTTTTGGCTTGATTGGGAATTGTACAGTTTTCCCATCTTCACTTGGTACAGATATAGTCTGTTGATTTTCTGTCGCATTTATTTCATTAGATGTTAGAATAATTTCAAAAGCATCATTCTCATCCAGGATAACAGTGACCTGTAAAACACAGTAAAATTTGCAATAGATTGTGTTAATATTGAAAAACTGCTTTCAGAAGCTGCCACTTTTTCTGTGCATAGAGACACTGAAGAAATTATTAAGGTTCTTAACAAAACAAAGATGTGGTCTCCACTGGCACTGAAAACCCTGCAACATCTAGCAACATTCAAGTACAAAGAGACTGTTACATTACCTCAGCTGCTTCTTTCAAGTAATTAAAGATGTTCACTTCCAAAATGAACTGCTCTCCTCTGACAACAGAATATGGAAGGTTCAAGAAAATGAAGAAAGGTTGAAAAGCTTCTAGCTGCAAAACAAAATCAGCAGTGAATCCCGACAGTCAATATTAGCAGGAAAATTATTACACCATTTGTCTTCTGATCACTCTTGAAATTAGATGATAGAGTATGTTTACTTGTACTCTACAGCTAACAAAATGTATTACTACAGGGTTGAAGCAGAAACCAAAGATGCTTCTGGTCACTAGCACATTTGTGGGAGTCCAGTGGCACCATTTAGATGAGAGCTTTGACACAAGTTCCAATACAGGCACCTGAACTGGGACTAAGGGTCTACCTCCTGGCAAATTTGGAAGCTGTGATCTGTCCAGAGATCCCATTAACTATGAACTGCTTGGAGCACACAAGTAACGGATGATTAAGGATCTGTCAGTTGCCCTATCTCCATCTCAATATAGAAATGCACACTGGAATATAAAATAACTAACTCTCCTAAATGCTGTAATTCACCAACACCTTAAAACGATGTGTTATTTTGTAATATTAATCTTGCCATAAGTTCTTTAGTTATGTCTCTAAGAATGCATCTTTGCTTAATAAAAACTGCACAAACGTTCCAGCAAGCAGTTACTTTTATCTGTGAACAGAGGGTTTTAGATTAAGTCAGTGGTAAGCTCTCATCAAGTTGAATGGGATCAAAAATTCACTGTATATGAACATCTGTGCAATAAGAAGGGCTGAAGCACAATACCCTTTATTATCGAAATGCCAACTAAAAATGTTTCTAATTTGAGCTCAATTAAAAAAAATTCTTCAAAGCGTTTTGAGTTTCAGATCCAAAAATCCATCAGTTTTCTCTATAGCTAGAAAATATTCCAATATTTTCTGTTTTAAACTTTGAAAAGTTGCTTGTAAACTTCCAGTGTCAAAAACTTTTTTAGATATTAAACGTCAGAGAAGTTCTGATGGAGAGTTAGTTCTTAGCTGAGTTTTTCCCTATGTACCTATTTTCTTTGTCTTTTTTGATTTGTTTTTCTCTAAAATTCTTGCAATACTGAAGTTTTACAAGCAGGAACATCCCAGTATTTTACAAAAAAATATGGGTTGAATTATTTACGCTCTGTGTAGTAGAAGTCAAATAAAAAACAAGATGCAAAGCAGTAAATTACATTAAGCACACAGATGTCACTTATTTATTTTCCCATTACAGTTTTCATGCATTTCTTTTATTTGCTTCTCTGTATGGTACTGATTAACACGTTTCATCCATATGGAACTCTTAAGCACAATCTAAACATCCCAATGAGAGTGAAGTACTGAACAGTGCATGTGGGTGACTAAAGTTAAACAATAATTTCAACATCTGTTATACTTGCAGCCTTCTCAAATTTGAGGATGAGAGGCCAAGTATATATTTATATACAGTTTGAATCAGAAAACTATTCCTCTTTCTGGCCCACCTCTGCCAGGCTGAGTGAAAGAAATGAGAATCATGATCCCAGTCTCAAAGGAGACTTAGCTGCAAAATCCAGACCAGGCTCCAAATTTTATGGTGGAGTTATATTCAGGATGTTCAAAGCACATGTTCTGTGTCTGGTGTAGCAGGCAACTATAAAAACTGGACCTAGATCTCAGCTTGGATCCCAAAAGTTGCCCGTCACCAAGAAGTTGAGGGCATGATAACTACAGTGGGTCAGCCCTGAGGCAAAGGACTTGGGGTGCTGGTTGATGAAAAGCTCAATGCGAACTGTCAGTGTGCACTTTGCAGACCCAAAAGCCAATCATAACCTGAGCTCCATCAAAAGAAGCATGGCCAGGCACCATCTGTGCAATGTCCAAGAGATTTAGATGAATGGAAGGGCAAACACAGTCTTCAGTGAGGATGTTTTCTTTACAGTTTGAATACACATACCCTGTCAATCACTTTATTAGTATATGGAGAAGCTGCTGTTAGAACTAAAATACAGATTCCAGCAATAAGCTACAGTGTCACCAGCATTTAAATGGGAACTGCCTAGGGTCAAGGTACCTCCACTGGAGCAGTCGTCACTCCAAGGCCGCTGTTTTCAGACATCACAAAAGCACTGGCTACCCAGGATGTGATGGTATCAGGTACAGTGAATTCCATTGTGGTGTCTGTGTCAGATCTGATGGCAGAAGGGGAGAGCAGACTTTCAAAAGTGTCCGTTTACAAAAATCAGTCACTAGACACAAATGTTTAAAATGCATCAAAAATTAAGTCAAAACTCTTGGCAGGAAAAGCTGACAAAAATCTGTTTTTCTTTTCCTAATAATTTAGAAATATTTGTGATAAGATCAGATTAAAAGAAGAAAAATTATTTTAAATTACATGAATTGAAGGTAATTACATTGAATCACAATAGATGTAATCAACTTTACAGATTCTTTGAAACAATCTCAGATAACAATTGCTTCCTGAACTTCTCAGCCGTGAAAGAATATAAGACTTGTGCTTCACAACACAGGTCGGATTTCACCATCATTTAATAGTTCTAACTGGTCACTGAATTACATGCAGAGAAGAACAGATTTCCCCTTCAGGACTAATGACTTTCTTATGTACTGTAGAGAAAAAGGCTAGATCTCCCTGTCTGTTATCTCCCCATCTGTAAAATAATGACAGATCCTTTTGTCTCCAGGATTTTTATCTAGTTTCTACTGAAACAGCAAGGCCTTCAGTCAGGCATTGTCCTATTTTGTGCAGTCATATAATGCCTCATCTTGTGGGTCTCCAGTCTCACTTGTGACCCCTAGGTGGTAGTAGAATATAAATAATACTAGATTTGTAAGCAGAGTTCTTCAGCACCAATGCTGAAGAATCCCACTAAACCCTACAAAATTACAATGGCAATTGCAAATTTGTTTCCTTCTTCTTCTAAACTCTTACCTAGTTTTAGTGGTGATCCAAAGCCAAGTCTCTGGAAAATGTGTCCTCACATAGAGATTGCTGAAATCAGGACGTCCATTTTTAGTTATAGGCATATCATCACCAAAACCATCCTCTATGGGAATCATTCCACCATCTAAAAAATAAAAAATACGGTCCTACCTACAAATATCTGGGTTTAAGAAAAAACAAATTAATACAGTTAAGACAAGTCAAATTAATACAGTGTTTGGAGTATAAGTTATATGTTTGTTACAAACAGTGAACTACTCTGTGACAGCAGGAACAATTTTTTTCATGTTTTTGTTTTTGAGAATAGAAAAAGTTTCACACAACCCTAGATTTCTACATGGCCTCTCCAGGACACTTATCAAACTGGTGTAATATAGCTACACATGACAAACCACTGCAACACAGATTAACTGGAACCACAAATAAAAACTCCGTTCACTCTCAGGCCTTTAAGGGGTAGCGCCGCTCAGGACAGAGCAAAACAATAAGATTTTAAAATACTATTCATATGCTTTTTGAACATCTTGAACCTTGGAAATTGTAATGGTTTGCAAGGCTGGATGCAGCCTTTATGCAGTACAGTCAGATGACCTAACAGGGGCGCTAACCCATGGACCTCCTTCCCGACTCAGTAAATTAGACTTGGTCACATGTATTTTTATTACTTACAAAGAATATGTTCCTTATCTTCCTCAAGAATTGCATCAGTTGATACCCAAAGGCTGCATTTCTGGATAAAATTTATACAGTATATCTCAATACAGGACATTCAGGACATTAACAGTGCTTATCTATTTTATTTTTCTTTTCTTTCTTTTCAAGAAAATAAAGTCATCATTATAAAGCAGTTACAGAACTAAAGCATGTAATATACAGCAACCAGCAAAACTGAGATCATCTGAATATTGCCTTAATGACTGACAACTTCTCAAAGGGAAGACAGTATCAAGCATGAAACAATGCATATTTATGAAACTATAAACATATCTCTTTACATTCAGAGTATTTACATATTCATAAATGTCGTGATTCAAAACCCACAGAAGCCACTGCACATTTACAGCCCCAAACTTTAAAAAGGGCATTTTCTTCTACAAGTAATGTGCAAATCTCTAAGCAGTCAAAAAACTCAGATTAGAATACAAAAAAAGATAATACCTGAAAGACACCAAAAGAACCTCTGACGAGTGGGAAGTACTGCCCTGTGCTGTATAAATCGAGCTCATGGAACACCTAAGACAAAAAAACCAAAATGATCCAGAGAGTGAATGCAAACTCATACTTTTTTTACAACTTTGACTGTCGTAGATGTTAATTCATAGAGCTGTACCTCAGGCAGCAGCTTTGCTTAGCTCTTAAAACAAAAACAACTCCTGGCAGGATGAAGGGGATTAGGCTACAATGGTATCATGATTAATGGAAGAATGGCCAAGACTATGTAAGCCTAAAATAGGAGCCTACAGCCCACTGATATTCTATGGCACCTATACTATGTCATTTGAGCACTTTAGGAATGATGTATATTGTCAGCTCTTTCAAATTGCACTGGTGCTTTTGCAAGTAAAGGGAATTTAAAAAGATAAATAAATTATTCTGTTCTCCATAAAATAAAATTCTTTCTTTATGTTACTAATATTAAAAAACATGAAGCACACATCATCAGAAAGTTTTTCTGACTATTCTCTTTCCTGAAAGCACAAACTGCCAACCATTTACTGAGCAGTTTATCAAGGGGAAGAGCAATAAAGTATTAATTGGAGCTAGAAATGCTGGGCCTATTGCCTTGTAATTCTTAGTGTCTTTTCCACACGTGTTGAAAAACTACTTGCAGAAGTGAAAATTATTTGCATAATTAAGGACTAAAATTTCTCTCCAAAGAACATTATTCATTCAACATATAAACTGCAACATTTCCAAAAACATAGGTTTTCTATACATGCAATAATTAAAACCTTTTTTCCCCCATTTACTTACAGAGTCTTCTGTTATGTCACTACCTTCTCCTAGAAGCTTTGTACTTTTATCAACAACTGCAAGTCCAATTACTGATCCTGGTTCTGTTGTACTGATTTTAAGGGAGACTTTCTCAGATGGCTTGACCTTATCTTTGCTCCAAGAAATTTTAATCTAGAAAAAAAAGTAAAAAACAGCACTTATTTAAATTATACAGTGATATTTACAGCCACTCACAACTCCAAGAAAGCATTTTCTTAGCTTAATTGGCTAAAATTAAGATTTGCTTTTCCTAAGACAGTTCGGAGAATACTACAGAATTCATTTTTCTCTCTTGCTCTCCTAGCTGATCAACTCCTTGGACTGGTGAGAAGAAATAATCAGGATCCACTGCCATTTCAACCAGCTCTTAGTATACACACAGCAACCTCTTTAGCCACACAGATAGACCAGTTTGTAGAACTGAGGGCAGAAGAATAAACACATTCACTGTTTATCAATGTGCAACACAGCACGTGAGGTATTTGGAGAAAGACTATTTTGGAAAAAACTTCAGCCTTCAAAGATTACATCTAAGTGTTCTACGGTGACAGAATTACAGGAAAAGGATATATGTAATAGATGCATGTGTAAGGAAGAAGGACATAAATTTCAGTTCAGTGTTTAAACTCCCATCACACGCAAAGTCAAAAGAAATAATGGAGGCTAAACAGCAGTCTGGCTCACCATGAAGCTTAAAACCAAGTGGTGGTGAATATTTAATAGTCCTATAGGCCTCACTGACTGTACTGGCTATGGGTGCAGTACAGTTACATAAACACAGGCGCTTAGTGCCATTTAATACATTCAAAGGTGTCCAAGACATGTCCAGTGGTACTGCCAGACAGGACACATAACTTATTCTTCTGGAGTAGGCAGTAGAGTCTATGAAGAGTAAATTAAAACCATACTCTTCCAGAGCAACTGATACTCTGTAAACTGAGTTCAAACACCTAACTCACATACAGAGATGAGACTCAGACCCCTGAAGGAATGCAGAACCACTTGAGAAGTCCCAAAGCACACTGTCTGACCCTCAGCTCCCATTCCAGAAAAGGTCTCCCATAGGACCGGTGAAACATTCACCTGTCTTATGATGACATCTTCAATACCCTGTGGCCTCTCTGCTTGTGCTTAAGCAACTAGATCCTGACCCTACACTTCAGTACCTATAGGTAGATGTCTGAATCTACAGCCCCATCACACCCCTTCTTCTCATAAATCTCTGTAACGGTATCTTCCACGCATATTCAGTATGAAACTCACAGAACAACAGTAAACACACTAATGTTGCCAACATAAATGTCATTAGCACCATGTGCTTCACTGCAAATGGGCATCAGACTGACTCATGCAGAATAGTTGTTTGTTTCTGGGTACACAGTATGTTTGATTTTACCAACTCATTTACAGAAACTAAATCCTTGGCAAGGATATCCGTTACAGAAAAGTAGCTTTCCACAGTATTGAGGTAATTTCAGTGGCTAGTGTTCAAATGGTGAAATAGAAATAGCTTGAAATTTTGAAGCCTTTAAGATCAGTTCGTTCTTCATCTTACATTTTTTCACTATCCCATGAAACACAGCAAATACATTAAGGCCGATGTTAGATTCTCATAATTTATTGTCTCTGTTTTTCATTCTCTCTGGCACGATCACATGAAACACAAAAACTGGTCATATTCGCTAATGATGCAAACATGAAAAGCTTCTTCTGTACCTCCTCAGGAAAGCTAGGAGGACTCACAGCTTACAGAAGGAACGTCCTTCTGCAAAGTCTTCTCAGGAACACTGCTAGGTGCTGGGCTCCCCATGGTCACCACGTACAAAGTAACCACTGCCTGGCTAGAACAAGGTCTTTGTAAACATTACAGTTCCACACTTTGAGCCCTTATGAGAGCCTTCCCACCATACTGGCCAGAGAAGTCTTTGGCCCCTTAATTGACCAAACTACTAAAACCAGAAGGAGATGCTGTGCATTTGTTTATGTAAAGAACATAAGGCTAGGAAAAAATTCTTTCAGGTATGCCCTACATTTATAGCTGGACCCTAACTGCACTGATATTATCAAGCGTCTTTCCAAGGTCCTGTATAAACCGCAGATTAGATCCTTAATGAGGAATCTTTTACATTTACAATCCAATAATCTAAAATATTGTTTACCATGCAACAAACAGGCAAAAACATGGTCTCAGACTCAAGTTCAATATAGCTACCTTGTCATCCAAAACAGGCTGAATGGGGACAGTGAGAGCATCATTTACCACCGCTCCAAGCTCATCAACGTAGAATACAAGTATACATGCCAAAGGAGCCCAGGAATTTTCTGCTGTTAAAGCAAATGATTTTGCAGTTTTTGTGCCAAAAGCAACAATATGTTCCTTAGATAACACCTGAAAAGGGAAAATGAAACACTCTCTGTTAGTGCCTCAATATGCCATAAGCTCTGCAATTCCTTCCACAAATAATGCTTAAGAGACAGAGAGCTGTGATTTTTTAATTTTTTACTAACTCATTGACCAGTTCTATGAGACTGGGTATGGAACAGATGGGTAATGTCAATGTTTAAATGAAAGAAATAAACTTTGGCCATGCTTTTATTCCTGTATCGCCAAGGACAAGTAAAGAACTGTAACAATGAGTGCACAGCACACACTGTTGAAACATAAAAATGCACTATTAATATGGTTGAGTCACATGGGTTACCTATAGTAGCATTTGAGACTGGATCATGAATAGAATCTTAAAAACAAATCTCCAGAGCACCCAAACTTACCACGCTTCAGTTTGCAGCTTGGAGAGTGTAAATTGGGGCCCGATGATGTCTCAGTTAAAAACAAGAATACATTTTAGTAGATCAGATTAGAGTTATTCTGAAGGTACCTCAAAATATCTGGACCTTAAGTCCACAGTGTCAAATTTTAAACTCTAAATCTGTTCCCATTGGACCACACCACTTACAAATGAAGACAGAGCCATAAAAGGGAAGTTCCCTGCCTTTGACTGCATGGACCCGATTTTTTTTAAAATCTTCTAGAGGGTGCTTCTATTTTGGAAAAGACACATGAATGCCTAAATTTTATACTCTCCTACAGTTTTCTTTATTCAGTTCATTATTAAAGGCTCTGAAAGGAAAACAACTGTATCTGTAAGATCATTATGGTCTAGACTGTGCATAAGACATTCACGTGTTAAGGACAAGACAGCAGATCAATGATGGTATGTATAATAAATCCTTTGACCCAGATGCTCTAAGACACAGTACCAGCCAAGCCATTAAAAAAGGCATTAGCCAAGCTATGTATTTTAAATTGCTTCCTATGAAGCTCCCTATTTAACAATGCCAGTCTGACCACCTGACCTCTGTTTTCTCACCTGCCAGGTTTGCTCCTCTGTCTGTGCCTACAGCCTCAGCCTTGACAGTCCAAAACCTGCTTCTTAACCCACTAAAAAGCCTCAGTCTGGGCTGTTTCTGGATATCCCTGTCCCTTTTCCTTTTGCAGGTGCTCTACACAGTCAGAGACAGTATCACTCTCACAGTCATGGCTTGTCTCACATATCTGCAAGCAGAAATAACCCAACAGCCAAATCCAAAACACACATCTCCTAGAGAGTATCTTCTTACAGAGACAGAGGCACTCCTGCTGGGGAGTAAAATGGAGGTCTTTTTCAAAAAGGACCATCCCAGTGGAAAGGAACTGTTTGGGACACCTCTTTCATGAAGCTCAATAAAAAAATGCTGAATTTCTCTAACAGTCAATCTAACATTCAAGCTAGTAAACATTATCTTGGATTGTCCCCATATGTAAAACCAGTAACCTACCAGATAGTGGAACTCTCTCACTGGCTTGTTGCTTTCAATACTCAGCTCAAAAGGCTTCCCAGCCTAGGAAAATAATGATTGATACAGATGAGTACGGCAACATGATGAGCAATTTGCACTGCTCTTACCTTGGTAAGTTTTCTCTCAGACTGTACCTTTATATCCTGGCTCTTTGTTTTAACCTGAAGATAAGTCTGGCTTGGGGAGTCGAATACATCATTAACACCTATGTCAGTCCTACTGCTGAGGAACTCTGCCTGTAAAATAATGTAAAACAAAGCTTTTAAGAAACAGCAACATCTGTCTGATGTTCATGTTTATGTTACTGTTTACAAGAGCATGGTAGCATTAACAGCAGTACAGGGCCACTTCACTGCTTGCTTTGGGTATCTCTTTTCTTTTTCCCGTTGTTATCTTAATGCAGGTATTTAGATCAACTCTTTCTCTCCAGCTCTAACATGAATAGTAAGTAAGGAAAATAACAGTAAGGGACATATCAGCTGTTGTAAAAGGCAGGAACAGCTTGCCAGCGATCATAGCCCACTCAGTTTGGCATATTGCTGTTCCAAAGGAACATATTACAAAGAAGTACCTGAACTCTCAGAGTTTTTGTATTAGAAAGGATTGGAAACTCAATTTCAATAATTCCATTTTCTGGGATTGTGTAATTCAGGACATGGACTGTCAGATTTCTCTCCTCTGTTGCCTCATTCTCAAGGTGAGAAAGTGAAGAGTGGTGTAAAAGCAGGTCTGACTGTTGTGCAGTGATTGTGACAAGATTCTGCCTCTCTTCAGCCGTCAGCTGGTTGCTATCAGAACGCGTCACTTTTAGCTAAAAACAAAAAAAAGAAAACACCTATCAAACAGGCTAAAACTAAACTTCCAACACATATCAGGTAGCAATATATTTGCTCTCACATCATATCAAAGAAAAAACAAGGGCATCTGCATATTTCTCACACATCAGTAACTTTACTTTCAAACCCTTGAGATCACTGCAGGTAGACAGTCAGCCAAGAACAAAATTATTTCTAACTCCAGCAAGTAAAAAAAAAAAAAAAAAAAAAAAAAAACACCAAAAGCAATGCTGATGGAACCAAAGAGGTGACCTGTCTTTCAGCTGTTACTCATCTTGTTGAAAATGGCTGTCTCTCAGGCAAATTACGCATATCCTGAATATTTAATTTTCACTTGTATCTCATCACTACAACAAAGGACAACCTAACATTGCATTGTGTGGAGAAAAATGTATCAGATGACTTTATAGATTCATCAAATAAGCTGAAGTAAAGACATAAAACAAGTCCAAAATTGACAGTCTATAACTTCTTCAAGCCAGCATCCATCAATCAGCGCTACAACATATATTAATTTTTATTCCTACACTCATGTAGATTCTCATCCACAGTAAAATGATTCTTTTCCTGCATTACATGCTCAAAAAATTCAACTTCTACATTTAAAGGCACCAAACTAATGTTTCCCTTATATTTTTCAATCTAGAGCTCTCACTCCATTATCTCTCCTCCTCTACCATTATTTTCCTATCCTCTCTATGTGCAGCGTACACAGGCCTCCACCTACTAGTAAGAGCAGCAGCTGTTTCTTCACATTCCCTGTGTTCGTAACTGACATCTCCTTCTCTGCCAGCAGCAAGCACTGATAAATGCTACAGATACCTCTCACTCAGCTCACCTTTGGAAGAGGAAGAAGCAGCATGTCAGATCTGGAATCAAACTGGGGTGCTGGCAAGAAAAATGTATAGGACAAAGACCCATAGAATCAGGCTAGCCCAAAGCTACAGTTTGAGCCAATCTACTCTGAAAATGCATATTCAGCTTATTTTATAGGTATTTAGGTCTGATTTCTACAAAGCAAATGGTCAAGAATTTTAAAGTCAATTCTCCTTATCAAGCAAAATGCAGTGATTAAATACACAACCTTGGCTAAACACAGAAATAAGAACTCAGACCATGGACAGCATTAAGAACATGAAATACTTATACAAGAGGACTACAGCTGCTACGAGAAAGACAGGACTGAAGGCAGGAAAGATATTTTCGCTTGAAAGCAATGTGATTTGATGAGTTTAACTGAATTTTTTAAGAACTCATTATATAAAGTATACGTGTGCATTTAAATATATACACACTTCTATATATAAATGTTACTGGGAGGGTTGGGACTCAACAACTACTCTACTGTTATAAAGCAATCACCTAATGAAAAACAATGAGCTAGAAACTGAAAAGATTTCTCCTCTATGAGAATGCTGACATATACTCAAATATACTCAAATATATCCTTCCAACACTACAGCACTCCCCATCACTTGATCCTTTTCTAGAGCAAATGCCTCTAATTTAGTATTTGCAGAAATGTATCATGAAAAACAGATAATTTGAAAACAAATCTGCAAATTATATTCAAAAATCTAAGGTAAACGTTGGCATCCAAACAAAAATACAGAAGTCATCACATTTGTTTATGCACAGATAATAACAAAACAGAAGAACTTACAGTAGCTATGAAGTTCAGAGATGGTTTTATAACTCTAGAGTAGTCCATAAATTCAATAAAATAGTCACTCTGCTTTGGAAATATGATGGTACTTGAATTTTGGGAGGCTCCTGTTGAATAATTGTATATGTTCAGACAACATGCTTTTAACATACATATTCCTTTAGCAGCAATATTACCTATAGTCCATGAATTTTAAATAATCCAGTCATAGTTTTCATTATTTCCACTCCTACCTTACTTCATCTTTCCAGCTAAGGATCAGTACAGAGGTGGTATATGTACTGGTACTGTCTTCCACAATGCTAATGAGCCATACCACATAGTGCTCTACTCCATGCAGACTACGTCAGAATGACACAAGGAAGGAAATTAAGAATCTCAAATTAGCCAACTTCACTTTGTCAGGGTTTCTCCAGAAAGTCTATAAAGAAATCTAGCTTCTCAGACAGGCAGAAATTTTGTACAAATTATTGTTTTCCAGTACTCAAGGTGCAGTGGAACATCAACGCACAAAAAGACACAGTTTGCAGATCAGATTATCTCGAAGAGGGTAAATACAGTGGACAATATGTGGCCAGAGAATTTATTCTACTAATGTGGTTTACAAACATACAAGTAAGGTAAGCTTATGATTAAACTTAAGTTTGTAGTACCCAGCTCAATGCTAACAGTTCTTCACACCCACTCTCCTCATCAAAAGTGACTAGTCATTGACTTCAAGACCTCTCATCTCAACATACCTCTTGGCTATTTAATAAATCATTTAGTATAAAACTGAGAAAATGCCTAGTTAAGCTACTAAAGCAAGTAATGCTTCAGAAAATGTATTTTTTCAGTTAATATATTTTCATGTAGATCATTTGTACTGCTATCAGCAAATGATGTTTTTTTTAAAACATCCAAGGCCTTCCATAGAGTTGTAAGCTCTTCCAGCACCATCTAATATTTGGATTTCTCTCAGAAGACATCACACAGCCACATACCTGTAAGCGACTCAGTGACCACTGCAATAATTTCTATTGGCTCTGTGTAATCACTGTCACCTTGGTGCCACGACAGATCAGCATTCAAGTCTTGCAACATAAACTTGTTACACGTTACATTCACAGATCCATTTATCTGCAATGCAGAAAAAAAAAAAAAGTTGACCTAGCAAAGCCAAGGACAACTTTTCATCCACAACTGTTTATTTCTGGTTCAGTCCTTTAGCTCTTCTCACATACAAGTTCTGGAATGTCAACATCAGAAAATTATGAACACTGATCTTATTTTTTTGCTTTCAGTAACCATTTCTATTAAATCCAGTAGAAATTCACTACTTTTTAGAGTCAACAATACCTTATGGAAAAAGTTATTTTGTTTTTTCTAATATATATTACTATCCTCTTCTATACTGCCAGAATAGTGGTGCCTATGCTTTGCAGAAAAATGCAATGTACAGGTCCCTGCCTGAGGAGGGGGATATACCCTATCCAGCAACCCTGAGCTCAGAGTTTCTTTAGGCTAAGCCCTGCTGGAGGCAATGAACTCAGCCAGCTACTGAGCACAGCGAACAGACAATGAAAGGGACAACATTTAGCAGAAATTGAAGCTGTTTTCACAGTTCAAAAATTAAGGGCTTGATTTTCCAAAGAGATGCTATGAATCTATGAATACTTTTAAGTCTTCAGATCAGAACTGCATGCTCCAGCTTACACCTAGTACAGAAAACCCCTTGTGATTACTAGGTAATTAGTAGGCAAAACGCTTTGGTCTTTACCAAGCTAGAGCTCTACCCAGACAATTGGAATGGTCTCCTCTGGCTTTGTAACGCACAGCTTAGTGTGTAGGGTCACACACAGGGCCAGGGAGCATTCCTTGCCGTGGCCCCTCCATCACCTATGCTGCTACAGTAGATCCTAGAAAGTTCTTCTACCAGGACCAACTAGCTGCTTTCAAAAATGACTTCCAGGAACAGTTGAGGGGAGCAGCGCAGCCAAGTATGACTCCTAACAAGCAGTCTGAACGTAGCTGCTTTGTTTCAAAAACTAAAGAGAGTTTAATTTTAGTCATGCAAATCACTCCATAGATCATGCCAGTGAACTTGACAGCAGTCCCAGGCATATTTAACCTATAAGAGGAAACAAGCTTAAAATCTACAATGATACAATTTGCTAACAAAAACTTCACCTCCATTGTTGTTGTTATATTCTTCTTGTTTGTCCAGTAGGAGACAGAAAGGCAAGTGATGGTCACAGTTCCCTTTACTGGCTTTCCATACATGTACCTGAAACACAGCAGTCAAAGTCAAACAATGAACCACCTCCAGGGCTCTAGCTCCTGAAGAGCTCTCAAAGCAGAAGACTCTACTAGAACATTTTTCCCCAGCCTCAAGTATGTCTAGAACACATTTGTATGTTCAAACATGCAGTTTTCAATACTGAGACCAGTTTATTTGCACTAAAGTTAGAAGTTCAAAATCTGGAGAAGATACACAGTGCTGCTCTTTCCTGCACACAAGCTCTATAAACCTGTTGCTATTATTATGGGTCATACAACACAGAAAAATTAACTACACTAAGTCAAGCCAATATCACTACTATGCAACAGAGTTAAAATAGGATGTGGGAAGTGCAAGTTTCCCAAATGCTGCAAATACAAAATGAGAGATTTCAAGATATTTACACTCAAATAATTCAGTAATTGCAGTTCAAAAAAACACCATAGCACTATCACATGGCAAACATAAGTCACAGCAGTAGTAAATCTGAAAACTGTAATATATTAATTTCTTAGGATGTCAGCAGCAATTTGCAGTCACTGAGCAGTAGTAAGCTAAGAAAATGTACAAATGCTTATAAGTTATAAATAGGAGAAATCATGACATTATTACATTCAGACAGAGAAGTCAAGGTCAGGGGGAGCAGGGAACCCAAACCCCAGAATCAGTAGTAATACATTCGGATGTGAGAACTTTTAAGTACTTAAGTCATTATGAATCTCATTGGCAGCCACTTAAAAATTATCAAAGCTGAAAAGCAGAGGGAAATAATCATCAAACAGTGTAGTTATGGGAAGAACTCTGTCAACACTGTCTTGCACCTGAACTCAAGTCTTTCCAAGCAGATCTAATTACAGTAATAAGATGCCCTTAACCTTGAAATGATACTACCATTGGGCAGTATCCCTGTACTTAAAGTAATTTAACAATACTCCAGAGATGAGAAAGGAAAAGGGGTTCATGACATCTACAAGTGTAAGGGACATATCAGTTCTTTGTATACAGAGGCATTATGCATATAAAAGAAGTCACTAGGAATGAATTCATTTCCTCTGAATAATTATGAGATATCAATAAAATTTTGGCACTGCTGGGATTCAATCTCAGACAATTCACTGACGTCCAAGCCTGGATTTATTGCAGCAGACAGGTACACTTACAAATGTCTCATCAGTGTACCTAATGAAGGAGCCAAGTACCTTGTGGAAGACCAAAACAAACCATTTAGGAAACCAAATTCACATTGACATATGATGGATTCCTAAAGCAAAGCAGAATGGGGACAAAAATGAGGAAAACTGCTTTTTACAATGCCCCTTATGGGGCACCTAATATATACCAGGTTGTACTGCCTCTAGGAAAGGAAATGCTTTTCTCAAAAGTCTAAATGTTTAATTTAAATAGTTTGTTAGTCAATCATTTTCATTATAAATGTAGTACTTGCGTAGGGGATATATATTGTATGGAATTAAATAACTACAGAAGATCTTTTATTTCAGGCCTTCTTGAATGGATATATCAGGTAGCTCTATCTGATTCTCATCTTCCCAGACAAAATTATTATTTATTCAAGATTAATGTACACTAATTTTTTTTTCTAGGTATTTGTTCATCTGAAAAATAAAATATTACTTATATAATAGTCTACAGTGTCTTCTGAATAGTCTTCTGAATTTCTCAAGAAGTTTTTAATTAGAATCATAGAACGTTT
Source organism: Coccyzus lansbergi (assembly GCA_033558105.1). Taxonomy (NCBI): domain Eukaryota; kingdom Metazoa; phylum Chordata; class Aves; order Cuculiformes; family Coccyzidae; genus Coccyzus; species Coccyzus lansbergi. The sequence continues at coordinate 547,469 of JAUMJK010000740.1, read as the reverse complement.
TGAATTGGAAGGGGCCTTAAAGATCATCCAGTTCCAATCCTCCTGTCATGGGCAGAGACACCCTCTATTAGACCAGGTTGCTCAAAGCCTCATTCAGCCTGGTCTTGAACACCTCCAGCAATGGGGCATCCACAGCTTCCCTGGGCAACCTGTGCCGGTACCTCAGCAGCCTCACAGTAAAAAAATTCTTCCTAGTAACTAATCTATACAATAAAACCCAGTAATTAGAAATGGATTCTAGCCACCTAGTTTTGGCTAGAAGGCACTTTTTTAACATTCCAAATATAAATTTTCATTTTGACAAAGGCCCACACTATATTTCTTAAAAGGAAGAGTAAAAATGGCAGCAGTAATTTACTTACTTTGCAGTGACAACACCAGTTACCTCTTCCTCTCTCAAAGAGTAGTATAATGGTGCTGTTATCATAACATCAAATTTTGGTAAAACTAAAATATATATATACAGAGAGAGAGAAAGCATTAAATTCACACAAGAAATAATATTTTTTTTTTTAAGTAAAAAGTGTAGAATACATAATTCGATAAAAACTATGGTAGTTTACCATAGAATATACCATAAGATATACTTTTAACTCTGTCCTATATATGCTCCAGACTAAGACTTTTTGTTGAAAAGAACAAGCATCATAAAAGCAGCTTGCACACAAGTTTTTAAGACCGATATAATAAAAATATTCAGCTTATGCATTCTTTACAGAATCATCGGCAAGTTTCACGATCAGACATTACATAGATATTTTGCAATGGAAATATTCCCTGCATGACCCTGGAAAAACGAGGGTAATAAGTGAACCTCACAGGCTTCAGATTAAGGATTTCAAAGATTGTATGGCATCTAGACACTACCCTAGAAGATTACTAAAACTACTGAAGATAAACAGGGCAGCTGATAAGACAATGCTTTTCCCAGGACACATATTTCAGACTTAGAGAACCAAACGATTTGAAAACTGGACTTCCTGGGAGTATTTAAAAGGTTTGTGCTAGCCAAGGGAAGCTAGTCTAAATCAATGGAGAGTCAATTACCAATTTTGGTCACTACTAAATGCCCTTAAGTAACACTTACCATATTCCATCACTTTAAATCTTTGATAATGAACTTGACCCTATTGAAAAAAAAATCATGTGAGAAAATACAAACACTGTGGTTATATTAGGTTAGGTTAGATTCTAGACCAAAACTCAGCCATATTAAAGTTAAATTACAATTTCTGACATTATGTGACTTTAAACCACAGTTCAGCCATTATCAGCTCCTGTTACGAAGCTCCTGTAAGAACCAGCAGTATATATTGGCACCACAGAAAGACAGAGAAGCTTACGTGTGGTAGATTGAAATATAATAAACAGCTTGTGGAGCATCCAATCGGAAAACATCTACCTACAGCTAGTTTCTGTATTTAAAAAAAACCAAAAAAATCAAAAAAAAACCAAACCAAAAAACCAAGTATCTGAGCTAGCTAGCATACAACTACCTAGTCTAAGTACTCATAGTCATCATGATGAGCCATAACTGACCAAACAGCAGTATCTTTACCATCCCATTTAAAATTAAGTCACAAAAGGGAGGTCCCACAGTGTATATCTAAAGACCATTTCAAAACCATGTATAATCTTAAGGTTAGTCATTCACTCAAAAGGCACTCACATCTAAGAATCATTAACCACTACAGTTTATCTGCTGGGATGAACCAGTCCCATTCAAAAGTCACCTGGTTCTCATCCAACAACTGAGATCAATGGAATTACTTCCCCAAAATTTGTCATCTTCTTTGAAAATCAAAAATTCCTTAAGCAAATCTGGTCTAGGTCCATTTTCTTCTTTATTTCTGACATTTATGTGTCACCAGTTACAGAACCAGAAAAGGCTGCAGGAATAGTCTCAGGGCTTTGCCCTGAAAAATCACAGTGCTGGCACCAGCTGTATTGCTGTGGCTTCACCGCCACCTCACGGCCCCTGCCAGAAACACATGCCTATTTCTGCTTAGCAGCTAAGGAAAACAGATGTTTATCTAGACAGAATTAACAGAATCGTTTCATGATCACTTTCACGCTTTATTTCCACATGCAGGAAATAAATCCCAAAATGAAATTCTGTATGAATTCCCAAACTTCTGTTCAAATCCACCAGCATGGTTTCCAGAAACTAAGCAGAGTCCTACCAGTGTCACCTCTATTCACGCTATCAGATCTTGACTAACTATCAGTGCTCATTTGCAAGCTACAGCCAAAACCAAAAGTGTTGCATACAGTCTGATTTTGACGGAGGGTGACACTTTTTACGTAATTATATAAACCAAACCACAGTGGGTCAGAATCCAAACTCAGTACACTTGGGAACCAATCTGTAACCACTGGAAGGGAAATATTATTTACTGACTTAAAAACATTCTTTAAAGACAAGAGGGAAACCTGAGGCAGAAAGGCTGCACAGCTGACTATTTAAAGCTCAGGTCATGGCATCAGGATAGTCAAGTCATGCGGAGATTAGCCCAGGTCTGCCATCTGAAGAGTCTCCTAAAGCCCCATAAACTGTGCTGAACACCGCGTGGACCCAAACCTAGCAGTACTAATTAAGGACAGTAGTACCTAACGATGGGTAGACTATCTATTAAAAATGTCAGACGTATCCTAAGCATTCCTTAGCAGTAAATCCAAGTTCTCAGTGATTTCTGTTCTCAGGAATGGATTTCTGAATCTATGCAACTTTATATATGACACAGAAAAACACTGTACCTCCCTTGGACAGCAGAACAGCTACAGAAGAGAGAGGAATATCCAGGCAATAGCTGGGAATATCTACTTGGAGTGATCTGGATCACTAACTAGCTTTCAATGAGCACCACCTAAATCTCCACCACACTGCCCAAGAAGAGATATCCACACATCTTAAACCTTAAATTGAATCCCATTCCACATGACCCTCATGCCCTTCAGGGCATAAATTCATGTATGACCAAGAGAATCAAAATAAGTCTCCTATAGGAGAAGTTCTTTTCCTTTATTCTGCAAGGTTCCTTGCAGGTTTCATTAATCCAATGATATGACAGGCTACCATAAAAACAACAATCTGTGAGATGACCCACCTGACATAGCTAGTATAATAATGTATTTCAATTTTTATTTAATACATTACACGTCACAGCCTTATCTAATGCAGGATGCCATCCAGGTACGTGCTACAGAAATAATGCATACTGCTTTTTAATTATTTTTGGTCTACACAGTATTTGAAAATTATAGCATAGTAGGTATGAGTGATGAAGGAAATGGAGTCTGAAAGTAAACAGTATGTGTGGGGTTTAGGTTTGATGTGCTATTCCCACAGGATAAGAACTGTAAGTATAGCCAGGTTTTTCTGGACCCCACAGTCCACAATTACAATTTTTTATAATTTTTTATGTAATATACTGTTCTTTTTCTCCTCTATTTTAATTTTCAATTCCAAGAGTTTAATGTCAGAAGGAACCATTTAGCCTGACTTCCTTTTATCCCATGTTACCCTAGTATTTAGCTACTCCAACAGTCTGGATTAGTATAATGGATCATCCAAAAAGGTAAACATTCCTAATACTAAAATATCAAGTAATAGAGAAGCCCTCATTCCCATTTTTCAGTTGTTCTAGTGATTAAGAGCATTGCTGATGAGAGACTTACAAATGTCAAAGAGAATCTGTCGGGCTTCAAATTCTATTGAGTTGTACTATGCTGTTCTCCACTAGATTAAAAAGCCTCTTAAAACTTGTAATAGCACTTACAGACCATAAATAATAATAAATCCATCAATTAATTTGAACCCTTGATATACAATCAACAGATGGGACTTCTGCAGTCTCCCACTGTGTACCTTTCTTGCCCAGTTTCATTACAGAAAATTTGTTACACCAGTAAATCTACCTAATTAACCAAATCTATAACAACCACAAAGAAATTAGTTCTTTATCAGTGGAACCCCAAATAACCTTTGTCTATTCCCTTCTCATGCCATGTGAAAGGTCTACAGTTACCCATGTTACCTCATTTAATCTTTTCTGCTAAGGAAATTCATATTCTGATGTCTTTCAAATGTCTCCCACTGAGATTCATATAACCACTCAGAACCATCATCCTTATTAAAAGTTTCCGCCTCTGTCACATAATTACTTTTTCCTCATGTTACTGGGTTATGAAACCATCAGACTTTCTTTTATTTCTAGCAAACTTTTAAAAACTCTTTCATAATTTTATTAACCATCAAGTTCTTCTTGAAATCTTTAAATTTCCTATAAATGTGCAAGAGCTCACACTTCAAATCATATTGATATCTGTCTCCTAGTCCCCCTTTTTTACATTTATTGAATGCAGTGTTTCTTAAATATTAACCATTTCGTCTGTCAATTAAAAAAAATACCAATTCCATTCTGTTCAAGTTTATCTTTTCCCAAGACAGCATTTTTTAAATGCACCAGAAGCATTTTGCAGTACTCCCCATCTTGAATTGTCTTCTCTAACAGCTGTGACCAGAGAAAGATATCCTACTGATAAGCATTATCCCTGCCCCTAGGTATTGTTCATTCCACTGAAGCACCTAGAGCTCTACTGAGAACTCCAAACACTTAATGCTAAAACCCTACATTTAAATAATTTACTAGTACGGAAAACGAGATGAAAATATCATAGAACCATAGACTAGTTTGGATTGGAAGGAACCCTAAAGATCAACTAGTTCAAACCCTTCTGCCATGGGCAGGGACATCCCACTAGATCAGGCTGCCCAAGGCCCATCCAACCTGGCCTTAAACACCTTCAGGGATGGGGCAGCCACAGTTTCACTGGGCAACCTGGGCCAGTGTCTCAACACTCTCATTGTGAAGAAATTCCTCCTCATGTGTAGTCTAAATCTGCCCCTCTCTAATTAAAAGCCACTACCCCTAGTTCTATCACTACAAGCCTTTGTAAACAGTCCCTCCCCATCTTTCATGGAGGCCCCCGTCAGGTACTGGAAGGTCACTATAAGGTCTCTTCAGAGCCTTCTCTTCTCCAGGCTGAACAAGCCTCACTCTCTCAGCCTGTCATTGTATGAGAGCTGCTCCAGCCTTCTGATCATCTTCATGGCCTTCTTTGGACCCATTCCAACAGTTCCATATCCTTTTTATGTTGAGGATCCCAGAACTGGACACAATACTCCAGATGAGGTCTCACAAGAGAGGAACAGAAGGGCAGAATCCCCTCCCTTGTCCTGCTGGCCATGCTTCTTTTGATACAATTGGCCTTCTGGGCTGCGAGCACACATTGCTGGCTCATGTTGCTCACATCCTCTCAAACACATCATCCCCCATCCTGTATTGATTCAGACAACCTAGGAAAAGTTGCACCGCACTAGATCCAACACCAAAGCCATTGTTTAGTCTTTATCAATAGCCAAGGTTCAACACCTAGAGAACTGTATCAGCCACAGTAGCCAGCAGTGACACTGCAAGCTCAAGCCTAGGGTCTTTACCAGCTCTTAATGTAGCATACTTTGGGGAATTAGTCCAGACATTTTTTGATCCTACCTGAGTTTTCAGTATTCATAGCACACACCAATGCTGGACTCTCAAGTTCAGTTATTCTGTTGTAATTATTTTGAAATAGCTCTTTACCTTTTTCATCTGGTGCCCTCTAGTGATGTATTGGAACAGAGAGTGAACAAAATGTTTCCTATTTATTTTCTCCTCATTACTCATGACTTCAGACACATTCCCACCCTGTCATACATTTTCCAGGCTCATTAACCTTCTGTAGTAGTACCGAATGACTAAAACTTAGAATACCATCAACTACAATCTACTAAGATTTCACTTCATTTGTCTGTTTCCTCACAGTTATTTCTCTAACCCAGATTATATATAATCTTATATATAATATATATGAGGAATTTTTATTTCAATTTTACAACTACTTTTCTTTCCTTTTCTTTCTGTACATTTTTTTTTTATTCAGAAGGGAGTGGCATTCACATTCTGAGCCTGAAAATAGCTGCTGCAGTTCCTTCAGCAGTGTCCTCCTGATTTAAGTATTACTTAAGACTGCACAAAAAGGCCAAGCAAAATTTCACAAGCTTTTTGTGTGGCAAGGGAGATGCTGAAGGAGCCCACCACTTCCACCAGCCTTTGTTCCTGTGTCTGAGCCATACTTTCCCACCTCCTGAAAAGCCCCTACGCAACTGTGAGTGAGTGAGTCTGTGCTGTCAACCACCAGTTCACTGAACTGGTCTGGATTAGGCAAAGAAAAACACAGGGATGCTTTTCAATCTGGGTCACTTCCCAGACACACTTTAGATCTCAGCCTTACTACAGCTGCCTCAATGTGACTGAGAAGCTATTTAAGAGCAGCAACAAGATGGGAAGGAGCAGCTGAACACAGGGAAAGGGGCAGGAACAATTTAAAATGTTTTTCCTATCAAAGACAACAGTACTAATTCCACACCCACATAAGAAAGCATTTGAAAAAAAAACCAGTCCTGACACTCACTTGAGCACCAGGCTCAGCTGTCTTAGCCTGTAGAAATCTATCAAGCATATAACTGGTACTCCCAAATAATACGTGATCACATGAGTTTTTGCCTTCTATCCCATCATTTCCCTCAACATGGAACATTAAGCAGTCATGTTTGTACTAGCTAAATGTCTCCTAATGGCCACTACAAGCCAAGTCGGAAATGCAGTGCCCAAATTAGAGGCATTTAGAGCAGTCTGAATAAACCTGACACACAGTTCTGAACAGCTAACCTCCAGCTATTTTTGGAACATATTTCACAGTGTATGAGGAGTGTACAGCTTAAAGGATTGGCCTGATAGAACTATTACCAACAGCAACACACAAACTAGATCATACCAGTTTTGTTATGCAATAGTTCTACTTTACTATTCATCTTTTCTATTTTGCATAGATATTTTTTCCTCAGTAGCTCCTCAGTCACTGTGAATTGCTGCAACACCCCTAAAACTAGGCAGAGATTTGTAAATGAGTCTTTGATTCCACATCCCTTGAGACACTGACTGGCTGCACAGCAGCGCACAATGAATTCCTGTGTATTGGCTTACAAAATGAACATAAGGACGCTGCATTTAAAAAAAATAGTACTCCATTAGATCTTTCTTTTATATTAAAACCCCTCACATTTTAAGTAATACTTGTACTTTAGAATCAAAATACAAACTTTATGATAAAATATAAATGCTATTTTTTACATCTTTCCGTATAAAACCATATGCTATTGAAAATCTTCTGAGGTTTGCATAATATTTTGGGTTTGCCATAAAGGAAGAATTTCCTCATTTTGTGGTCCATGCTTATTTCTGGTTTTATTCAATCTATCTGAAGAAATGAAGCATCTCTGCAATTTGGCAATGTTAATACTTACATTCACTTCCACCTCTATGGACCAATCTCCTAGTGGAGGGTTCACCGATAACTGAAAATTTTTGGAAACTACACCCAAATCACCCTCCTCCATCAACCACTGCTGCATCAATTTCTTCCGGGGGTCCTAGGAGAAAAGCCAGGCTGAGTGTTAAATGTAAGCAGGCTTGCTAGTAAGATTTAGTTAGCAATAAGTATGATCTTCACTTATTACATAAAGCTATAATATATGACAAATTCCAATGTATAACTAGGTTTCTGTGGGTACTTACTCGGATATATATATTCATAGTTGCTTTGTAAGGTTTAAGATCAGGATAGACGGTGACAATCCTAAACATCACAGCTTGTCCTGGTTTATACACAGATTTGTCAGTCTGGATGAACACAGAGGTGCTCTTCGGCATGTATGTCAAACTGGTACGGTTAGAGAAGATGCGTTGTCCACCACCATGGCCTTCTACCAGTAATTCATAATTCCCAGAAGCACTGTTCAAAGGCAGCTAGTAAGAAAATAGTGACACTGTTAACTACCCAAAATATTCCTGAAGATACCATTATTTCAAAAATATTTGACATAAAAATCTGACTTATTCCTGAACTTGTCAGCTTATGTAAATTCTTAAAAAGAGAAAGAGGATTTCATGGCTTTAAACTGTCATTTCAACAATTACCTGAAGTTGCGTTAGCAGAAGGATCTTTTCAATGCATTTCCATATAATTTTCAGTAGTAATGAACAATGTATGTATTCATACAACATTCACAGACACATGAGTTGTCCTCTTCTCACTGTTACTTAGAAATTTCTTGAGTTTTATTTTAGGGGCTAGTGTTTTTCTGGCTTTGTCATTTTTTGGTAATTAATGTTCCAAATAGAAAAGATTTGAAGAAGCTACATGTAGGTAAGTTGAGCAAGACAGTAAGAAAACCTTGCATTTCTTTTTACAAGCTTTAGCTTCATGTTCTATAGAGCAGAAAAATCAAGTTCAGGATGAAGATCTCATGGGGTGAGTTACTGTTTTTCAACAGAAAAATCGCCTCATTTCAGTTTAATGACTGATAATAACAGCACATATTGTGACTCATCTAGAAAGTGAAATAATTATTCTTCCCAAAATACTATGGAATAAAGGAAGAGATATTTTATATGGATAACTTATTTAGAATAGACATTGAAGGTTTCTGTGATTCCATGATTCTCCTTCAGTGCTGACAGTAAACACAAACATCCCCGTCAAGGAAATTTAGATCACATAATATCAGAATAACCACGCATATGTCTCTCTCTTTGTCGCTCCAGTGGACAGACAAAATCTAGAGCTCATAATTCAGACACATCAGTTCATTTCCTAAAGTAAGGTAGGAAGAATCCAATCCACCGGGGTCAAAAGGCTCAAAGAAGAGCTGCTGCAGCACATGGGAATTTCTCCTCAAGCAGGGCCTACACAGACAATGAATGACCTCAAGGACATCCCAGCCCAGATGCCTGCTTCTGTACTACTGTCTGCTTAGGAGCACCTCTTTGAAGAGGGAAATGGGTTTTAACGTAACACATAGCTGGTTCCTACAAGTAGCCCTGCTAAAAAGCTTAAGAGTCACATGCTTCTGTTTGCAGTTAGAACAGTAAATCTGGAGCAAAACCTCTAAAGTCAAGACAACTAAAACAGCCAAGTTTGCATTTTTAAGCATAACATACGGAAATGAAGCACTGGTAATGAAGATTACAGCTGTTAACTCAGCAGGCACAATACTTTAAAAGTATCCTACCAAGCTCTATAACAAAAGGCTGTCGTGCTGTCAAAACTCATTTTAAGAACGCACAGTGAGGTAACAGAAATGCTCAAGCAGGGAAAAATGTCACAGGGTGACGAGGTAGATGCTGATGTCTCTGTCAAATATATTTCCTTCTCTGTGTGTTTACCAACAAAGAGGAATTAACTACAACTTTAACTCTCTCTGTAGACTTTTTAAAAACAAGACAGGAAAACAAAAGCAGAGGGGAAAAATAAACAGGATCTCTTTTTCACCCATAAGCAGGTGTATGATGACAAAGGAAGAAGAGATTCTTCCTTTAAAATCTGGACTGATACAACTAAATTTTAGGTGCAAAGCATCACACTGAAACACATTCTGCTTCTTTTTCAGCTACAGGTTATTGTATACACATTGCGAAGAACATATGATTCATATATCTCAACGTCTTCCAGCCTCCATGCCAAGTGTTCTGGAATATATTAAATAGGAGGAACAGCCTTAATTACTACATTTGTCGAATAGTACTTCAAAATTAACTCATTTATGAATGTTACTAGTTATTAAAGATGGTGTATTCCCTAAGAAAAGCAAACAGGAATCCCAACAAGAAGACCAGGAAGCATAAATATTCAAAATCACAATGGGGGAAAAAAACCTTGGTTTGTCTCATCATCACATTGACTTGTACTCTTAATTATTCTAACATACTTGCAAAGCCCATCTTCAATTTCTTCTTTAAATATCATTTAGAGACCTTACGTACTTTTCTGTATCCTTTTCCTGCCATGAATAATGATAGATAACATGAGTTGCTCCCTTGACTTTTATACTTTTCATATTTCAAGAGATCTTTCCTTTCTGCAACATGGTGACAAAATTGCCTGTTGTACCTTTCCTGATCTAAGTCAGAGGCAATGAAGTTTGCATAGCCACAGCAGTGTATTAGGACAGCTGAGGTGCAAATTAACCTTCTGATCCACAGATCCATGCTTCTAGAAACTGCAATAATGTGACTTCCAGGTCACTGCTGCAATAATGGTAACTCCGCCAGGGGAGATTTAGGCTAGAGATTAGGAGGAGGTTTTTCACAGAAAGGGTCATTGGGCATTGGAACAGGTTGCCCAGGGAGGTGGTTGATTCACCTTCCCTGGAGGTGTTTAAGGCACAGGTGGATGAGGTATTGAGGGACTTGGTTTAGTGTTAGATACGAATGGTTGGACTAGAAGATCTGATGGGTCCCTTCCAACCTGGTTGTTCTGTGATTCTGTGATTCTGTTCTATTTACCCTACCAACTCATTCTCTAAGGGTTGTTTCTCATCCCAAACACTAGCAGGGTAGCTTTTAACAATAGGAACTAGGAAATTGCAGTGCAAATATTTTATCTTAGTCAACAGATCCTACAAGTAAATGGTATTACTATCCCCATTCTGGCACTTCTGAAGAGAGAAAACAGCCAATCCACATACTTCTGACATCACCAGCCTCTGTGATGAGCACCTCAGACAAGGAAGGTACTGTTTCCTCTGGAAAAGATGACAGCTGAAACCAGAAACTCATTACCTATCTTCTGCTACCAGCCAACTACACTTTGGGCAAAACATAAGCATGCCACAGCTATGTGAACAAAAAAGACATCTTACTATTACGAAATGAGTCAGTTTTCATCACTTCAGATAGTGGCAAGAAAGGGAGTTCACCTCACCCAGTTTTAGCTGTTTGAACACTTAAAAGATTTGGCCAGGAAAGGAATTTGTTAATTTAGTCTTTTTTAAAAAATTTTTTTCATGTTTGCTAACTTAGAGTTCATACAGATCCATTTCAACCAAGTAGTCTTCAAAATGTTGAGCTTCTCGTTGTAATTGATTATCCATCTATCAAACATTTCAAGATTTACTACATTAGATATACATTTTATTTCAGATCAGAATTTAAAATCGCTGGATATAGGGATACTCAAACTTACAGATAGTTAAAAATATAAAGACTTTGGCAAAATCTTTTTCCTGATACAAATAATAATTCTCTAGATCAGGTTTTCAAGATGAACACCCAGAATTATAAATTCAAGATTCACACTCAACACACGGTTTGGTATTATACATTTTCATTGAATAGTTGGCTTACTATGCACTTTCACTGCATGTGTATATCCGAACCCTTAAGAACAGCGTGTATAAATACATTTTTATTTTATTATTTCTCCATTACTTCTTTGCACAATTCTTTCATCTCTAATTAGCCCTCATAGTATGACTATGAGGTATGTCTACAAGATGCAGATATCAGCCAGTCAAAAAAACCCACAAAGCAACGTTCTGTGTTCAAATTTTATGATAGCTTGGGCTGAGGTCGGAAGTCAGTTCCCAAATCCTGTAATTACTTGAAACAAGTTGCAAGCAATTGATCTGAAAACTTTTTGGCTTTATTGCTCAGCAAATACACTCATCTGAGAATGTGAAAATAGCTAGGATCACATACAAAACACATAACCCCAACAGCACAAACTGATGAAAAGTTACAAAGTCAACATTTTCCGAGGTAGGAGAAAAGGAAAGAAATACTTACTACTGGTAGAACAAGAGTCCCAAAGGAATCTGAATAAAAAAGAACAAATACCACACTGTTAGAAACCTTATAAGAACTTAGCAAAACTTCAACATTATCAGATTAATCAGAAGAGCACTCGCTCCTCCCCAGTTCCCACACTGTCCATAAAACCCATCAGACAATCAAAATCCTTTGATGCGGCTGCTCTGGTGCACAGGGCACACGGACCATCAAGCCAACAGACATGCAACTTCTGTGACTGGCTGACCAGCATGCACACACTTAGCAGCCAGCTGACCACTGCCAAACGCTATCTGTATAGGAAACTAAAAAATATGCAGTCTGGAACAACAGCTGTAATAGTCAGTATTGATATACTGTGTTTATACTTCACTCAAGATCTCATTCCCTGTATTTACTTCTCCATAGTCCTGTCAAGGCCACTTGCAGCTACCACTAGGTTATGGGATAAGGAGCTTATCTCCACAAACACATGAAGGAGCATGATGGAAGGATGAGGAGGGTAAACCCCAGTAACGCTAAGTCCCATCCTAGTGGAGCACTCAGCCCATCACGCACCCACTGCCACAAGCCCAAAGACATGCCAGCAGGGGCACACCCAATACCCCAGTCAGAGACACAATCCCCCATCATCAGACTACCAGATCCAGCATTTCTGTAACAATCACTACCATACTAAGTCCACTAGAAGAACCAGACAGGGTAGAACAGCCCAGAAAAACTGAAATGTAGTGCTCCACTCCAATAATAGTCCAAGAGCACCAATGGTATCCCTGCTGGGAGCTACCTGAACAAGAGGGGTATGGTTTGGCACTGCTGTCCTTGAGAATGACTCCTCTCTCAGGAACCACTGCCCTAAGAAAAAAGCATCCCTCAGCTTCTGTGAAGTTAATTCTTTAATTTCTTCACATGTAAGAGAAACCAAGGGTATTTTCTATTAATCTCCTCTGCAGTTTAGCAGGAAACTATTTTTGTAGTCATTTTTATCAGGACCAATAACTTTTCTAGAAGGAATAAAGAAGGAAAAGACTTCAAACCACACTTTATTAGAGAAAGGCAAAACGGCAAAAAACTTCCATAATCCTCCGCACTCCCTCCAGCAGTACCATCCTACCTGGTGGTTTCACTGCTATGCAAAGAAGCCAGCAGCATAGCAGTACGTCTACGCTGAGCCATTACCTCTACGACAACCTAAAGCTACTTCTCCACTCGGCACCAGCTCTCAGTCTCCTCTTCACCAGAATAATCCACTCCACCTCTTCCTTCCTTATATGTTTGATGGAAGATGTGCAATACCCTTGGCAGCCTGTAAAAGTATGAAATCCAGTCTACAGCAACATTACTTCCCTGCTTAGCAGAGGCTGACATTCATGCTCTCCGCTTGAACATTTTCCTTTCCTATTCACACAGACTGAAATATCTTTACAATCTATTCAATCCTCTACTTCACACAAGTTATTATTTTCCATTAATTGTAGAGCTCAGATGAAGACTAAAATCTTCAAAACCATGCCCAAGATTTACCACCCCTAAGCAAAGGAGTACCAAGAATTAACTAACCTCACACATTATGACACCATGCATATAAGTAACAAACGTATTAATGTATGCGGGTTAATGTAATTTATTTCAACTATTTTAGATAATGTGGCCTCAAATATTTTTAAAATACAAATAACGGTGCTGTTAAGATCCTGGATATAATTACATCATGGAGCCATAAGTGCCACAGCCTTTATTTTAATTATGTAATGTATTTTAGGATAGGATAGGATAGGATAGGATAGGATAGGATAGGATAGGATAGGATAGGATAGGACAGGACAATTTCAATTGGAAGGTGCCTATGATCATCTAGTCCAACTGCCTGAACAATTCAGGGTTGGCCAAAAGTTAAATCATGTTACAAAGGGCATTGTCCAAATGCTGCTTTAACAGTGACCTCTCTAGGAAGCCTGTTTCAGATGGGCATCTTTGAGACAAATTGCCTCCTAATATCCAGTCTAAAATTCCCTTGAAGCAGCTTTGAGCCATTCCCACAGATCCTATGACTGGGTACCAGGGAGAAGAGGTCAGCACCTCCCTCTCCACTTCCCCTTCTCAGGAAGCTGTAGAGTGCAATGAGGTCATCCCTTAGCCTCTTTTTTCCCAAACTAGACAAATCCAGAGTCCTCAGCTGCCCCTCATATGACATTCCTTCCAGCCCATTCACCAGCTTTACTGCCATCCTCTGGATGTATTCGTGGACCTTAACATTCTTCTTAATTTGTGGGGCCCAGAACTGCATGCAGAGCTCAAGGTGAGACCACACCAAGGTCAAACATAGTGGGATAATCACCTCATTTTACAGGCTGATTATATTGTGTTCGATGCACCCTAGGAAGCGGTTTGCCCTCTTGGCAGCCAGAGCACACTGCTGACTCATATTGACTCATGTTTTCTTTTGCTGATTCCATTCAGTTAGACCTTTTTAAAACTCGTAAAAGGCAATCCATTTATACCCATCTTTTACTCATTTGTTCATGACTATGGAAAGAAATTGTATTTAATTTATTTATATTAATTTATTTATTCTGTGATTTATGTCCTTCTTTATCCCGGACATAAAATCAATCACTCGACCTCTGAACTCCAACAAATGTTAGTTTTAGAAATCAAGGAATTCTTTCCTTTAGCAGTAGCAAACAGAGGGAAGTCTCAGTGGACTGAACACAGGTTGTCCTGGCTGCTGCCAGAGCACTAAAGGAAAAATCCCATTCAGCATGTACCATTTATTCAAAATATAACCTGGGTTAAACCAAATGACTCACATCCCACAAATGAAGCTTGTGGGTAGCACACCCCAATACTTCATTCTGGTATTCAAAAACTTAATGGGTTTGTATGACACAGGGTCCTAAGCAACACAGTTCTTTCCACAACATGTTTATGCTACTGTTAAAGCCAACATTTTTTTTCCTATCACCCCTCTCTTCCTCTTCACTTAAAAAGCAGCCCATGCAGTCACTGACTCTTAAGCAAACCCACCAGACTTGGAGGTATTTCAGCTAGGATTCTCAGGCAATATATACACTACTTTTCTCAGTAGCCAGTAGATCAGGGCACCCTGCCCCAATTCACAGCCACAGGGAGCCCCACACTTGGCCAAGCCTACTTGGCACACAGTGCTACAGGACTACAACCACCAGCGACTGGAGAGGAATTACACAGTCCTGCAGAGCACCTAACTCAAAGGAAATGTAACCCTCTCTTAACTGGCTGATACACTTATTCCCAACATCTGCCCCAAACAACTCCACGCCCAAACAATCACACTAGAAGTGACATCATTTTAGCTACAGGAAACTTACATCTTCCTAACTCAAAAGAGATAAAATTACTGTTAACTAAGAAGAATCTATTTTAGGAATTATGATATTTCACTGGTAAGGAGGTTAGATCAAAACTAAACTACTACATGAATCTGTGAATCAATAACTATCAACAAAGACAGCATAAAGCCACCTCCTGAAATTTCTCTTTAGTTGTATAAACCCTTCAAGTTCCCATCACTCAGTGAAAAAAGCTGTGCTATAGCTGGGTTTTGTACCACCACAACCCATGATACTGTGTCACCAGAAAAAAAAAGAACAAAAACAACCCCCTGTCACTGCTGATATTGGGTTATCAATGTGGAACAGGAACTTCATTTTATTTAGTACAGATTGTTGGAGTGGATATGCATATAAGAAGTATTGCTACACTAGCTTTAATCTATCCAAAACAGCTAATCATAGCAACGACAACAGCAATGACTTCAGCTCTCTGAGAGACACCAAGTACAAATCTGATATTTTTACTAAAGCTCATACCACGGGGTTTCTATTTCCATCTTTGCCCATGCCAATGCAAACAGACTAGTACACAGGCACTGAAAGGGCAGAGTGCAGAAAGAGACTGCTACACATCGCCCTGCAGCATCTACCAGCTCCCAAAGCCACCCTTCACGTAACAGGGCAGGCACTTTGCAGTTTTCTCATCAGGGTAGTGCCTGCTTGCCTCCAGCTATTTTGAGAACAACTAGCATATGAAAGATAGAAACCTTAAGGTAGAACCTTCTACCTTGGGTAGATTTTCTTCCAAGTCCCCAAGCTCAGGATACCTAACATCAGGCTGAGCCAGAGGGTGGACACAGTTGGGGAAGAAGGTGATTTAAATCACAGTCACCTCTTCTTTGAGCAACTCAGAAATCATTTGACCTATGAAGTGGTGTTAGCGAGTTAGTCTCCCTGGCTGCCTTGATAAAGGCCAGAACACCATCTCATTCCTAGCCAGTAAAAATCATAAAAGAGGCTCCGAGGCATGAGGTAATCTTCCAATTAATGTCACTACATAATTATTTTCCTAGGAAATGAGCAGCCTGGGCAGATCTGAAGCTCTTTGGCATTGCAGTGAATTCCCCTGTCATGCAAGATTTTTCCCATGTTCTCAGAGACTATTGAGCGGCAAGCAATGCCCTGGAGCTCTGCTCAGCTACGCCCAAGGATAGTTTCAGACGTGCTCAAGCGAGCAAAATATTTCCTTTATGCTAATGCTGAACTGCCAAAATTCACTACATTTTTCTCATTGCTTGATAAATTAAAGTTCTATTTAATCATACAGCAATCAGATTTACGAGGAGTTAAACACAGTCCAACAGCCAGCACATAGAATTGCTTTCCTGGAAGCTCTGCTGTCATGCAGATGGACGCTTTTACCCACCTGCAGTATGTAACACTTCCACATGATTTACACATGACATGGATCAAGTCCATTGTCCCCAGAAATGGCAATGGTTGTCACCCTCCTGCAGCACATTCCTGCAAGGGATCCCTTCAGTTATTAAATGCAGATCCTGATGACTACGAGTAGCTAAACCCAGGCAGTAAATGTAGGTTTACAAAGGAGTCCAGAACAGATACACCATCTGCATGAAGCATCACAAACCACAAAACACTTTATTCTGATTCGTCGTGTCTGCTCTCTACAACAATGGACTAACTGGCATGACTGCAACAGTCCATGGAGGCAAAAGACCTGGCAAGAGCGCAAGTCCCTGCTACCCCAAGGGATTAGCTAAAGAAAACTCCCAGCTGAGAGTCATGCCCTAGCTACAGAGGCAGGCAATAAAAAAAACACTGGACTATTCCATACTAATCTTGAGGAAAGTTAAGAAAACAACAAACAGAAAAAAATACCCACAGAAGTCATGTGATCCATCAATAAAAAATATCCTTCCCTGTCACTCGCAAAATCATTTCTCTCGCAGAATTCTTGAAGCTTGTACTGTATTCATTCAATAAACACTGCATTGAGGAAACAGATGGGAATACTGCGGAAACAAACACCACATTGTCCTGCCTCCTTCTCCTCAGAATTCTTAGTACTCAGGACAGTCCAGTAGAAGAGGAACCAAAGGAAGCGCAATACAGACATGTCACACCAGTACAGGTGCCTATTTAATGTATCTTGGCACCACACCATTTTTTTGGAGGTCTAACAGTCTTATCATCAGTAAAACAAATAGGAAAAATTTCTACAGAGTCAAATACAGGCATCTTTTGGAGAGATGCACAAATGATGGCATCTTATATTCTTTCCACTGCACAAGCCTGACCCAAACCCAGAAACTTACGCTACCCCTTCTTGAGTCGACACCACTAGCACTCAGACTAGCTGTAAATGTTCCAGCTTCAATGCCCCAAAAAGGACAGAGGTTTCAGAAAAACAGTTGTATGACTTGGCACACTGAACTAGCAACTGGGCCAATAAAAATCAGTACAGCAGCACTTCAGTCTCTAACTAATTCACCCAAACTCAGATCTTGACTCTATATTCTAGCTCAGGTGGCAGGTATCACTACAAAAGCCTCAACTTTAACACTGAACACTTAACCTTTTCTACTGACATCCTGGGTCCTTCTTAGTGCTGTGTGAGAATGGAAAAATATAACTGGAATCGCTTCAGACTGATTTACTGAAATGATTCCACATCCTTCTTCTGGCAGCTGTGTTCACATATCTATGCTTAGGAAATGTTTACAGGAAAGCATTTTCTTTTGCAGTGGTAAATGGAATTTCTTCAACTGCAGAATGTTTCAAAAACTCATTTTAACATCAGAGAAATACAAAATAACATTTGTCCTTCCAGATTTTTCTTCCTATCCAAAATATATACTATTTTTGGTTAAAAGGAGAAGGAAGCATAAACAGTAAGGCCTAAACTGCTCACGGTGTGAAAAAAATTTTTCTTCATTAAGAAAAGGCTAGCAAATGTGTCAAGTTTGCGGTTTTCTTTAAAAGTGTTATAGTCTTCATCCTAAAATTAGAACTCAAATTAGCACTGTGTAGTTACACAAGTAGCCCAAAATACATAGCATGAGCCACTGCTGCTAAGTCCTGACTAAATTTGGGGCAGATGTTAGAAGGAGGGGCCATACAGCACTCAAACAACAGGGATTGCTAGTGGATGTCAGTACATGGCCCAAACAAAGCCAACAGGCCTGTAGTAAAGGGGTATATTCTTGTTCCACAAAGCCTCCTAAACCCCTCCAGCCTGCTAGCACTTCACAGCCACTCGCTGCCCTAATTCCTATTCCCACTACCTCTTTATCCATTTCAGACCTTTTTGCAATTTTGAAGGCTACAAGCACTCAGAAATTATAAAGGGAGAGAGAGTGGAGAGGTAGCAGTGCTGCCTTATGGAGGAAGGGAGGAATACCCTGAACTGGATCAGTATTTATCATCTGAGGGTCTGGCCAAGAGACAGGGCACTGCAGTTCTACAGGAGAAATGCAATGTGCACAGACATTTTTGCCATTAAAGCCATGTTTTACCACACTCTGTAGTCATTGGCAAGTTCTAGCTTCAATCTGCAATGCAGAGTGTAAGGATATTTTCCTGATAACTAGGATAATAACATGACAGAAAAAACTCATCCAGATAAATCTGAAGTTTTTTCCCTGATCATCTTTGTTTACTCCTTGATCAGAAGAGTGGTGTGAATTCAACCACGGGAAGCACAACCAGAAACACTCTGGATGAGAACAGAACAGATAGAGATCTACCAAAAAAAAGGATGACAAGAAGAGAATGGGTGCTGCCTTTCCCCTGCCCCCTCACCATGGTGTTTCCCATGTCTTTCTACTTGGCAAAGCAATCGCAGTATCTCCCTGCCTGTCCCTTTTACAAGCTTAGTCCTTCTCGCAGCAGCACTGGCAGATCCACCCTGGAGGAAAACCACCACCTCCCACCCCTCAGACAGACACCGCCGACGCTGCACAACTTTTCCCTTGCCCTGCCTCATCCATGATCCCGTTAACAAGTGAGCACCAAGCTTCTAGCAGACTGGCCTTTCTAATTTCTTTTCAGACTTAGGTGATAATTCAGATATTTAATTCTCCACTCAGCCTTCTTAAGTAAAACAACCAACCCTACAGACTACTTTATTATTACCACTTTCAGCTGAGTAGTTAGAGTGGTCAGTTGCAAGAACACAATCCTTAAAACGTTCGGTGGTTTATCAGAAACACTGCATGCTGTGTAGGAAAACAAAATGATTTAATGTTAGAAATATGAAGCCATCTTTTTAATCAGAGATTTTCTGACTGTTATCATGCAGCTACCATCCCAGACACTTAAACACAAGTACAGGTTCTATTCAACTTTGTCCTGAGATCAGCCTCTAAAAGCCATCCATGGACTTCTTGTCACGCACATGACATTATCGCTGCCTACCACATCCAAACAACTATATTCCCATTAATTATAAATCCATAGCTATTAGCAAGACGAGTCTTGAGTACTACAGAAAACTTTCTTGACATCAGATGCAGTTTACAAAAAAATGCAGAGAATTCAGAATAATCTCAGACTTAAGCCTTTTAAACAACTAAATGGGAAATTCATTTCATTCATTTAGTTTTTCCTTGGCGATTATACATAAACACACAAGCTCACAGGCATCTCCACATCCTGCTTTCAAGGCACTATTGACCATCATTATTATCCATTCTGATGTCCATGAAATAAACACAGACAAAACCACCATACTGCAATTTAAAACAGCTGCAGTTTTTATTCTGAGTTAGAATATAGGGAAATCATACAGCATAAAATGTGGCCAAGTCTGTCTACGCCAGAAATTTGATGGTATTAATATAACCCTCTCGCATCAATCCCTGCAAGTGGAACGAAATTCCAAAGTCAAGTCACTTCTCAAACCCATTCGCTGCAAATAAAACATTCAGGAACTATTTAAGGTTTCCTCTTAGGGGGAGTGAAAGAACGTTTATCTTCATACTGGTTTTCTTCATTTTCTAGAATGCATTCATAGTCTATGGTGACAAAGCCACATAACTTTTCTGAGACCACAAAGTCACTTAGATATATAAAAATATCACCAGAGACTTCTCTCATCAATGAATAAAGACAATATAATTCCCTAACCATACAAATAAGCATCGGGACCTCACAGCTGTACCTCCAGGAAGCTGGAGAAGTTTGGGAGAAGGGTCTGTGACTCTGGCTATGTTTTCTACACACATTCTTATTCGGACTAGAGCGAACCTAGGTAAACCAGCATCATCTCGTGCCATGTGCTATTCAGTCTCTGCAGACAGGATCTCAACTCTGCCCTCACAAACATGGAATCAGGGCTAGCAAAGCACAGGAATCAGCAACGCTGCCAGAGCAAGTAATCCTAAGAGTCCCATGAAATAAGAAGCTACCCGTGTTTGACTGGAAACCTATGAATTTCCCAAATGCATGCTGCTTCTGCAACTACTTCTATGACTGTCAACACTTCAACTCGGATCTCTTTCTACTCAGACAACACTAAGGACATTACCTTACACAGATATCTGAACAGACATTACCTTACACAGATATCTGAACAGCGTAAAAACCAGAACAAATACAGCAACCTTTCCTTGCGTACTCTTCTCAGCCTATGCAATGTGAGGCTTGGGGCTTGAAAACCCAACCTAGTCCCTTTATACTGGACCAATACTTGAAGGAATTTTGTCTTATGAATCTGTGCAATAACATTTTCCATCCACAACACCTAGGACACCAAGTTCCACAATTTATTTCCACGTCATGTGAAGGCTCACCTTCTTCTGCCTGGTTTTAATTTGCCTCCTGAGAGATCTCTGGTCTTTCCCTCCCCTCTGATCTCTCCCTGGAACTTCCCAAGTTGTTTCACAGCCCCAAATCAGGCACAGCATTCCCCAGGATGCCCAGTTAAAATTGTGAAGATTACTAGAATACTTTCTCATAGCTTACAGAAAATACTTCTGTGTATACATTTAGGCACAGCATTTGCCTTCTTTTTGAGCACCACAGTATTACTTACAAACATTTATCTTTTGGTACCTTTAAACCATTACCCACCTCACTACACACACACACACGTACTTTTCTGCAGGACTGCTGCCTCATCTTGTTCTCTATCCAGTAAACACACGCTCTTATTCTTCAACAAGAGCAGAACTACGCAGTTGTCCTAGTGAATCACACTCCAACTTTTCCACTAATCATTTACCATATTTTCAAAATGAGTTTAAAATCTAATCCTTCCCCCCAGCTGCCACCCCTTCACTAATCTAAACGTTCTCCCTTTTTTCATCCCTGTCAGTCATATTGAACAAAACTGTTTCAGGGTGACCCATTTCCAGTTTGAAAGTTAAATGCTTCGACCTACTTTGTGAATACTATTTTCCACCCAGACACAAACATATTAAATAAGAGTTGAATGCTGTCTCCAGCTGGTCTGTCAGAATGCCACGTCAGACTATCAAAAGCCTTACTAAAGTCAAAATATGGCAATATCATGCTCGTTCTCCACCTACAACCCCTGCGAGCCCATGGCTGAATACAGTTTATCTGCAGGTTTTCAGTCTTCCAGAACTAATCTCTTTACACATGCTCTCAAAACTTCACTAGCAGTTTTTAAATTATTTCACTCAATTACCTAAATTGTCTACAGGCAATTCTATCAGGACTGAATATCTACTTTAACAAAGTATTCTTTAATCCGTCCCTCCCCTTTTGTTTTCTTAATTCTTAACCTTTTTCAATAGCAGTTGGTTGAACCTTGGTGAAGACTGAACACATATTACCTCTCCGCATCACTGACCAATGCTCTACTCTTAAGACAGAGTAGCAAGCCACATCCTTTGCTAGTTTTCTTGCTACCAATATGATATTTAAAAATACTGCCTTATTATCCTTCATATTCTTTCCTACTGTTTGGTCTTTCCAGTTTTGTCCTTTCATAACCACGCTAATACTTTAAGCTCAACTTTTGTAATGCAATCTCATTTTCAGTGTATACACATAATTTTCCTCTTTTCTGCTGTTTTTGGCCAGTTACAATATCGTGTTTAGTTCCCTAGTTTCTTACCCTTCTGCTGTGTTACAGTAATGTGTATATATGCCTTTAATATGAATCCCTCAAGAGTTTTCTCCCTTTCCTTCCCTTCCTTCTTATTTCTGATAACATCTTAACTCCCAATTCCTATTGTTCATTGGCATTGTTTTTTTTCCCAAAAAATTCACAGCCTTTACTTTTTTTTTTTCATTTCTTCCCTTTCCTAAAAGCTGCCAAGCCCCTCCAGTTCACAGTGGTGACAGGGAACCCCACACTTGCATCATTTCTACTGCAAATGAATCATTCCACTCTTCTCACGGTACCATGAAACAGTCTGCAGTGCTTGATCTGCCACACTCTCCTTGGCTGGATTTCGATGAAGAACACGGTGACCAGAATGACTCTTCATGTGAATACATAAGCCTTGAGACACAGAAAGATTCCCTCAGATCTCAAACAGCATCCAATCAATAAGATAAAGCTCAAGTAATGGATGTGATTGTTACTTCCATGTTTCCGCGAACTACTTAATGGGCCTGTTAGCAGGATGGATACAACAACAGGCACAGAAACTTCGGGGGTTTTTGTCTTATACGTACTCCAGCAATACGAAAGCCCATAGAAGAACAGCCCCTTCCCTACTAGCTCCACTGTCTCTGAACAACACCAGCCCCAACACCTCCTTCCCCACAACTTTTTCTGTATTCTGATTTTGCATAGGTTATCTGCATGTGCTGACTATTTGATGACTTACTTTTCATGAGGCGTAGTTACATATACATTTGGAGGTTATGGATGCAAAATTACACGACTCCTGCCCTCTTGCTGTTTGGCACTGATACAGAATTACGCAGAAAGGAGCTGTCCCCCTAAACTGCTATCAAAACCCTCTGTCCCACAGATTTTTAGCATAGATTTTGTAGTCACCTGTGATTAGTCATTTTATTCTGAAATAAGGTACAGAAGCAACTGAAGGTTAACAAAAGGGACTGGCATACTTAGACCACTAATTCCCATTTAGCAACAACTCTACAACTTATGGCTAGTGGTTTTCACTGTTTCACATACTAACATGGTCAGAACCATATTATTTAGTATGCTAAACATGCCTTACAGTAAAAGTAGACTTTCCATTATCTATATGGATGATCACTACATGTCTGAGCTTGACAGATGTTCTCACAAACTATCATGTTTCAAAAATCCCAGGTGAGTATTTACCACACTCTAGCTTGGTAACCTCTGTCAACAAGTACAAAATACAGAAAAGCAGTGCATATTAATTAACATGTACAAGCAACGTACAGGGAACTCAAACTACACATAACGTTTTAAACTAGATTTTTCAGCTCACAAAGTAGTTCTCACTCACTGTGCTTTAAATACATTATGTTGTACCTTAACTACCAGAAACTCTAACTAAATCTTATTCTTAAGAATTATAACCATTCATACAGTTGGGAAACAACAACACCTCATTACACATGAAAGTTTTTCTTAAAGCAAATTTGTTTTTTCAACTTACATGCAACTTAGTCTTCAAAATCATTCTAGCACCAAGAGAAACAGACTTTTCAGAAGCTCTCACAATTAAGGTATAAGGTTTCTCACGCACAAACACACACTGCAATGTCTGTGTAGCAAACCCTGTAAGACAACACTTCTTGCCAATTCAAACTACATCTTTATTGATCAATGACTGGATAAATATGCATGGCAAGAGTCACCATTCACTGTAATCACTGAAAATCAAGCTATTCATGCATAAAATTTAACTTGCCTGTCTGTTTTTCCATCTTTTTTTTTGCCATTGACCCAGAAAATCCAACTGCTCAAATTGCACATAAGTCATTGTTATCTTCTGCAGTCATTTTCAATCAGGGTAAGGATCTTTCTGATACTGCCTCCATGGAAAATGTGTCAAAGCTTGATACATGTACAAAACCAGTCTTAGTTAGTGCTTTTGTGTTCCTCTGGAGTCTGTTTCAGACACTGGAATCCTATTCTCTCCCGGGAACACACTGACTTTTTTGAGGGGGTTGTGTTTGCTCACACAAAGTTTACCTGTAGCAGCAGCATCCAGTTTGCAGGCATTCGGTTCATTTGTTTTCACTACATTTAATCTAATTAACTTCTGTGCAAAACATTTGTCTTAAGCAATCTCCCTTGCTACATTTGGATTCTGATATGTTAAGCCAAGCTGAAAATATCAGCACTTCTGAAAATGAACATGCATGCACATTTTCTCACTCCAACAAATATAAACTAGGTACTTTACCCTGTGTTATATGAAAAGTAGGATTACAATGTGAACCAAGTTCTGCTGCTAACGTTTTTCTCTAATGGCCAAAATCACTCAGAAATCAAATCTCTATTTCCAGTAACATTAAAACAGTGTATATTTTATTAGCCATCAGAGGGTAGCACTCTGTTTTTATATAAAGCAAGAGTTACATTATATAAAGGAAAAAAATAACTGGCCTCTAATTCCACAAGATTCTTTTATGGAGCTAACTCAGAAACTTCAAGACAAGCACAGATACCTTACTGAGCTGCTGCCGAAGAACCAGACATCATCCTCAACTTCAAGCAACTGCAGATGCAATTTGTCAGACAGGAATGTAACACCTCTCACACTCCAGTACTCGGCTGAACTTGGTTTGCAAGACTAAACAGTACTAATACAAAATATGTCCTCAGTCTGTCCTCTACCATCAGCATTCAATTCCCAGTTCTACATCCATCTCAGTAACATCCCCAGAAATGCCTGCATACTAAAGCAAAGAACCTGTCTGCCTAAAAATGTATTCAACAAAACAAAATGCTTTTTGATGAAATCAGTTTCCCATAGCAGTTAACACTTTGCTTTTGCCATCACCGTGCAAAGAAAAATACAGAGCATAACTGAGCCAGCTTAGGCAACAGTGCCACTGAACTTGTAGCCTAACAAAGAGAGACAATCAGCTCCAGCTTTCTAGATATTCAGCGCAGTCAACAACTTCAGCTACACCCTGCCTCCCAATACTTATTTTGCATAGACACATGGCAATAAAACTCATTAAACTCATGTGCACCACAGTGACAGTAATACCACTGTATCAGCCACTCTCTGTGATGTGATGGACTGAAATATTTTCTAGGCACTAATATATGTAGCAATGATGTCATTTAAGATGATTTTGTGTGCCTGGAGATATGTTGGTTTCTTTCCTCCAACTGCACAGCCAGCCTAATAACACCTCCCCAGGCTTCCTTCAGTTACCTCCTTAGACTCACACAGCTACGATATCACTACATATTTTATCTTAAGGTTGCACTGGTTTTCAGTGAAAAATTTAATGCTCAAGAGACTTATGCTGCCAAACTGCTTTCTCCCTGAAAACCTGTTTTCTCAACTGAGTAACTCTATTCACAACTGATCCAATCACACAGCACTTTCAGATACACAACTTCAACACTACATCCTCTGTTATGAGGCAGCTCCCTTGCTCCTGGCCCCTAACAGTTTTGCTTGCATATTTGTTGACAGAAAACAAATTACTAACAATTTATGTAACTCAGCTTTAAAGAATGGATGGTCACATACTAAATTTTTAAACATTTTTGCAAGAGGAAATATGCTGCATGCCCAGGACCTTTTCTTTTTTTTTTCTGTTCCATCTATCAAGATAAAAAACATGGAAAATTCAAATATATATGTAAAAGAAAGGGGAAAAAATAAAATTATCAATATATCAATGCATTTCAAGTAATGCCTATAGCATATCTGTTCCTGATCATTCACCATTCCAGCTTTCAGTGTCAAGCATTATTCTGTGTGCTGTGCAAATACAGACAACCATATATGTTCACATGCATTGAACTACAAGTTGCTTGCCTGCTTTTTAATGTTGAAAAGGACAACGACAGGTTGAAACTCATGCAAAGCTCACTCCACGTGATGTTAAGCAGAACAGAAGCAGGAAATAAAACCCAATACAGTCAGAGGAAGGAAAGGAGAAGACAGCTTTTCTTTTTAAAACACTATATCAGTTGGTTTGAGCTTGTCTTGGTTTTGTTTAAAAATACTGCCAGGAAGGTTTCATAGAGGAATTGTGAACTTAAAAGACAAGTTTACTACTAATCGCATTATAAATATATCAGTTATTTTCCCCACAGAGTAAGAATGTTTCTTTATCCACAGCTGAATGTTCCACTGTGTCTAGTCCAAGAGGCTTGGCCTGTGCTTTTCAAGGCACAAAATCTAAATATGGTACATAGCATGTTATGGAGACATAAGATTAATGACCATAGGCACGAGAGCCAGTCTATTTTACTTGCATGCAGATTTTAGGTGCTAGCAAACCCATCCTCCTAAAGGAATTGCCTGAGACATACATCACCACAACTTTTAGTATTAGATTTGGAAACTAAAACATCAAGTGTATAAATTTTATTTAAGTCAGGAATGAACACTTCATTCATTTTTAATTTTTTTTTAATCAGCTGTAGCACTACTGGACATTTGCCCCAGACTTATGTTTTTACACTGGCTGCTGGAGGGCATGTACCTGATAACAATATAAAGTCCAAGTGGGTAAACAATACACAATATGAAGTAAAACACGCCAATGTGTAGTTCTGGGAAACTTTTTCAAGAGTACTTAAAACAGCAAAAAGACTTTTGATCAGACATGCTTTCTGCATCACGAGGCCATAATTTTTTGGGGCTGGTCAAATGCAGTTCATGACACTCAAAGCCTCAGTCTTCTCTACAGGTTGTGAAGAGAGGTGAGTTTTCATGAAGGTTTTACACAAAGGTATGATGCTTCCAGTTAAGGCATCTACATGAACTATAAGACATCGATAGCTGACGTCAAAAAGGAGAAAGTGCGTATCAGGGTGCATATTTCTAGGATCTCATACTGATCCCAGATTCTCTACTTTTGACTAATAATAAGCTAGAGTTTGGGTATCATTTTTATATTGCCTCAAACTAAGAGCAGTTTGCAAGGGGGATTATCCAGACAAGATATCTTCTTTCCAATGAGGGCAAATCTCAGGCAGAGCATCTCTGCCTCTTTTCCTAGCTGTCTTTCATTAAAGGGTTAGTTACCAGGATATCTAAGTTTTCCAACTATGCTGAAATGCACCCAGGACCTCTACTGTTGCGCAGGGGGCGTATGTTAAATCAGGCTGCTCTAAGGACTGCTATCTTCAATTCTCAACCTGTCCCACAATTCAGTTCTTGATTATGAAAAATTTGTGTTTCCACATATGCACAGAGCTTTCAAGTAATGATGTCCAACACAGTCATCTCTGCATTTCTATGGCCCTAAGGTCCTCTCATTTTTAGGGCATGAAAAGCAGCCAGCTCCAGATGCTCTGTCATCTTATTTGTTCCAACTTTGTCATTATCTCACTTCCTTCCATCTTGCATTTTAACAACAAACCTACCAGTGAGCATTTCTTCCTCTACTACTTCTTTGGTGGCCACACTACACTGACCAGAGTACTTCCCGGCTCCTCAGAAACCCCACATCCATCACACTTCACTACTATCTGATTGATTTCAGAGTCTACAATGAGTTAGTACACTCATGCAATCACTCGCTAGGCCACCTACCTGCGCACAGAGTCAGCAGAGTACAAGACTACTTTCCCATAAGTGATCCTACTCAGGGAAATAAAGTTCCTATCCTAGCATTGTTTAGAAGCTGTGACATTTTGAAGAAACAAGCAGTACAGGGAAGAAGGTAAATCTAAATCTAACTCAGTTCTCTTACCTTTCTCAAAGACCATTTCCCTACTCAGGATGGTCTCGTTATCTTTGATCACTTCTCCCCTTACGGTGACCTGTGCTGGGCTGTCCGGCAGCAGGGCCACCCCAACAGTCACGTTGACTCCAGGACGGATGTTCCAGGGAACTGCCACCAGATACGTAGGCCTAGAAAATGCAAACGGGCAGAGGAGTAGAATCCAATTCAACAGGAAGTAACAGAGTCCACTCAATTTTATTTAGCAGTGGACAGGTACAGTTGGGCTTGATGATCATAGAATCCTAGAATCACTAGGTTGGAAAGGATCCACTGGATCATTGAGTCCAAACATTCCTATCATGCCCCTTAGCCCTCATCCACCTGTCTTTCAAACACCTCCACGGAATGTGACTCAATCACCAACCTGGGCAGCCTTTGCCAGTTTCCAATGACCCTTTCCATGAAATATTTTTTCCTGATTTCAAGCCTGAACCTCCCCTGGCAGAGCCTGAGGTCATTCCCTCTCATCCTATTTATTACCTGTCACTTGGGAGAAGAGGCCAGTTCCTTCCTCTCCACAACCTCCTTTCAGGTAGTTGTAGAGAGCAATGAGGTCTCCCCTCAGCCTCCTCTTCTCAAGGCTATACAACCCCAGTTCCCTCAGTCGCTTCTCATAAGGTCTGTTCTGAAGCCCCTTCACCAGCTTCATTGCTCTTCTCCGGACACACTCCAGAGCCTCAACATCCTCCTTGTGGTGAGGGGCCCAGAAGTGAAGATAGAATCACAGAATCATAGAATTACAGAATCACAGAGTGGTTTGGGTTGGAAGGGACCTTAAAGCCCATCCATTTCCATCTCCCTGCGACGGACAGGGACACCTCCCGCTAGGTCAGGCTGCTCCAAGCCCCATCCAACCTGCCCTTGAACACCTCCAGGGATGGGGCAGCCACAGCTTCCCTGGGCAATCCGTGCCAGTGCCTCATCACCCTCATCGGGAAGGGTTTCTTCCCACTGCCTAGCGCTCTCGTTAGTCTCTTCCAGCCCGGTGGGTCCCTGACCCCGGCGTGGGTACCACAGAGCCGCAGGGTCCCGGCGGCTGGAGGTGGCCGCTTCGAGTGACCCGGGACGTGGAGGAGGCAGCGCCGCTCAGCCCCGGGGAAGCGCCCACCCTGCCCCACGTACCCGGCCGCCGCGGAGCTGCAGAAAAGGACGAGGAGGAGAAGGGTGCAAGCCATTGCTCGCCGTAGGTGCTGCCCGCTGGGCGCTGCGGCGGAGCCGGGCGAGAGGGAAAGGAGGGAGCGGCTGCGGGGCGGGGCCGGGGGCAGCGGGGGTGGCTGCGAGGGACGGGAGGGCAGTGCTGGGGAACCCGGCGGGAGGCGGCGTGGAGCGGTGGGAGAGGGCCCTCGGGAGGAGAACAGGGATGATCCGAGGGCTGGAGCAGCTCCCATGCGAGGACAGGCTGCGAGAGTTGGGGGTGTTCAGCCTGGAGAAGAGAAGGCTCCAGGGAGATCTTGCAGCGACCTTCCAGTGCTTGAAGGGGCTACAGGAAAGCTGGGGAGGGACTGTTCACAAAGTGATGGGACAAGGGGAAATGGGGATAAACTGGAGAGGGGAAGATTTAGGCTAGACATAAGGAAGAGTTTCTTCACTATCAGAGTGGTGAGGCACAGGTTCCAGGTGTTCAGGTTCCAGGTGATGGTGGGAGATGTCCCTGCCCATGGCAGGGAGGTTTGAACTGGATGATCCTTAAGGTCCCTTTCAATCCAAACCATTCAATGGTACTATGACATACACCTATATCCACAAGTACATTTCTACTCCTCACAGCCCTCGCACCTCATATTTTCAGGTAGATGCAGCTGGGGAGTGGGTGGGATTCTCCCATGAATATAATATCCTGCAAACGTACTCTGAGAGTAATGTTTTCTGCCCATTTCTCCTTAAGGCTTTGCACTGCAGAAACTTGGATAGACCTGGAGAGCCAGCCAAGGTGTGCTGAATAGAGCTCAGGCTTGGAGGCAAGTTGGGACAATTCTGGGGTTGAACAGGGAGAATGACGCTGGCAGAAATTCATGGAGCCTTATAGCTACTTACATGTGAACCAATGAGTAGTGTAGCTCTGGCTGGACTGCCCTCTGTGCCAATATCTGCATATGCATCTTAACCCACTTCTAGGGTCCAAAAGGCGGGTGAGGTTCTGCTCCTTTAGCATATTCAATGTAATGCAGACTACACACACCTAATGATGTTTTGTTTTGTCTGAATTCTTCCGTCCTTCCACAAGTTTAATATATAGAAATATATAGAAATTCCACCCGGTTTTTGAAGTCTGGAGTGCTGGGCTTGGCATCCTCTACATAGTGTTACACAGACAAAATACATCGGTTACAGCCCTGAGCAGAAGCATCGCGTTTTGTTCTTATGAAAATCAGATATAAATATTAAATGTACATAAACACTGTGCTCTAACAGTATCCCAGGCCGTCATGCAGTCTTTTCACACCTTTTACATTTGTTTTTGTGTCATACCTCTGCTGATACTTTTTGGAGTGCCAGTCTTAGCAGTGACAGGAGAGAAGGTGGCATCTCTGTAGACCAGGGAAACAGCAACCACCGCTGATGCCTGGAAGGTCTGTCATGGCAGCTCCTCATCTGTAAAAGGTGCATGATGAGGCAAAGCCTGAGACGTGTGTTCTGTTGTTATTTCTAAGTCCTTATCTCATTGCTTGTGATAAAGTGGCAGGGAAGGCAAACAGTCACTAACACTCCTTTTCCTGGAGATGGCTGGAAAAAGTGCTTACAAGTAGTGCTGTATCCCAAGCACCCCTGTCTTGGATAGTAAACTTATTCATAGTGCACACTTCTTCAGTCTCTGGCACTGAGCCCAACTGGCATTCCCCCATACCTGTCAGGCCTAATCAATTCCCTCAGTGTCCAAAACAAGGCGGCCACATCTGAACTTCCTATTGAGTATGGTCCATGCTAACTCCCAAACTGCACCATGAATTGTTCAAGAAAGTACTTGCTGGCCAGGGCAAAACCATGCCAGGGTCAGCTCGAGGGTAAACACAATCAAATCCCAGTTCCAGGAACATTTGCTGGCATTTTTTAATTCATTAGCATGGATGTAGCCCAAAATCCATTAGTAAAAGTGCTTGCAGACATCACAGATTTTGCCCAGTTGTGCAACATTATTGTGGACTTGCATTTTCCCTTTTTTTCACTAAAGGCTTGTTACTTAAAGATACTTTTGTATATGCATTTGATCTCTTCTTTTATGAAAATTCCAATAAAGGAATCCTACAGAAGTAAATAAAAAAAATGGATTATCAATATTAAAGTAGATCTGTTGTGCATAGATCTATCACTGATAAGAAATGGATAAATAGAAATAAGTGTCAGATGCCATTCCATAACAACATGAAAGCTCAATTTCTCACGAGTGTATAGAATCATAGAATCACCAGGTTGGAAGAGACCCATCAGATCATCGAGTCCAACCATTCCTATCAAACACTAAAGCATGTCTCTCAGGACCTCATCTACCCGTGCTTTAAACACCTCCAGGGAAGGGGAATCAACCATCTCCCTGGGCAGCCTGTTCCAATGCCAAATGACCCCCTGTGTGAAAAACTTCCTCCTAATCTCTAGCCTAAATCTCCCCTGGCGGAGCTTGAGGCCATTCCCTCTTGTCCTGTCCCCTGTCACTTGGGAGAAGAGGCCATCTCCCTCCTCTCTACAACCTTCTTTCAGGTAGTTGTGGAGAGCAGTAAGGTCTCCCCTCAGCCTCCTCTTCTCTAGGCTAAACAACCCCAGCTCTCTCAGCCGTTCCTCATAAGGCCTGTTCTCCAGACCCCTCACCATCCTCCATGTACTCAGAAGCAGATTAAATTAATGGAGGTCCAACCTACCACTTGGAGATCTCTGAAGCCCTCGGTCCTCAGGACATACCCCCTTCATTCCCTTCCTGATCCAATATGGAGTTTCCTCTGCTGAAGTAGTACCATCCTCTGATGCCCTCTGTTTTGTTAGAAGGAGTGGTTGGACTCGATGACCTGATGGGTCTTTTCCAACCTGGTGATTCTATGATTCGATGATTCTATAGAAGCCCCTTTCTATCACTTCATTTCTAAACAGGACGTACAATTCTGTAAGTATATGCAAAGGATCTTCATGGTTACACATACCATTTAGTAATCAAAGGCAGTATATAAGGATTCAGTAAGTTCCCAGTTAGCAAGAAACTTAAGCACATAATAGCTCACTTCAGACATAAATGTAAGAGTCACCTCTTACCAGCATCTAAACAAAGTCTTGATTTTCAAAAGTACACTGCAGCTACTAATTCTCATAGTAACCTTAGTAGTGATTTTCCCAAAACACCACTCAACTCCTACATTGCTTCTTCTTCAGTGTCCAAACAACATTGAATACTGTACCTGAATAGGGAGTAGCTATACTGTATGACGGGCTCCCATTTAAAAGCCAGCCCCAGAAGCTCTGTCTCCCATTCTCCATTCACCACCTCCCAGCTCTGCACTCTGCAGCCCTCCCATCCCTGCTCTGCCACCAGTTTCTGGAGTGAGTTTTACTTCTAATATAGCTCATTTCAGGGCCCCATTTGCAACACAGCTCCACAAGTGGCTATTAGGACACTATGTAGATAGGAAGCTGGGGAGCATGAGTATATATAAGGTAAAATAAGGACATTTTGAGCCAACATCAGTCCTATAGGCAGTGTATACTCTAACTACGCTGCATATAACATCTCAAGCTTCCTCTGCACATTCGTCCACACACAGTGAATAAAAATGAGTCAGAAGTAATTGGAAAATAATCATTATTCTAGAGAATTAGGCTAAGCCAGTATCCTATTCACATTCACTAAATGTTAAACTATTTGTTCTGTTGGACTTGACTTGTGTTTCAGGTAAGCGTAATTTATCACCCAACTTTACAGGCCGGGTACCTTTCCCTGCACTCCGCTAATCTGCTCATTTCCATTTACGGTCGTCTACACTAGAGTGTTGTTATGCAGTTACGTGTCACTGTTTAGTTTGATCTAGGTCAGGCTGGTAACTCAAACAAAAACAAGCAGCACTTCTGTTTGTGCTAAATTGGTCAAACTTAAACTTAGGGGTGCCTAGATTTGAAAAGCTTTTGCATTCGCACCAGCATCTGTTGTTGGGCACAAAACATCCTCAGCTAAAAAAATATCCATCCAGAACAGGCAGATGAAACATTAGTCCTATTAAACTGCTAAGAGATCTGGGTTTAGCTAAAGAAAAGCCCTTAGCCAGGTTACACATCATTTTCATGACCAAAGAAAGGAATATTTGGCAGTATCTCAGAACTAAGTAGGTTTTAAACACCTGGCTCTGACAAACACCTGAGAGATTAATTTGTGTGCAAAACTGGAAGCAGGGAACTGCACAGCAACTTACTGAGATCACTGTGTGAGGGAAACTTAGTTTGGACCTGACTTCTGCATATTAGGAATAATTTTGAAAGAGTATGGCCTAATATGAAAGGATTTAATAATGTTCAACTCCTCCAAGCCAGTGAAGTGGATACTCTGGAGAGTACAATTTGGGAAGTAAAACAGGTTGTTGTTATGTTCAGCATGCCAAGCAGTGACGCTAGTTGAAAAATCCCCCTGTGTTCACATTTTGGAGTTAAGCAAGCATTACCAGACTCAAGTTTTAAACCCATCTGTGATATATCACTATAATGAAAATTCCAGTTTTACAACCTTCATTGCTTACCAGGAACTTAATTTTGTTAATTTTTCATGGGCTCTTACAGACTGAGCCTCTAAAAGCTGCAAAAGTCACCTACAGCACTGGCTATGGCCTCAGGTAGGTAATAACTATACTCTTGTCTGTTCCTGTACCACTTAGTTTAAGTCTAGGCTGAATAAATGTGTATTTCAGCTGAAATCACACCTTTGAGTTGCAGCCACATTAAACTGTAAATAAAAAATGTGTTTAAGTAAATATAGAAAACCAGAATGGTTCCTAAATGAGTCTAGAAAGCATCTTCTGCCTTGTTAAATAAGAAGGATCAGAGCACCTATGAAGCACTACTAATTCTATGAAGGCTGGGTGGAAATAAATATATGCACAACAAAGTCTGCTTTTCTCTATTATCTCATGTAGAAAGTAACGCTGTTTGGTAAATGTAAAAACCAAAGTAATACAGTACTTAAAATACTGGGTAAAACGTCAACAAAAATTATAACAGTGAGGACTTGAGTGGTCAATGCCTTGTCCTGCTTTTACCATCAGACAGTGCACTTGGCTGGGCAGACATTCAGCTGGATTCAACAGGCATTCAACCAGATTGTGGTGCAAATAAAGTGTGTTTCCATGAAATGAGGCGAATTCAGGGAAAACTGAAGTGCTATGTTATGTGGAAATTTGAACCGAAAATTCAGCACAATATTTTATCTTTTCAAAAGCTTAGCCAGTTGCCTTATGCATCACTGAACTCAAGGCCTGCAACAAAGCTCATTTAGGCAATGGATAAATCTTTTAATTAATCTCAGCAGGTTTTGGATGAGGTCCTAGCAGAAACTGTGATTCAGCAGCACATGGAACTAGGAAGGAAGCAAAAGTCTGTTTTATCACACTCATAGTTGCAAGAATTACAGTGCATGCTACAAACAGGCTGGGGGGAGATAATTCTGTGGTATTAGGAAGGCCCATTCTTTGCTTGGATGTAAGCCTGAAGTATTTGCATTTGCTGGAAAGTACTGATAGAAGCATTGGATATAACACTGTCCCAGGAGTGCTCAGTAATAACACTTCTCATGCAAGTTCTGATGATGGAATGTGTCAAAACGTTTTATATTGCACTGAGGAAGGGTGTGCCACACACTGAAACTTGCCCTGAGCTATCAGGGTGGAGTTTTATGAAAATCTGCACTGTACTGCAATTAAGATTTTTTTTCCAAGTACCTGAACACATCTCTCTTGATAAATAATATAATTTGCAAATTAACTTCCAACTCATAGGCACAGCGAGTATGATTCACTTGGTCAAATGTAGATTCTGCAGTTGCCTACAACTAGTTATTTATGTTCACTGGGCAGACAATGGAATGAAATGGGCACTTCTTAGACCAGATTTATATGACTCATTAAGATACCAACACTTGAATGAGCAGACATTCAGTAGTGGCTTTGTGAATGGATCAAGTAAATCTCATAGTAAAAATATGAATTCCTATTGAAGTGCCTTAACAGGGAGTCAAGACAAGTAGTTGAAATATATCTTGTTACCTCCAGGACATGTAAAATTACTATAGCTTAAGTGTGTTCATTGTGCTTTCAATGAATCAGACCTAAAGATTTGGATCAGGGTCTGTTTGAAGGTATCAGATTTTGTTTCTGTATGTTCAAAGGCTGGCATAAGACCAAGCAAGTAATATTCAAATAGGAGAAAAGCTGCTTCTTTGTTAATATAACATAGAAAGAGCTTATTATCTTGGAATTATATGATTATATTTTTATAACATTTTAATTTTTATGATAAAAAACTGTACACATTTTAAGAATACCCATAAAAACTAATTTGATCAAATCTGTAAATATTGTTTTATTGCATTAGATTAAATGTGTGCTTTGAAATAAACCAACAAAGTAAAGCACTGTCTTCTAGGAAACACATCAAGGAAGCAGAAAGTCATTGTGGTTAAGACTTCAGGAAATTTTTGAGAGATTACTTTATAGGAATGGGATTCAGAAAGAATGAATTAAAGAAAGAATGACAAAATTACGCTGTGGGAAATGTGAAAGTCTGAGGAGCAAATCTACAAATGATACATCTCGGACTTCCCCTACAGCAAAAATAATCCTCAGTTACCAGGTTACCTGGCCTTACAGCCCTTTTGAACTCACTGAGCAGTGTAGAAGGACAATAATGGAATGAAAACTAGGACTTTACACCCTGATTTTGCCACAACAATTGTTCTTGGCATTTGATTGATCTCACAGAACCATAATATGTAGGTGAATTTTCAGACTTCCTCCACGGATATTCTCAAAGTAGACTTTTGGCTTTACAGAAATGAACGGCACTGAAATCACTGCCTTCAGTGAAGTCAAGACTCAAAACTGTATCCTCCATCTCACTCAAATCTCTTTAACTTTGATATAAAGAACTGAGACTTCTTACATTGTTTGCTGCATTAGCCCCTTAACTTGGACTGAGATACTGTATCTTATCTGATACATATGAGCAGAACATTTAGGAAACAGATTCACATAATAACGATTTTTATTGTGAACTAGAAGTTGTGCCTTCATTTTATTTTATTTTATTTAGCATTTTTCCCTGAAAAATGTTCAACTGTACAGCAGGGACGTGTTAAAACATGTACAAATATGCTGATTTTATGAAAGTGAGAGAAATTAAAAGCTCTTACAAATGATGACAGGTTGTCCTCAAAAGCTTGTTTTCCTAGGGTAGTAATTTTTACAATTGTATGTGATGAAATTCCATTTACCAAGATTCATTCATCATTTTATCCTAGCTGGTCTAACTCTTTTTGCTCTCTGAGGGTTTTCAAAAGTCAGTGCAACCCCTTTTCATTGCAAACATTGCTGAAACAGCCAAGAATAACCTTATTTTTATTAAACAGTTTAGTGTGAATTAACACTATTTCATTTTAAAGAAGGTGAGAATTCCCTGAGGATACAACTACCTTAAACTACAGCCTATATTTAAACTGAAAATTTAAATTACAGCTTTTAAAAAAGGAATTTCTAACAACAGTGTTTCCATAATGTCGTAGAGTAGCATATCACAGCATTCTGGAGTACTTGCACTCAAACACTGTAATGTCACTTCTAAATAAGTACTCAAAAGCAGATTGACCTGAGAGCAAATCATAATGTAGATAAACCTCATTTCCTATGTTTTATACAGAAGTAAGTCAAGATATGGAGACAATGCCCTAAACCAATAGAATAAAGAGATGCCTATTTTAACTTATGAGAGAGAGAAGACTGAGAGGGGCCTCCATGACACTTTCATAGGAAGAAAATAACAGATGCTGATCTACGGAAGAAAAGTGGAAAAAGAACTAATGGCCAGACATTAAAGCCAATCAAGTGCAAATAAGAAATGGCATACATACTATAAACACAGATCTTCCTGAACACTCTACCAAGGAACACAGTGGCTGTTTCATTTGTCTTCCCATCAGACCTAAATGCCTTCTCAAAAGTCCAAAGCAAGTAATGAGGCTAAACAGAGATGCAACTTGCTGAAAATCTGTACTCCATGACATACAGAAGATCAGGCTAAGTGTTTTGTAGTCAGCGTGATGAAAATCCATGCGGTTGGTCTTGAGCTGAGGGACAAAAATCAGAGATAGATGAATGTACCCCTGAAAGGACAGAGCAGGGATCTGCTCACAAAGAAATTAAATAGAATTAAATAGAACTGACAAAAGCACCTAACAATGGTGGAGACTATACTATTTCAGTCCTAGTTTCCTTCATCTTAGCATGTCCAGAAATGGTCAACGCCAGGAAAAAAGATGACAGAATTAGAAGTAGTTGTTAAAATGAAAAATGTTCCGTAGGATGCAATCTCTTGCAGGACAGCTTGGGTTTTTTCTTTCTAAAAATGGAAAACAAACTTTCTGCTTGGGAATTGGTAAAAAGCTAAAATTGTGACCATGTTTAAGTTTACTTTGTCCTTTTTTTAATCTAACAAAAAGGAGGGGGGTGGGGGGAATCTACCTTCCAACCAACTTGACTGTGATATCAAGAAGCAATAGTCATTTAGAGCAGAGGTAGGTAGGCATTAATTCTGTAGGTAAAACCACTCAGAACCTCCATTTTATTCTAGATTTCATTGATCTGATAATCATATAACATGCGAGTCAACCTCATGTTATACAAGTTGTCTCTTACAGAATCAGTTTCTGTAGCAGCTGAAATGGCTTCTATAGACACAAGTGACTAAGGGTTATTTTTAAAAACTACACTCGAACTATTTATAAAACTTGCACAAAATTTCGTGTTTTGTTTAGACACAGGTAAATACCACTTGTCTCTTTCTGAGGACAAACTCTTACCACAGGAAAAGTAGGAGGGTTAGGAGTCCGATCTCATTAAGAAGGACCCAGCTAAAGGTTTCAAGTTCCAAGTCATGAAATAGCAAATGTCTAAATACACTTAGCTCTTGAGTAATGCCACTATAGGATATGTTCAAAAAAAAACCTGTTGATTGCATTGCCAACCACACAAAGGAGCAGTAGTGTTTATTTAAATGAAGAGGGTGTGGACCCAAGAGCTGCATCTTTCCAAACCTTACTGTAGCAACCAAACATTTGGAAATTGCTGTCATACGTTTGAAATGTGTCCTACATTGGACAACTTTCTAAGGCCTCCTAGCCTTGTTTTTACACTAAATATTCACCCTGTGATTCTTCTGACCACTAATAGCAGTTCTGGGAGTTTCTTTTTTATTTCTCATTTTGTTCCTTAGCGGTAATGTAATGTAGCGCACATGGTATTTTTTACTCCTGAGAGAAGTCCAAGTTTCATTGGACCACCAGAAAATTCAGGGCAGAAGGGCTCTCAGGAGGTCATCTAATCCAGCCTGCTGTTTACAGCAGGGTGAGCAATAAGGTCAGCAAGGTCACTCAGCTTTATCTAGAATGATCTTGAAAACCTCCAAGAACTGAGACTGCAAAAGCTGACAGACAGTACAGAGCTCAGGAGTTTGGAATTACATTCCTTATTATGTCTGAAACAGAGCTGTTAAAATATTCCAACTGGATTTTACTTATGCTTAGCTGCTATGCTCATACATTTTCATCTTAATTAAAATAATGCAAACCACAACTGGGTTGCTATTTGAATGACTGCAGCAATTACTACTGCACTATCTTGCCTTTCATAGTAAACAGAAATTTTGAAAACAAAGAGCTCCTCTGCAGTGCATAATACAATCAAAATGGGAACTGGTGGTAAGGGAGCAGAGTCTCACATGTACATACTGTGATATTACTAGAAAGAGCTCTGAGTAAGCAGGTACAAAGAATTGATGTGATAGGTATCAGGTGAGGATTCGATCCAATGATATTCAACATGTATAGGGCCAGGCTATCCCAACAGTGATCCTGAGTAACGTAGTTGTCGACACCAAGTCAAGACAGAGTTTACTCCCTGACATGATCTGCAAAGAAATTACTGATATGCTTTAGACCTATCTTAAAAAATACTGGCCCTTCAGGCTTGATGCTCTCCCAGCAAATAGCAGGGAAAAAACTTGCAGGATATTTAAAGAACATATGGAAATTATAAAAGACTGGAGATTATGAAAGACTGGAGAAGATTTTTCCATGATAATCAGACAGAACAATTAGCCTGCAGCTATCTGAAGTATATGGTAAGACAAAAACAACAAACTTGAACAAGAAATTTCAGGATTCATACGGGATGAGTTGGCCTTCTATACCTAGCTGAGAATTTTTAAGTTTGAAATTAAACATTTGTAATACTTTCCAAATCCTAAGGCAGGGATCATATTTACTGTTTCAAAATTCAACAGTTTTCAAATCAACATCAAAGGAGATGTGTCTTTATTGCTGCAAGAGGCTTTGTTTCTTTTTGCTAGGCACACCTAGATACCAAACATCTGAGAATCTTCAGAATTAGGACTTCCTTAGACACCTGCTGGTAAAAACAAGTAAAGTCATTCCCTATTTCCTCAACCAGTGTAAGAGATCTCACATTATCACACACATTTTTAAGTCTCTTAGATTCACTGTTATGCAAGAGATTACCAGTTATTAAGTACCTAATTCATAGGTTCTTATCTTTACTGGCATATTGTGTTCCTTGAGCATAAAAATCACATCATCCTGTACTGTGTGATGGGTTCCATCCAGCTTTCTGAGAACTTTGCAGATATTTTCTTAGTTACTTGTACTGACAAAAGAAACCTATTTTTTGGGATCTCTCATCATTACATATAATGCAATTTTGTAAACACCAGGACTTCTAAGTATAGCTTTTTGCCACTGGAAATATCTTTTAAAAGTTTTATCATTAACTTTCATTACAGAATCTGCATTCAAAGGAAGAGTTAGAAAACACTTCAGTGACAGCTGCAGCATGTTCCTGGGCATTTCCAGACAAATCCAGCCACCAATCGGTTTGCCAGTGGACATTCTCAGCAGGCTTTCCCAGCAGGAACAGGACAAAACTCTGTTGGGATAATAATATGTGAGATACCAGCATCTTTCATCCTCATTATTCCATTTTTTTTGCGGCAGGATAACTCAGACTGATTTTGTTTTGCCACAGACATGAACAGCATTAATACTGCAGTATCATAATGCCTCACACCATGGTGTGGAAACTCTTGGAAGAATCATTCTAGTCTGGCACCAGGCAGGTACAAAGACACGGTTTCACAAGACTGAGTCAGACAGCTGAAAGCTTAAGTCCTACATTTATGCAGACCATTAGAATTCATAAAATATACACCCAAACCCAGTAAATCTCTAATATTTCAGCACTTAGAATCATAGAACAACCAGGTTGGAAGGGACCCATCGGATCTGCTAGTCCAACCATTCCTATCTAACACTAAACCAAGTCCCTCAAGACCTCATCCACCCGTGCCTTAAACACCTCCAAGGAAGGTGAATCAACCACCTCCCTGGGCAGCCTATTCCAATGCCCAATGACCCTTTCTGTGAAAAACTTCCTCCTAATCTCTAGCCTAAATATCCCCTGGCGGAGCTTGAGGCCATTCCCTCTTGTCCTGTCCCCTGTCACTTGGGAGAAGAGGCCAGCTCCCTCCTCTTGACTCTCCACTAGTAATACGCCTTAAAAGCCAATATTTCTAGGGTTAGGCATGTGCACAGGGAGAGGTAAGTCTTTACCAAGGATTCAGAAGATACTTATCACAGGATGCTTAGTGTAAGATTGTAAAGGCATATCCCAGTCTATAGTGAATGATTCAGCTATGGAACTCCTTGCCTCAGGGCACTTGGGTAGTGAATTTTACATGGATTGAAAAACAGATGGAAAAAATTACAGATAAATCTGCCAGGGACTACTGAATATAGAGGTACTACATCCAGCTCAGGAAAGGCCTGAGTCACCAGTCAGTGTATGTATCACCCTGTGTTTGGTCTGTACATGTCCTTCCCTCAGCATTTCTTATTAAAAGAGACCGGATACTGAGGAAAATGGACACGGTATAGCTATTCATATGTTTTTATAAGCCGTGTGGCAAAAGAATTGCTCTTAGTGAGCTCTGAATATCTCTTAGTAGTCTATATACCCACAGCCAAGCATTTAAAGCCATTATCCCAGAAAATACGGTACTCATCCATAAGACCACAGGGCAGCGCTGTTGGGGAATCTCTCCTTTTCCCTAAGGACATTCATGACTTCTATATACGAGGAAACAACTATAGTTAAAACTAAATATTTTGTAAAGCCTCCCTCCTCCCCAGTACAGCATTCATCGCAGAGGTAAACTAAATGCCACTGACATTGAATCTGTTTCTAAGCCATTGGAATGCCACTGACATTCCATCTGTTTCTCAAGCTTCGCCAGGGGAGCTTTAGGCTAGAGATTAGGAGGAAGTTTTTCACAGAAAGGGTCATTGGGCATTGGAATAGGCTGCCCAGGGAGGTGGTTGAGTCACCTTCCCTGGAGGTGTTTAAGGCATGGGTGGATGAGGTCTTGAGGGACTTGGTTTAGTGTTTGATAGGCATGGTTGGACTAGAAGATCCAATGGGTCCCTTCCAACCTGGTTGTTCTATGATTCTATGATTCTATGATTTCATGTACAGATGAGTGCCTTGAACACAGGCCAAATGTCAAATAGGAAATGTCCAGCATCATAGCTATTTCCATTTCCTTTTGGAAAAATATCTTTAAGTAAGGGAGTCTAGCCATCAAGAATGCCTATATTTCCAATTTGTACTTCCACTGGCTATCACAACACTAAAATTTAAGTAATACAAAGCCTAAGTCACTTCTCTGAATCTAGCTGAGCATTGCCATATAACCTAGAAGAGTACTTTGTAGAGGACTCAATGTGTTCTTCCATGTGGAAGCAATGCTGCTGACAAAGAAAGTCCCAAGCTTTCTGCTGTCTCGGTCAATATCAAAAATTTAAATGCATGGAGTGCCTCTGGTAAGAAATTATAAGAAGAATGGGTGTGATGAATATGTCCCCTCCCAAAATAAACCCCCAGGCAAGAATATCCACAGCGACAGGAAGCCCTGAGGCTTTTGCAGCAGACAGAATATTTCCAGACAAATGAAAACACATTGTACTGCCAGAGTCACATAAACCAATTCTCATTTGGTCAGCATCAACTTATGCATGATTTAGTAATGATTTTGTATGCAGCTTTACAGCAAAAAGACTGCACAGCTCAAGGCATCCTAAGTTTTGTCCTTTTTGACTGACTGTAACTTGCTATCTTGTGGGAAACATGAGAATTTTTTTTCTGCCTGGATGCAAATGCGTATCTACTGCTTTTGTCCCAGTGATCTGATATCTTAGGTTTTTATTCTTCCATTTTATAAATTGTTGATCTAAAACATAAAATTCCTTGTTTGATTGTTTGACATTTATAATTATACTGTACAATGTACTGCATGTAAGGCGTCTTAGACAAATTTAGAAGTAGATATTTCAATCTTCACTGATTGAATTCTGCTTATGTTACTTTCAGTTATTCATGAATAACCTGTGATTCCTATATTGTATGTATGAGCTGTATTTCTCTGCTCCTTTCTTCTGCTTACCCTGAAAAACAAGACTTTGAAAGTCAGATTCTTGAAAAGGACATGAATAAATACTAGTATCTTTTAACAGTAATAAATTTTTTAAAAAAGGACTGATAAATCATGTGAGAAATCAGAAAGCAAACGATTTTTTAATTATATCCTATAAAACCCCATAACCTAATAGAAGAGGTGTTATCATGTTCTGTGAGGCAATGCTGTGACTTAGGTAGCATGACTGATATATTTCCCCAGGCTGGCTTCTTCACCTTCTAGATCAACCTTCAACTTTTAAAGCTGAGGTTTGCTTAGTACTAGTAATGTTAAACAGTGTAAAACATTAAATAAACCACAGATATCTTCCTGCATCATCATAGCCGCATCCTCTCTGCACTGAGTGAGTATGCGAGTTTGCCTTACAAAGGCATGGCATCAGAGGAAACAAGGCTAGAGTGTTCCTTAAGACCAAGGCAAGATGCAAGGTTTGTTTTCCCAACTGGACTCGAGAGGAAAGAGAGACATCTGCTGCTCTACATGAGATATGCTCCCGCACATCTTTTTAGCTTGATGATGTGAGACGTTGGGGTGGGACTTGGGGAAAGAAGTGCAGACCTTTGCAATTCTCTTCTCTGGTGCTGTGGAGCCAAATGACAAGGGAAGTAGGATGCTAAACTGTGCTGTCCCCCACCCCCTTAGCCTAACACAGAGCACAGCTGCATCCAGCACTGAAAATAACCAGGGCAAAAGTGACTGAATACAAACTACTGTCCTTTTTAAAAATATCAGGATAAAAATAAGATGTCAGGACTGCATCATGAGTATGACATAGAATCTGGCAGAACAGTGCACAGGCAATGACCAGCGTTGACTGATAGGTTGGCCAGAGACAATCCACCCATGTTTACGTACAGCTATATACAAAGTCAGCCTCTAGGGAACAAGGAATTATATTCTTATCTGACATAACAGAGGTCAATGATCATCACACACTCCTAAACTTGTATTTATTTATGTCACCTTTTGATTCTGGGGTTGCAGCATCAAAATCAAGCTGCTCTTGGTGCAGGAACTGAGGAAGATTCACTCACCAGTAAGGGTGTTTAACATTGGAGAAGGAAGCAGCAGGGGAGAGAAATCCACATTCCTTGCTGTTGCAAGGTTTGTTGGCATTATCTTGTACTGACAGTGTAGGTAGATTTAAGATTTTTAGTGAGAAGAAATAAGAGAGGCGT
This sequence comes from Coccyzus lansbergi, assembly GCA_033558105.1. Classification (NCBI taxonomy): domain Eukaryota; kingdom Metazoa; phylum Chordata; class Aves; order Cuculiformes; family Coccyzidae; genus Coccyzus; species Coccyzus lansbergi. Next base: position 503,600 of record JAUMJK010000740.1, on the reverse strand, counting down.
AAAAAAAGAGGAAGCCTATGAAAAGCTTTGTTGATTGCTGCAGCTCCTGAATCCTCTGTCTTCCCCATGTTATAACTAGGGGAGTATAGCGAGAGCTTGGGGTTCAACCTATGATGGAAGCAATCATACTCATGACCCTATGCAGCACAGTCGTTCTGGCCCATGAGCCCCTTCCTTAGCGGGTGGATGCTAGCATGCTGGGGTCTCTCCCTGGTGGGACGCACAGAAAGGTCAAGAAGAGCACAGCATGTCCCAAATGCAAAGCAACAGACCTCAAGTGCTACAAAACAAATCTCTACTTTAAATAAAACATAATGCATAAAATGTTGCAAAATATATTTTATGTGTGTTGTGTTAGAATAAAGCAATTGGTTTTCATTCCATAATTTTGGCAAGAAGATTAATTTCTAAGTAATTTTGACTCAGAGAAGATACTCTTGGGCTAAATTTCAGAACTGGAACAGAAATCCTGGTTTGCTTCACATGTTTGCATAGATGTTCTGTTGTATGACTAGCACGCGTCTACATTCATTCTATTGATACTTGCAAAATTACTGTATCTACCTTGTGAAATACGACACAGCAGAATACGTTGCAGGAATCTTTTACATTCTTCCATTTCCCAGTAAGCAAAATTTTCCAGGCAGTTATTCACACATCAGTATGACGGCGTGGGCATCAAGCAAAGCCAAGGGTTTCAGTAGAGGACTGGTGGGGATCATCAGAATGACTCAGCACTTAGCCCAGATAGGGCAAAGCCAAGCAGAGGTAGACTCCTGTATAAAAGCCTGTAAAACTCATGAGACCTCTGCCCTCTTGTTAGTTTTGACCGAAGCCAAACCCCACTAATTTGGAGAGGAGACACTCTATTACAATACTTACCCTATGCTGCTTATTCATCTGTGTTGGTGTATTTTAAGGCCTCACTCCAGATCAGTTTTACTCATGCACTTAAAGACTTGGCCTGTACAAGTTTTTTCTGTCTGGAATCTTTTCCTACCAAGGCAGAGGTGCAGCAGCAAGCACATCAGCACCTTGGCTTCCATCTCAAGGAACCATTCCTATCAATCACTAAACCATGTCCCTCAGCACCTAATCTACCCATCTTTTAAACACCTCCAGGGATGGTGACTCAACCACCTCCCTGGGCAGCCTCTGCCAGTGACCCTTTCTGTGAAATTTTTTTTCCTGATGTCCAGCCTGAACCTTCCCTGGTGGAGCTTGAGGCCATTCCCTCTTGTCCTGTCCCCTGTCACTTGGGAGAAGAGGCCAGCACCCTCCTCTCTGCAACCTCCTTTCAGGTAGTTGTGGAGAGCAATGAGGTCTCCCCTCAGCCTCCTCTTCTCCAGGCTTCTCCAGACTGCTCCCAGAACAGTCGAGGTGCAGTCTCCATCCCTGGAGGGGCTCGAAGGGCGGGCGGATGGAGTGTTTAGGGATACGGTTTAGCAGTGGGCGGGCACGGCTGCAACTCGATGATCTCAAAAATCTTTTCCACCCTAAGTGATTCTGTGATTCTATGACGGTTGAACGACGGCCGCGCAAGCACACTCGCAGCTCAGCTGCCGCGTCCGTCACTCCAACTCCCGTGGGCGGGACAGCCCTAAGGGCGAACAGGCGACCCCCCCCTGCCCTCACTAAAGATGGCCGCCGAGGGCCAGCCGGGAGCGGCGGCTGAAGCCGCTTCCGCCCCTTTCCGGCGGTCATATGACCGAGCGTCACGTGACCTGCGGGTGCCCGGCGGGGCGGGCGCTCGGGACCGTCCTGGCGGCGGCGGCCGCGCTGCGAGGGGGCGACATGGACAGCGCGGAGAAAGAGGACCGCACCCCGCTGCTCGGGGACAGCCAGCCCGGCACGGGTGAGACGCGGGGGGGACCCTTCCCTCCCTCTTCGCTGCGGGTCTGCCGGGCCGGGGCGTCGCGTTGCCATGGAGCCGCGGGGCCGGTTCCTCTCCCGGGCCCTGTCGGTGGTGCCGTGGCAGAGAGCCGGTGCTTCTGATTTGAGCTAAAGCAGGGTTAGTTTGCGCCTAAGTAATTGTAATTTTTTTGCAAGTCAGGCGGAGCGTCCCTTTGACGGCGTGTTTGCTTTCAAGCGGTGCTTCTCCAGGCACTGTTCGTTCCTCGGAGAGGATAACGCCTTATGTGCGGTGTGATCTGTGCTGGAGACATGCATCTTCTGTAATCACCGCTGTTTGCAGCCTTTATCTCAAGTGCAACGTCAGACAGAGCTGGAGACAAAGCTCCACATTAGCAAGAGATCCAGGGGAGGGTCAGGCTTGACACCAGAAAAAAAATATTTCATGGAAAGTGTCATTGGGCATTGGCAGAGGCTGCCCAGGGAGGTGGTTGAGTCACTTTCCCTGGAGGTGTTTAAGGGATGGATGGATGAGGTGCTGAGGGACGTGGTTTAGTGTTTGATAGGAACGGTTGGACTTGATGATCCAGTGGGTCCTTTCCAACCTAGTGATTCAATGATTCTATGATTTGACTGCTGTGAAGTTCATAATAACATTAAAATTAGACCTCAGGGAGTAACAGATTTTGTGTAAGATTTCATGGAAAAATTATACATATGCATGTAAGTGGGAAATGTATTCTATAACAAGCTTTTGTCTCATTGCGCATGAATGATGGAGAATGAATGAATCATGTTGCCTGGGCCTGATAAAGGATGCTCACTTTGTAAAACTCTAAAATGAGTCTTAGTGAGTTTATTTGCTGGTATTTTTGGTATCAAAAGGGTAATGGCTGCAGTGGGTCCTGTGGCCACAGAGCACAGCCCCGTGGCCTCAGGGGCGTCTGGTCCTGAGAAAGAGGCGGTGGCAGAGGGCAGTAGGGTTAAACACAGCTCTTTGTCCTGGCAGGGATGGGGGTGGAGAGGTGGTGTTGTCATAGAATCGCCAGGTTGGAAAAGACCTTTGAGATCTTTAAGTCCAATCATACCTGTCCACTACTAAATCATATCCCTAAGCATTTCATCTACCTGTTGTTTAAATACCTCTAGGGATGGTGATCCAACCACCTCCCTGTGCAGCCTGTCGCAGTGCCCGGTAACCCTTTTGGTGAAGAAATTCCTCTTAATATCCAACCTAATTCTCCCCTGGCATAACTTGAGGCTTATTCCTCTTGTCACTTGGGAGAAGAGACCACTATCCACCTTGCTTCAACCTCCTTTTCAGGTTGTTAGTGATAAAGTCTCCCCTCAGACTCCTCTTCACTAGGCTAAAGAACCACAGTTCCCTCAGCCACTTCTCGTAAAACTTATTCACCAGTCCTTTCACCAGCTTCCTCAGCACTGCTGGAGGTACATGTGTGCCACTTTTTCCCTTGGTCTCTTCTCAGTGAAGACAGGTGGGTAATTCCAGCTTCTTTGGGCCCCTCACTACAAGAAAGACATTGAGGTGCTGGACCATGTACAGAGAAGGGTAATGAAGCTGGTGAAGGGGCTGAAGAACAGTTCTTCTTAGGAGCAGCTGAGGGAGCTGAGGTTGTTTAGTCTTGAGAAAAGACTGAGGGAAGACCTTATCACTGTCTACAACTGTCTGAAAGGAGGCTGTAGCAAGGTGAGCAGTGGTGTCTTCTCTCAAGTGATAGGACAAGAAGGAATAGCCTCAAGTTGTGCCAGGGAGGTTCAGAATAGACTTCAAGAAAATTTTCTTCACTGAAAGGGTTACTGGGCATTGGAACAGGCTGCCCAGGGAGGTGGTTGAGTCCCCATCCCTGGAGGTATTTGAAAGATGGGTAGATGAAACGCTTAGGGATATGATTTAGTAGTGGACAACTACAGTCAGACTCGAGGATCTCAAAGGTATTTTCCAGCCTGATGACTCTATGATTGCTGGGGTTATGGCAGATTTCTTTTTACAGCAGAATTTGAGTAAGGCTAGTTGCTTGTTATGGAAGCATGAAGAAGAAGCAAGGTGGATGAAGGCACAAAAACAGTTCTAAGTGAGGAGGATCATTTTTTGGGTCAGGGCATAACAACAGAGCTAATGTGTGTAGAGGTTTGTCTAATCCATCTAGTTTCTGAGAGCAGTCAAACTATAAAGAGTGAAGTAATATTTTTGGTTTCTTCAGTATGCCCTGCAAAAATCCTCTAACCTACCCGGGAAATGTCTAGCTGCAGTAAGAGGGGCTGCTGACAAAGTGGCTTACAAGTGCCAGAATGAGAGAAATTTAAGTTCAAGTCAGTTATTAAAGCAATATGTTCTTAAGTTTGCACAATGCTTCATGCTCCAGTTGAGGTGGTTCACCTCGCCCACAAGGAAAACTACAGCAGAAGAGCAATTTCCTTTAACTGCTGTGCAACTTGCAGCGCAGACCTATTTTTTTTTAACTACAGTTAAATTCTTGTTCAGTCATAGCTACAATATTATAAAATATGCCCCTTAAATCAGAATTAACTATAGATGTAGGACCCAAGACTTCTAACCAAGGTAAGACCTTGAACATCATGGCTAACTGCCTTAAAGTTTAAGGGGAGTGTGTGACTGTCTGTGTCTCTCTGCTTATGGCAACCTTCTAAAGAGATGGGGGACTGAAACGCATCTGGAATCTTCTCGAATATTCTGTTCTGTTAACCTGATCTAATATTCTTGGGTATTGCAAATGCACTTAATGGAAAGACAGGAAAGCAATAATTTAGCAACCATGTGTTTCAGACTTGCAGATCTATGCATTTGTTAAATTGTTATGATAAAACTATTTACAGTTGGAAAAAGAAATGCAACTGATATTAGTGGTCTTAAGTCCTTGCTTGTCTGTTTTGTGGACCTTGTTTTCCAGTCAAGGTGTATACCAGTGAGAGAGGCTTCCAGAGGAAAAGTAAGAGATGTTACAGTTATTCTGCATTTCCAAGGAAAGGGTTACATCATCATTGTGATATTCAGCCATCTTTTATTATTGTTTAACCCCAGAAAACACACAGTGGAAAGGTTAAATGGCTTTACCTGTGATTATATTAATTCTTATACATTATATGACTGTATATTTTCTACATAAGGCAAATTGCTTTTTAAACAACAATAAGGGACAATGAAGCTGTTTGACTAGTTCTTGTGCAGTAAGTACTCCCTGCATTTGGTGCCTATTGTTTTTAAAGTAAGCAATAAAATCTTGGCTGCTCTCCTTCATGTCATTTAAAAATTGGATGTGCCTTTATCAAATATTGCTGAGGCAAGACTTGCAGTTACCACAGATCTGGAAGGCATTTTACACATTTGTGCAGTAGCCTCACTTATTAGACATTTACTAAATGAACGTAGTAAATATAATGTTTTACTAATTTAGTGAAAAATACAGTCTTGCAGAGAGACTCTGTTTGTTCCCTCACTGAAAAAGACAAAATTGTGTAGACTAGTTTCTAGGAAGTTATTGGGAATGGGAGAGTCTTAAGTAGCTTGTCCACAGGGCATGCTTTTTGCTTATTATTGCAGGTCAGAGAATCCATTTTAGGGGCGTACTGCAGTAGCAGAGGAAGCTCTAGTCTATCCTGTTGTTCATAGATATACTTGTTCTGTTCATCATTTGAATTCCAAATAGTCAGAGAAAGATGAGGTCACTGTAGACTGGTGTAATATTTGCAGGTGCTGATCTGGAACACTCCCAGAGTTTCTGATGCCCAGGTTATAACATTTTCTGCTAGCACCACAGTTTCCTCACTAGGGGATAAATTCCAACCCCTAACTATATGCTAGTTCAGCAGATTCTTCAAGTACTTTCTCAACAATTCTGCTCAGTAGATTCAGGTATCTCCAGTTCATAAAGAGTATCTGCAGAGCTGTAAACTGTTTTTTGTATAGATGCAAAATTTATTGCCACTGGTGATGTGCTGGCCAAGTTACAAGTTAATTCTGATTGAATCTCCCAGTATTGAATGAACTCTGCCAAATTTCTGCTGGCCACACACCACACTTACACTGCAGCCCCTACACTTGCTTGGTTAGTTACCAGTTGCGTAAACCTGAATTACATTTGTATTGCATATCAGGAGAAAACTGGGCTCCCGTAGCCTCTACTCCTAGTGAATACAACCCTTAAGACTAGAATAAGTAGCTTGCTTTTTTTTTTTTTTTTTTTTCTCAGTCATCAGTTTCGGAGATTACTAGTAAAAACTGCTTATCGGTTGTTCTTATTTTGTTAGGTTCTGTTAAAACAAAAATGTCCTGTTTATTCTCATTTCAGTCCCTGCATGCTGCTCAGCTCGCTACAATCTCGCACTACTGGCCTTTTTTGGCTTCTTCCTCCTATACGCCTTACGTGTGAACCTAAGCGTTGCTCTGGTGGATATGGTAGAACCTAACACAAGCATAATAAAGAATACAACTTCCAATGTGTGTCCAGAGCATTCCTCCAGCCTAAATGTTCCTCGCAACACAACGGTGAGGTCTCAAACATATTGTCCTGTAACTTCACATGTGAAAGTCTTTTTAATAGAAACCTGTGACTGATGACTCATACTTAGGTAAAAGAACAAGCTGTTCTTTACCAGATGGCCTTTTCAATGGTTCTTTTAAAACTATTATGAAAAATAATAGCCTAAAATGACGAGATAATTTAGAAGTGCTGTGCTTAGGGTCATTTTTTTTGATGTACATCCTTTCTGTTCTGTTCCTTACAAATTGGCTAATCTGACCTTGCAGAGATCTACTGTGACTCACTGTTTTATGTGCCAGTGATCAACCATTACTGTTAAATCCACGTCAGAGTTCACATCACTGTCCATGTTTGCCTGTTCTTCATACAGTCTCAATGGCATGAAATTTCATTACAAATTAACAAGTAGTATTTTTCTTCTCATTTCTTTGATCTCATTCCCGAATCATGATTTTTGTCTTTATATGCTTATCTCTGACTTCCTTCCAGTAATCCTTAAATCGCATTTCTTAGCTGAACTGCTGGATATTTTAAAAAGCTTTAAAAAACCTAAACCTCCCCCCGCCCCCATCCTGCAAATTTGTGAATTTGGACTTGGGCAGATCTCACCTAATAATTTAATTTTATTACTGAACAATGTTGCTATTTTCCTGCCTTTGATTGTTTCCTTGTTTAGTGGTTAATTTATTATTTATCCTGCACAAATTGTAACAGCAAACTTTATGGGAAGAAGATTCTGTCTAATCACTTCTGTGAAATATATGCTGCTTATTTGGATGCTTATAAATTGGGCTTTTGGAAGTGATCCCAAGCTTCAAAATCACTTTACTGGACAAGAGTTTGTGACTTCTTGCTGACTTCCTTTATAGCTTCAGGCTCTTTATATCAATCGTCTTTGCTTTTATTGCTTTGTCTGCTAAACTCATGTTCCCTCAATGGTGCTTATCCTATTCTTCCACTTACCCTTTTATGTTCTATCCTTGGCTGCTCTCTTTCTTTTTATTAAATTTAAGCATCTTCCTCTACTTGTTTGCTTTTCTGTCCATGATTTTCTATGGAAATGCCATTTTCTAGAGCATGACAGAATGTCTACACTGTGGTACAGAAGCGGGATCCACACTCGTGAAGACTACATAGTCTGTACCCGTGTCACCTAATCCAAGTTGCTTAGAACTCAAAAAGCGGGAACTTCCTGAGCACTTACATTTCTCGTTGTGGTGATTTTGATATTTGGACTAGACATATCTGAGGAGACCATAAACTACCTGAGAGAAGGCCATGAAAGATTTGTAATTTAGGTATAAAGGACTAAATGATGGATCAATTTATATACAATATCGTCAGAAGAAACTGCTATTTTGAACTTATTGCATTTTGGGGTTTTTCTCTTTTTAGGGGGAAAAGTATCCTTGGGACGCTGATACTCAGGGATGGATCCTTGGTTCTTTTTTCTATGGCTATATCATGACTCAGATTCCAGGAGGATATCTTGCAAGCAAAATTGGAGGAAAGCTCTTACTAGGGTTTGGCATTTTTGGTACCTCTGTATTCACCTTGCTTACTCCTTTAGCTGCAGATCTGGGAGTTGGCTACCTCATAGCTGTCAGAGCCTTGGAAGGACTGGGAGAGGTAATCCTTTTTGTCTATGTAACTTGAAAATGTATCTGAATTAGTAAATTGTAGTGATTAGAACCTGTAGGTGTCAGTATGCTGGAGTGTTGTATGGATTGTTCTAAGTATCATAGTTTTAATTTTTTTCAATAAATAACAAGCTTGCCTGTATTTTAGCCTAAGCTTTTTGATTAAGAAAAAAGTTTTATTTGTAAGGACACTTGAGACAGGATTAGAGTTCTCTCTTCTCATTTGTCAGAAACCAGGAGCTCAGAACAATGTTGTCTGTATTTTTGCAGCTCTTCCAGTACATACAGAAACAAAACCAGAAGATATAAATTCAGTCTACTTACTCTTATGCCTTGTACCCTTTATTTAAAGTGGTTTCTTGCTAAGCAAGGAACTAACAGATTGTACTATTGCCTTATGATGAAATATACTTTGAAACCTGCAAAGTTTAAGGGAGTTCTAAAATTGTCAAATTTCCACAGAATGAAATGTTGTTTTCTAGGGTGTTACCTTCCCAGCTATGCATTCAATGTGGTCTTCTTGGGCTCCTCCACTGGAACGCAGCAAGCTCCTTAGTATTTCATATGCAGGTGAGAAATTCCCACGCTGATAACAGGATTATACATTTTTACTGCAGGAATGGGGAGGATTGACTTAAATCAAAGGGATTTATTTTATAAATTTTAATCAGCATTTAATCTGGAAAGGATAATATTGAATTAAATCTTGCTTTGCATTCATTATCTTCATTTATTCATGACTTTTATAACCCTGAAAAAAGGTATTGATCTGCAACTAAATATGAATTTCAGACCAACTTTGATGTAGAGTGGTGCAAAGAGTTACTGTGAAGCTGATTAGTAGAAGATACTGTAAATAAAAGAGACTTAGTATTAGGAACCAAAAAGCTGAGGCAGAAACTCAGGAAAGAAATGTTTGGTTTGGTTGGTTTTGGGGGTCTTTTTTAAGTGTTTTTCTGAGGAACTCAAGAAAGAAAATGTCCAGTTTTCCAGGAATTGCTGCAAGAGCTCTTTGTCAGAGCCCAGTACTCCCTGTCCATGAAAGTTGTAATGTTTGATACCGAATTTACTTATTTGATGATATTTGTTACACAGGATTTTTGTTTTAGCAGAGTGATACAAAATATACTGAAATCACAGTACAACTATAAACTAATAATTAGCAAAATATAGCAATTGTAATATACACATGCATCACTAATCTCTAGTATGCTCAAGTCATGACACTAGAAATCGCTAGTCACTGGGAAGGAATAGATGGGCTGAAGGCAGCTCAGGTCTGTTGATATCTTAGAAATTCTGTGGTTAGATGTTTGGGGTTTGTATTTTGTGTTCGGCTGAGCCACATATTCACTCCCCTTATGCTGGTCTGTCTAACTCTGGGAGAAATGAACTTCCAAAGAAACATTTACAGCCCCAGCTGATCCACTCCACTGCTGATATAGTCAGCTGATCCACTCAACTGACAGAGTTGTTTGTCTAAAACAAACACCAGCCTTTGGTTCCCTTTGTGTTGAGATAAAGTCAGCTTCCTTTGCAGCAGCTGCGGTCAGTCACACCCTGCATTATTCCCTCAGCTTCATGGACACAGTGGTCTTCCCCCTCTCCACTGAGCCTTCAACTGTTTTAGACATTTATCAGTCAGTCATATTGCTCAGTGCAGTGTTTGTAGGGCAGGTGAAAAATGCAGCTTTCTAAATTTACTAGTCAAAATATATTTTATTTCTTTAAGGATGATAAATTTTGCTTTCACTTAATGAATAGTGGGGTTTTTTACTCACTTTTGTTAGTATTAACTAGTCTTTGTTACTAGACTTAGGCTTCATCAAGAAGACAGGGCTATACCGTGTAAACTACTGCTACAGTTTCTCAAATAGCTAAGCCTGTCTAGTGGTTCACTTGTGCAAACAGGAATGAAGCCTTAATCCTTTCTTCTTCACATTTCCTCATTTCCCTCCTAGCCAAATGTCTCATTGCTTCCTTTGTGCTATTTCAGGCACTCATCAGACCTTCCACGAGTCACTATATACACCTAATGCAGCAGAAAGCTTTTTCTCTTTTTTTGGTGTCTGTTTTCTGCCGTATTAGTGAATTAAATCTGATTTAGAAGTCTTCATGTGAAAGCCAGCACACACGCTGAGCTGAGAGCAATGAGTAGGGATTGACATCTACGGAATTTAACAACTGGGAGCTTTTAAACTGCCATTTGGTATCTTGTAAAGCTATATGCTATAGTGCACTAGTGAGAAGAGGCTGTTGCTGTGGAACTGCCAATTGTTAGCCGTCATGCATGGATAAGGCATCTTGTTTAAACTTAGAGTGTTTCCTTTTCCCCACATTTCCATGATTGGTAGTCACGTCATGTCTAGTTTATTTAATTTCGATCATGTTGATTTTCTAAGAGACCATGTAATTGAGCTTATATGGTTTTGTTACTTTGATTTGTATTTTGCATAAAGTACATAGTTTAGTGGTTTGTAGTTGATGCTTTCTGGAATCTAGGCAGCCAGTGTATCAGCACACTATAATGATTTCTGAGTTGAGATTAGGTTTGGAGAAGTGATAATGGGACTAACATTGAGAGACAAGGTCTACTATTTATCACCAGTAGACTTCCTAAGTATGTAAATAATCCATGTTGGGTTTCTAATTTAGATTGGGGAGAGAATGAGCTCACCATCCATTGAAAAATATATATTGAAGCATAAACTCAAGAATTTGCTCTCTACAACTACCTGAAAGGAGGTAGAGAGGAGGGAGCTGGCCTCTTCTCCCAAGTGACAGGGGACAGGACAAGAGGGAATGGCCTCAAGCTCCGCCAGGGGAGATTTAGGCTAGACATTAGGAGGAAGTTTTTCACAGAAAGGGTCATTGGGCATTGGAACAGGCTGCCCAGGGAGGTGGTTGATTCACCTTCCCTGGAGGTGTTTAAGGCATGGGTAGACGAGGTCCTGAGGAACATGGTTTAGTGTTTGATAGGAATGGTTGGACTTGATGATCCGGTGGGTCCCTTCCAACCTGGTGATTCTATGATTCTATGAATAGTTCTTTCTTGCTTTGGGCTTCGATCTGAATTGCTTGTCTTTCTCCCTTTCCTGATCGTATACCCTGTCGAATTGAGGCACCATGTGATCTGAACCTGCTGTTTATATGGATGCCTTCTGGCCTTTGTTTCTAGCATTCTTGTTTCTGTGGAGCTAGTAGAAGTTATGAGGAATGCAAATTGATTATATCAAGTCAGAATATTCCCTCCTGACACGTCCTTAATTGTACTGTGCTCTGCTTTCTTTTTTTTTTTTGCAGCAATGCCAGCTGACTAATTTGCATTGTTTTGGATGTACTAGAGCCCTCCCTTCATTGGAGATGAATATGCCAAGAATGCCTGTCTTCTATTACTTTTTTATTTTAATTTGGATGCTCAGGGCTTTGTGTTTCTGTTTACTTGGAGCTGCCAAGGCAGCTTATTGTGCCTGTGTTTCCTTAAGTTGAAATGGCAGCCCTCTAGTGGTGGTTACAAATCTTTTCTGCATGATTTATTACCGAAAAAATAAAACAAAATAACTGAAATGCCATTTAGTTTAAAGGAACTGTAGGAGATATAATTGTTGGGTCTCCACTTAGTTTTACTTTCTCCTGGCAGGTGCACAGCTGGGAACTGTTGTCTCTTTGCCACTATCTGGTTTAATTTGCTACTATATGAACTGGGTTTACGTGTTTTACATATTCGGTAAGCTGTTTTTAATTGTTAAAAATACAATCCATACTCTTCTTGAAAAGCGTGCTATACTATAAAATATACTTAAGTTTTAAAAATGTGTTTGACATGTAAGGTTGCTGGTTTGTTCCTCCTGGGAAATTAGAGCTGTTTAAAGTTAAGTAGATTCTTGTGTGTGACTGTGTAAGCCTTTCTTTCAATGAGCAAAGCTGTCCCTGAGTTGGACAAAAGCTGGTACAAGTCAAATACTCTTAACTCTCCCACCACTTGGAAACAACAGGCTAAAATTTCTTATTTGAAGTGTGAAATTGAGTTAATAACTTTAATCCCAGGAGCAAACTTCTACTCTGAATGAAAGAACATGTGAAAAATTACTGCTGTTTTAAATAGACGCTGTGGAAAACCACTTTAGCAGTCACTGGAACCCTAAAGGAACAGCCAAAATACAAGACATAGCATGTTTATTGTGAGTTATGGTCTAGAAGAAGCTCATACAGAAAATATTTTCTACCAGCATGTTGTAGATCTAAATGATGGTTTCTGTGGGTCTATCTACTTGGCTGAGCCATTTTGTGTTCTGCACAAGGAAGGGAGTATCCAGAATAAAAAACAAGGGTTATGTTTTCCTCAACAAAACCACCTAAAAAGGGTTCAAAACAAAGAATTGGTCAAAATGGAATAAGTTACTATGTTGTAGTTACAAATAACTACAGTTGATTTGGACTGACTATTTAAAAGTTACCTTTTTCAAATGACAGTTTGGGGGTTTGGCTTAAAACCAAAAAGACTGGTACATTATTTAAGCTGTATGTAGTGACAGTCTATGTATTTGCACAAAGCATTTTTTGTGATTGAACTTAATGTGAAATTTTATTTCTCTGGGTAAGCCATATCCTTTGTGGCTGTTCCATGTGACAGATAAAAATACAATATGTGTGTGTGTGCAACTTTCTTGCTGTCTGAGGCACTTCCAAGAGGAAGAGGAAAAAATAAACAACAAAAAAAGCTGCTTTCCTGCTTAGTCCTCATTATTATTACCTCTAAATGTGTACTATTAAGCCATTTGGGGGAGCTACTGTTTGTATGTACATAGAAAAATAATGTTCATTAAAGTTATATTATAGTATTTGGAAAAAATTTCTAAATAAATTTTTGAGAGTGTTACTCAATATAATTGCTTATGATTTTATTTCTATCTCTTTACTTATATTTTCACGACAATAGGTGCACTTGGTGTATTATGGTTCTTATTCTGGATGTGGTTGATTAGTGATACACCAGAAACTCACAAGAGCATTTCACACGCTGAAAAAGAATATATACTGTCTTCTCTGAAAGATCAGGTACAGCATTTTGGTATAATCATATTTATATAAGTAAGAACACGAATGACAAGTATTGCCACTGGCATCATACACTATTGATATGTAGAAAAGTATCCTTAATGTGAGATAAAAGGCAGAATCTGTGAAACAAAAAAAGAAATACAGTACAGTTGTTTGATTAACGATTGTTTCTTAGTTACACAAGGCATTTACTATGATGCCTTTTGTCACAGATGCTGTTGCCGTAGATTTTAAAGAAAAAGCTCAAGTATCACTTCTTAAAACATATTCAGACCTACATAATGTCTTCAAATTTCACAATACAACACTTTATGCCTTTTTTTTCAATGTGTCTTCTAAAGTAAGAGAGATTGCTGTTTGTGGAGAAAACATATTGAAAATGCTAATGAGACAGTTCCTGAAGTGTGCGTAAGAGTTCATTCTTGTGACTAGGGATATGAATTTACAGCCTGTGAAGCTAGCTGAGACACCAAATTTAATATCTTGGACTGAGTAGGAAATAAGCTAAATGAATCACCTACATAAACACAAGGGATGTTTTCTACTGTAAATTATGAAATATTTAAAGCAGAAGGCAACAAATCTCAACAAGGGCATGCATACTTTTTGAAATTCTGATTACAAAATGTATTAGTAATTGATTTACTTTGCAATAGTAAACAACAGAGTGGTAGCATGTCTTAGTATACCTTCAGTGAGGACTCAACACAGTAATTCCTTCATTACTGACAACTTAGGTCTATACTATGAGACTCATGTTGTGCCCTTCAGAATGAACAATCAGCATAGACTTGGGTAGGGTCAAAATACTGTGTTTAGTAAATGTTTATTTTGATGTCCTGATCACTCTTCCCTTTTTTTCTGCCTCCTACTTGCTAGCTTTCTACACAGAAATCTGTTCCCTGGAGACCTATGCTGGAGTCTGTTCCGCTCTGGGCTATTGTTGTGGCACACTTCTCTTATAACTGGACTTTCTATACACTTCTCACACTCTTACCCACATACATGAAGGAGATCCTGAGGTTTGATGCACAGGAGGTGAGACAAATCAAAATATAATCACTTTATTTTGAATTAAATGAAATAAGAGAGATTCCCTGCTGTTTAGAATGGAGGAACCTGTTGCAGAATCTTGGAATGTAAATATATAGCTGGCAAATGGTAAAATCAATTAAGCAGATGGATTGAAAATGTTGCCTGCCTTGTAATTTCCACTTTTTTTTAGGGCTTATTTGACATTTAGCTTAATGCTAGCTTTCGGGCTCACTTTTCTGGTTGAAAATGTATGTTACCCATTTTTAACTGCTTTGATTTAAAAAACTATAAAAATAGTTTTCTCTGTTTTATGTTTTGTATGATTGCTTCAGATTTTATAGCCTGTTTTATGGCTTCTCAAATACTGTCTGCTACTTCTTTGCTTGCTCATAGAGGAGAACAGTTCCAGTTAAAAAAGAAAAATAGAACTAAGGAAGTGGCATTGGACAAGTGGCATTTTTGAAAGTATTTTAAAGAGGGGGGAGAAATAAAAAAAGTGGGGGAAGCTTCATTCTGATTGAATCCCTTTCCAAATTGTTGCTTCTTTCCTGTAATGAGCAGCAGAGGTAAAATGCCTTTTTTAAGTAAGATAAATAGGGTGAAAAAAACCCCAATAGACTTAAGGTCCAGATAAAGTACATTTCAAGGAATTCTGTAAAAATGAGATTACATATCAGGGAAAAATTAGGGTGGTGAGGGGGGGTGGAACGTTCTTATTTATAGCAATTACTTGACTGTAGTGGTCAGTCTATAATGAGAAAGGTTCCGTAATATATATATTATGCCATAATATACCTGGAAGAAGCTGGTGCAGCTCATATCAAAAAGGTGCTCAGAAATTCCAAGAAGTTTAGCATGGTCTTCCTGGTTGAACATATCATGCTAGTTTGGAGCAAACTGATGATGCACATCATGCAGGGAAGAGGCATTCTAGCAATTTTGGGAGGAAAAGACAGGGAATTTCAGTTTTGGAAGAGAAGGATGCAGTAGGTTTAGCTGCAAAATTGCTGGTAAAACTAGCTGTAGTTGCCGATTGGGTTCTTTATTACACTGCTCGAGGGAGTACCTGCATAAACATCTATGAAAGTCATTTACTACAACAGCTCTTGATTACATGTGTTTTGTAAAATGCTGTTGAATTAAATGCTAACAGATTCTGCTGTGGTTTCCTATGTCTCTGGGTTGTGTTTCTTCTTGGAGTGACTCAGTACTTCAGTACTGACTGTTGTGAATATCTGGAAAAAAGAAAAAGCTTGCATAATGGCATTGGACTAACTTTTTTGCTGCACATTTAGATGGAAATTGCATTGCTGTTTAAAATATTTTAAATATTTTACAGTTGCTGCTGTATAGTCTGCTAGTTTCCATCCAATAAGAAAAGAATTCTTTAAAAATAATGCTATGTCTTTGAACGGCAGAAGTAGTTGTTTGGGTTTTTTTATTGATGAGACTGTCTTCTGTTTTTCAAAGTTTTACTTACTGCTTTTGAAAGCTGAGCATTGAAACCCAACAGGCAGCATATTGATAGAGTGGATTTCAGGTGGGGAAGTGTTTCTGGTCTCATTTCAAATTAAATTTTCTAGGGCAGCATTCAGTTGTTCTTTGACAAATAAATATAATTGTGTGTAAAAGAGTATTTCTATCCGGTAACTATCAAAATACCTAATCACAGATTAGGTCAAATTATCCTTTTATCATCAGTAATTATACATAATTGTATGGAAAGGCTGTAAATTTACACAGCAAAAAACTTTTTGTTTTCCCTCAGTAGAAAAACATTTAGAATCAGCCAGAAGTCTTTGCTTTACGATCATAGGATGTCTAGTCTGGATCTGATGAAAGTTCTAGTTGCATATCTTATCTCTGATTACAGCTGGCATCAGGTGTTTCAGCAGACAGATATGCTATGATATAATGTTGAAGAGTTTATGGTAGTCCAAACCCCAGAGATTCCACATAGCTTTCAAATTTCTACTATTATTTTCAACTTTCACTTACTTTAGTAACTCTCTCCATAGCCTGTCCTACTTGAAATTGGTGTTTCTAGAAACTTGCATGATTGGGTTAGTATCAACAAGATACCTTCATGTATAGTTTTCTTTTTCCTGAACCCGGTTGCTAATTTAACCATTGAATTTCTGCTCTGGATGACTGCATTGGTAGTTATGGATTAGGTCATGCAACAGAGAGTCTACAGATTGGTAATTTGAAAATGCTTTGCTTTTCGGTCCCTAGGTTTTTCTTCTATGGTAATAGCAACAATAGTTATGTGGATGGATGTTTTTGATGCCTCTGGTTCAGTCTCTGTTAATGCTCCAGCATGAGTGATTTTTCAGAATACTGAATTATTATTTCAGTGTTTTAACTGTCTTTGGTTTACCTCCTTAACAGAATGGGTTTTTATCTGCCCTGCCTTATTTTGGCTGCTGGTTATGTATAATTCTGTCAGGGCAATTTGCTGATTATTTACGGGAAAAACGGAACATGTCCACTGTCTGTGTTCGCAAATGTTTCACCCTAATAGGTAAGTGCAAGTATCATCTGTGTTTGGGGCATATCATAGTATCAAGCTGGGAAAAATGAAGGGCTTGGGTTACTAGTGAGGCATTCTGCTGTGCGATTAGGCAGGATTGTGCATGGTTTGAGAGGAGTGGCTTTGTTTGTATGTTGCTTTGTCAAGAGTATATCCTGTCTTTTTCCATTAAAAAGTAGGTCTGTTGAATAAGAGAATGGTAAGAAAGCGCCAAAAGCTTTGTTTAGGTAGAGACACATCATTTGTACAAGCAAACTTATTAAATAAATGGTAAGGTAGAATCACCACTACAGTCGTGATAATGCTTGACAGAATGATACCTTGTGAATGACTTTCTCAAACTGAGATGGAGTATTGCTCCGCAAGAACCCGTTCCACCTTGTGCTGTTCAGTGTTTTGTTTATGTAAGACTTAAGTACTTGAATAGGAATACACTTGCAAAATTTACAGTTGCTACCAGGGTAGGAAGCCCAAACAGAATCCAAAATAGTCTTGACCAATTTGGAGGAGAGATGACCTGAAATCATCAAGAGCTCAACAAGATCAAGTTTTTAAGGAATGCAAGTAAAAAAGCTGTATTTAGGAAGCAGAAATGGATTGCTGTTTGAAAGAGAGGGCAGAAGAAAAATAAAAAAGGGAGATGAGGCACGTGATCCACACAGATTGCACCCTGCTTGATATATGCCCATCCTTGCTGCCTTCTCCATTCTGCTTGTCATTTGCTTTCTTTGAAGCAGCTCTTGTAGTAAGCTCTCAAGTTTTTCAAATTTCAAGCCTACACTTTTTTGGTCATCCATTTTACTGCAGAGCCTCACATCCAAGCATGTAGAACTGAGGGGGAACGTGCTGTTGTATTAGGAAAAGCAGGACTCTTATGTTGGCTTCATCAGCAAAAGCATGTGCTTGGAGCTGTGTTCAGAAATGATGGTGAGGTGATGTAAATGGCTGGGGAATGGGTACCAAAGCTAATTGCAGATGGGAAGCAGCGCGCACTGGCTCATGACGACTGCTAAGCTGTTTCTAATATCTGGTGTAGCATCTCTAAAGCTAACCTGGATTCTCTAAATTGTACAACAGGCTCCGGGACAGATATAGCAGACATTCAGGTCTTGTAAATGTGAAATAAAGCTCATCGTAAATGTCTGTAGGAGAAATATACATTTGTATGTCTGTATATATATACACATATATATGTATATATTTGTACAAACCCTTCCAGCTCTACTTGATCTGCAGAAGACAATGTTTGTTCTTGAAACCTGGAGAGTTAAATGGGGGCAATTTCTTTGCAGTGCACTGTTCACCTACCAGTGAAGTGGCTTTTATTATTTTTACAACAATAAGAATTATCTGTGAAGTCACTTCCAGTATCTGTCAGTTATTAATAATTTTTTTATCTAGCTAGAAGTTTGTTCTTTGCAGCCAGAGTGGGATTTTTCTGGCCTGATTATAATTTTCTGAGGCGGCAGCAAGTTTGCAACCCACCTGCTCTTCCTTTCGGGCCCACTGTAATGCACCTAGTGCAGTGCTGGATTCTATACACTAGGTGGTGGTGAAAGCTACATTGAAAACGTATATGCAGCTTAGAGCTACTTTGAAGAGTCCATTGATTGTAATTAAGATTTCTGTCTTAAAGGAATGATTGGACCTGCAGTGTTCTTAGTAGCAGCTGGATTCATAGGCTGCGACTATGCACTAGCTGTTGCATTTGTGACCATATCAACAACACTAGGAGGATTTTGTACATCTGGCTATAGTATCAACCACCTGGACATAGCACCTTCGTAAGTATTGCTGAAGCTATTGTCGATGTACCTCATACACTTATGACCACTTGTTTTTTGTATTGCTAGGGTGCTTGGGAGGTTTAGCTATGGAACATGTGCTGTACCAACATGGAACGCAAACACTGGCAATGACTCAAGAATAAAATTTTAAGCACTGTGTTTGCAAACGTGCAGGTTTGGTAGAGGATACAATATAAACAGCAGTCTGAAATAACTCAATTTTTGATCCTGCAGTAATAAATAATATAATTTCTGTAATTATACTTAGTACGTTTTTGTCCTGTTTGATTAATGATCTTACTAGGACAGTTGTCTTGAAACGGCATAATATAATTGTTACACTCATTTAAATATTTCCTTCAGAACTATCAGCCTTTAGTATGGACCTAACCATTTCTTAGTGCTGTGATACAGGCAAATTATTTATATTTGAAAACTATATTTTATTCATTGGTGTAAAATTCTCATTTATGAGTATGTGACCTGTTAATGGTACATGATGAATGCTGTATGTATAGCAAAATTACTTAATTTTAAAAATAGAAAGTTAGTCTCCAGCCTATAATTTCTCCATTGTATTACAAATTCAGATTCATCCATTTCTTGAAGAGCATGGGTATATGGATATTATTTTGAAAGTCCTCATATGCAGTCTTTGCACTGCTAGAAGTCAAGTACTTCGCATTGTCACTCATTTACCTATTTGCAGTAGACCGTAGGATATGAATACAGTCAAATGACTTCATGAACAAAGAAAAGAGTATTTATATACTAATGCATGAGATGAAATGAGTTTAAGTGTGAGTGGAGAAAGAAGAAACATTTTGTAGAGATGTCACCTAGGAAAAGATCCTTAAGATCTGGACAACGGTGACTGTTAAATTATTTAATGGCAGAACTTAGGTGCCTCTGCCGTCTTGTGTCATTGTTTTAATACTAATTCTTTGCTCAGTGCATAGGGTGGATCCTGCTCTAGAAATGACTGAATGTGGTATAGAGAGGGAGGCTGGTATTCATTCCAAAGCCCTCTACCTCACAGCTTTTGTAGTTGGAGAGCCCATAATGGCTGAGGCAGCCTCAGGCATTGCAGGAGAAAAGAAGGGTCAGGTTTAAAGCTGGATGTTGCTTTGGATATTTTGGTCTTTTCAATGCTCTGTCATAGTTTGCATGTGGTAAGTCAGTTGTACCAGACTCTAGTGAAATCATCTGTGGGGACCATGTTCATACTCTCTGGCTTTAGGAATCTTAACTCTTAAGTTATGAAGATGGATAAGCACTTTTTGAGTCTTGTTTTGGACTTCTATAGTGTGGAAAGGGAGTCCACAGCAGCTGAGTCCAAATTTAAACATCTCAGCTGAGAAGCTAATGTTGGATCCAACGAGTTTAATGGGATCCTAGGTGATTTATTGCTTATTTTCACATGCCTCATCAAACTATGAAGTTCTGGTTTGCAAAAATGATGTTACTTAGCAAGTGTACAGACATCAGTGGAGCTGTGCTTTGAATTTAAGAGCAGTGCTGTTAAAATCCTCTTCAAATAAGACTCTGAGGACCTCAAACATCCAGTGGGTGCACACATTCTTGACTTAAGTTTTCATTTCCCATCTGTAGGATGGGTTTCACATTGTTACTCCCATCTCTCAAGTGTGTCGTGAAAATAATGTGAAGAATTCTACGGGAAAACATTTAGGATTCTTAAAATGCTACTTGCAGCAGGTGAGTAGCATGCAAAAAGTAAGGCTCGAGTCCATGCACTGAGCAAGTGAAGTGTAACAAAATGTTAAATGGTGCTCATTGTGTACAGTTCATCCTGTTCACTGTGTGCAACAGGAAAAAGGAAGTCTCACAACTGCAGTGTGTGCCTCTGTGAGACATATGTGAGGAACTTCTGCATGCAGGTGATGGCTGAGATTTCCAGAACCAGTTTCTTGTCTATTTTTTCTTATTTGAGAGATACTTTACTTTACATTTCTATTTCGTTTGTTTCAAGAGTGAATTTATATGTGACAGTATACAAAGTGTTTCAGTTTGGGAATTGAAAAAAAGCTGCAAGAAAAAAATCACGTAGCATGATGCTGTTATATGTCAGTGGGCATAGATTCATCACATAAACTGCTGCTGGTCCCTCTGCCCAAATCCCACTCTATTCTTCCTACCCTCAACAAAGTCCTACTTTTATTCCCTTTGTATTTTAACCAGACAAGTTCCTCTAGCTCTTGTGTCCTCTCGGATAGGCTGAAGGAACCATATTGATTACAAGTGCAGGAGAGGCAGGGGTCTTGCTGATAGTTCAGGAACTTTGGCCCAGCATTGCATCTGGAGATGAATGGCTGCATAAGTAGGAAAACTTTCCTGGACGGGAACGTGGTTAGGGTGGATGCTGTTTTATTGAAATCAGTGATTCTGTATTGAGTATACATATGATTTAATTCAAGGTAAATCTGTCCAAATGGAGCCAGAGAAAAAAGGACATGTCCTTGGAACAAAGGTTGTAGAAAAAGAATTTCTTTAAATATAGAAGTACAAAAACAAGAGGGAAAGTAAGCCTTTTTTCCCTCCTTGTGCTTAACTTTTTGCAACTGTCTGAACTTTGTTGGATGAAATGGCAAGGCAGACATTCATAGTTTCAAGGGAATGCTTGACGTCATTGTAACAATCTGAAAATGAGGTCTGCATAAAATTGTGAAGGAAACCTCTGTTAAGACTTTGTTCAGAGCTCGCTATTCTTTTTTTAATTTACTGGAAGATATTACAACAACCAGAAGAGATCCAAAGCAGTTTCAAAGTGCACTTTAAATGCCTGTTTTAATTTGTTAAAAGTATGCTGACTTAGAATAGCAAAGGGCCCCTTGTTACTACTAAAACTTGCATTATTTCAAAGAAATAATGATTCTATTCACACAAAAAAGAAAAAGAAAATACTGATACTGAAGGAAGAGCAATATTTGCTCTGTGGTTTTGGTTTCTGACATGTATTTATTATACTATCAGTGCATTGAATTGGAGGGAGCTGGGGACAGGAGAAAGACAATATCATTCTTGTGGGGAAAATATATTCTATTCTAGCTCATTAAATCTACATCAATATGTTCCCAGGATTACAATTTTTAGTATTGCTGTTATAATGAGTCCCCACAATATTCCTGTGGCTCTATTATACAACAAACAATTCATGTATCTGATTTTACTACTAAACTGCTCTGTGAGTTGGTTTGTATTTGGCTGTCCTCACTATGCCATAAGAACCTGATCAATAGCTTCTTATTAGACTTCTCTACAAACAAGTGACTTCTTGCTTTCGCGTTTCATATGGTAGTTTTCACTATGTCAAGGGAGTGGCATAGCAGTTATCTGCATCCAACAGCAAGTGTTATCAAGAATGTAACCTATGTCAGAAACACCGTTTGTAACTAGAGGCATTTAGCCAGCAATTCATTGCCAAAGGCCCTTGGCGACCAGAGAAACTATTAAGTTGTGTTTAGTTTTGAAAGTCTGTGCTAGCAGTATTGTAGTGCTTAAGTAGGCTGAAGGCAAAATGCATTTGCTTCCACCTAAAGGCTTTAAATGGAATTTTGCTATATATGCTTATCCACCTAAGGGAACAACCACATGCTACACTTATAAGAAATAAGGATCATTTTAATGAAGGCATTGGAGCTCAGTCTAAAATACATTGCCATGCTTTAAACTGATAAGTAGTGTTGACTTTTACATCAACTTGTTGGTAAAATGGACTAGTAGTCTAGATAACAGACTTTCTCAGGAAGATGCATTATTGAACTGGATACATGTATTGCAACCTTTTGTAGGAATGCTGTATGCTTGCATTCTCCTGTTTTGGTAAATAAAATATCAAACGCTATGCATCTCTCATTAGCAGTTAGACTGTATTTCTATCTTGTTAAAATTGTTAAGGTCATAATTTCACTCTTCCAAACAGCCTAAAAAAATCACTGGGACATAACTACTGCAACTCTTGGTATTTCATATGATTCTTTAGCCCCTTGAAAATCTGAACCTTAGGTATCTCTGTTCCGTGGTTGGAAGGTAGAGCTCAGCTGTAGAACGTCTAGCACTTACTTCTCTTCAGATTGTCTCACAAGTCTGTGCTTGTGGTACAGTTTCAAACATGATTTTTCATTATTGCAACACTCCTATGAGGGAGATCTTTAATTGCCTAGAGAGGAGGTGCTGAGACTTAGATATTAAGCAAGTTACCGAGTTTTCCCAGAAAGTTTTTATGGCCGCCGGTGCATATGCGTGCACGTGTGTGTGATAGAGCAGCACAGTTCATGGAACAGGAAGGCTCAGAATGGAGCTGCAGGAACAACAACCAGCAAAACTGGTTAAGTCAGGCCCGTTTCCCATCAGCCTCGACCCACAGAAAGCTGAAAGGCAGAGCTGCCGCAGTGCTCTGAACTGAAGTCATATGCTCTGTAGCGTAAGTGGTGATAATATTCCGCACTGGGGATAGTGCCTTCTTGCCAGACACATTTTAGCAAGGCTACCTGAACAAACTCTTACTATTGCCACCCAGCACTCTGTCGTACTCCTTGTTGCTTTTCCACTTCAAGGCATCCAGTGTTTCTTTTCTGACTTCTCCCATTGAACCACTCCAGATGATTTGGTTGTGGCTTAGCAAAGGGGATGTGGGTTTGGATTATGGATCCAGAGCACAGCCATGAGTTATTTAACTCAAATTCCGTAACTAGCCTCTGGAAAACAGAGGCATATGTACCAAGTTGTCAGTGAGTTGTTACTGGAATAAAAGCAAGCTATTCCCACTGGAATGTTTGTGTTTTAATTTGTCTGTGTGATCAAGATGACACATAGGCAAAATTATTTCCACGACTGATAACCAGGAGAATTTAATAAATAGCATTAACAATTTCTCTTCCAGGTATGCTGGAATTCTCCTTGGGATCACAAATTCTTTTGCTACTATCCCAGGAATGGTGGGGCCAGTTATTGCCAAGAACCTCACTCATAATGTAAGTCTGCTTACTACTTTTTCAGTTGTTATATTTTTAGTTCCACTGAAAGTTAATTCCATCTTCTCAAATCTGCAGTTATAAAATGAAATATGGGTTATCCATGTAAGCTGTACTGTTCCATTGCTGTGAATGACTTAATTCCTAGCCTTTACCTTTCTGATTATGATCAGAAAAATAAAGGTAAAATCAAAAACCTGCGTAGGACTTCAAAGTTTTCATGACTCACCCCTTATATTCTCTAAGGAATAAAATGAATATGCTTTCATTGCAGTAAAAATCTCTTAAAGTGCCAACTAGGTGAGACAGTTGTGGTATTATTTGAGCAAGACAAGTTCTTACTTGTTTTTTAAAATCCGTCTCTCACGTGAGGTGTTGAATTGTAAGGCCAACATTTGTCAGATGAGTGAGAAATTAGATTTAAATATGTGGTTTTTATAATACATCTCTTTGTGTGTACCTTACAGGATTTGGACACTGTGTTAGTTATGCTGTGTTAGTTCCACAACACACTTAACTTGAACAGTGTTAGATTTAACTTTTAAGATGGTTTAGTCAAAGGGTGATTTGGAGTAGAAAAAGGAAGCGAGGAGTTGTGGGACTTTTTTTTTTATTTTTAATCAACTAGATGAATTATTCTAAAGTCTTTTCAGAAAGGAAGATGGGAGGAGTATGTTTATTGATACAGTTAAATTTTTGGAGTTGGTGATCACTCCAATTATTTCCTTAAGTATAATGTGAAAATATTTATTATATGCATTAATACATTAAGCCAAACAAATTAGTTCTTTGAGACATCTTAACAAGTGGGATTTTTTTTGTTGCTTGGTTTGGGGTATTTTTCCCCCCCCCCATACTAATGCACTGTTCTGGTATTATTCTGTTTTTGTGGAAACATCTTTTACAGGTTTGTTACAGTACTCCTCTGGAACTAAAGATTAAAAAAAAAAAGACCTTAACATATCTACAGATATTACTTCTTTATTTAAAAAGAAAAGAAGAAAAAAAAAAACCAAACCCAAACAAACCACAGTTCTTTGCTGCCCAGGTCTTAAGGCCTTTCTTAAATATCAGAGTTTAGGGGGTTCCTCTTGAAATCTGAGTAATGATAGTTAACGTGTTTGGGCTAAAAAGTTTATGATTTTGGAATCTCCATGTAGTGGTCATTAATAGTTTACTGCATAGTGCAGAGCACTGCAGCTCTTGGATCACCTGGCTTAAAAGCAAGATGGTGTTTCCCCTTACAGTAACATTCTCTGTGAGTTTGTGTATCCTTTCTGTAAATGAGAATTTTGATATCAAGGTTCTACATCTCAGATGATAAACTGATCCACATAGATAGTCCTATCAGAAGTGCACTAGGCTATGTGAATTATCTCACGAAACTGAAGTTGACTATACTGATTATTTAATCTTTTATGTTTATAATGCTTTTATGTTACTATGAAATCATGCTGAATAGCATTTACATTTAAACAGGCAAGGCATGTGGTGTTGGTTTTAAAATTAACCTTTTCTTGAGCGTGGTGCTGCAAACTAACTATGTATTTTTCGTTTCCCCTTTTTGACAGAATACTGTGGGAGAATGGCAGACCGTTTTCTATATTGCTGCTTCTATTAATCTATTTGGAGCAATTTTCTTTGCATTATTTGCAAGTGGAGAAGTTCAGGACTGGGCAGTCAGTGGATATCACTTGCACAGAAACTGAAAGAGATGTTGAAACACCAAAGCTGTGCTGAATCCCAATGTGCTAGAATTACATGACAGAGAAGTGCCTTCCGTACTGATGCCCAGGAGTCTTCAGAGCTTTTCAGTTAATCTATTTTATCTGTATCTCTTTTGTACTGAAAATTGTTTGACAGTGTATGTGTGCTATTTCCTAACACGAAACCACTTGGATTAAATAGAATAGTTTCATGCTAGGACTTCATATCATATCTATGATCAGAGACGATATTTTAAATCTGTGTGCTAGGCTCCAATTCTTTCCAATTTTTAATTAATATTTTCTAAATTAATTGTGTAGGCAGATGTTTGTTGATAATGAAATGAGAGGAAAAAGCAAAGTGATTATGTAGTACTTTAAGAAGGAATGGCATGCAAAGAATTGTATCCAAGAAAAAGTGTTTTGATTTTCATTATGAAATCGATAGGTTTTTTTAAGTCTAGAAGAGCTCTAGTTTTCTACAATCTTTTATAATGGTTTTATTTTGGCAGTATTTTAATTAATGTCTAAGAAATGCACATAATTTTATTCTATTTTACACACAAGCTTTCAATACACAAACATTCCCTGTTTCATAAATACAGCTTCACAGCTCATACGGAGCAATGAGGAAGTAAAATGTACCGTTGTGACTGACAGAATAAGCCGTGTGTTACTGTTCTCTGTGGTGCAGAGTTTTTAAATAGGCCTTATTTTTATTCATCTGTGCAAAGAAGAAGCAGTACAACTCTGCAGTTTAAATCTAGGCAGCGTGTGAGAGTAGACTAGAAATAGAATATGTGCATGCTAACCTTAAAATAACTTTGTTTGGCAGTTCATCTTTTGTCTCTTTAAATCAATGCAGTGGAATTCTTTCCTCTTGCAAGTAGATACATTTGTCAACTTGTCAGTGTAAATGCAATAAAATAAGACCAGTGTAGGCAATGAGGAAGCTTCATTCTCTAACAGCTTTGTTTGTTAGTCAGATAGAACTAGAGTGAAAAAGAACTAGTGCAATAACCTGGTTCTGTTGTCTCCTATTAACACAGAATTTGACACTCAAGAGCATCCTTTGCACAACATGCAATTCAGTGCCATACAGTAGGATTAAATGAACACAGTGGCCTCGATAAGAATAAATGGCTGGATAATCTTGCAGTCACACAGCAAAGGAAAATTCCTTTGCCAAAGATTCATGGATTGGAGCATTTAGGTAAAAAGCCAAAAATCACTGGGCTCTGGGTTTTTCGTTTACCACCAATCTGAAAGAAACGCCCAGTACTAAAGCTGCTCCAGTGGAGCCTGCCTTCCTTCATTTCTAGGAAATGACATCTGCCTCTTCTTTTTAGCCTTAAGAGCCATTTTGTTTTGATCTTCCTTGAAGTGTCATGTTCTCTGATGGTGGAACTGTGTTTAAATCTGTTTCTGTCTGCAGCATTTCCACAATAAAGCGTGAAGTTCAGATTAAATTAGTGGCTATTCAGTGGGAGTATGTTAAAGCTATATTGTGTCTTCAGTGTTCCCACAATAAATGGAATGAATATTTACATGTGCATCTGTTGTTGAAAATTACTATCTCTCTGAAGTTAAAACACCATTATCAAAGTATGCAGAACAAGACTAGTGACTGGATTAAAGACTGGTTCATATTTTCCTGGAAAATTACCTGCTCCAAAAGTTTCTTATCTAGTTTTACAGGTGAGTGCTATCTTCCACCTCTCACTGTATTAAGAGGAATAGTTTCACTTAGCGTTTACAGATGTATGTACTCTTTCAGGAGCCTTGGTTAAAAAGGAAGAAGGGAAAAAGTTCCAATAAATAAAAGTTTCTGGAGGTAGATTAAATTAATTGCTGCCTTTGCTTTCCTAGAGGCCTTGAGCAGGCAACACATGCGGGTTGCTATTTCCCTGTGCTGAAGTTGAAAACGTCAGCTTCCCACGCTTTCAGTCTTTGCCCTTGAAATAAGTTCCGCTGAATCCCAAAATGGAAAAACAGATATTTACGGGAGCAGGTGCAGTAGAAGTGAATGTAGACATTCTCTGCACCACTGAAATAAGCCTGAACTGGATTCAGTTAAAGCTGAATCAGTTGTAGGCATACCAGAAACAAAGCAATCTAGAAATTTTAGGCCAGCATGCTAAGTTTTATTTTCTCCTCATCCAATGCACCATTAATGCTAGTTTTGTATACTGTGTAACTTTTAAGAGAGCTTGGAAAGTGGGACTGGAAAAAATGCTATAAATCCTTTTATTTCTAGACAATGGGCTACAATTGACTTAGTAGTACATAACTATTTCCACTTTAAATTTTAAAAATATCAAAAGATAGGATGAGATTCTTGCTGTTGGTTCAGTGAGGCTCCTAATATGTAACACACAAGAAAAAAAATTAAAAAAAAAAACCAACAAAAAAAGAAGTGTTACCTTTTGGCATCATGTTCACAAAAAAACACCGAAACCTGTAGGAAAAAGCTAATATTTTCATGATAATGTTTCTATTGCATTGCTGTGATCCTGTTTGCCCAGCTCTCTGTCAGTTTCATGCATTCAAAAACATTTTTCGTAACCTGTATTTTCAGAAGTAGCAAGTGTTTTGAGTACCTCTCATCTCAGTTCACCTGTGTGACACAGGATCTTGAAAAAAAATCAGGCAGTTTTTTTGTGGTGACTGTTTTCCTGAAATTATCCTTTGATTGTTATATTTCGCTGCATTTCCTTAACAGGTGTGCCAGAGTAAGAAGTTGTGCTCTCTGGTTCATCAAGACCCCTCTAAATAGGATGTCCACCTGGAATGAAGGAATTTGGTTCAAAATCAGATTTCACCCATTTCAGAGCA
The DNA here is from genome assembly GCA_033558105.1 of Coccyzus lansbergi. Taxonomy (NCBI): domain Eukaryota; kingdom Metazoa; phylum Chordata; class Aves; order Cuculiformes; family Coccyzidae; genus Coccyzus; species Coccyzus lansbergi. Next base: position 475,641 of record JAUMJK010000740.1, on the reverse strand, counting down.
GGAGCTGAACCACTGCCTTGGGAGCGTGTCTTAGTGTTGCCAGGTATTTTTAAGTGCATTCTCCTCAGTGACAAATTCTGACCCAGTTCTGCATAAATATTTTTCTGGAACGTTTAGTGCAAAGTTCCACTAGCATTAGTAAGAGAGATGGAATAATTTTTCACAGAATATCCCACAGTATGTGACCTGGATATTAACTCAAAATCTGAACTGCAGTCTTTTGCAGACCGGAAAAGTGCCTTCATCACGCTTTTCAAAAAAAGGAAGGGCCATGAAGTAATGGGTGTGTTTTCAAATACGCCATCTGTTTGTTTCAAGGGTACCGACTATCAATCATGCACATTAAAGAAGTCTGAAGTATTTGACACTCAGAAATACCAGAAATTAGTTAACTTACGTGGGCTTTTTAAAATTTAAAATCTTCAAAATTTTTAGTATTTGCTGGAAAGGAAAGCAGTGGGTGAGGAAGCCTAGACACCACGAAGATAAGTGAGATAAGGTTCATATGGAAAGGTAGGGTTTCTGTCAGACCACTTTTAGCATCTGGGAAAGAGAGACATGCTTCTAAAATTCAGGCCTCCTCTTTTACATTATGGGCTCAACAATCACAACTGAAATACTGCTATTGTGGTTTTCAAGCTGTTATTGTGAGCATCTTAAAAAGGTCTCCTATGTCTCCTGTGCACCTGTATCTCAAAAAGCTGAATGTCCATTCTTAAGTCACACAAACTAAGAGCAATCAAATTAAAAAAAATTTATTTTCACTCAAACAGTTGTTGGCTGGCCAAATCCTTTTCTGAGACCTGTCAGTAAAGATGCCGTCTCTATTAGTAGAAGGGCACTGGCCTGAACTATTATACTGAAGGAGATTGTGTCTGACTTGAAGCTAAGGAAAGGATATAATTTGACATGAATGGTTTGTTATTAACACATTTTGCTATTATTGTGCCTACTGGGAGAAAACCACCACACTAGCAGTAGTGTATTTGCCAACAGTGCTTTAGATAATACTGAAGATATAAAGTGAATCTTGTGAGGATAAGTTGGGTTAGTTGGTCTTTTTTCTTTGAAGAAATGTAATAAGCCTTATTTTTAAATGAATTTGTTTAATCTTCAGACCATGCTAGGGTCAATTGAAAGCTTTGCTGATCCACCTACTTCATGCTTCACTCATACAACCATTATTTATGTTCTGCAATTCTGTATCTAATGGACTATATAATTCTGAAAAATAGCTTAAAGTTTTCATTTATTTACACTTTAGGTGATGTTGTATATAGTCTGTTGTAGAAGTAGTTCTTGCCATGTTTAATGCAAGTTATATTTCTTGCAATTTCTTGTCCTCCACCCAGCAGAGTTGTCTATAGCCCCAGTAACTGTTTTATGTCAGGTCTTAGTTATTAACGTTTTGTAAGATTCAAAGAGCCATGAAAAGGACTGCAAGAAGACACCAGTAGTTATTTAAATCCCACTGGCAAAATAAATGATGAGGGGGATAAAGGCATGCCAGGGGATAAAAAAAAATGCTACTTTGAGTGAGAAACTGGACACTCTTCCAATTAAATCACCATTGGAACCTCTCTACTTCCCCTTCTTCGTAAAGCTGCCATAATGGTGGTTTGTCATACATTTTAAACTACATCTATATTATTCAAAGCCTTTATGTAGAAATTAGTTTTTTACTGTGTATAAACCATTGATCTGACTTAACATAACACTTGGTAATTTCTAAGAAGCTCCAATACACATCTGGCCAATATAGTTCTCAAGAGTAGTAACTCAGTCCAGTGAAAATTGCATTTCATTGAGTAATTTGTTTCCTCATGAAATTTTACCTGTTTGGCTTTATCATTTAAGTAGTGCTGTCCTGTAAGAGTTGCATGTGCTACTTTAAAGAAGCAGTTTTCCTTATCCTGTGTAGGCTACAAAAAATGCTGAATTGATTTTTGTTTCCTAGTAGCGTATTTGATAAGATTACACACTGGCAGAGTTCAAGCCTGGATCAGATACAAAACATGAAAACTCAGGTAATGGAGTAATTAAAAGAAGGTTCAGGTACTAATGTGCATTTTCAAGTGAAGGCAGATTAACTCAGAATAACGGTACCTTTGCTCTTATTGCAGCATAACCTGTGAAGGTTGCAACACAGTGGAAGAGAGGGTGCCTGGGAGTTGTCCAGGGCATGGTAATGGAGAGAAAGCATGGCTATTAAGCTGAAATTCTGTTTGCCTTCCCCTCCATTTAAAAAATATCCATTTGCTACAGAGTACATCTGAATGAAAAGGGGTAATAAGCTTCATAAAATGTTCTTGGAAGGAAATTTCATAAAAGGAATTTCTTAAAATCTTTTTTGTAGTATATATGTTTCCATATGGCTACTTCATAATAGGAAATTAATATATTATTTTTTCTGGTCTTTTTGCTAAATTAAATTCAATTGTAGACTCTTAATAAGCTTAGCTTGTCCAGACTTGGATATTGTCATGTTTTCTGATAGAAAATATGTTTCTGTTGATGTTTCTCTGATTACCTCTTCTGCTGAAGCTTTCTAGCAGTGAATGACTAATCTGTTTCTGAATCATCTTACTAGATGAGAAGACTTAATAGATGAGAAGCCAGAGGGTTTGTTTGGTTTTGATGAGGGGTTGGGGATGGTAAAAAGAAAAAGAAACAACCACCATCTTTCTCCGAGTCCTTTTTCCAGCGGGCTTCATGGAGAACAAGAAATATCAAATGTCTTCTGTGTCTACAAGTTTAAATAGTCACTCTGAAGGGAAAAAAAAAGTTTTCCATGTATTTATTAGAAGGAAATTAAGCAAGAGCCCTGCAACAACTGATAAAATTGTGAGCGACTTAGGGGAAAACACAATATTCTTATAATTGCAAATAGTTTTTGTGATAATGGGGCAATATAAAGACAATAATTGCTGTGTCCATCTTTAAAAGGAAACTGAAATGGAGTATATTTTGCACCTCAATTTGAGACTGACACTGCCTGTCAATGTTTAAGAGGTATTTGGACAGTGCGCTTAATTTGCTTTAACTTCTGGTCAGCCCCAAAGTGGTCAGTTGGACTAGATGATCATTGTAGGTCCCTTCCAACTGAAATATTCTGTCTTGTTCTAAGTCCCACTGAGCTTTAAGTAGCTCTCATGCTGGTATTTAAGTAAAAAACATTTCAAGTGCCTTTTGCATAAAGGTACAAGAGAAAGAGAAGAAAAGAAAGGGGAGGGCATTTCCTTCAACAACACCTGAAGATGTCTGTCTTCTGAATGATCTTAAAATTAAACTGTATAAATGTATAAATTGTCAAAGTGAAATTTGGTTGTGACCGGACTGACTTATGATGCTTTCAAATTTGCATGCTATATGTGGTCAGTTCATCTAGCATGGTTGTTTTGTCCAGCTGGGAAAGTACTTAATAACTTTAAGGGCATGGTGATTTTTGCTGTCTAGTAGGAAGAAGATAATAATCTTGCTCTGCTCAGATAAGATGGAAGATAAAGCCCATAGCAATTATAAAGGAATTAATTATTTGCCACAGTCTGATTTGCCATTAAGTCTCTGTCATTACATTCATTATAACTGACATTCATTTTGCAGAGTCAAGCACTGCTCCCACAGTCAGCAGGCCTGATTAAAGGTCCCAGACTGAAGTTGAAAGGTTTTTTAAAATATCCATAACTGGCTAACTGGTTCAACTGTAAGCTGAAACGTAAGTTCATTTGGAATGGCTATGGAAAGGCTTAATTTCTTGTCTGGAATGTTGTTCAGTTAGTGCAGTCTTTGTCTTTTTTTTCTTTTGGATTTAGTGATGTGCATATTTTGGAATCTACTTCTACTGCAGTTACTTATGTTAATATTTTATGCTATGAAAATAGCTGCTTCTTAAGCTTAAAAGCCCTTGTGTGGAGAGAATGAGAAATCAAGATATTTGAATTGTTAATACATAGCTGCTAGAATTGCTAAGAATCTCTGCATGATTTTGAAAGTAGAGAAAACTGAAAAATACAAGATGTCCATAGCAATAGAGAAGGATCACATTGTGGAAGAATATTCACATAGGGATAGTGGTGTTAATTTAACATCTCTCTGTGAAATCACGTTCATGCCAATGGTACTTCAAGCAGCTATTGAGAGCTAAGCATCTGTGAGGGTGCTGCTGTAGTATGACCTTAAGCCTAATCTGCAAAGGAGATGGCATGTGGCAAAGCTATGTTGTCGTACATAACTGGTAAAGTGCACGTTGCCAGGAACAGGAGCCACAGTTCTCTGTTGCAGCCCTAAACTCTCCCTCCCATGGGAGGAGGAGGCTTGAGTTCCTGCAGGCAGAGTGTGGAAATCAGCCTCGTTCCCCCTTCTATCGCAGATGTGAGGGGGAAGAGAAGGGAATTAAATAATCAGCACTTACTCCGTATTTTAAGAGATAACAGGCAGCATCTTCTGTGAACAGCCCACCTCATCAGTCCTCGCATCCTCAAAAGCTGCAAATAAGGACTGCATGATGTTTGTGGAGCTATGAAAGGTTTAGAAAGCAGCTGTATATCAAAAGTCTGTATAGCTGCCTAGGTGCAGCCAGCGCCTTTAATATAAAAAATGGGCATATGTGGGCAGAACTCTCTAGAGCTGGGCGGCAGACAAGGGTTTTGACTGCCCAAGTCAAAGTGCATGCAAAATACGTTCACTCAAGCTTAGATGTAATAGATATCTATAACTTCGCATGCATTGCTACATTCTTAGGATTCAAATTATCCCTTTGGTTCAAAAACAGACTGAGAAAATAAATCCACAGCAGTCTTCTTCAATCAGTCTAAGAATGCACTAAAATCACAAGCCACAGAAGCTGTAATTCCTCCCCCCAGCTTTCCTCTTAACGGGGTGCTAACTTCAAAGGTTATTTTTGACCATTGAAATACCAACTATATTAAACAAGCAGTCAGAATGCAAGCAACCAGTTTGAATTGCTGGAATTGAATTATAAGCAGCTGGCTTCACTTCTAACCGAGGATCTAATGGTAAAAAAAAAAAAAAAAAAAAGGCAACAGACCAAAACAAAATTCCAAACTAAATCCATCTGTCTGCTTCTACTCAATGAAAGTTAAATAGTAAATGTGTCACTTTGAAGCCCAGATGAAAGTTTCACTGTTCAGAGAATGTGCAACCTGTACAAACACACTTTTACAAAGGCAGATGTTTTCCTACGGGAGGAAAAAATAAACCTCTCTACAGGTTTCCTCTTCCTCTGTGCCTGTTTTAATTCCTCTGAATCACAAAATGTGATGCAAAATCACAACCGCACGCACAGATGGTTAATACGCAGCTCCCGTTGTTCCGAGGAGGCTGCTGTTTGACTCATATCTTTTCCAGCTGAGTCATGAAGTGTAACTATGCGGTTGTACATTTCTTTGTCTCGATGCGCCAGGCAAGGAGGCTGCTGTTGAGAGCAGCTATCTCTGGCAGTGAGGAAACACAAAAGCAGGGATTTAGAGTGTGTAGCGGGGCAGTGCTGAGCTGGTGCATGCTTCTGCAACAATGGAGAGCCATGGCTCTGCCCCATCACCCCTCTCCTCCCAGCCAGCCCGCAGACACTGCACACGTGTATGAGAAGACACAAAGGACAATGTGGATAAGGCACTATAAGAATCCAAGGCAATTGGATGGAAATAGTTTCTCCTAAAATGCTGATCCCTCAAAAAAAAAATCTCATGATCAGCAAGTCAATTGTCTCAGTCCTTAAAGATTATTTATCTTCACTTTTTGCATAGTGCCTTTACTGCACTCGATTTTGATCCAAGAACTGCCCATAAAGAAATGTACCAAACCTTCCCAAATAGGGCTCAGTCGAGGCTCCTCCACCCCTACATGCTGAGTGTTTGAAATCACTCCCTCCAGCTGTAATTGTGACATACAGTCTTTGCTTTAAATGAAAATAGCTTCAAGTTGAACCCTAACCCTTATTATCATCCTCAAAAGGAAAGAGGCCCAGTGGTAGTTCTGCTCCTGTAAAGGTTTGAGTAGACCTACTTGACACCTTCAGTGAGAAAAATGACCTTCAATAGGTAGGCAGAACTGTATTAGTTACTGACATATTAATGATACAATAATGAAGTATGAATAGCTAGCTAGTCTTTAGGTGTCCGGTGTTTTCCATCTGAGTGATTTCAAAAGCTTCCCAAGTATCTTGGCCTTGCAGTGCCTTATTGCCTTTGTTCTTTAGATGGTGTAATGTAACAGACACCACTCTGTTGTGTCTGTTATGGGAAGAGATGGGAGGGGAGGCAGTTGGAGAATGGGAACCAGTACTGTGAATGACTTGCTGCTCTTCAAAGCTTCTGCGCCATGCAAATAATGGTCTGTGGCCCCACAGCTTTAAAAAAAAATCAGCAATTGCCTTGTGACTGGTAGATTAGCAGGTTTATGGAATGTTTCTGTCAGTCCTGGATGGCTGAGATATGAAGGTGAACGGTTTTCTCTTATTTTATTTTTGGTACCATTGTGGAAGGTTCTCATGTCTAGAAAACAGGTGACACAGAAGGAGAACCAAAAGCTAACCACTGGCTAATTTTTATGAAGGCACAAATTAGGAGTCTGCAAATTAGCAGGCTCCGGCACAATGGTAAGCAGGATCATTGAGAATGGATTCCAGTCATGGGTAACACTTCCTCCAGCAAAGGTATTCGGCCGGTGCAGTCTCCATTGTCTGCATAAAATTAATTTTGCATTTTATGTCAGCTAAGTTTAAAATGACAGATTTTTAAGGATATCAGTATCATGCAAGTATAGTTTTTCAGTTAAGTGACAAACTGACAACTATTAAACTAATCTCCAGTATATTGTAATTCTTAGTATTTGGGAAAAAGAAAATGGTACCTAAACTCTTGGGGTTTGTATAGGATGCGAGTCAACCATGTGACTCTTCCTAATAACAAGCTATTTTATTTAATATCCACACATTGCAGCTATTCACTATTAAAACAAAATTAAACAATCAAAGTATAAAACATGAGAAAAGGTAGGTATAGTTATGCTAGATTAAACTTTCTTAACAAGGAGGAGGGAATTACAAGACAGAAGTTGTGTACTGTATACTGTAAGTGGTATTGCTTATAGTAATTTCCAGTGCAGGCGAGATGGTAAGTTTTGGTAAGTTTATGACTTCTAAAGCCAAGTGATGAATTTATTCTGGTTATTTTTTCTCTATTACAGGTGACCAAGCATTCTACCATTTTATTCCACTGAGCTATGGAGGTGAAAACCTTAAAGTCACTGCACTAGTGACTAGTTTTACATTTACATCTGTATTTCATCTCACTTTCACTGCAAACAGGGACTTCCTGGTAGGCAGGGCAGTACTCTGTGCTCTTGCTTTCTCTTATTTGATTGAAAAGGGCTCAGGACAGTTATTTTGTGCATGTATGCCCTCTCTAAATTTTTTTTAACTGCAGTTTCTGTTGCCTTCTCAACAAATGTAGCACTGCGGTAGAAACTATATATGCCTCAAATTAACCAGAAAAAATGTGGTTATGCAGATAAATTTTTTTTTTGTGTGTAGCTCCAGCTGCAGTAATGTGAGACCTACTTTATAATTCATCCACTGGGAATTCTGTGTCTATTTTGAAACCTCTGACGTGCCTATTAGAAGGTAACTGAGAACTGTATGCCGTCAGTCTCAAGTACAGTGATGACAGATCATTATTTTTAAACCGTGTGGGTACTTTTGGACTGAGACTTGCCTCGCATGTTGTAAGAAGGACAAGATTGTAAATCAGGCTTAATCATCATGGTTTACCTTAATAACCCTTGAAAACCAGTTCCACTGCTGCTTGGATGGTAGCTGGAGTGATTTTTTGTTCTGTTGAGAGTAGCTGGATAGAACCATCTCAAACCATCCTATACTTATTGTTAAGGTAAGATGAGGGTGATATGCTATACGTTATGCTGGGTATCTCTTGTAGTCTGTGCAGTGAAAACCAGATTTGGGCTTTTTCACACAGGTTTGTGCTTTCTCTTTTCTCTCACTCTGAATCAATCTGTACTTTCTGCATTTAAAACAGAAGTACTCTGGTCTCATTCACAAATTAGTAACTTCTGTGTGATGTCCCTATATCCTATGGATAGTATGAGATACTCTCTGGTAAATGTGATACAGGTGTGGCCTGTGTTCCAAGCGTGGTTTGCATTCCTTTTCTCTGAGCCTAGTTAGAGAGAAAGTACGTGACACACTTCACTGCTGCTATTCTGGGAGACATCAAGGATGCATCGGCAACCATTTGGAAACTTTGCTGGTTTGGCTGAAATCATGCTGTCAAAGCCATGGCACACATTAATCTCACAGTTTTGTTTTCATACTGCATTTTAAAGAAGCCCTGAGGTATCTGGTCATATAATCAAAAAAAAAAGTCATTGTTCCGTCTCTTTTGCAGTGATTTTTTTTTTCCCCCGTCCTTTAGGCTGTGCTTTAGGCAATCACTGGAGAACAAAATGTGCTGTGGCTGGAAGAGAGGAAATATGGAAGAATGGAGTGGCTTGTAAAATTGAAATGGAAAGTATATTTGGGTGACATGGTTTTTTTTAAAGAGCTACTTATGAATATAGATGACAGAGTATTGTCAGCTTCTGGCTAAAGGATATATATATATTAGCCTGACCAGTTTGAAATGCCAAGAACCTGATCTCTAAGATGCAGCATAAGAACATAGTGGTGGATAACTTTTTTAAAAAACAAACCAAAAAAAAACCAACTAAGCAAAATTCAATTAAACTTAAGCTCTGGATTCATTTGGGCACGTCTGTAATTTTTGCTTATTCAATGTATTAAGAGAATTAATTGAGTAGAAAGTGAATAACACATGATCATTGCATATTGTCATTAGTAGATCAGTGGGTGTTACCAGGGTATTGTCTACGCTTGTATGCTTTGAGATGGTACCCTTTAAGTCCCAGACCTCCATTAGAAGACACTGTACACCTGTAGAGCCAGAAAAGGAAAAAAGGAGAAAAAAAATCCACAACAACAGGAAAAAAAACCCACAATTCCTGGTTCAGAAATCAAAATTAAGAGACTGTGGATGTTGTCACAAGATTAGGGTTACACTGAAATTGTCTGACCTTACGTAGTGATGTACACAGTAAAATGTAATATATTATTCTTGTAAATTTATGAAATTGTAAATCATAATTCCTATTTTATGTGCATTACCATTGACCTCTCTGCTTAGTAACAAATAGTTCAAATAGAACTGGCATTGGAGGTACAGACTGACCACAGAAAAATAATCAGATTCTTGAAAGAGGTAAGTGTGTTTTCCCAAGTTTTAAGCATGAAATGCAGGTCTGAGCATCTTAGGTCTGTGTGTGGTAGTGACACAGCCTCATTATAGTGGCCACATAGCTTAGTCAAGAAAGTAAGAGAGCAGTTTCACTTCGTAGCTAATCTGATTTAACTGAGCCTTGCCACCTAAATGATATATGCCACTTCCTGTGGGTTGAATCTGAGGATCATGTGGAGTTAATGTGGTCAGCTGGGTGATTACATAGAAAAAGAAGAGGTGGGGGGTGGCGCTGCAGCTTTCCTGGATGGCTTCACTGCTCTCACTTCCAAACAATCGCTAGATCCAATGCAGGAAATATTTTGATAGAGGAGAAAAACGGTTCTTCTGACAGGTATTCACAGCTGCATAGGTTTAGCTTTGGCACGGAGTAACACCTTTCAACTTGTTCAACTCAGATGTAAGCTTAAAAGAAGGAATGAAAACTTTATTTTGGAATAGACTTTCTTTTCATATTTTCTATATTACAGTTTGTCTCACCCACACACAGTCGCTGCTTGCTTCAAAGGAATGCCATTGTTCTGAACTGTTGCTAGTGGATGCTGTTTCTCAAGAATATCCCAGAAGGAAAGGGAAAGCAAGTGAGCAAGAGTTTCTGCTTCCTTAGTTCATATGGGTGTGTGAACGTTGCTGGGTAACGTGACTCACTGCACAGCCTTGTGAAGTAAATGGGACTGTGTTAGCTTGCAAATCAAGTATAAACTATTTCCCATAAATAGTGATACTGCACTATACAACTAAATTTAGAGAAGGAGCTAAATTTTGCTTTCTAAAAAGCAGTGTGTCTTTACAACTGCCATTTCACTCATAGACACGTGCACCCCAACTGCAGATGGTGAGGGGAACCCCATTTAGATAGGGAGAAGTGGCTGAGCCACTGCATGTGTGCACTTCTACATGTTTTGTAGTTACAGTGCCTGCACCTATATGCAGTGTGTATGCACAACTAGGTTTTCTCTGGTGAATGACATTGTATATATATAAAACAGCTGTGATTTAAACTGCATACAGAATTGTGCTCGACACTTTGGGTCGCCTTAGGAAGTGCATGGATTGTGATATGGAGACTGCCTGGTAACTCACATAGACCTTGTAGGTGTCCCTGCTTTGCACAGAGGAGATCCTTCATTGCTGCTCACAGTTTCAGCAATACAGGCTGTCTCCTGCTGAGAGTAGTAAAGTTCCTCTTTCGGGCAGTAGAGGACAGTAACACGACTTACTCATATAAATCAGTTTGCAGTCTTTTTCTAACTCATACTGGGTTTTTTTAGGTGTTTTGCTTTTATCCAGGCCACTGGAATAGCCACATCTCTAAGCTCAAGCATCAGTCTTTTGCTCTTGGTACTTCCCTTGTCCTCTGTCGTGGTGGCCTGACCGGATGGCGTGTCAGGCTTGGCTCCCCTTCGTTCTGAGATTTGGCCTCCATGCGGAGAGCTGACTCAACACTCATTTGCAGTTTAAAGGGGACGAAGTCTGCTTTATACATTGTTTGGTACAAGCTTTAACCTCTGAAATGCCATCCCTCTATGGATTGCTTTGCAAAGCCACAGGTGGTGTTTTTCACAAGTACTGTTACAGAAGGGACTGTGAGGCAAAGCAGTGGATATGGACTGACCTCCCCTTAGCTGATAGTTCCTGTCCTAGAATCACTGCCCGTGGGAAAGTCATGTGCTCTGTTTTTTGTTGTTGGTTTTTTTTTTTTTTATCATTCTTCTGGTTGTTGTTTAGAAACTGCTGGAGAAGCCAAACATGTTTTCCAGTATTTCATTTTGATAAGAAAGCAGTACTGAATGAATACTTCATAACGTCGTGCCAGGAACCTACTCTGTACCAGTTCACTCTTACATAACCTGCTCTGTGCAGAGGCACGAGTTGCTCACGGTACAGAAATTCTTCTCCCATCTTTCATTTTTAGCTTCCATGGTTGGAGTTTAGGGTTGACTAATTCCATTTCCTTCCACACCTCTCTGTTAAGTTATATTAGGCTAGCTTTTTAATTTTCAGTAAAATGTACTTTATCATCTAGTGTGAAAGGTGGAATTTTTACAGTGAGATGCATGATCAGCGGTTGAATTATTTGTGAATTTCCATTCAGATGTGACTACTGTAACTAAAAGGATTGACCTTCAGCTGATACAAGCACATTCAAGTCCTGAGGAGATTTCCTTACAAAGCTAAACAACATGGGCTGGAATTATGGTATAAGAAATTAATTCATGATTGCACGGATCTTCTAAATACTGTAAACCCATACAAATTAAGGCTTGAAGAGACTTTTGAATATCTAATCCATAGATAAAGAAGTATTAATTATGCTTGAATCATTCCTGGTACTTATTTAGGTGCTTGTAAGAAGTTGGATAATGGTGGGGGTTCCAGCAGCTGCCCACAAAATCTGATATTATCTCTATTTATTTCCTTAAAGTAATACACAAAGTATCTCAGTAGAGGCTTTAATGAGTCCTAAGTAGAGAGAAAGGTTTATATATCTCGGTATATTTGCTTTTTTCACAAGAGTAGGGCAGTGTTGACTCATGCTCAGTTCATGATCCACTCTAACCCCAGGTCCTTTTCTACAGGACTGCTGGCTAGCTGCTACTTCTCCTGTGTTCGTGCAGTGAACTGTTCCTTAAAAAGGACAAACGCTAACCTTGATTTGTTTCCTAATTATTAGAGACCATTTCTCTAACTTGACTACATTACTTTGAATTCTGCTCTTGACCTCTCAAGTGCGCAGCCCCTTCTTCCCCCTCGAAGTGTGCAATTTAAAACTCCATTTGTGTGTATTTATAACAGTACATTTGTGTGGTGGAGTAATGTCTGGGTCCACAGAAACTGATTTAATACAGCCTTTCATAGTGATATTACCAGTTACTCTGAGCACATGCCATCTTCAGCTAGTCTCCTGCACATCCATTATTTTGTTCAAAATTTGCTGTGCTTACTTATGCAAGTTACCTGTAAGGAGTGTCAAATCTTCCCTTAAGCTAAGTGATACCCACATTTCCCCATCCGTGATCCTGTTAAGCCTGTCACAGTAGAAAATATTAGTTTTGATGCAATCTGCTCCTACCAAGTCAAAGACTGTTACTTACCAACCTATTATCTTCTAAAAATAATGCATTTGCTTCAATATATTTTTCCAGGAATTGAAATTAGATTTAATTAGATTGACTGTTCCATTACTCATTACTGTCCAGCTCATGTATGCGCTCTTTCTTTTTTTTTTCTTTTTTCAATTTAGGGATGTCTTTTTTATTTTTCAAGTGTTCTGGAACCTTTCTGTTCCATAGCTTTAAAAATTAATCATTAGTGGCTCTGAAATAGCTTCATCTGGCCAAATACTTCGGACAGACTATATTAGAGTCACCTAACTGAAAACTAAGGCATCATTTTAAGTAAATGGCTCCTCCTGTTCCTCCTCCTCCCAATCAAGTTCTTTCTCCTTTATTTTGGTTTGCTCTTTCAGTGGGTTTTTTTTGGTTTTGGTTTTTTGGGTTCTTTTATTTACTGACATATTAAATATTGAGCACTTCTTCAGTTTTTGGCTTTCTGCTTTTAGCAAGTTGGTCCCACTGTTCATTGACATTTACAGATAATTGGGTTCTATTTCTACCTTAAATATAACTACCAGCAATCTTGAATCTTCTTATGTCTTTGTGTCCAGACTTGTGATTCTTCCTTTGTAGGATTTTCTGTCTTGTAGAATTCTGGAGATTAAGCCAAACTGCCTTTCATAAACTCAGTATACATTAAACAGGTCAAGTATAAGTACTTTTCCAGATCTAGATATATACCCATAGTTCTTCTCTGAAACCTTTCCAAACTTTAATAGTCTCAAATCCACTGAATAAATATCAAGCATATGCTATATATGAGTACACTACATCTGAGCAAAGCTTCTAAATTACTTGACTTCTGGTTACTGTGGTTACCACCTAGCAAGAACAAAGCACGTGTGATTGGAGTGAAAACTGATCCTATGGCCTGAGTGATGACCAAACTCAAAACCACAGCAAAGTCAAGATGAGAGAGTGAACAGTGGATGGCACTTCAGCTGAGCAGCTGGACGTATCCATGCTCTCCTTAGTAGCTCAGGTTTCAAGTACTGTTCTTCTTCCTTTGGCTTATCCATCCACTGTCTCCAATTTATAACATACTTTTGCATTCTGCACCAAAATCACTTTTATTATGTTTCTCTGCTTTGCAACCATAAGCTGTAGGGTTTTGATTCATATAAAAACCCTTCTAGGAATATACCTATAGACTTTGTCTCCCTCCTTGAAAACCTACCTTTATTTGGAATAGGAGAGGCAAAAAGGGGTGAATGCAAAAGGTCTGCAAGATGAGAACAGAGAGTTACAGATTTTCTGTTAATGCACTTCCAGTTTGCTAAGTGCACGAGCCAGCTCCAAACCTACTTCAGCGAGAAGCAGCAAAATGAACCTTACAAGTAGACAGTCAACAAAGCTATCGAAGCATAGCTCAGTTGCTGTGAGGGCTCAGAGAAGCCTAAAATGCATGGTCAATGCATGAGGAGTTGCGGTCACACTTAGACATTTCATCACAACACAAAGGAGAAATACATTGCTTTTGGCAAAATTATTTTTAGCAGAAGAGAGCAGAGCTTTAAAATGGAATTTTGGAAGTTCACGATAAATTGAGAACAAGAGCCAAACTGCCCTCACCCAGTGGATTTCTTTTCGGTAACTGACACTTTCTTTATGTACAGTACACTATTATATATATATATGTTTTGGGGTTTTTTATACTCCCATTTAGGGTATTTTTTGAATTGAACTCCTAGAAGGGCTCACCATTCATTTAGGTTATCCTAGAGGTGATGGGATATAGTAAAAAACGTGATCCCATATGGGGGAGAGGAGCGAATCCTGTAGCCTGTTTGCTGCTGGAAAACACTAATGCAAAACCACAGAACAGTTTAACAAATTATACTGTTTCTCTGTAATAGTGGTGGTTACTTCGTCAGCCCTTCACCTTTATTCTGCATTGGTTTCTAGTAACTCAGCTTTTTGCCTGGAGCCAGGTCATGAGCTGGTGTAAATTAGCCTGGCACTTATGAAGTATATGAAGTTTTTTCAGGTGTCTGCAAGTGAAGGGTCACTTTTTGGTTAAATTAAAGGAGGAATTACTTCTTGGATCTGAAGGTCTCTATTGGTCTGCATGTACATTCCCATTCACTGTTCAGTTCCTGAAGAGTCTTACTGAAGCAGCCACCTCTGAGGTTCTTTTCTGACTGCTTAGCCTTCTTATGCTGTGGATAAATGTGCTTTGAAAAGATTGTCCAAATTATATTTTATTTGTTTGTTTGTTTTAATTTTTTAAGCAAACTGTCCTCTAAGCATTTGTCCTTCGTGCTTCCTACAAGACACTTGTTTTAGGGAAAACAGTGCCTTTTAATGATGCTTGTGTTAAGTTATTCAGAAACTTCTGAAGTTGTAGCTGCTAATTCATTCATTCATGTACTCCCAAGAGTTTTGAAGGCCACTCTCTTATACCTCCTACTGTAAGACCTTATTTTCTGATTCTATAAGCAAGGTCAGCTATGAGATCAGACCAGGTTGTTGCGAGCTTTAGCCAGGTCACAGAACCACTAGGTTGGAAAAGACCCCCAGGATCATCGGGTCCAACCATTCCTATCAACCATGAAACCATGCCCCTCAGCAGCTCATCCACTCATCTTTTTTATACCTCCAGTGAAGGTGAATCCACCACCTCCCTGGGCAGCCTCTGCCAGTGAAAAATTCCTTTCTGATGCCTAGCCTGAAACTCCCCTGGCGGAGCTTGAGGCCATTCCCTCTTGTCCTGTCCCCTGTCACTAGGGAGAAAAGGCCATCTCCCTCCTCTCTACAACCTCCCCTCAGGTGGTTATAGAGAGCAATGAGGTCTCCCCTCAACCTCCTCTTCTCCAGGCTAAACAACCCCAGCTCTCTCTGCCATTCTTCATAAGGCCTGTTCTCCAGCCCCTTCACCAGCTTTGTTGCTCTTCTCTGGACTCGCTCCAGAGCCTCAACATCCTTCTTGTGGTGAGGGACCCAGAACTGAACACAGTATTCAAGGAGTGGCCTCACCAGTGCTGAGTACAGAGGGAGAATCACCTCCCTGGTCCTGCTGGTCACACCATTTCTGATACAAGCCAGGACGCCATTGGCCTTCTTGGCCACCTGGGCTACTGCTGGCTCATGTTCAGTCACTGTCAACCTTCTCCAGTCAAATCCTAAAGACTTCCAAGGATGGAGGGGTTTATTTTGAGCTGTCTCCTAAGACACTATCTGAAAGTGTATTTACTGCTGTTTCTTCCTTTTGCTATGTGATTCCATTTATATAAAGATATCGGCTACTAGTACAGAGTTAAATAATTTTCCAAAGTACCTTCTTTGCAGTAGTTAACCTCACCCAGTTGAGTTAAACCATTCTTTCTGAAGCAGGTTTTCTGTCTAATCTCTTCATACATTAATAACACCATTATTCTATTAATTGTTCTTTTATTTATTAAACAGATGATTGTAAAATCCCATAGTAAGCATTAGGATCATGTAGGGAAAAGGATTTCATAAGACATGTAGATGCTTTTTATTTCTATTAAGAATCAGTGCATTAAAGCTGTGTGCTCATGCTAATAGTTTTTGTTGAACATTTGGACTAACGTACATACCATAGTATTTGTGGCATAGGGCTTGGACAGCATTTCACAGTAAGTACGAGGCCAATTGTATTACATAATAATGCTGTATATCAGAATTTGGTTTTGCAAATCACCAATTATTATTGGTAATTTTGGGCTGCTTTTCCATCATGCCTTCCAAAAGTGCCCTCGAGAAATCTCAATGCTTCTTCCATATATAGTGAGCTGAATAAACTGTATTTATCAGATCCATGTTTAAATTCTTGTGCTTATAAAGTTTGTTTGCTTACACTCCTGAATGACCTTGTTCATTGCAGTTAAAATAGTGTGTGCTAGCTACCTTCCTCTTTGTGCAGGAGTCTGACCAAAAAAAGATGCCACTTCCATATGTACATGGAAGAGAGTGGAAATTCTTGAGAGATGCTCAGTGAGCACATCTTTTATTTTCTAGCATGATTTCACTGGCTGTGATCATGTTCTAAGCATATAAGTAATTGCTGTATGTGCTGGAGCCACATGCTAAAATTAAATGCAGTACTTCCCGTGATCTCCAAAATCCAATTAACATTTATTTTTAAAAGTTAGACTGTTTGGCTTATATATTTAGATATAATGACAGCAGAACTTTCATTTTAATATAATTTTATCTGAGGTTCTTTTTTTAAATGGTGGTTATTCTATAGGTTCATACGATACAAATGCTTTAAAGAACCCTTCTTTAGAGAGCCAATGCTTACACTGGAGGCACATGTGGACGTAGGTTATTTCAGTTTAGCACATGCTCATCAACAGTCAGGGGAGAATGAGTATTTTTTTCCCCACAAAGTACTTCTATTTCTAAGGTCAGGCTGGATTTAAGAAGCACTCTTCCAAAGCCAAAAAGACCTTGACTTCTTGAAATCTTTTATCACAGTTTCTAAGTGTTTCATATCAAAGAGATCAGTTCTGCCAAATGAACAAAATCTCATATTTGTAACAGACTGTTTACATGCAAGATTTTGTCCAGTGTATGCTTATCTGTGTTAGCTGAGAGGATTCTTCAGAATGCATTTCCACTCGATTATATGAGGCTACTCATATATCTTAAGCTCCCCAGCTGTATAAATATTTGTGAAATTGGCAATAGGAATGTTCCACTAATAGAATGGATAATGAGAGATATAGACTAGTTGTTAAGAGAATGAAAGCATGTATTGGGCAGATTAAACAGGGAATAGGTTCTTTTGAAAACTCATAGAAATGGAGGAGTAAAAGCAACTGTTGTATAATTGAACTAGGACTGTGGTTAAAAGTTTGTCCAACAAATTCAGCTTTGATAGCTTTCAGCTACGTACATACCACTGTCATCTTAAGAAATACATAGCTCTAAATGCCTTTATGAAATAGTCTTCTAAAAGAAAGTTCCTTAAAAAAAGAAATATACAGTTTAGTATGGGTCACAAAAGAAACCAGTAACACATTTCCTTTCTCCTCTCCTGGGGCACAAGTCACTGACTACATTTGAAAAGTCTTAAACTACCTTTTTATGAGAATGGATGCTTCGACAGATCAGTCCATTAAAAATATCCCTTACGGAGACACACATTTTAAAAGCTACCTTCAAACCATCCTCAGTAATAAAGCTTTTTAGATGTGTTTACAAACAGGCTTTGCTTTATAGAGACCCAAAAAGTGCTGCTTAGCTATCTTACCAAATATTACCCTTTGATCCTCAACCTGAACTGTTAAATCACTTTATGATAATGCATTTCCATTTGCAGAAAGTGATACACATCCCTTTTCCTGCCTTTCTATTACTGTGGCTTTATATACAGTGTTCCCACTTAATAACTGCTCTTAAATGTTAATTCTGAGGAAAGCTGAACCACATCTCCCTTGCCCCAACCCCTGCCACTAATCTCTGCCTAAAAACATAGGAGGGGAAGAGAAAGAACTTGATTATTTCTTTCTTAATAACTAGGATGTCTGAACCTTTTTGATATCTGAACCTTTTTGCACGTTTACTCTGAAACTAGATTTTTGTGTTAAAGGTGTAAACTCAGCCTCTTGATACGTCTCCAAGCACCCTTTTTTTTTTTTTTTACAAAATGTGTGGGTTTTTTAAAGATGAGGAAAAATACCAGATATTGTGGAAACACTGATTCCATATCGATCCATGAAATACTAAGTTTAAGGCTCTTTGCTGTAGTAAATATGATGCTGTCTGTATTCCAGCTAGAGAAACTTGGAGTGAAGTTAAGAGTGTAGATGCATGAGGGTTTTTTTGTAAAAATTGTTGTTCTTATTCTTTTTTGTTGGTTTTTGAACAGTAAGCTACTTCCATGCTCTACAACTACAATCTGAGGGACACACTAAAAAATGAAAAATTATAGTCAAGGATACAGTGTATATATATATATATATACACACACATATTACTTATACAGTAACTGTTCCTAATGCAGGCAATAACATACCTGAAGAATAAAAGAGAGCATGCGTTTTTGACTCCTTTGCAGATAATTTTAAAAGAACAAACATAAATATTTGTTCAGCATCTCATCTTAATTTATCTCAAAAAGTTATAGGATATGTTGAAGAGTTAATGTATTTTTCTTACATCAGTTAGGTGTGAGTAAACCAGAGAACAATGCAATGAAATCATGAGAGTGTTTTTTTTCTGATGTGAGCCGTTTCGTGACTCCTCACTGCTATGATTTCAAAAATAACGTGCTAAGGCTGCCAGTTTCCTCATATGAAAATAAGAACATGGGGGCACTTATTACAGTCAGGCTTTCTCAAGCAGAAGGCGCATATCCTGAATGCTGAAGTGATTCTTTTTAGTACATTTGCATCTCAGATACATCTTTGCTTAAGGTGTCTCCGCCTTGATTTGTGTTTTTGTGCTAAAGTTTGCTGAGCAGAGTCAATTTCTGTTCTCCAATGGTAAAAGAAAGAAACAATTTTTAATTTATTTTTTTTTTTTAGTAGTAGTAGTATTTTAAGCCAAATGATGCTGTAGTTATTCTGGTGTAACAGGCTTCTTGAAATTGCTGCCCTCTCCTGCCCCCCCTCTGTTTCTGGCAGATTTATAGAATCATAGAATCACCAGGTTGGAAGAGACCCACCAGATCATTGAGTACAACCATTCCTATCAAACACTAAACCATGTCCCTCAGGAACTCGTCTACCTGTGCCTTAAACACCTCCAGGGAAGGTGAATCAACCACCTCCCTGGGCAGCCTGTTTCAATGCCCAATGACCCGTTCTGTGAAAAACCTCCTCCTGATGTCTAGCCTGAATCTCCCCTGGTGGAGCTTGAGGCCATTCCCTCTTGTCCTGTCTCCTGTCACTTGGGAGAAGAGGCCAGCTCCCTCCTCTCCACAACCTTCTTTCAGGTAGTTGTAGAGAGCAATGAGTTCTCCTCTCAGCCTCCTCTTCTCCAGGCTAAACAAACCCAGCTCAACTATGCAACACTTTCAGTTGGGGGTTCCTAGTATTTCATAATCCTGAGCAAGTAAAAAATTGATGCAGGCCAGCATAGCTGGGGAAGGAATTTTATAAGGGCAAGGAGTGAAAGGATGAGGGAGAATGGCTGTAAATTGGGTGTGGGGGGTAAGATACTAGGAAGTAAGATACTCTCCCGCTGAGAGTTGTGAGGCGCTGGCAGAGGTTACCCAGGGAAGCCGTGGCTGCCCCGTCCCTGGAGGTGTTCAAGGCCAGGTTGGATGGGGCTTTGGGCAGCCTGGGCTGTGGGAGGTGTCCCTGCCCATGGCAGGGGGGTGGAACTCAGGTCCCTTCCACCCCAAGGCGAGATGGGTGGAACCGCATGGGCTTTAGGTCCTTTCCACCCCAAGCCATGCCACGACTTAGAGTAACATTTCTCATCTCATAGACTTGACTCGCCAGCCCCTAATGGGAAGCACCATTAACTCCCCCTCCCCTGGCGGGACCGCGTGGTTTGGGGGGTGGGGAGCGCCCTTTGCCCGCTCCGGGGTTGGGGGGGGTAGGGGGCGTGGCCGCGGGGGCCGCTGGAGTGGTCACGTGCTCCCCGCAAAGCCCCGCCTCCTTCGAAGGGTATATAAGGGGCGGCGCTCACGCCGTCGGTCTTTTTCGCTCCAGGTTTGCTGCCGCCTCGTCGCAGGTGAGCGCGGCCGGCGCGGGGCAGGCCGGGCCGGGGAGGGGCGGGGCGAGGGTCTAGGGGGTGATGGGGTGGAGGGAGGAGGCGGTGGGGGAGCTAAATGAGGGGACTGTGGCCGGCGGGGAAGCGCGGGCTTGGCGAACCATCGACCCTCATCGATCACACGTCCCCACCCCTGGTGCTGGGGCGACGATCGGCGGCATCGTGCAGCGTGGGCAGCGGTTGTCTGCTTCACACCTCACCCGCAGCTCCCCTCATCCCATTTATCGTCGGGCGGGAGGCGGCGGGGACGCGCGGATGGTGGCACTGGCGTTGTGGGGCGGAGGGGGGGGTTGGGGGGGAGCGGTGAGGGGGGGTCGCGGCACGAGTGTAAAAAATGGCCGCTCGCCTTTCCCTCGGTTGCCGCCAGCGCCACAAAATGGAGGACGCGGCGGGGTGAGTCACACACAAAGGAGCGGGGCGGCCCCGCCCTCCGCGACGCCGCCCCCCCCAACCCCCCTTGCCCGGGTAACGCGAACCCTTGAGGGGGTGACGGGACGGGACCAAAAGCGCCCCGGGGCGGAGCCCCATTCACTGACCCCGTTCGCTGCCTCCATTCACCTCGTGGGACCGCGAAGCCCACTCTACGTTAACGAGGCCCTCGCGGTGAACGCGGTGGCGTGCGCCGTTTTCCCTGGGGGCCCTAACCCGACGTTTTTCTTTCTGGGGAACCATCTAGGTGTCGATTCTTTCGCCGAAGGAAAAGAACTTGAAGAACATCCAGAATGGGAAAGGAGAAGACCCACATTAACATCGTCGTCATCGGCCACGTCGACTCTGGCAAGTCCACCACCACCGGCCACCTCATCTACAAATGCGGTGGTATCGACAAGAGAACCATCGAGAAGTTCGAGAAGGAGGCCGCTGAGGTGCGTGAGCCTGTGGCTCCCAGCGATATTTTGGGGTGCAGCGGTGAATAGCGACTTCATTGCAAAAACTTAAAAGTTGCAAAGTGTTTTGTGGCCACGGGGAGGCGGTTTGGTTGCCACCGTCCCAGTAGCTGAACAACTGCGCAAGTGTTCTGTGGCCACAGGGCGGCAGCTGGGTGGCAGTTGTCCGGGTAGCTGAAAAAGTTGTGAAGTGTTGAATCCGCCATTACGTTCGTTTGCAAAGCTCAAACTGAAATGTAGAACTCGGAAAAAGAAAAGCAGCATAAAGCTACATCTGCATATTTATGTCTGGAATCATAATTTAAGTGTGGAGTTCCAAGCTTCAGTGTTTGCATACGTGTAGTTGAGGATAAAATTTAAAAGTTGCTCTGAGGTTTACACCTGAAAATAAAGGTATGGACTTGGGTGTTTTAACCTGAAGAAGGCCTTATTGATCATACTGGTTTTTCTTTCATTTTTTTTTTCCCCTGTTTAATAACAACAGATATTGTTAAGTAGATACTAGCCGTTAATAAGCACATCATAGAGTGAGTTGTAGTGAATGTTAGGCTGATTGGCACTTAAAATGTTGATTATCGCAGGGATTGCATTAGTTACAGGACTGTAGTTTGTAGAGGACACTTGATAGTAACACTTAAGCTCAAGAGATCTATCCTAAAGATGTGTTACTGCAATTAACAAGTTTTTAAGAGGGCTAACCTGTCAACAAGTAACTGAAAGCAGTTGGTATCTCTCACTAGTACTGCCAAGTGTATCTTGTTGCTTGTTTTACAAGCAGTGATATTTTTAAGTATTAAACCACTTACTATTCTTAGTTTTTGATCTTTACCTAGTGTGTAATCTTTGCAAAGAAAGCACAAATGTGTATTCCTTAAAGGGCAAAAAAGGTAAAAATTACAAAGTTGTTGTCTTTAATCCATAGATGGGCAAAGGTTCCTTCAAATATGCCTGGGTCTTGGACAAGCTGAAAGCTGAGCGTGAGCGTGGTATTACTATTGATATTTCCCTGTGGAAATTTGAAACAAGCAAGTACTACGTTACCATCATCGATGCTCCTGGACACAGAGACTTCATTAAGAACATGATTACTGGAACTTCTCAGGTATGTGAAGTCAACTAAGGACTAGGAGTTCAGACAGGTTCTTCCTTGGTTGGGGATTTCCCCCAATAGCTTGACACGTGCAAGAATTTATAATAAGGGCTTATTCTTTCTTTTCAAAGGCTGATTGTGCTGTCCTGATCGTTGCTGCTGGTGTTGGTGAGTTCGAGGCTGGTATTTCCAAGAACGGGCAGACCCGTGAGCATGCCCTTCTGGCCTACACCCTGGGTGTAAAACAGCTGATTGTTGGTGTCAACAAGATGGATTCCACCGAGCCGCCTTACAGCCAGAAGAGATATGAAGAGATTGTCAAAGAAGTCAGCACTTACATCAAGAAAATTGGCTACAACCCAGACACTGTAGCTTTTGTGCCAATTTCTGGTTGGAACGGAGACAACATGTTGGAGCCAAGCACTAATGTACGTTTGACATTTGTTCACATTAAGAATTTAAGCTAGGATGATCATTGAGATAAATTAAACAATAGTAAAATGTGTGTTAAAATATTGGTGTTTGGAAGTGCTGAGGTCAAAATTTGCAGCACTTAATGAATTCTTACTCTGCTGCAGTAGTGTACAGAGATGATACTATGATGCACCACTTAATCTTCTCTAGTCTTTTTTACCTTTAAAATCACTAAGACTGCTTATGCTTTGGCTTTTTTTTGTTTTCAGATGCCCTGGTTCAAGGGATGGAAGGTTAGCCGAAAGGATGGCAATGCCAGTGGCACCACCCTCCTTGAAGCTTTGGACTGTATCCTGCCACCAACTCGTCCGACTGACAAACCTCTGCGTCTGCCTCTTCAAGATGTCTACAAAATTGGCGGTATGTCCCCTCTGTAATGCTTCTCACTTGCCAGCCACAGAAATGGAATTGTTTTCCTGAGAACTTTGATCAAGTGGAAAATTAAGAATGCTTGTTTCAAATGTGTTTTTTTCTGGGACCACAGGTATTCTTTGAACTGAACTACGTGTTGCTTCTCTTCTGCAGGCATTGGTACTGTGCCAGTTGGCCGTGTGGAAACTGGTGTTCTGAAGCCAGGCATGGTCGTTACATTTGCTCCTGTCAACGTTACAACTGAGGTGAAATCTGTTGAGATGCACCATGAAGCCCTGAGTGAAGCTCTGCCTGGTGATAACGTTGGCTTCAATGTCAAAAACGTGTCTGTGAAAGATGTTCGCCGTGGCAACGTTGCTGGTGACAGCAAGAATGATCCTCCAATGGAAGCTGCTGGCTTCACTGCACAGGTAATGTGTGCAGCTGTTTGGAAATGCTTGAATTGTAGCTCTGGATTGTCAAGTACTAGTCTTGTTCTTTCTTGCTAGTAGATTTGCTTGAAGCAAATCACATGAAACTACTTGGCCTTGTGTAAGACACAGCAATATTGAAAACTATCCTGGTTTTAACTTGGCCTTTTTTTATTGTTCTAGGTTATTATCCTGAACCACCCTGGCCAAATTAGCGCTGGTTATGCTCCCGTGCTGGATTGCCATACTGCTCACATTGCCTGCAAATTCGCTGAGCTCAAAGAGAAGATTGATCGTCGTTCTGGCAAGAAGCTGGAGGATGGCCCCAAGTTCCTGAAATCTGGAGATGCTGCCATCGTTGATATGATCCCAGGCAAACCCATGTGTGTTGAGAGCTTCTCCGATTATCCTCCTCTTGGTAAGGCACCTCCTAAAATTTGTTAATTCCGGTCTCTGGAAGAGATGCCCCTCAGCAGTGTGTTGGGTACTCGCTAGATAATTTTGTCCCATCTTTATTTACTGTCCTAGAGTGGGATTTGCCCACTTCACGTGTTGCTGTGCAGGTAATGCTGCAGATACATAGTTCCAGGCAAAAGTCATAAAACGTGTTTTTGTTTTCAGGTCGTTTTGCTGTGCGTGACATGAGACAGACGGTTGCTGTTGGTGTCATCAAGGCAGTTGACAAGAAGGCTGGTGGAGCTGGCAAGGTCACAAAGTCTGCCCAGAAGGCCCAGAAGGCTAAATGAAAATTCTGTACATCAGCTGCCACCTCAGTCTTAATCAGTGGTGGAGGAACAGTCTCAGAACTGTTCATCTCAATTGGCCATTTAAGTTTAATAGTAAAAGACTGGTTAATGATTACAATGCATCGTAAAAGCTTCAGAAGGAAAGGAATGTTTGTGGACCATTTGTTTCGTGGCAGTTTAAGTTATTAGTCTTTAAGATCAATAAATTTTTTAAAATGGAAACTTGACCAAAAATCTGTCACTGAATTTGAGACCATTAAAACAAAAGTTCAATGCTATGTCTCTGTGTTCTTTGGGTTAATGTTAAGTTCATAGAAAAAACTACATCTGGTCTTGGTGGGACCAGAAAGGATGAACGTTACCAGAGTATTTTTAGAAGTTAAAGGCAAATCCTCAGATTTGTTTCTGAAGAGCAAAATTCAGCTGGACCATTACTTTTAACTCATCTAAGCCTTAATTACTTCTATGGTGCTTCCTTTAAAGACTGTTTTTAGGTTGCATGGCACAAATACCAGGTTACAGCAAATGGTATATTAATTGCGTTTTTTGATGCATTGAGTTAAAGAAAATTTTATAATGGAAAGAAAATTTAGTTGCAAACAAACCACATTTAATGTTTAAAAAAGCATCAATGAAAGATCAGGTATTGGCTTTCCCATGAGTCTTGTACACAAATTTTTTTATTTGCCAGCAGGAACAGATACATGATGTGTAGATCTTTCGAGATTAAACACGTAAGTTTTCTAACATGAAGACATCAAATAGTTTAGAAATTTTGTCAGAAGGAGGAATGGCCCACAGCTCTAGCATCTTAGTTGGTTTTTGTTTCCAACTAAGGTGCTTTCTCTCCCCTCTCATCAAAACACACTTTGTAACTGTCCTGCTTTGTGGCTCCTGGGTTCTTTTTTTTTTTTTAAAATCAAGGATGTTTCTAGGTTTTCTGCATACTGGTGTATTTCCCAGAGCATGTGCTAAATGTGCGGTTTGATCTGTTTGGCACCAAAGGACATTTAACGATGGGTTTGAACATACTGATAAGTCAACTGAGATAGAAGAGGGGTAACTAGTCCAAAAGATTGGTATCAATTACCTGATTAATAATCCAAGGTGAAACAATTTGGGTTCTAAGAAATACTAATAGGTGGAGAGTCCAAATTTAAAGTTTTGCTCTGAATTGGTAAGTGGAGACAAGCAGTTAATGGATAATCAGATCTGGCTTGCATAACAATGCAGCTGTTTTACTAACCTTTAACATGATTTCCCCACAGCATCTCCACGTAAGTTCAAAAAGAATTCAGGATCTTTGAAGGATTATTGTTCCATAACACCAGTCTGCTGTCTGTAATGGCTACAGTCTCTTTTGTTTTCCTTTCTTCCTTCAGCTGTGTCCTTGCTCAGCAGGAGCTCATGTCTGTACTGCTTGGATAATCCTGAACTGTTACTGATTTTCATACTCCTTTTGCTCTGGTTGAATCTTTCCTGTTCACCTTCTGTGTCTTAATTAGAGTAAAACTTTGGAGCATTTTACGCTGGTTTTGAAGGGACAGAGGGAGCGGGGACAGCAGAAGCAAGGGCTAGAGTGCTTCAGTCTCTAGAAGACTTGAATTCAGTGAAGGAATCTCATTGTGATTCTTAAAACTCATTTCTAAAGGTTTGTTAGTATCTCCAAGACAAGTGCAGGTGCATAACTTTAAAATTGAGGCAGATGATTGTGTCAACTGTACAAACTGAAGTATCTTGCCAGATCTTTGCATGCTTTTCAGTTAAACCACTAAATTTTTCAAGAATCTTTGGTCAAACTGGTTCAGCAAAGTTCTGATTTTGATGAAAGCAGCTTTGGCACAAACTGCTGCTTCAGCCTGTGTGTCGGTGCAGGATGTTTGGCTTGGCTGGCCAGGGCCTGGACCTGCAACACCCAGTCTGGTTGTGGTCCTCTGTGCTCTTGGCACAGTGCTGGCCTGAGCTGGGTCTACTTGCTCTGTTAACAGCTTGGAAAGCAAATTGCAGTAAGTGGCTGGTTCGAACTGAAGCCTTAAAGCAAAATAAGGTTTGAAAGGGTATCAGGCAAGGGGAGTGTATCTGATCTAAAGCAGCAGAAGCTAGAGGTGGGCTGTGCAGCTTCCAAGAGGCCATTTTCTTATCAGCTGTGTAGATGAGTTAAAACTGCCGCCTGTGGTTAAGTACAGCAGGTGCTGGGGAAATGGTTCATGTTAAAAACTGCCCAGCTGGTCAAGGGCAGGAGTTGTCTTTCTGGTTTGGGGTCAGAGGGGTGGCTCTGCCTCTGTAGGAGAAATAAAACCAGCTAAAGCCTAGAGAATAGACAGTATCGCAGCCAACGCCTTCACATTGTACACAGTACAAACAGATGCTTGTGAACGCTGTGCCTGCGATACCAGTCCTTGCTTTCAAGTATTTAAAACCTTGATTCTACATCAATCTGGTGTTTTGTTTTTTACTTTTTCCTTATTGCCGTTGTAGACCAGATTTGCTTTCTCTGCAGTAATGCAATGCTATCGCAGTCTGTTTATTAAAATCTTTTACTACCTGGGGAAATTGTTAAGACTTTTGTAAAAAAAAAAAAAAAAAAAAAAAATAGGAATAAAACTACTTTGGTCAAGCTTTTAATAAATGTTAATAGTTGAGAACTGTGTTTGTCTTCTGACTGCTTATTTCTTCAAGTGGCTTTTACAGCTGTCCTTAACTCTTTCCATACTGTCCTGCGTCCTGGTGATGTTTATATGCAAGTGTGGAAGTGTCCTGCTGTGGAGATTTAGCTCACTGAAGGCAGAAAACTCGCTAGAATATCAACTTATTTAATCTGGTTTGGGTTTTGTCACTGAAGGTGGCAGTGACGAGCAAGAAAACAGAAATGTAATTTTCTTTTTAGTTGATAATGTGTGCTTTGGGAGTCAGAGGGCTTTTAGTATGCAGAAATATTCCAAAAATCCATATGGTGAGGTAGTCAGGGGCCTGGACATGGCAGAGCCAGAGCTGCTTACGGAAGTCACAGAATGACCTTAGCTGGAAGGGACCCACAAGGCTCATCAGGTCCCAACTCCAATCCCAGCATGGGACAGCCCCAAAATTCACACCATGGAAATAAAACAGCACAGCCAGAGCAACTGTAGCCAAGTAACTTCTAGCTCAGTTTTGTTTCCCTAGGTAAATATTTTAGGCTGGAATAAAAGGGGCTCTGCTCAGGCTGCTGCCCCAGGACTTTTAAATTCTATCTTAGAACAGCTAGACTAGTAACTGGAACAGTTAATTTTCCTGATAAATTACTAGTTCGCATTCTGATTTTAGCTGCCTTTTGAAAGGTATTGACAGACTTTGGCAAATTACTGATTATTTCTCTAAATGTATGTTTTGAATTTTAGATTTGGTCATGATACAACCAAGGCTAATTAAACTTTGTACTGTATAGGGATATACTTTTTTCTCAGTGATCACAAATACAACTCGCCTGCTTTTAATTTATATTAATTAAATGTTTATGTAGTGCTGAGAGGGGTTGACAGGCAGTGGAGAAATGAGAAGACATGGGAGGGCTGAGAAGCTCCCTGCCTCCCCAGTGTACCCTGCAGCTGTGTTTGAGCCCTGCAAAGCACAAGTCCAGACATAAAATACTAATTTCTGCCTTTCTCCGAGGTGGTTGTGCATAGGAGCCTTGCTTACTCTAAAGGATGGAGGCTGAGCCTTCCTCATTTATTTGTTTTTTAAAGCCTCTGGTGCTGGCCAAGCTGCTAAGCTGGTGTTTTTCCTGCCTGTGCTGTGCCATGGATGGGTGGGTGAGGGGGGGACACTGGGAAAAGAGGGATCTGGGAATCTTACAAGGAGAGTTTTCTGCCTCTCGTTGAGTACAAGTGCATAGAATAGAATCATTGAATCACTAAGGTTGAAAAAGACCTTCAAGGTCATCAAGTCCAACCAACACCACATCACGACTGTACATACTAAATGATGTTCCAAAGTGCCACATCTACACATTTTTTGAATACCTCCAGGGAAGGTGACTCCACCAGTTCTCTGGGCAGCCTGTTCCAATGCTTCACTGCTCTTTCACTAAAGAAATTTTTCCTAATATCCAATCTGACCTCCCCTGGTGCAACTTGAGGCCATTTCTTCTCATCCTATCACTTCTTACTTGGGAGAAGAGACCAACACCTGCTTCACTACATCTTGCTTTTTTAGAGAGTTGTAGAAAATAATAAGGTCTGTCAAATGCCTGACAGTATTGACACTTTTGAGTTTATGAGATTCCAGATCTATTAATCCTCAAGTCCATAAATTCTTCATGTTATTTGCATCAAGTGATGCTAGGAATTTAGTCTTCTGAAACTACAAATATTAAACAATAACCAAATCATGAGCTAAACCGAGGAATAAACAGAATTAACTGTGACCATGGAAAGTAACATTGGGCCATATTATCATTTCTCCTGCAATGTACCTACTGTGTAACCAAGGGAAGGCTGAAACCACTTCACTTCAGGAAGAAGAGAGCACTTGGGCTGCAAAACAGCCAAATTAAAAAACTGGTGGACAGAAAACTAGGATCAGTTTCCAAAACATAGAAACTGTGGGGGGTTTAGCCTTTTTAGTCCCTTCAGATTATTTCTGTCTTATAAATCAATTACATTATTGTCTGCTTTTTTTGACTAAGGTTACTTTTTCTGGATGCCTACTGATAATTCTTTAATCCTTCATGTTTCAAATATTTACTTAAGATAATTCAGATCCTCTAGCTTTTCTGCACTGGTAAGTTGACAGTTAAACATGTATTTTCCTCGAAAACTGCTGGGCAAAGTACTAAGGAAACGCAGAGATAAATCACAATGCGCTTCCCCTTCAATGGCTGCCAAGAA
Organism: Coccyzus lansbergi; assembly: GCA_033558105.1. Taxonomy (NCBI): domain Eukaryota; kingdom Metazoa; phylum Chordata; class Aves; order Cuculiformes; family Coccyzidae; genus Coccyzus; species Coccyzus lansbergi. Next base: position 446,660 of record JAUMJK010000740.1, on the reverse strand, counting down.
GCTGGGCAGTTTTTGCTTCTTTCTTCCTTTTTTAAGGAAAAGAAAAACAACCCTCAAAGGTAACTGAGCCTTCGTTGTTGAAACATCCCTCATGGGCCAAACGCGAGTGTCCAAGGGTGCTGTGGTGATAGGTTTGCCCTCAGTGTGCTGGTGTGAAGGGCCAGTGCTCAGGAATGAGCGAAAGGCTATGGATATACTGTACCCGGACTTCAGTAGAACCTTGGACATCGTTTCTCACAGTATCCTCCTTGAGAAACTGACTACCACCGGCCTGGACAGGTCTCTGCTGGGTAAGAAACTAGCTGGATGGCCAGACCCAAAGAGTGGTGGTAAATGGGGTTAAATCCAGCTGGAGGCCATTTACAAGGGCTCAGTGCTGGGTCCAGCCCTGTTCAATGTCTTTATCAATGACCTGGATGAGGGGATCAAATGCTCCCTTAGCAAGTTTGCAGATGACACTAAGCTGGGTGGAAGTGTCGATCTGCTAGAGGGTAGGGAGGCTCTGCAAAGGGATCTGAACAGGCTGGGCTGCTGGGCAGAGTCCAGTGGGATGAGGTTTAACACAGCCAAATGCCGGGTCCTGCACTTGGGGCACAACAACCCTGTGCAGAGCTACAGACTGGGAGAAATCTGTCTGGAAAACTGCCTGGAGGAGAGGGACCTGGGGGTGTTGGTTGACAGCTGACTGAACAAGAGCCAGCAGTGTGCCCAGGTGGCCAAGAAGGCCAATGGCATCCTGGCTTGTATCAGAAATGGTGTGACCAGCAGGTCCAGGGAGGTTATTCTCCCTCTGTACTCAGCACTGGCGAGACTGCTCCTTGAATCCTGTGTTCAGTTCTGGGCCCCTCACCAGAGTAGGGGTTGTTTAGCTTGGAGAAGAGGAGTCTGAGAGGAGACTTCATTGCTTTCTACAACTACCTGAGGGAAGGTTGTAGAGAGGAGGGAGCTGGCCTCTTCTCCCTAGTGACAGGGGACAGGACAAGAGGAAATGGCCTCAATCTGCATCAGGGGAAGCTTAAATTGGACATTAGAAAAATTGTCTTCACAGAGAGGGTTCTCTAGCACTGGCAGAGGCTGCCCAGGGAGGTGGTTGGGTCACTGTACCTGGAGGTACTTAAGAAGTGAGTAGACGAGGTGCTTGGGGACATGATTTAGTAGTAGACAGGTACCATTGAAGTTTATGTTCTCTAAGGTCTTTTCTAACCTAATGATTCTATGATCTTGGCTCCTCTGACCAAAGTAATCCAGTAACCTGGTCATTCTTCTGCAAGAGTACCTGCTAACCCTGGCACAGCAAAGAATGTCAGTGGCTTGTGTTTGTCCATATAGCATGTTTTTAAATAACATACATAGTCTCTGGAAATAACCAAAGCCAATTCACTCCTAACTTGGGGCCCTTCCAGCCCTGCCAGGAGTAGCCACAGTCACCTTTTCCCTTTCAGCCCAGTAAAATCTCAATTATTCAACACAAAGGGAAAGAGCAGCAGCAGAAGCTGTTATCCCAGCCCCAGGTTCACGTTCATGGCTCAGTGCCACTAGCAAGGCAGCTGACCCCATACCACAGAGTGATGGAAAGGCAAGACAATCTTACTTCATCACCAGGAGGTTGGGGTTTTTTTGGGTTTGTGGTTTTTTTTTTTGTTTGTTTGTTTTTCAGGTAGGGATGAAATTTAAAAAGAAGCTTCAGATTCTGCTTATCAGCAGCCAGCTGAGCAGATCTGAAACAAAGCTACCATTTTTTCCCCTTTGTTGTGTGTGTCTGTGTGTATGTAAACACACGCAGAGGTACATGTGTATATTCTGTATATGACATACACATATATGAGGTGCTTATTTTCTTTGCAGTTGCCAGACTTCTTAAATGCTTTTTTTAAAGCTGAATTCTAAGCTAATTCCTTAGTAAATATAGTGTGGAAAAAAAACCCCACCCAAAATGACTAAATATTTTGTTATTATTACTTATATATAACATTATCTATATTATAGTAGATATCACAGAATCACAAGGTTTGAAAGGATGCACTAGATCATTGAGTCCAACCATTCCTATCAATCACTAAACCATGCCCCTTAGCACCTCATCCTCGTGTCCTTTAAACCCTCCAGGAGAGTTCATTCAACCGCCTCCCTGGACAGCCTCTGCCAGTGCCTGATGACCCTTACTGTGAAATTTTTTTTCTGATGTCCAGCCTCAACCTCCCCTGATGCTTGAGGCCATTCCCCCTCATCATGTCCCCTGTCACTTGGGAGAAGAGGCCAGCTCCCTCCTCTCTACAACCTAATTTCAGGTAGTTATAAAGAGCAGTGAGGTCTCACCTCAGCCTCCTCTTCTCCAGGCTAAACAACCCCTGTTCCCTCAGCTGCTCCTCATAAGTCTCATTATGTATATCGAATTTATATATTTATTATATATTATATTATTATGTATTTAGTTATTATTAAATATTTAGTAAGTATATAGTTTTGTTGGCTGGTCTGTAGAGCTGCTAACAGGCTTTGGGAAGGAAATGTAGGCTTGTTCAGTGCTAACAGTTTTCTCTGTGTAAAACAAGCCCTTAAATAGACTGTCCCAGAGAAAAAGAAGAGTAGGTGAATTTAAATGCAATTACAGGTTTGCTCCTCCTTGACTGCTATTTCTAGTAATAATAACTAGCATTTTGTAGTTTGCTCCTAAAGTGCTTTTATGAATGGCAGCGTCCTAATTCTTTGGAGGAGAAGGGGATTCACAGAGGCCAAGGAAAGGAAAGGAACCCCAAATGAGCTCTGCTGTAGTCACTTCCTTGTGAGGTTAATTCCTTTGACTCACTTCTGGGCATGACTCCACAGGATTTCCACACTCGTGGTGCCGCTGAGAGGAACCGAGACCACATTGTGTGACGTGATCATTCTGCATCTTGTGCAGCCACCTCCAGATGACCTACGCTGGGGTAGTATCACCCAGCCAGCCCACAGTCGCCCGGTCAAAGTCCTGCAAGGTGCCATGGGACAAGGACAGAACCTTGCTGGAGCAGCCAGCTCAGCAGCACCAGCCACAGCAGCTTTTCCACTTGTGACTCCAAAGGTCCCATATGCTTGTGACATGAGCCACCCTCTGGTCATATGCAGCAACTTTCAACTATGGCCACACAAAGTTGCAACTGAGAGAACTGTTGTAAGCCCATTGGCAGCTCCCAGCTTCTCAGAATCATAGAATCACTATGTTGGAAAGGACCCACTGGATCATGGAGTCCAACCATTCCTATCAAACACTAAAACATGCCCCTCAGCACCTCATCCACCCCTGCCTTAAACACCTCCAGCAAAGGTGACTCAACCACCTCCCTAGGCAGCCTGTTCCAGTGCCCAATGACCCTTTCCATGATTTTTTTTCCCCGACGTCCAGCCTGAACATCCCCTGGGTGGAGCTTGAGGCCATTCCCTCTTGCCCTGTCCCCTGTCACTTGGGAGAAGAGGCCATCACCCTTCTCTCCACAACCTCCTTTCAGGTAGCTGTAGAGAGCAATAAGGTCTTCCCCTCAGCCTCTTCTTCTCAAGGCTGAACAAACCCCAGCCCTCTCAGCTGCTCCTCTTGCTGCTCTGTAAGGCATAGAGTGAGCTCATTTCCTACCTGGCTCTGTGCCTGCTCTCCAGTCAACCACATTCATTGCTAAGTCACCTAGAACAAGAACAAAGCATGCTTATCGGTCCCCAGCGGTGCCTGAAAATCTGCCTCTCCGGGGCTTACGCTGGGAGCTGCACCCTGATGCTTGAAATGAACATCTTCACCCTCCAGTTCATCCACCTCCCATCTCCACTGCAACATTGGCCTTTGCCTTCTCCTTCTCCTGGGGAGCTGTTTGCAGACCAGCTGCTGGTAGCAGCTCTGCAGACCCACTCCCACAGTGGGGAGGTGCTGGCTCTGTAGGAACATGGATGGGGAGGTGAGGGTAAGGACATGTTTGAGCCTGGGGATCATAGCCTCCAGCTTTCAGGCCAGATGTGCCACTGCTGGACTCCTTAGCATAGTAGTGAAGTCCCAGACACCACGTATGGTGCCTACAGAGTCAGAAAATGTCTGATGGGAGACCATATCTGTGTCCTCTCTCACTTACATGTGCAGGATTAAGCCTACACAGTGGTTTAGAAAGAAGAGAGACGAATCATAATTTTGTTTCTCTAAAGCATCCCTGTCATTAAAAAAATATATCAAGGATCAATCCCTTTTTCTCTTGCCCTTTTGTAACAGCAATCACAGAGCAAGTCTCCCATCTAACAGCTGAATGCTGCAGCCATTGCTAACTTTCAGCACAAGAAGGGGAAGACACGTTTTATTTCTTGATGCTGTGGTGAGAGATGGAAATGAACACCTGGAAGGACTCTGAGCCTGTGGTTTGGGGAGAAGCACAGGGAGCACCTTGCTAGTGGAAATAGCAGCTTCTAGGGGACAGCAGATTCCTCCTGCATCCATGAAATTGGGTCTTGAGGTACTTGCCCCTGGGTGGAGGAGCACAGCCCGGGAAATGTCGGCGTCAAAGCTGATAAACCCCTCAGCATCTAAAAAGACTGGAAGTGAAGATCATTACTTACAAAACTGCGAGGGCAGCACTCAACTCTGAGGCACATCCGTGCTTGCAAGGGCCAGCGAAGTGGGGGGCTAAGGCCAGCCAGCTAGCACAACCACTGCTGCACCATTTGAAACATTTGAGCAGCACTGAGCTGGAATCAAAGATTAAGCAGTGACAGCCTTCAGTGTCTCCTAATGTAAAATGTCTTTCCATTTTCCTTTTGCTCTCATTTTCCAGTTGGGAATAAAGATGAAGAAACTGGGAAGTCCAAGTAGCATTTAAAATGAAAACCAGAATAAGAAAGGAAGACAACAGCTGTCTTGAAAAATCTAGTACAGAGTAGAATAGGTAGAGATCTGAGAAAATTAGGCATAGGGAAAACTGCTGATCACCTGGTCTGTGTTCTGCAGGAGGGAAGAAAACAGAGACACTCACATTGGGAGAGGGAACACAACAGCTCTTGGTATGTGCAGCTAGTTAGGCCAACCTCAGCACACGTTCTACCCTCCCTGCTTTGCTTGGTCACAGGAAGGATTACAGGAGGACAAAGTGCGATTCATCACTGAGTGTCCAAGGAAAAGCAACCAGACATCCATGGTTAAGGAAGGCTCCTTCAGTTCTGCCCTTCCCATCCTGTTGGCCTCAGCGAAACCACAGGACCTGTAAGGGTCTAAGCTTACTTTGTCTTCACATAAATACCAACCTTTGGTCCTTGTAACGAATCCCTCGTGGAGTTAGAAGGCACTTGGGAAATAGTAAGGCATGCTCATACTGTTTAGAGCCGATTATTTAGCCCTTCTGTGCTTGGCTTTCTTAACAAAATGAGTAGAACTACTTGTAGCTATGATTTTTTTTCATGTTCAAAGTCTTCTCAAGCAACTGTTCAACAAGTGGAAGATGTTGTGACAAGCCCTGTAATGCATGAAACTAACACCCGATGAACAGCCAGTCCCCCAACTTGTGCACATGCCAGGTTTTCCTTTTCAGCAAACAGGGACATCGTTAACCCACATATGCAAACAGAGGACACCCTGTCTTAACAAGGAAGCTCACTAGTGGCCAAGGACCCGCTTCACACTGCAATAAAGAGAACAGTTGTTACAAAAAAGTCTATGGGAAAGCAATGCATCCATGTACTTCTGACTTCCAATTTCCCACAGCCTTAACCAACTCTCTCTCCCCTTTCTGACTCTTAGACCATGTCTGTGCATTATTAAATTGTTAAAAGCAAGAAAAGCAAAAGTCAGCTCCCCCTGCTCTTCCTTTGACAACAGGGCGGCCCAGCTGAGTGGAATTGCCCTTTGGTTTACACTGGTGTGTGTGAGGCCAGAACCAACGGCCTCTGTAGCACAGAAATAAATCAAGCACGGAAAGCTGAGGGAAAATTGTTTGCTTTTCCAGCAGGGTGCAAGGGACTTGCCTTTCCAGACACACATTAATTGGAAGCAAGGTTTTCCTGTCAAATGACTGCTGACAAGAAGTAGGAAATGCAGTTGAGATTGCACAATCTGCTTAAAAGTGAGAGGATGAAGGTGTAAATAGGGCTTCCTTCCTACTGAGTAAAAACTAGATCCAAGTTTTTACAGACAAAGGTATGCGTAAAATAAACACAATACAAAGATAAAGCAGTGAAGAAAGCATGAAACATTCTGGATCAGAAGCTCTGCTGCTTTGAATAGGCAGAGAGGCAAGGGATTCAGGGCTTCTTTGGGTTCACACAGTTGGAATTTCAAGAACACCACACCTGAAGCCTGAGTTACACTGCGGGAAACTCAGTTGCCCTCTTTATGCTTAACTTAAGGCTTAAAAGGTTGAAGCAGTTTTTTGAGCTAACAAAGCTGAAAGGAAAATAGGGCAGAGATATAAAGGGGCAGTTAGCTTTTCAGAGCCATTCTGACATGAACTGACCTATAGACCATGTGTCTGAACCTTTCAGTACAAGCCAACAGCTGGTGACAAGCAGATGCTTGCAGGCAGGCAAATGACACTCCAAGGAAAGCTGTAAGCTCTGCCCATCCTCCCGCTGCGTGACAGGGTCTGTGTCAACAAAACCGATTGGCTCTGACTCCTTTCGCTGGACAGGAAAAGAACCACTCACCCAGCACAAACAGAATAAAGTCCAGGGTTATCATCTCAAAGTGATCACTGTATTTAACTGCAACAAAACTCGTTCCCAAGCCTGTTTACCCAGTCAATTCAGAGGATGTTCAGAAACAAGACAAGCATCAGAGACTGCTGCCAAAGTCAGGCAAGGATTCAGCAGGTGCACAACAGCTTAAATGTAATGTTTCTTGATGGCACATGACAAATCAACTGCCTGAAGCATGCATTGTTTGGTGCAAGTTACATCACTGAAACCCCTGATTCTGCTTCCCTGGGCTGCTGAGCCACCCACCCCCTGACACTCAGCACGTCAATCTGTCAGTCATCACGCTGCCTGGAGCTGGGGCTCCTGAAGCTGGTTCCAGCATGATCCCACCTGCCTCAGCACCCTGGTCTCAGCAGCGACTCTCACTCCAGCTGCCTTTACCAGCTCTGCAGTGAATCTCGCCCCTTACCTGTGGGAATTGTGACCCAGTGAACTGCCAAGGCTCTCCCGACAACCAAGTTCTTCAACAAGTTTCAAGGTAAGCTTTATTTTACAGGAGACAAAAAAAGCCCAGGATACAGTATTTACATTTGACAGGTCTCCTACATAAGTATAAATATTCATATGGCACACATATTCAGAACCAAGTGTCTCCTACTGGTTGACATCACATTAAAATATCAGACTGTGCATAGTCATCGCACAGCTACAAACACAAACACAAGGAGCACACTTTCCAGCCCAAATCCTTTTGCGCTGCTATGGGTTCAGCCAGGTAACATTTCATACTCAATTCAAAAGAACAAAACACCACCCTCTCAAAGGTTCTTTAGAACAGGTTTTGAATAACTGCCACCTCCAAACGAACGGAATTATAAAATTAATTCTCCTGTCTTTTCATCTGGATTGGCAACATCACAGGCTGTAATCAAGTCCCTGATCATTTACTAAAGCCTTTGTGTTTGTCATCTTTGTTCTACTCAAGTACACTGCCACAGGACACACCTAGAACCGCTTTGAATCCAGCGAGCACCATTTTTCTGTGCAGAGCCTTGTGGGCCCAGCTGATCTTGCCGTGCGCTCTGGCAGGAGGGGTAAATTTCTCTGCAAAAGTGTTTTACCAAAGGTGCTCTCTGGCTCCTCTTCAGAAAGCTCTGCTAAAATCTGTCTTCAGGAAGTTGCTTTCTCCGTGTACATTTTCCCTGTTAAATACTGGTCAGTCTGAGGTAAAGCTTTTATCTCCTCCGTCTTCTGGTGACTGGTTTTCACAAATCTCAGCAAGTTAACAATAGCAGCTGGTGTAATTCCAGGGATTCGGCTGAGTGCACCAATCTGCATGTGGAAACAGGAACAAGTTAACCAAGACCAAACCTACACGCTGGAGCTAGTGGGGAAACAAACTCAAAACCTGTGGGCATTCCTTTCCTTGATTCTTCTTACCTTCCCATGTCCCTTGGAAAGATACAGAAGGGCTTTAATTGCTCTTCAGCCTTGCTGTGGCCCAGTATCTTACCGTTTGGGGACGATTAGAGTCCAGTTTCTCCCGCACCTCTGCTGAGAGTGATGCATCAATGGCAAAGTAATCGAGATCCTCTGGCAACTGAAGGGCTTCATCACGACGCACTTCTTCTATTTCCTGCTGTTGATTGAGTACACACCACTCGTAAGCAGCTGTAACAGAAGAGAAGGGAAACAAGAAGACCAGATATGACCTGCTCACGTGAAACAAGTCACTTGCAAGAATTCTTGGAAGAAGAATAAGCAAATCTGCTGAGACAGTCAAAAGCTCCTAAAGAAGTTTCTAGCCTCACAGACTGAACAGCCTAATTCACATTTCTACTTTGGGAGTCATACTCTTAATTTGTTACAGAAATCTAAATACATAGGTTGGCTTTACCTTTCATGCCAAGAAAGGATGGTCTATTTGACAAACCAGTAAAGAGGAAAAGCCCACAAGTAAACATGAATAATACACCTTACTCCACAAAGCAAAATAAGTGCTTGAACAGGGTTGTGGTCTATGGTAAAAGCTGCATGTTCTGACACTAGTGTTTCATTTCACTACACAGCAACATGAAACACTGGGTTGAATGCATTTGCTCTGTCCTTACTGAACAAAATATACACAAATCCCACCACAACACTCTTGTACTCTACCTTCTATTTGCAGTCTCTCTGCCAGTTCTCTCCATTGAGCAAGCTTTCCTAGGGGCTCTGGGAAAGCCCTTGCCAGAAGTTCCATGTTTGCCTCCGGATATCGAAGGATGTCAAAGGCACTGTGAAGAAGGGTAATTTTTAATGGTAGGAAAAAGTCACTTGCATAAGGCAGCCTTACAGCTTTTCCCAGCGTAAACTTTTAAAGATCTCAGCATAAAGCAGAACAACCACAGAGCCAAGCTCACCTCCCTACTACCTCCTCTCAGTACACAGAAGAGTGTTTCAGCTCTTGAAGAAAGGCTCTTTCTGAAAAATGAAGAGCCAGACAGGAGGGATGAGGTAAGGCCATCAAGGGCAACTTTTCACATAGGCTCAGTGAGGTTTTAGTCACTGACTTAAAACAATAGAAAAGATAAAGTGAAACAGAGGATGGGTAAGGGAAGCAAGGGCCTCTGGTGTACAAGAATAGCTACCATCCAACACTAGCTTGAAATCAATCACTGCTTTGTCAAGTTTTCAGCAAAACAGCAACCCACTGCAGAACTGTTACCACTTGGTGACACTCTCAGTAAGGGCTGCAAGAACTGACTGAAGTGGAACACCCCTTTACTTCAGGAGCCGCTGTCAACACCAGGAAATGCGGCACAGTGAAAACACCAAGGTTGCACTTATTCCACAGGCAAAAATCCAGATGCCTGTCCCCTAAGGTGATAAAGCTTGGGAATACTGATCGCTTCAGGAAGGAAGGACAAATACAGTGAAACTACAAGCCAGATGTGATAATGCAAGTGTAGATCAGACAAGAAAGCTTCAGCTGCAACCTTTACCTGACAGGTGATCTTCGACCGCTACTGATGGTAACTTCTGGTATTAACTGAGACCATTTGGAAAGGCTGAACTGAAGGGATTTTAGTGTTGCAATTCCATCCTCTAAGGCAGCCCTCATCTTAACTGCTTGTTCATACCGCTGCTGTGACACACATCCAGCTTCCTGAAAACCTGCCGAGACAGATGGCATGGGAGGCAAAGCTCTACAACAGGCAAGGCTGCTCACTACAAAAGCCACCGTAAGGAAATACCTCTGTGGGTGAGCCTAGCATCAGCATTGTCAGGTCGGAGTGACATCCGGAACTCTACGCGGCTGGTGAACATCCGGTATGGCTCACTGGTGCCCAGAGTGGTTAGGTCATCAATCAGGACACCAATGTAGCCTTCAGTGCGGCTGACAATGAAAGGGGGCTTGCCGTGAACCCGCAGACACGCATTGATCCCAGCAATAATGCCCTGGGCAGATAGAAAACAAAAAACATTTATGAGTCTCTTCATGGCTAAAATACCAGCATATCCACCTCTCAGGACTCATGTGTCAAACTGTATCCTGGAAAACGCAATGCTAGTAATCCAGGCAGTCGCTCTCCTCGGGTATTACAACTGTCTGAAGGGCTTCTTGGCCCCTGCTGACACAACTAGAGACAATTTCCATGTTTTTAATTATACCCATTGCAGTCTCCATGCTGAAACATTTGACAGTGCTTCTAATTTTATTAGTGCAATCTCTGTAACAGCAACTGCAGACACTAAAAGTAAAAATATCTTGGCAAGTCTGGAATCAGGGTGAGGAACAGAAGCAATAACATCCTTTATCACAAGATAGGCCTATCAAGGCTGTGTATTGAAGACAACTGCCAAGGCAATATCCCTTTCTGAGCACTGAGTACACAAGATCGATTCACGCACCTGAGCTGCAGCTTCTTCATAGCCTGTAGTGCCATTTATCTGGCCTGCAAAGAAGAGGCGCTGAACAAGACGAGACTCGAGAGAAGCAGTCAATTGGCGGGGATCTAAAAAATCATACTGCACCCCATAGCCTACAATGAACAAGACGACACATCTTACAGGAGGGATTTTGAAAGTTCCTATTTATCAAAGGCAGAATGACTTTGGTTATCAACTTCTATTTGTGACTTAAAAAAATGAGGGAAAAGTCTCTGCATCCAAGAATTAACTTCCTTTGTTTTGCTATGCTCAAAACAAAATCTGGTTTTTATTAACTGGTAATCAATATGACTGATAGATTTAAGGTTCTTCACCCCCCTCACCTGGCTGTAATATCTTAGCTTTTTCCAAGCCTGGGATGGATTTGATCACCTGCTCCTGGAGCTCAGGTGGCAGCGTCATAGACATGCCTTGAGGGTAAATGACATTGGACTCCAAGCCTTCAGGTTCCAGCCACACCTGATGTTCTCGGTTTGGGAAGCGCAGAACCTTCGATTCAAGAGAGGGACAGTACCTGCAACAGTTAATAGCCATGAACATGGAGAAAAAGTACCTCCCCAGAAGCAAAGTTAGGGAGACGCGCAGCTTCAGACAGACTGTCAGCTCATGCCATTGAGAGCCTTGCACAATGCCGTATACTTACCGTGGACCCCGCGTTGTCTCCTTGATATGGTTGTTCAGGTGGAGGTTATCATGGATAATTTGCTGGGCTTTCAGGGTAGTGCGAGTCAGGTAACATGACAGCTGATCTTCTGGCTGAAAGAGGCCAAAGCTCACTTTAAGTTAATCCAGTCACAATACGGCATTCTTATTGAACAGCTCCATTCTGAGGATCTCCAAGGGCTTTTGTATGACAGTTAGCCCTCCTGGAGAGATGGATAGAGCTGTCATGCCCACTGTACAGAGAGAACACAAGTAATCAGAGAGCTTGAGAAACACGTACAAACGCAGACTTGTGGTCCTGACAAAGCAGATGAGAACAGAAGACAACTTCGGAGTCCAGAATCCAAGATCTATTCTATACACTGTATTCATAATTACTGGATGACTATTCCTATTAAAACAACACATTATATCACAGCATTCAAATTAACCACAGGGAATCAAAGGTCTGAAGTAAGGAGGTGCTGACCTGACAGCTAACAGGCAATTAAAGAGTCTAGTGAAGAATAAAAAAGAAAATTCTCAAAACCTTACAATTAACATGGAAAATTCAATGTATGTAAAAAAACCCCACAATTTAAACTATTTCCCTGGTCTTTTTCTGAAAAAGAATCAAGAGTCAGGGCCACAAAGATGACTAGGGGACTAGGGCATCTCTCGTAAGGAAATGTTGGGAGACCTGGGTCTGTTTAACCTGGAGGAGACTGAGACAGGGATCTTATCAATGCTTGTAAATAACTAAGGCGTAGATGTAAGGAGGATGGGCAGACTCTTTTCAGTACTGCCCAGTGACAGGACAAGGAGCAAGGGTACAAAATGGAATACAGTAAGTTCCCTCTGAACATGAGGAAAAACTTCTCTACTGTGAGGGTGACAGAGCACTGGAATAGGTTGCCCAGAGAGGCTGTGAAACCTCCTTCTCTGGAGATCTTCAAAACCTGCCTGGACACGCTCCTGTGCAATCTGCTCTGGGAGAACCTGCTTCAGCAGGGGAGTTGGACTGGTTGATTTCCAGTGGCCCCTTCCAAGCTCTACCATTTTGCAATTCTGTGTGTCATGTTCAAGTCAGTAATAATGTTGTGCTTCAACTCCTTAAAACCTTTCCTATCCATACCAAGGACTTCAACTGATACTACTTTTGCCACCAATCCAATTATAATAGGTAATTGCAATTCCTACATGCTCTGGGGTAAATGAATTCCTGATATTTAATTATGTGCCGTTTAACTACATTATGCAAGAATGTCATCTACTTTCCAAGATTTTCTTAGGAAAACCAAGTTTCTTCTGCTTGTGACTGTGAGCAAGCCACCTCTGAGCTCTGTGGATAACTCCATCCTTTCTCTTTCCTAGTGAACATTATTATTGACCTCCTTTTTCTAAATTTTGATCTCCTATTCTAAAGTTGGCATAAAGCAAAACATCATAGATCTCCATAATACAGGTCTAATAGTGGAAGAACTTAGTAAACCACCCATGTAACCAGCACATGAAGAACACTGCTAACTGTGTATGTCATACAATTTTCATTGTAAAAGCAAAGACAGTTTGATTCTCAAGTTGGGGGGAAAAAAGTATTCGCTTTCAAAATAAAGTTTCTTCCTCTGCATTGAGAGTTCTCAGAAACATAATACCTCCAGTAGTAAGACAGCCCAGCTCCCCTTCCCAGCTATCAACTTCCTTGCTGATTCTGAGCATGATATTCCCTGAATGAGCACCCATCTTCCCACCTCGCTACCTGGCTCTACGTGCAACCAATGTGTTATACTGCACCTTGATCCACACAGCCTCGCTGAGGAAGCTGAATGGCACCGGAGGATTGTCAGCTGCACGTTCTTCCAGACCACTGAAGTTAATCGTATCTTTGGCAAGTCGGGGTGGCGTCCCAGTCTTCAGCCTGCCCACAGCAAATCCCAGTCTCTCCAGAGTCTGCGCCAGCCCAACAGCTGGCTGATCTCCTAGCCGCCCAGCTGGCTGCGTCTCCAGTCCGATGAATATCATCCCCCTCAGAAATGTTCCAGTGGTCAGGATGACACTCCCAGCATGTACCGTGCTCCCATCCCCTGAAACAGCAGGTTATAAGACATACATATATTTTAATATCTACAAAGCACTGCTACTTTGGTGCTTCTGTCTAAAACTAGACTAACGCTGCCCACTGTAGGTTTCTCCAACTCTTACCTTTTTAAACAAAATCAGCATTAAAATAACAAAAGCATTAATAGTTATAACTACAGTAAGCAGCACGTAGTTATTCCTGTATTTTTCTTATTCCTAAGCATGTTATTCATAATACAGAAAACCCACTCCCAGGCAAAATTCTTATTTAGGCCTTTATTTTGGAAAGCTTGTTCACTATAACAGAAAGGCGTAACAAAGCATGAGTCTACCAGTAATAGGACACCCCTGTCCTGTAATGCTGTTAGCAGCATACATCATTTACCAAACAAAATCTCAGAGCACAGCAAGAAATTTAGTATCAAAGAAAATTAAGCTTATGCAGGCTCCCAATATCCTATCAGTCTGGGCATGTTTTAGATTGTACTACACATATTAACCTAGTTTAGTTCACACTTGGCCTAATCACCACTATCAGCTAAATCAACGTTCTCATGGATGAATCAGAAACGTTCACCCCAAAGGCTGCTCTTGGTGTCTAACTGAGGGTGCTTACTGAGTTAGGACATACCCAGAACGACTCCCGTGACTTGGCATTTCCCAGGACGGTCTGGTTCTGGCTCTGTCAAGAGAAGATCCTCCACAGATGCCTCATGAACTGTCAACAGTGGTGTGTTAAGGATTTCTTTCTGTCATGAAAGGAGTTACTGCGAAAATCTAGGAAGTTCTGAGACATGCGGGCAGTCCTAAACCCCACTAATTTCCAAAACATCTAGCACCTTCTTCCCTGTTCTGTCCTTACCAGGTCACTTGGCACAGTCCACGTTATTGTACTATCCTGATTTTTCAAGTACAACTTTTAATTCACAGGCAGTGTTTAAGCTCAAAACAAATTATTTGGGCATAAGGCATGACCTATATATAAAACGCTAGAGATTTCTTTTTTTTTCACAACAGTCAAATCTCTTGCTAATATGGAGCTGGATTCAGCTCTCTGACCTTCCATTTAAGAAGAGGGAAGACTGCAAACAGACGTGATTACAGAAGATGAGACATCTGTTCAGCACAGATCATACTGAACAAGAGATGTAACGGTATCTCAAAAACCACTATATGAAAAAGCATGCTATAAAAGAACCCGTGCTATCAGAGGGACGTTCTGTCTTACTTTCAAAAAATACAGCTACTTGGATGAACTTAATTCTACTTTAGCTTAAATCAAAATATTCCACTTTTTGTAATAGTTGTGACGTTTTGTGTCAAGAAGACCCCAAAACTGTCTGGGACCTCCATCTCTGCAGGGGTACACCAGGAGAGGACCACCCCTGCCCGGCAGCCACCTCCCACCCCTACAGACACCATCCCACCTGCGCCCCGAGCCAGCTGTGACCCACAGCCGCACCTGCACGTTCTCCTTGTAGAGGTGCCGGTCGATCTGGGCACGGAGCCCCCACACGGCTGGGCCCTTGCTGCGGTTCAGCACCTTGTAGTGTACGCCAGAGCGGTCGCACGCACGGCCACACAGTCCATCCAGTGCGTCCACCTCTCTCATGAGGTGCCCCTTCCCAATGCCACCAAAGGAGGGGTTGCAGGACATCTCTCCTAGGAGAATACATTGACACCATTCACTTGGAGCACATAGCTTTTTTTGGGAGGTGTCCCTGCCATGGGTTGGAACTGGATGTTCTTAAAGGTCCGTTCTGACCCAAACCATTATACGAAGGAACCTGGGGGAGTGTAGGGGGAAAGCGATGGGGGGAATGGCTTTAACTTGGAAGGGGTAAGATTTAAGACACAAGTCGCCCTGGGAGCTGTGGAGTCTCCACCCTGGGGAGATATTCACAAGCTACCTGGGCACAGTCCTGGGAAACTGGCTCTTGGTGACCCTACTTGAACAGGGGGCTGGAAAAAGATCACCTCCAGTGGTCCCTTCAACTCCAGCCCTTCTGTGATTTTGCTTCCAACATTGTCTCAGCTTCACTGCATTTAACCACAATAAAATCTTCATTAAATCATCACTAGTACTTAATTTGAGATTAAATATTAAGATCATATCCAAAAAATTTACACCGCAGTGGATCAGCACGACACCCACTAAGGGCACATAGTGGTAGGACGAGGAGGAATGGCTTTAAACTGGAAGGAGGAAATACACTAGGCAGAAATTCTGCCTGATGAGGGTGGTGCGGAACTGGCACAGGTTGCCCAGGGAAGCTGGAGATGCTGAAGTGACCTCCTTTGATACTACTGCACTTCAGATATATTTTTGCTTGAGGTGCATCTGCCTTGATTTGTATTTATTGTGCCAAAATTTCCTAAGCGGAATCAACTTTTGTTCTCCAATGTACAAGAAAGAAATAAGGATTTTTGGTTTTTTTTAGAGCTGAATGATGCTGTTGCTTGTTCTGGACAGGCTCTAAATTCTTGCTCTCTCCCTCCCGACTGCCATTTCTGGCAGATTCGCAATACCATGAGTTGGGGCTTTCTAGTATTTCATAACCTTAAGTAAGTAACAAATTGATGCGAATCAGTGTAGACTGGGAAGGAATTTTTACAAAGGTATAGAGTGAAAGGACAAGGGGGAGTGTCTGTAAACTGGAACAGGGAAAGGACGAGGGGAATGCCTTTAAATTGGAGACGGGAAGATTTAGATTAGATTTTAGAAAGAAAATCTTCACGCTGAGGGTGGTGAAGCACTGGCACAGGTTGTCCAGGAAAGCAGTGGCTGCCCCATACCTGGGGGTGTTCCAGGCCAGGCTGGATGGTGACACGAGCAGCCTGGGCTGGTGGGAGGTGTCCCTACCCATGGCAGGGGGTTGGAACTGGGTGATCCTTAGGTCCCCCTTCCAGCCCAAACCACGCTACAATTTATCACCGCCGCCCCCCGGTCCCTCCCTGCCTCGCGCCCGGCAGCGGTACCGATGGTGCCGATCCTGTGCGTGAGCAGCAGCGTGCGGGCCCCACCGCGAGCGGCCGCCGCCGCCGCCTCCGTCCCCGCATGGCCCCCACCGATCACCACCACTTCGTATCGCGGCACCGCCGCCGCCTCCCCGGCCTCCCAGCTCGCCCGGCGGCGCCCGGGCCGCAGCGGCAGGCGGAACCAGCGGCTCCGCAGGAGCATGGCGGCAGCCATGACGGCGGGAGCCCGGCCGGAAGCGGCAGCAGCCGCCGCCGGAAGCGGGAGAGAGGGGGGCGAGACGCAGCCGGGAGTCCGCTCTGGGGGCGTGGTCTATGCGAGAACGAGGGGGCGTGGCCTCAACGTGGGGGCGTGACCATATACTACCGCGTAGCTCCGCCCCTTGGGGAAAAAGGTGCCGAAGGAGGCGGCAGTGACCGCGCGGCGGAAGCTGGGAAGAGCCAAGCGGATCTTGAGCAGCCTTAGGCAGAGCTGAGGCTAAAGCTCGGGTTGGTGAACCAGGTGGTTTCGTAGCTGATCCAGGTGATTCGGAGCAAGATTCGGTCCTGTCAAGAGTATCTGGCAGCTACTACAAGCACGTCAAGGTGGGTGCGGGAGCCCTACACAGAGAATGGCCTCAAAATTGAAGAGGGGCTGGGAAGAAAAGTCAGGAGAGAGCTCAGAAATAAATCCCTTTATTTAGTAACCAGACAAAACACGAATGAGGTGAGGCCACTCCTTGAATCCTGTGTTCAGTTGTGGGCCCCTCACCACAAGAAGGATGTTGAAGCTCTGGAGCAAGTCCAGAGAAGAGCGACGAAGCTGGTGAAGGGGCTGGAGAACAGAACCTATGAGGAGCGGCTGAGAGAGCTGGGGGTGTTTAGCCTGGAGAAGAGGAGGCTGAGAGGAGACCTCATTACTCTCTACAAGTATCTGAAAGGAGGTTGTAGAGAGGAGGGAGATGGCCTCTTCTCCCGAGTGACAGCGGACAGGACAAGAGGGAATGGCCTCAAGCTCTGCCAGGGGAGATTTAGGCTAGAGATTAGGAGGAAGTTTTTCACAGAAAGGGTCGTTGGGCATTGGAATAGGCTGCCCAGGGAGGTGGTTGATTCACCTTCCCTGGAGGTGTTTAAGGCACGGGTGGATGAGGTCCTGAGGGACATGGTTTAGTGTTTGATAGGAATGGTTGGACTCAGTGATCCGATGGGTCTCTTCCAACCTGGTTGTTCTATGATTCTGTGATTCTATTAAAAGGTTCTAAGAGGTACCTCAAAACCAGACAATAAGTCAAAGTTAAAAATTAAGATTCTTCTCTCCAGCTTTATCCTACAATTACTTATAAGTGCTTTTAAAAGGGTGTCCAGATTCTGTTCAATATTCTGCCTTCACAGCAGAGATCTTTTGCTTATTATGGATATAGCCAGAGCAAAACCAATTGAAATCTCTCTTTAAAACATTGTATTTGTGACACTACTTGTCCTGTACTGAAACCTGAAAACAAAACTGCTCTGCCAGGCTGTATACTAACAGATATATATGCTCCTCAGAGTATTATATTAACTCTGCTAAGGCTGACTGCTATACCCCAGACCACAAGCTACAGACTTATGTTCAGGCTTTCTTTCGACCTGCGCAGTTATAGAAGGTGGTTTGTTAGGCATATGAAACTGCAAAGCTTGTTTTTACATAGCCCCATGAAGATGGACCTTTCCTGTGCTAGTGCTGCACTTAACAGCAACAGCCACTCCTTTACTTTTTAAGAGAAATAAAGGAAATTAAAAGGAGGTTTCTAAAAAATGTAGGAAACGTCCCTGTAAGTGGGTCTGCATACACAAGTTATATCCTTCTACTAGAGGTGAACTGTGTACTTTCCTAGCAAGATTGTTTCTCACTGAACTCTGGTATAGCTACAACATTTCTTTTTCCCCTAGACCTGTCACACCAACCCTACTTCAATCTGCAGAAACATCCCAACCTGCCATTGCATCATGTGAACTGATGGTTTCTGCAAAAAGAGTTCAGGTGATCAATGCAAAGAGTAACTGAACCCAACAGGCAAGGCAAATAGCCTAACTATGAAAGGAAGACTAAAATTATTGCTTTTTAAAAACAGGTTGGGCTATGTTAACTGTTGTTTTCAGAAACGTTACCAGAGGAACAAAACCAACTGCTGCAGAACCTTATCCAAGACAAACTCACAAGCATATTACCTGCACAAAGAAAACAAAACTAATGGTGAAGATGTTCTTTATTCAAAACCAGAATGGTTATGCGCTAAGGCCAGTAATACAGAACAGAGATTCAGAGGTAACAGAGTTCTATGAGTAGTGTAATTACCCAGTTCGTGTTCAACAAAACAGGAGAGTTCAGAATTATGCTTTAAATTTTAAAGTAGATCCAGACATCCTTAAGAATATAGTTAAAGTACCGAAAAAATTAACTGTGTCATATGTCATTAACAGTCAATTGTCTTTGTGTGGAACAGCTGGGGAATTAATGATGAATTAACTAATCTTAGTCACTGAATTACAGTATTTTCTGAAGGGTAAAGAAAGTGCTGATATTTAAAATTAAGTCAATTATAAAGTGTCTTTTTTTTTTCTTACTAGTTACAGACACTAGTACTGCTGCATAACAATTTAATGATCTTGTACTCAACTTTAGGAAGCACATGGTGACTCTCTCACTTATTGAGAAGGCCATGATGAATAACTATGGCAGCTCAAAGACAAGTTGTGAATCTGATGGACCAAAGTGCTGTAGGTTGGTATTTTGAATGTTCTTTTACTTGAAACCTTCTGAGCCTGGCTAGAACTGGTTCAGTTCAACATTTAGAAGTTTGCTCAAAGACTAATTACTCATGACAGGGAGAAAGAACAAGGCTTTTGGGCATAATTGTTCTATAGCAGCACAACATTGCCTGTATTCGCTGAATATCTGATTTGTGCTTACTCAGTGAGAAATGAAAACAAATCCTGTTGCAGGTCTACAGTCCAGACTTGTCTTAGAAAGCAAAAACATGCAACTTGTTAAATAATCTTTCCCAAACTCAGTCCTCTTTAGAAGAACCACAATAAAAGTTTGATGGCTCCGCTTTCTAAGCTTTCAGAACAAAATTACACTTCATACAAAAGCAATTTCTAAAATGATGGTAAGGAAAATAGCATCTGAATGGGATCAGGATGAATAAATGTGATTTTTCACTCTAATAAAAACTCAGTTTCACATTTCTTCGAGAGAAAGAACAAAACCCACACGAATTACAAAACCTCCTTAATGGCAAACCAGCTTAGTTTACTTAATTACATTGTGTACTGGATCTAGTCACAAGAGAACAAATGCATAATTCTTTGTCTTTGCTTTATGAATATTATCAGACATGCTACATTCCTACCTCGCAGCGTATTGAACTATATATGCCTCTTCTCTCATGGCTTGCCACATGGGATTTCCTTCCGTACAAACCCAAGCTGAAAAGGCAGCTTTAATCTTACGCAGTGCACCAAATTCATGTTATTTTGGTGGCATCTGCAGCTGGGAGACCGCACTCTGTAAGCTGACCAGCACTTTGTGTGTCGGCGTTACTGTGGTTACCAGAGAAAGTGGCACAAGCACAGAAGCTGTTTTAACTAGAAATCCTCTCTTGGTAGAATCTTACTTCATGAGCTGTAGTTCTAGGACTCTCCAGCCTTTTGCTGCACTTATTTTACTCAACAAATTGCTGAAAATGTTATTCTGTTAGAGTAAGAACATTTTTATTGCTTTCATGAATAATATGTATTAAAATACCTGAAATACATAATTAGAACTGACTGTGTAGGAAGTACCTAGCAGTTCCATATTTATTTAACAGGAAAGGTTGTCTTAAGCTTCTGAAGTATCTTCTAGAGCGACTTAAAATGAAATATACAGAAGAGTTAGAAAATTTCTTTTCATATCATGCCAAAGCTGCTTTTCTCCCTGCGTGTGCTGTGTGGCCAAATGACACACATTTGTGGCATTTGGGAGACCTAGATCATTGCTTTCAGAAATACCTGGGATATTTTCTGGATTGCCTGCAAAAGTCTAAGCTGCCACACTTCTTTATTCCCCATTCCAACTTGCTCAGCCCTGAAGATAAAGCAAGTAGCAATTTCCTTTCAAGACAAATAAACTAGGAATTGAACAATGGATTCCCAATATTTCAGGAGATGTGTTAAAAAACATTGCTTACAAGAACTATCTAGTTGTGTAGGTTTGCATAGTTAAAACCAGAAGCACCTTAAATTACTCCTCAGTAGAGTGAGACTACTAAAAGCCAAATCTAGATCAAGAGCGCTCAGAGAAAATTATGTATTCCAGTGTCACAGATGAGTTTGATCAAACTCATATCTAAATAGAAATGTGACTTAACAGAGCTCTATGAAAAGATCATGCAATTATGTACTGCATAGAGGAAATATATGAGGGGAAATTGGGTTATATGTGTTTGCTTATAGCCAAAGAATTATATGTGTATTCCTGTGTCACTTACCTAACATTTCAAGGTTTCATAACACTTATGCCCAAATCACTTACATCCCCATCTAAGCACCTGATATGAGTTTGCTCCAAAGTTCAAATCCAGGGTTTTGGAAAGCAGACTCTCGGGCATGAGATTTTTATAAAAAAAATCATTTAACAGAGACATAGAACAACATGGTCAACTCCAGGGTGAGAGACGAGCTCTGCAGAGGGGCACTAACACAAGCCAAGAAATCTCTGGAGGATTATACCTTTACAGACTGTTTACCTGCTCCTTATCTACTGGTTTGGTCCAGTAGTAATTTTTGGGTCTGGAGTCTTTCAGTTTTCATTGGATCCCTTTGCTGTCTTTCAGACAAGTCATTATCTTGGCTTGGTGCAGCTGATGTTGATGATCTGTATCCTTAAAGCCTCTGTATTTTGCCTTTTTTATAGGTTCAGGTGGCCAGATTTTGACTTAACAGGTTGTATGTGCTGGGAAAGTTTTAACTGGAGAATCCCAGGTTGTGGCCTAGGGGTTCAGAGCAAGTCTTGCTACTCATGCTAAGAAAGCTAAGCAAACAGTGAACTAAATCAGACAATATTAGATTATGCTGTTTGAAATGCTATTTATCATTCTGGTTTGAGCTAGGGCAGAACTGATTTTCTAACTTTCAGCTAAGCCTTGTCTAAGAAGCTTCATTTTTTGAAAGCTAACTACATGTTTTCCAGACAGTGTCTGTCTCTATAAGTGACTACACTTAAAATTTATGATTAACACCAATGTAACAGGGCACTGGTACGCAGAGAGGTCATTGTTTACATTTGCCTCTATGGAAGACAAGGAGCTGGTGAAGTGCTGTTAAATCAAAGGGGCAAAAAAAAGGGTCGTGCCTACAGGGAGGAGCAGATAGGACAGGTGATCCCAAACTGACCAGCAGAGTATTCCATCCCACATATATCATACTTAAGTACAAAACAGAGGGATCACATGGATCAAGCTCTCTTCTTTGATGGCTGGTGGTTAACATGGACTTCATCTGTTTTTTTGACCCTGATCCTATTGGTAAAAGCCCATAATATTTTTAAGCATCTTAAAAATATCTTAGGATCATCAGATAGAGAGAAGATTTGCATAAGATGCGTCCCAGCCTATGATTATATTTTGGAATTTTTGCGTGATAGGAACATGTACTTCTAGTTAAAATATGTTCAGCTGTAAAGGAACTAGGATTTTGGAAATAATAATGCACTTTTATCAGCGTGGCTTTTGAATGGGGAACTGGGAACTTTATTAAACTAAGACAATCCAAACCAGTGGTTTAGAAATACTTGGTAGATGATTTTTGGTGTACTGACCCCTAAAGAGCCCCTCGGAGCATGCACCAAAGGTACAAGGGATGACTTGGCATTTATTATAATTACATGTAGATATGTGATCAGATGCTTGATGAATAATGTATGGCTCTGTGTAATTTTGTGCGTAGGAGAATGTGACAGACACCTTGGTGTGTATGCTTGATTTGAGGAAAACCTCCAAGCACCTGGTATTCGTGCAAATCTGAATAAGACATCTCCCTTGGTGATGTATTTATTGACTTATCATACTATCATCAGGTAATGGAGACACACTTAAAATAAAAAACCAGATCTGTGCATTCCTTAATCCAGCTGTCATCTGCTGCCAAGTTCCATCCAGGCCCTGTGTGTGCTCTCCAGCATCAGTGGTGACATAGTCATTGGGTAGAAGGGGGTTTGATTTAATGTATTTGCATTTATTCTATAATTTTCTTATTAATAGATTTTTCTTCATTATTATTTCATTAAAGCCATTTTAGTTTCCAACCCACAAGTCTCTCCCCTGGTAGCTTCGGGTGTGGAAATGGGGTCACAACTGCTCATGCTTAGCTGCCAATTGAGCCAGAGGCTGGGTCTAAACTGTGACACTTATTTAGGATAAACAACCCATCCCAGTTAAAGAGAATTGCCTGGTTGTGCAGCCCAGCTGCCATCCAAGGAGGATTCAAACGGGCCCCAGCAGTGACCTGACACTGGTAAAAGATCTCATTGCTTTGAGGAAACACCCTTGAGAGGTATCGCAGCAGCAGGAGAGAGCATCACAATGCAGTGACGCTGCCCAGCAGGGAGAGCTCTCACAAGGCTCATTTAAGCTGTCATGGTATGGGATAAAAGTGGTTGACTTGTAGTCAAATCGCATAAAACAGAGCTGTGCACCAGGCTTATTAGGTGTTCACTGTTTTACTCCACTCCTTGTGCTGCTGGTTTCATTAAAGGAACAGAACACATCATTACATTCAACCCACAGTCAGTCCACCTTTATCAACTCACAGATAGCACAGTTAAATCTTGCATCTATGTCATAAATACATGGTGCATAACAGATCAGTGGTATCAGACTTGTCCTGTGAATATATTCTCAGCATCTTGGCAGCTGCTTCAGTTTCTTCTTGTGCTCTCTAACATAATCAATAGGTCATCAATATGATGACAGGTATCCAGCCATGAGGCTACCTCAGCCAGTGGCATTTGGTGGCAAGGAGGCTGTTTGCATACTTGAGAAGTACAGTGCTCATGTTGCCAGGTAAAGGCAAACTGGTCTTGGCTTTCTGAAGTAGGAGCTATTGAAAAGAAAGCATGAGCAAGACCTGTCGCCACTTTCCAGGGTTACAAACCATTGCCTATTTCTTCCACAGAAGCAGCCATGTCCAGCATAGCAACTGCAAGTCGGGGGTTGGGGTGACTTCATTAAATTCTTAGTAATCTACAGTCTTTCTTCAAATCCTTTCTGGTCTTCAAACAGGCCAAATAGGATTATTAAAGCACTCCTGGTTTCCCTAGCAATTCTGACCTGTTCCAAGTGCCAGAATGGCTTGAGTATTTTCCTCCGGCATAGTGTCTCGGCAGCAGTGGCAGCTGCTCAGACTGGAGGGTCAGGGGAGCGAGTGCCTACATCAGAATATTTTCAGCCTTTTCCTTCCAACTTTTCTTTCCTCCTTTTCCAATTGCAATTGGTTTTGCAGCTGCTCAAGTTTCATGACATTCAGTCAAGCTGCTTATGTGTAAACTCTTCAATATTAATTAAAATGTCCCATTTCTTTTATCTTCCCTATCAAAAAATAGATGTCACCTGCAAAGTATCTTCAAGGCATGCTACAAACATATAGAAGAATTTGCAAAAGTTCATTTCCCACACACGATTTCTAAGATTCCAAATATAAAGGCAGCAGTGACACTGGATGAAGCTCAAAAATGACAATTTTATTAAAAAGAGAAGGTCCACCACATAAAATGAAAATACACTTCAACTTTCAAAAGAAAAAAAAAATTCATGGAGTTTGACACAAACCAGAACAACTTCTCCAGATCAGCTCAGGTGGATGAAGACCTTCTACCAATGACAATCACCAGCAACACTGAGCAGAGAGAAAATAGCATCAAAATATTAAGTTTATTACACTTACATTTAAAAATAAATTGCCCCCCCTTGGTTCAGCAACCACTAGTTCACAGAGGTCTTTTCCAACCTTATTGATTCAGTTATTCTAAGACCATCAAATCCAACTGTTAGCCCAACACCACTGTGCCTACTAAACCCTGTCCCAATGTGCCCTGTCTCCATGCTTTTTGAATTAATCATAGAATCACCAGGTTGGAAGAGACTCACCGGATCATCAAGTCCAACCATTCCCACCAATCTCTAAACCATGCCCCTCAGCACCTTGTCCACCCACATCTTAAACACCTCCAGGGAAGGCAAGTCAACCACCTCCCTGAGCAGCCTGTTCCAGTGCTTAACGACCCTTTCTGTGAAGATTTTTTTCCTTATGTCAAGCCTGAATCTCCCCTGGCAGAGCTTGAGGCCATTTCCTCTTGTCCTGTCCCCTGTCACTAGGGAGAAGATGCCAGCTCCCTCCTCTCTACAATCTCCCTTCAGATAGCTGTAGAGAGCAGTAAGGTTTCCCCTCAGCCTCCTCTTCTCCAGGCTAAACAACCCCAGCTCTCTCAGATGCTTCGCCTTACGTTCCAGATCCTTTACCTTACATTCTTACCTATTAATACTGCATTTAACTAAAAGAAACTCCACCAAATAAACCCAGAGTATTTGTTTTTAACCAGTAGATTATGGCTTTAGAAGCTATGCACATAATACAAGAAAAAAATAACTAAATTTTTAAGTTAAAATTTTGTCCAAGCAGAAAACTAGATTTATTCCTATAAAGAATTAATCGAGTTTTCTAAGCCACTTTTTAAAACAGATTCTAATTAAATGGAACAGGTACAGAAAACAATCAACTCTGAAAATATACATCTAAACTCAAGCCAATAAATGCTATAATTAACTATAATCACTTACTTCATTTTAGTAACTTCAACAGATTAGTTTAAGGACTTTCTCTGAGGTCTTCGAAAATCCTTTTCCATTTCTTTCTTGACTTTGAATTGTTTGTATCTTTCTGCCATTGTAATAAGCTCATTAGGGACGTCCTGATAAAGAAAAGTACAAGAATAAGTACAGTTTTAAATAAAGTTGAACTTCTAGAATCTGCTTTACAACCATATTATTGATTTGTGTGCTCCCAACCTTAATTTTGCTGTTAATCTGGGTCCTGTCACTTCACAGATTGTCTTTTCTATAGGGATCCACAGATCCCAATAGAATCCAATCTTTTTACATAAAATTATGCTGAAAAATAATCAGCAGAGTGTCCCTGATTTTCATTTACATATCTATGCTAGTATCACCATATCCAATGACAACATACAAGTGACTTAATTATCTTGGGATATTTCAGATAGGAATAGGTCTTTCAGTGCTAATGAACATCTGGAAAAAACATCCAGCACCGCTAAAAAGGTGATGCCGTACCAGACATATATTTGAATGTTAAATTTTTGATTGATATTAAACTCCTTTTGGAAGTTTTAAGAGCCTCTGAAGAGAAACTTTGGTACTTAAAACATTACCATAGGAACAACTCTTACATGGATAAAACAAAGCTGAAATACAAAACAAGAAGAGAAGTAGTCTGTTCTCCCATCACTGAGAAGTCAAAAGGGCATTTTACCAAGAGACATGGTGCTTTCTGTCATGTTTCTAATTATGAGTAAAAAGAGGTGAATAGTATCATCACTTTTGTAACCTCAGCTACCTGTGTTTGTAAGGACCAAGGCCAGGTGCAAAAAGTTACAGACAGGCTTTACTAGGTTGAGTGCCACTGGTCACTGAAGAAAAGAAAAAGAACAGGTACCATTCCCATAGATCATGGAACAAAGGCAGTGGTGAACAAATCTTCTTAAACCATGTCAGGCATAATGCAAACAATAATGCAATGTTTACTGCTAGAAGCAGTAGGGTTGACCACTGTCAGAAGAGGTTTTAGATCACTAATCTATCAAACTCAGACTGGTTCAAAAACACACCATAGTCTGTAGACATACAGCAGGTGGAAGACATCAAGTCCAGAATCAATTTCCTGATCAAAGTGTGAAGAGAAAGCTTCTGGAACGTGTGTGAACGTGGCATTAATGGGATTGCTCAGCTTCTGTGGTTTGTTCCTCTGCAAGGAACACAAATACAGTGCTAGAATAGAAATGCTTGGACCTGGTAATGCCTGAATAGGGGAAGAAGGCAGCCAGGACAAAGGGCCTGGTGGAGCAGGAAGGTATATTCCTCCAGTTCCAACTTCTTTCGTCAGGCTTTATAATTCAGTAATGCTTGACATTTTCTATCAGGATGCCTATGGAACAGTATATTCTGTCTAAGTTATGGACACACATTTTAAAGTAAAAAGCGATGCATGTCTCTAGCTAGAAGTTGCTAGAGACTTCTAAAAGTAGAGACAGAAGTAATAAGACAACGGTACTATGAAGTCAAAACACTGGATAATTGTCTTCCTCAGTATCAGATCAGATTCTCCTACATCATGAAACAGAATTTATTGCAACTAAAATTGCAACAATATCTTCCAAGAGTGGTTTTTGAGCAAGTACCAGGAAAAAGTGGGAAGCCAAGATATGGAATGTAAAAATCTCAGTGAGGTAATACCCAGCATCTAGTGGTTTGTTAAGATTTTTACGTGGACAGTCTGTGTATCTACTAAAAATAGAAGCTAGTTACGGTAGTCCAAATGAAAAAAAAATAGAAGAGGGTAAAGAAGCCATAATTTATACGCAACCCTAATTAATCTGTCCATGCTTAAGAAGCTTTTCCATAAAGATCCCTCCAGCACAGTACAGAAATCTTTCCATTGTTCCCTTTTTTCTGTAGGGAGACTACCTATGTATTTAAAATAATGGAAAACACCTGGCTAACAAATGCACCTTACTTATTGCAAAACTGAAGTATCTGAACCTTCAGATCACATTTTCAGTAGCTCTCCTTCCCTTTCACATGATGCTTTAAGACAGAAGCAATGCTATTTTCTTTATCATGATGAAAAAACCTCCTGTCTTTTTGGATACTTCCCTTCTATCTGCCATAACTAAAAGTCTGAGAATAATGTTGTGAATATCAGTTACCCTTGAAAGTAAGGATTCAGAGATGCTCTTTTCTCCTCTGAACTCAAGAGACCTATTCCCAGTCAAACTATCACATTAAAAAAGTTAAGGAACTTCATAGTCTGTGGTAGAGGAGAAGGCATGGATGATGGTGGTTGAGTCATAATGCAGACCAAGGCACTTCTAAATTCTATTGAAGTGGCTTCAAAATATCATTACTAGTTTCCCCTCTTACATTTTGTAAGAAGAAAAAAAAAAGTAAAAGAAACAACAAACCCCGAACAAAATCCCCACACCTGCAACTTCAAGAAATTATCAGGGGACAACTCCTTTTTCTCCCCTCCCTCAAAAACATCTTATCAGTTTTGCAGTAAGTGGTATGACATCTTTTAAAGAAGAGCTGTAATTAAAATATTTATGTGAAGTTCAAGCTAAGGGTTTAAAGTTTGAGTAAGTGTCAGCAACAACCACAGGTTCTAGGTAAATGCAATTTAGTTTGTACTCAAGCTACCACTGCTCCCAAATAAAAAGAAATAAAATTAAACTTTTCAACTCTAGTCAGGGCATGTACAGGGAGTTTTACTATAAATCAGGCAAAACACTGTTTGTTTACAGCAAGAAACACCAGTATAATCGTCTTTGGCTTCCCAGATACGGTAGCAATAAAAAGTTTCTTTAAAATAAATAAGTCTCCAGTCCTATTTCCCATACTATTTACAAACATGAAAGTAACCTTGGAAAAGTACATGCAGAAAACACAACTGTCAGATACAATAAACTGATAGATAATTGAACTTCTTCTGATATAAATATTGTTAATATTTACACTGTTAAACAAGAGCATTGATACACACATCCAAAAGTGTAACACAAATAAAATAAAATATTACGAAATAAACCAGATATTATTCTTCTGCAGACCTCTGTGTGTGTATATGTTAACTAGTTTTTGATTAAAGCCTTCTGCATCCAAAGAATGCTTCTGGTCCTTTTCTGGGACTCATCTGTAAAGTAAAATACAGCTAAGAATACCCAGGACAAGAAGGATTAAGTACCCATTTTTTGCCCAAGACACTACAAACACTCACTAACTTCATGAACTGTTGCAGGTGGTAACCCAGAACCAACATAAACCTTACCCAGTAACATGTATTCTTACTTGGTTTGCTCTTTCCAGAATTTCAATCAGCTCAGACGCAACACTCCAATTGCTCCTAGTGATAAGTGTTATTGCCTCCCCAGTACGTCTAAACAAGGAAAGAAATAATTGTTGATCTTCAAAACAACTGCTGCTAGGCTTTTCCTATTGACCTACTGAAATTTTCTTATTGAAATTGCAGAGGCAGATTTAGACTAAGTAGAAGGAGTAATTTCTTCACGATGAGTGCGAAAGATCCCTGAAGGTGTTCAAGGCCAGGTTGGATGGGGCCTTGGGCAGCCTGGTCCAGTGGGAGGTGTCCCTGCCCATGGCAGGAGGGGTGGAATTAGGTAACCTTTAAGATCCCTTCCAACGCAAACTATTCCACAATTCTATGATTCTGTGATCTGTAAAGCAATACATTGTACTACAGGCAACATTATTGAACTGGTAGTTGAAGCTGGGTTGAGTATTTACTGTGCACACGACAGAAAGCAACTTTTCATAAAGATATGGCACTTCACTTAAAACTAAGCAAAGGCTCAACTAATTTAGACTTTAAACAAGAAACCTAGCATAAAGACATCATATTTAAACATGAAGAGACAAATTCATATAGTGATTGAAATAAACACACACACACAAGGGAAATAATTGTTGTGCCAACTTGGGAAAGTAGCATTCAGAAGTCTTTAATATCAAACTACACCACTCTGATAGGCTGAAAACATTGAACTTATACGTATTTTTTCCCCAATGGGCTGTCTATGAAACTGAACTTGATGGCTTAGAAAAAACAGACAAGCAAGGAAGTGACATTTCAGAATATCTACACAGAACCTGTTTTGAACTGTAATTCTTCCTGATATTTACACCTCCCTTCAAACCTCCCTCATTCCCATCTGATGAAATAATAAAAAAAGGAGAAAATCTGTTTGCCTTAAATTTAACAGTGAACTAATTGAAAAGCCTAAAGCAGTGTGCTATTATCTAAAACATACTTTGTTAAGACTCTGTAGTCTTCACTCACCCCAGTCCACATCACCTGTAGCTCTAGCATTTAACAGAAGCACCTGCGCATTGCATAAAATATTGACAACATGTTACTATTTTCTTGTAACCACTTACCCTGCTCTTCCAGTGCGGCCTATTCTATGAACATATTCTTCAATGTTACGAGGGAAGTCAAAGTTGAAAACATGGGTAATATCATGCACATCAAGGCCACGGGATGCTAAGTCAGTAGCTACCAATATTCTGACAATGCCTACAATGGTTATAGCAGAAAAAGAATGGCAATTTATGGAATAAATAGAAAATATACTCCAGTCTATTGCTTTTTGTGTATAATGAATTCAACACACAATGAAAAATATGCTTGCTGCACGTAACTCGGTTAGATTCAATTAGAAGGTGGTGAGCAAGCACTCAAAATGTCATTTTACTACTATTTGCATTTCACAAGCAGAATAGCAGACTGCAGGAGAACCAATAAATGTGCCTTGCTCATATAAAGAGCCTATAAAAAGAACAGGAACTTCAATTATATACTCAGGTGCCATCCTTATCATATGACTACTTTTTGCTTTATTAGCACATGATCACATAACCCCAAAGTAGAACCCTACTGGCATAATCAAGAGCAGAACTGTTGCACGGAAAGCACCATCATTTAACAGTTAAATTTACCATTCTGTAGATTAATGTGACATTGACTTTCCACAGAGATCTCAAAAAGAAAAAAAAATTGTTAATTATCGAATTAAATAATGTAATTAGTACTGAAGAGACATAGCACTTACAAAGAGACAAATTTCTGCCCATGACAAGCTTTAAAAGCCTAGACTAAACAAACTAGTACTTAAGGTTCAAATGTACCTTTCTTAAAGTCATCTAAAGCCTGTTCTCGATCACACTGTTCCCTGTTACCATGAAGTGACTGCACTGGAATTCCTCGGAGACCAAAATCACTTGCTAAATCATCAACGCTAGAATGAAATAGAACAACAAAAAAAGCCCAACAAGTGTTTAGATCCAAAAGATGAGTGACCACAAAAGCTAAACATTGCCTAAGGCAAAACCCTCACCTAGGTCAGTTAGGATTTACTATAGAACAGTGTGAAAGCACATGTAAAATGATTTTTGCATTGTTAACTCAAAAAGCTCAGGAATTGGTACAATGACCACCCCCCTCAATCAGGTGCATATGCATGAGCTGCATATGCAGGCCAACAGTACAGCGCATTCATGTATTCCCAAGAATCTTAACATCTGCTTTAAATGTGTGAAATTGAGGATATACCACAACCACCAATGATATTTAAAAGGATATAAACTACTGGTCAATCTCAAGGAATTAATGAATGCCAAAAAAAAAATAGAAAAATACTAGTATGACCAGTATATTGCTGACAAGAACTGTTACACTTGGTAATTATTATGTGAACTAAGAAACTAGCCAGTATTTCTTTTCGAAAACATGTACAGATGTAATACTGAGAAGTGATTACATACGTAATTTTTTTCCCCACAAAAATGATGACCTTATCTTTTGGTTTCATAGCATCAATGAAGTCTTGCAAAAAAGCTCTTTTTTCCTCCTCAGTGATAACAACAACTCTCTGTTCTACTGTATTTACTGCCTGTTAAACAGTGAAAAGAATGTTAAGAACAAACAGGCCAGAATAATATTTTTCCTGTCAATTCCCATATTATGTTATAAAACTAGTAATATGATGTTATGAAAAAATATTTTAAAACCAAACTATATATCAGTTTGAAGTCCAAATAATGCAGACTTATTTGTTGTTTTCTGGGTTGCTTTAGGTTAACAGCAAAATTTATCTTTAAGCAGTCTGCGAAAACATACATTTGCAGAGATTGAGGGCACAGATTAGCAGACTAGTGAAACAAAATAAACACTCCTAATATTAGTGAAAAATGAGATTGAAGTACTTCAATCTGAGTATATTTTTTCTTAATCCAAACTAAAGTTGGAACAATGCCAGCCTTACTTGAAAGGATAAGCATTTAAAGATTCTGCATTTAATTTGTCCAATTCTTTCAACAACAGGTCATTTATTAAAAAAAAAAAAAAAACAAAAAAAACCCCTATTCCATTATATTTGAAGGTTGCTTTTGATAAGAACGGTTGGACTTGATGATCTGGTGGGTCTCTTCCAATCTGGTTGTTCTATTATTCTAATGTCTCAGGTATACTACATCAAGCAGTATAAAGGCCTACATGTTCTCATGGCACTGTATCATAACCCCGTGGCAAGGGTTGGAAAAAAAAAAATCTATCAAGTACATCGAAACAGTCTCTCTCCACATGGGAAGTCTTCCCCCTGCCACTAGAGGTCACCTCTTCAATTAAAAGAAGCTCTTATAAAATAGATGAATACATTAGACGACAGCTGCAATGGCAGTTGGTATCTTTCACATAACAATCCTCTGTCTTTGACAAATAGTGCCTTTTGACAAAATCTTAGTTCTAAATAGAACAGATAAAAAGCACAGGTTCCTCCTATTTTTACCTAAAAGAGTACAGGATACTAAGTTTCCTTGTTCCCTATCACTAAAAGAAGTGGAACCGAAAGGGAAAATTCCATATTTTAAGAACTAAACTCAAAGCAATCTCTGGACCAGGATGCAGATATCTTGGAAGAACTTCTATTTCTGTGAATTTTGCTGGTACCGAAGTCAAATACATGTAGCTGCACAAGCACAAGTATACTATACATCTACACCTAAGAAGTTTAGAATTTGACAGACAGTTCTCACTGTAATCTATGTTTCTGCTCTAGACAGGTGACTTCCAGGAATTTAGTAGAGCTTCTACTCTTTTAGAGAAAGCAGCAGTTAAGAAGGCAGGAGTTAAGAAACATACACCCAAATAAGGAGCCATATGGATTGAAAAGAAGTGAGAAACAAGAACTTGCAGAACAGAAGGAAGGCTGCAAAAACAAAGGTTCAGGCAAGAACACATGCTGCTACAAAGCGCAATATTCAAGCTCCAATTTCATTCATTGATGCTTGCAACATCTTCTACTGAAAATCTAGCACATCAAGATCTTGCCACAGAAATATTAGAGAAAAATTATTTTCTACTTTTTTTCTTTTAGTTCTCTCTAAACTTTTAATGAAGTTTTTAAAGAATAATATGGAGCTGTTTTGAAAGTTTGGATTGATTTTGAAAGTTGCATGCATTTATTTACATATAGTTACAAGCAAAGTATTTTCTGGTTTAACTGTAGGTTCTTCTCCAAAAGAGAAAACAAAAACCAGAACAACTTACTGCTAAGTCAAGAGTGTCAACGTATACAATCATAGGATTTTTCAAATAGGATTTTGCTAGGCGACGAACACCATCAGGCCAAGTAGCACTAAACAGAAAGTGAAGAGAAAAACATACACATAAGAAAAGAGTGTAAAATCTCCAATTCATTAACTTCACCATATTCTTCTTTCTTTTCTTTCTAGAACACCAGTAAACACTTGAGTATGCAATAGCAATAACGAGCTTATATAATATTCATAAATAATTTTAAGACATTATTAAACAGTGCTCAAGCTTTAAAGATAATTTCCTAGGTTAACAGTACAGGTAACACTTTCTAATGAAACCAAAATAGAGTTTAATAGTTCAATGGTACTCCAAAAGCAAGGTTCTAGTTTGGTTTTCTCTCTAAAACTGTTTCAATGCAAAATACAGTAACAAAAATTATTGTTGGGATATTCTATCATTAAGCTCCCCAAAGCTTCGTAATTTCCAAATTAATTGAAGTACAGACTAGCAAAGACACTGATCAGAAGGTTTAGGATACACATTTGGTCCCAGGTAGAAAAATGGAAGCTGGCATTTGAAATGGATATTGCAAATTCTAGCATCCTCAGGACACCTTTCTTGTTGGTAAGAACTTGGTTGTTTTTGTAATTGATGCAAAGCATCGGGGGATGGGGGTTGGGGAGAAGAAATGAAAATAGAATTGTTAAGTGACTTATTAGGACTAAACAGAATTAGGAAGAAAACTGGTGCCATTCTCATTTCAGTTCAGAGTAGAACTTTTATTTAAACTGACGTGTTTAGTTTGAAATTAGCTTCTTGAATTACCGTACGTTCACAGTGTTAAAGTACTGAGTATACTTATGTTTACACACCTCGTCATAACAGTTTGTCTGTCAGGCCGCACATCTATTAGGATCTTCATTATCTGAGGTTCAAATCCCATATCCAACATTCTGTCAGCTTCATCTAAAACCTGCTCAGAACAAGGTTATTTATTGTGTCTTGGTCCTTAGACACGCATTTCAGCAAGGTGTTACACAGCAGACCATTTTAATGGTAATAATTTTAATTGCACAACCAACTCCATAATATGTGTATTTTTTCCAAATGCCTAATACCCAGGTGCTGATTTGTAGGATAATCTTCCCAAAACTGACATAATCCTAGATTTCTGGTTATCTACACATATTTAGTTGTTTGTTAATATTATTCATTTAAGTTCTATTTCTTGGCAAGGAATTGTTACAAGCCAGTTCTTCATATGAAAATTATTTTCTTTCCTCTGTTTTAAAGTAGTTATTGTTAAGCTGTACACAAGGACTTCTCCAATCTTCACATGACAAGCATTATAAACAATCAAAAGGTCATATATGATAGAATTTCCCAGACTTTCTTCTGAAGTTGTGAAGAACAGCAGCCTATCTTGAATACATGGTTTCCTAAATATCTGAATCAAGACTATAACTAACTTGATGGTTCTGACAGGCAAGAAGATAAATTCCCTACCTTCAATTCACCTTCAGTGCAGCATATACTCAAATGTAATTAACTCTAACAGAGTCTGGGTTTTTATTTGTTCAGGTTTTGTTTGTTTTTTAAACAAACAATTGTATCCCAGTCCCTGATGCTGGAAGTCAGTTGGGAAACAATTATACTATATTGGCAAATAATACTCAGTGCAACTTTGGGTGCATTCACAAGACTCTTCAATATCTTTAAAACTGTAAATGAAGATCTTCAATGAAAAATGTCCTTCATCCAAGGTGTTAAAGCTGAAATCTAATATCCCTGTATTTTCTCTGCAAGATTAAATTATTTGTTGGCTGCAAATTGACAATGAAGCTGTGGAAAAATATATACTAACATTAAAAAAACCCTAGAATTTTAGATGTCCAGCTTTTCATATCAAACCTAAAGCAGCACAGCATTTCCAGGAAGTCTGAAGCATGAGACATTAACCGCTTTGAAACCAGTGCAAGGACCATGTTTTGCAATCTTCTAAAGATATTTAACTGCTGGTGGTACAACAACAAATGGCTTTCTCCTGCTTTGCATCACTGTATTTTTCAATCTGATAGCTATTTCTTTTTAGCAATGTTATCCTATTGCATATCTTGCCTAAACTGAAACATCTGATTTTGGTTGCATACACATTCTTTGCTTTACAAAGCTGTGTGTGCTTGTAGTATGACCATACTTCAACTTGGTAGAGAAAGATTACTAATATTCTTATTGCTCTCCAAAAGCAACTTTATAGGCCTTTTCACCTCCTGCCGAGCAATCACATGTTACTTTTCTACACTAGACTACTTTCCTGTCTTCCAATAATATTCTTTTTTTTTCCATAAGTCCAGATTTCTAATTATGCTAGACCAGCATTGGCCTTGCCAGTAAGCTCACAACCATTAACTAGAACTGAAGCTAACTTGTTACAGCATAAAGGATATTTAAACCTTAAAGGGCAGCAGAGGTGGAGACAGAAGAGAAAAAGCAGACCAAATTGTCAAATTACACAAGTCACCAGTTAAACAGACAACTCAGGAAATAATTCAAATAGATGAAAATATTTTACAAAATGCAATGGCTTCAGGTGTCCAGCACAGCAAAAGGCAAGAGTGAAACAAAGTCATAAGGATTAATAACAGTCTTTATGTGGCTATTTTCCCACGGAGATCAAAAGAAAGTCACTCAAACACTTAAATATCTAATTATTTGCAATTCTGGTGCTTACTGCACAAGTTCTTATTAGATCTTGAGTCATTGGTAACCTTTAAAAGAAAGGACAACTTGGGAAAAGCATTTCATCCATTAATAACTCTTCTTGACAAAATTAACTTTAAAAGGGCAAACATTATTATTATAATGATTTAGCACCTTCAAAATTCTTACTATGTTAGAAGGCTATTTTGGTTTCTTTTCTAGGGATTATACCACATCTGCAAGGTAATTACAGTAAGCACAAACCACCTCTCCAACATAAACCTCAGTGTTGAGATGTATTGTAATTAAGATTCAAAAAGTTTAAAGAAAAGTTCATTAAAGCTTAAGTTCACATTAAGCCAACCATTTCCCAGCTGGTGCATTACTCATTCCATATCAGCTACTTGCCAAGTACGTTATGCTCCTCAAATTTATGAAGTTGCTCATTTGAAGATCATGCAGTCTGCCGGGAGTAGCGATAACAATATCCACACCTTTGGTAACCACGTCTATCTGTCCTTTTCGGTCCCCACCACCATATATGCAAATACTGAAAACAAAAATGTTTTACAGAAGCAGTGTATTAAGGTTCAACTAAAGTCAACCTTTTTCAAATAAATGTCAGCATGTTAATTGATCTGGTATTACCAAGAGGAAGGAATATAGTACCTGCAACTGACTGTAACACGGTATGTGAAGGACTTCACACTGAATGCTTCTCCCTCAATAGCTAAGCAATAGCTTTCTGTTGAAGTTGCAATGAAAGTAATCAAGAAAGAAAGGCAGGCATCTCTTAAGCTGTGAGTATGTTTTGGGTTGTACTGAAAATATTCACACCAAAACCCGATGAGCTTATGAAAGGATGCATGATTTTCTAAATAGTACCATCAAAATTCACATTTTTCTATTAAAACAATCAATGCACTCGATCAGGTATTAGGCTTATACACAACACGCTCTGTAAAACTCCTTGGTATATTTAGGAAGAAAGCAGAACGTACATTTCAGTATTTGATGAATACAAAACTAATTCTGAATGCTATACAAAGTTACCAGACAGTAATTAAGTTTTGGAGTACAGTCACGTTGGTTTAGTAGTTTAAATGAAGACCTACACTCAGCAAGTTTGTGGATGATACCACATCAGGGAAACAGAGGATACACTTGAGGGCTAGGCTGCTAACCCTAGTACCACAAAAGACTAGAGAAATGGGCTGACAGGAACCTGGTGAAATTCAACAGAACTAGAGATGGGGATGGAAATACCCCATGGCTGAGGACCAACATGCTAGAAGATGGCTTTGCATAAAAGACTGGAGTGGGCAATAAACTGAATATTATTCAGCAGTGTCACCCTACAGAAAAGAAAGCCAGCCTTGGACTGCAGACAAGGAAGCCAGCAGGTTGAGAAAATTTGTTACTCCCCTTTAT
The DNA here is from genome assembly GCA_033558105.1 of Coccyzus lansbergi. Taxonomy (NCBI): domain Eukaryota; kingdom Metazoa; phylum Chordata; class Aves; order Cuculiformes; family Coccyzidae; genus Coccyzus; species Coccyzus lansbergi. Next base: position 409,859 of record JAUMJK010000740.1, on the reverse strand, counting down.
TCAACTCTTGTGAGACCACAACTCAGTCAGTTTTTGTACACTCTGCCTCTATTACAAGATAGACGTATTCATACCACAGTATGTCCAACAGGCTGCTGCCAAATTGGTCAAGAGGATGGAGTGCATGACATGAGAAGTCGGTAACGAGGTTTGTTCAGTCTGAACAGAAGGCAAAGAGAAAGATCTTATTACTGTCTACAGCTGCTTAACAGCAAGGTGGCATGAAGACACAGGCAGGCTCTACTCAGCTGTCCACACAGAAGTAGCAACAAAGCTACAATACAGAGAACTCTGACTATGTAAGAAATGGTTTTTCACCCTAAGAGTAGTCAAAGCAGGCATTTGAAAAAACTGAGAAAAATGCAAACTCTGCATTTAATGCCTTCCCCTCCCCTCTGAAAAAATGCAATTATTTTAGCAGGTGAATTAAGCCACACATGATAGGACAAAAAAATTACTTAACCAGCAAGTGAGAAGTAGGATTACCTTTTTATTCCTTTGTATGTGTACTTCAAACATTCTGCTTCTACTTGAAGCGCCAGTTCTCGAGTGGGAGCAAGGACTAACATTCCTGGCCCTCCACGCTGATCTTTGGATCTGCAATAAACCATCTTTAGAATGCAGGTAATATGGCCTGGACAAAGTCCATCATATCTGACATTAAATATTTTTATACTGTTCCGTATACTGCTACTAGTGTAATCTGTGGTTGAAAGAGGGGTAGTTATTCCACCAAGTTTACCTTTTTTTCCCCCCACCCAATATATGATTTATTACCACCTTTACTAGAAAACCATTACATGGCAGGTGGGGGTAAATATCCATAGTTGAACAAGTTGGAAAAGTAAGTAGTTCTTACATTGGTTGTGAAGTCAAGTGAATGAATCCAGGCATCAGGTATGCTAACGTCTTCCCGGTACCAGTCTGTGCTATACCAATAAGATCAATTCCTTGGAGTATGATCGGCCAGGCCTGGGACTAATATAAAACAACAAATACTTAAAACAATTTTTTCTCTTAAGCTTTAATTGAAGAGTCATTAAAACTGAAGCAGTACCTGAATCGGTGTAGGTTTTTGAAAACCAATTTTTCTTATATTATCCATTATATCAGGATAATGCTCAAATACATCTTCAAATTTACAAACAGGATTGGGAATACTGCGCTTGTCACCTTCTTTTAAGTCATCACAAATGATATTATTGTTTTCTTTCCTGTAGAGGATTAAAAGAAGTACAATTGCTTTAAAGGGTCATTATCTGAAAAAATAAGGCTAACACAAAAGACTGTCTGTTTTTGGTTTTTTTTGGGTTTTTTTGTTTTTTTTTTTTTAAAAAAAAAAAAAGCCGTCTCTTGGAACAAAAAGCCCAAACAATTTCAGGTCTTGAATGAGACAACTATTCTTCTAATTTTCAAGAACAGCTTACTATAGAAACACTCACCTTAAAGAAACTCTTCTTTCTTAAGAATGAAGTTATATACGGATGTTAACATGAACTATAGTCCTGTCATATCATACTCCATTAAAAATGAACTAAACAAGATTTGTAACCTAAAGCCAACCTAGAACTCGCAGGAATGGATTAGACTTCTCTGTCAGAATCCTATATTCCGGCAAAAGCCTTCCCAAAATATTTTCACAGCAGCTCCCTGGATCCTCTAGAAAATACTAGCAGTATTTTAGTGTAGAAAAAATGTTTTAAGAAGTTTTGAAAAAAATATGCGGTCAATAAGTCAAACTTAAAAAAAAAAAACCCCATGTAAACCACAAACAAAATCGAAACCACAACAACATATACAAAAAACTACATAAAAACAGAAGTTTTGAGGCTATCTGTAATTAAGAAGTATTAATATGCATAGGCACTTTATCTTCATTCCAGTCTTGCTCTCTTCTGAAGATCCCACTCAACAAACAGTATTACTTTGAGCAGGGTGTTGGCTAGGAAGTCTGGGTAATTCAAACTCTCCTCATTTTACAAAAATATGCCCCCCCTCCACTTACTGTCTTTTTTTTCCCCTTGAAGCAACAGATTAGATGGAAGATAAATTCCTTTGTCACATAATTGTTATTCCTAAATGCACGTTCTGAACCTACAGAACAACGTTCTGTTTCTTTTGACTAGCGCCAACCATAACACGTACATATACTTCAAGGAAACGCGTGTAAATTCCATGCTACACTCACTGCAGTGAGTTCTGTCTGGTGGGCATGCAAAAGAAAAAAATAGAGAGCATGCAAAAAGAAAAGTAATAAAAGGTACTGCTTCTCATTCACTGACTTCCTTAGAACTACTGAAAAGGACTGAAATTATTACCAGATCCTGAACAGAATCATGTGAAACAGATGATCTTGCAAAGTAAGGATGCAGACTGCTGGATCAAAATGAATCAATACAGTTAACTGAGGCAGGTACTCACCAGGACACACTTGTAAAGACAAGACAGAGAGAGAGAAAAAGACAACAGTAATAGAGGTTGAAATTTGCACTGAACACAGGATTTGACTAGAATATATGGAAAAAAAAATTGGAAACTAAGAGGTAGTCAACATGTGAAAAATAATATTTGGAAGGACCTAGAAAACATAAACATGCTGTCTCATGAAATGCAAAGAAACAGTCAAAAGTCAATGAACTGTCTTGATTTTTTTCCCTTCATAAAGTCACACAGGTAAAATACTTTTGGTGAAGCAGTTAATCGCCAAAGTTAAATTTCCAAGCAACTAATAAACCTCATGTGATGGTTATTGTTTAATCCTTAGAAAGAATTCCTAAGATCTAAGTTATTACAAGACCCCAACATTGATGCTTCTGCCTCAGTACTTCATCTTCTGCTTTCTGGGCTTTATACGTCAATAGTTACTTTTGCCAAGCAGATGATTACTTGTAGAAATGATCTTACCGCCACAGTTCCACTTCCTCCTGTGACATCGATGCAGTCCTTGATGATTCTTTATAGAAGTTTTTCTCAACTGGAGGCAAGCCTTAAACAATTAGGAAATGTAAACTTGAGTCAGTACAAAGTGCTACAGATTCAGTATTAAAGTGCTAAAGCTTAAGATGAAAATGCCCAAACCCAGACTGTGTCTTGTTATTAGGGAGAAATTTCAAAAGCGGTTAAAGACCACTGCTGTATATGTAAAAGATGAAGGCAGGGACAAACACTTAAGTAACTGCAAGAGAACCACTTCCCCACATTTTCAAGTTCTGAAGTAATTTCTACCAACATATGTAGTATAATATTCAACAATTCTCAGATTTTTCTGTGGCCACATACACAACAACAGCATTTTCAAAGGGTGAAGTCAAAACACCAACTGAGTGCTAAGTTTAAGTCTTCACACAGCAACTACAGTGTTGTCCATGACTATGCTGAGAAATACTGACATGGTCACTTCACTGCAAATAGTTAATGAATTTGGACCAGGAAATAAGTCAGTCGCCTCAAAGCAAAACTTAAAAATATTTAAAACTTACCAGCCCACTTCATCGCTTCATACTTAGCTGCATTTTCTCGAAGAGATGCCCAGTCAATCACTGGTTTCATTGGGTTATGTGCAGGTTGGATTACGTCCACGTTTTTTTCTGCAGAGTGAACATCAAAATGGTGCTGTTCGATGGAATCTATTGGAGGGTGGGAGAACCCTCCTCAAATCAAACACCTTGTTTTTGTTTTCTGTTATAAGGCCTCTTTTGTGATTTTGAATACACGAGACATTTAAATAGAAAATTCTTTCCTAGGCCTTAGTCTGGAACATCAGTAAAACCTGTGTAGACCTAATCTTGATACAAAAAAAGCAGTTCACCATTTTTAGCTACTTAAAGCAAGCAATGACAGCTTCTGAAGTGTAGCTCCATCAGCTAGAAACAAGGCTTATTGTGCAGCACTATTTTGAAAAACTTGTAAACCCAGTAGATGTCATGGAGACAAAAGGCTTTAATTTTAGCACCTACAATTCAGCATTCAACACCACCACAAAAAAGTCCCTATGCCTCTTTTTTGACCAGATTAATACTTGTTAAGAAAGAAAAGTTTTACACTGAAGATACAAATGGCAACATAATTATAAATTAGTGGAAAAGCAAGGAAGGCAGGGCAGGGGTGGGGAGAAACAAGCTCACATACTAAGGAAGTGTTAACTGTTTGTAGCCTCTTGAGATATACTCGTCTACCTTGTGGGGCATCTCTAAGATCAAAACTCTGTATTCTAACATTGGAACACAACTCTGATCCCTTCTCCCTCATCAGTGCCTCAGATCAACAACTGTAAGGGATATTCTATGTGCCTAGTAAAGTGAGGCATGATGTGCAGCATCAAATTGTAAATGCTGACTTTGCATTTAAGTTGTAAGAAGCCAGCATTGTACATGCTGTAATGAGTACATGTTTTCTTTATAGGGCAACGAAGCTGGAGAACAAGACTTATGAGGAGCAGCTGAGGGCACTGGTGTTGTTCAGTGTGGTAAAATGATGGCCCAGGAGAGACCCTATCACTGTCTACAACAACCTGAAAGGAGGTTGTAGTGAGGTGGGTGTTGGTTTCTTCTCCCATGTGATGAGATGGGGAATACGGCCATAGGATGAGAGGGAATAGCCTCAAGTTGTGCCAGGGGAGATGCAAATAAGACATCTGGAAAAAATTCTTCACCAAAAAGGGTTATCAAGCACTGTCAGAGGCTGCTGGAGGTGGTTGAGCCCCGATCCCTGGAGGTATTCAAAAGATAGGTAGATGAAGTGCTCAGGAATACAGTTTAGTAGTGCACAGGTACAGCTGGACTCGATGATCTCAAAGGTCTTTTCCAAACAAGCAATTCTATGATAGATTTAATTTATTGAATTTTAATACCACACAAGTACTACATCAAAACTTAAACTAGAACTGATATTTCTGTTTTGGGAGAATCAGACTGATAATGCAAGAACCAAGTACTGTAACATTCTGCACTCTTTAAAATTGTTAAAAACACACTGGAACAGATTTTCAAAAAAAATCTGGCAGTTTAAGCCATGGAAAACTGAGAAAGGAGGACATCTAGATATTTCTGTTTCAGAAGGTTATACCATTGTCCAAGAACAAGGTTAAAGTTAAGTCATTTGGGTAAAATACTAAATAGAAAACCACTCCACCAAACTAGAAATATATGGAAAAAACAATCCACAGACTTTGTCCCAGAAAGTACATTTCTTACCTTTCTCAGTCACACTTCTAACGTAGTTTCGTCCAGAACTTGCAAGAGCATCATCAATCAACATCTTGGCTTTATTTTGCACAGCAACACTGCCAAAAATCTTCACTTCAGATTCATAGTTTCCTTTTATAACCTATTTTCATAAAACCTTACTGAGTTTTTAAATACTCTCATGATAAGCATTATATATTGAATATATACTGAATATATACTGAAAACAGACTTGGAATTTGTTTCTGAATTTGAACTTATCGGGTAAAGACCTTTTAGTTCCTTACCTAAAATAAAGGGAAATTAATGCATCCTTAAGGAAAAAAAAAGTCAGTAAGCTTTTCCTACTTCCATATACCATTCAAGTTACACCTGCAGTTCCACTTCCTTTTTAACAATTCTTGTAAAAGAGTCTAATTATTATAGTCATTTAACACCCTTCAACTTGCTGCAGTAACTGCGGTATATGTGGAAGCAAATCAAATACGCAACAAACAGATTCCAGGCCTGGACAAAACATAGCACATAGTACCTTTATCCTGGAACCTGAAGAATCCTCAAGTTCTCGTATTTTAGTTCCACCTCGACCTGTTTTAACGATACACCACAGGTATTACATAGATTTAGGCCAAACAGTCAAAACCTACATGTAGTACCCATAGGTACTTTGTTCGTGACCAAAACCGAAGACTTTCATGAGTGCAGGAATCCATAAATAAAACAACCTGGGACATCAAACTGTTAGAAAATCCAGGTAGCTTTTTCAGCAAGCAACTAGATGCAAGGCGTGCAATGTATGTGTGGGTAAGATGCCTCAGCTGAAGAGACAGAGCAACAAAACCAGCTCAGAAAAGAAACCCTTCTGATACTGAAAATGCCAGTTAATAAACTCTCTAAGACTAGTTTTGGAGCTTTAGAAAGCAATCACGCCTAGGCAACACAATGGAGTGTTCTCCATCAGTCACGTGCAGCGAGACAAGAGCTGACTACAGAATATATTCCCCACTTACATGCATATGTATAAATTTTCCCAGAAATCTTATGCATATTCTGTTACTTCCCAAGGACTAATTTTGATGTGAATATGAACGTCACAACAGTCAAATCTCTTGCTAATTTGGAGCTGGCTCCAGCTCTGCCTGACCTTGCATTTGTGGTAATGAGAGACTCCAAACAGGGGTGATTATAGAAGATGCCTCTGTTCAGCACAGATCATACTTAACAGAAGATGTTATCATCTTCAAAGAGTGAATAGTGTCTGGAAAAACACTTTCTGAAAGAAACTATGCTATTAAGAGGGACATTCAGTCTAATTTCCAAAGCACACTATTATTTAGATGAAACTTAACTCTAGGTTAGACAAAAAATATCCCACTCGCTGTAATAATAACTATGTCTTGTACATCTTCCTTGAAGCAACCAGGAAGGGGTCTGAGCTCACTTAGAGCCTGCTGGCCATAAGAAACAGACAACAACCCTATCACAGAATAATTTGGGTTGGAAGAGACCTTAAAGACCATGCAGTTCCAACACCCCTGAGGTGGGCAGGGGCATCCCACTAGACCAGGCTGTCCAAGGCCTCACTTCAGGGAGGAAAAAAGCTCAACTACACCACGAGGGGAGCTCTGCTCTTCAGGCCTTCCTCTGCAAATCCCTCTGGCCACCCTGAGGAAAGAGGCTGGAGGCATGAGGGGCTGGAATCTCCCTGAGGCACAAACCCCAAGGCCGGGACCTCTCTTTCTGCCCCTCAGAGGGCCAAAGACCCCGTGTGGTGGCGGGGCAGCTGCTGTCACCTATGAGAACTCCTGTCAGGGCCGAATCGAGGCGGAAGCAGAGCGGGGAGATGGCGTCCCTGGGCCGCCCCTCGAAGGACCTGGCCGCCACACGGGGCTCTCGCTCCCCCCCTCGCAGCCTGGCGCTCCCTCGCCCCCGCCTCTGCGGAGGGGCGGCCGGGGGTGGCCGCGGTCGCCAGGCGGCGGCAGTGGGGACAGGAGATGCCGTGCGGCTGGGCGAGCGGTCGCCCTCATCGCCGCTCGACTCCCAGTCGGACATGGCAACTACTGCTTAACCGCCCGCGTGAGGCGTTTGGCGCGCTCGGGCCACTCGCTCGGCAGTGATTGGCCAAGGCGGGCCACTCGCTCGGCGGTGATTGGTCGAGGCGGGCCCTTCGCCCGGCGGTGATTGGCTGACTCGACAAGGCGGAGGGCTGGGGATTGGGGGTCCGCAGGGTCCTAAGTCCCGCCTTTCGCTTCTGGGGTTCGGACGGGACGGAGGTGTTGTAGGGCGGAAGTGTCCTGAGTGCGTGGGAAGAATCGGTTCACCCAGTGATTTCATGGATTCATAGAACGGTTTGGGTAGGAAGGGACCTTGAAGCCCTTCCAGTTCCACCTCTGCCACGGGCACGGACACCTCCCACCAGCCCAGGCTGCCCAAGGCCCTATCCAGCTTTGCTTTGAATGCCTCCAGGGATGGGACAGCCACAGCTTCCCTGGGCAACCTGGGCCAGTGTCTCACCACTATCATCGGGAAGAATTTCTTCCTAGTGTCTAATCTTAAGTATTCCTCCTTCCAATTTGAAGCCATTCCTCCTCGTCCTGCCACTACATGCCCTTAGTGGGTGTTGTGCTGATACATTGCAGTCTGAATTTTTTAAAACAAATCTTAATATTTAGTCTCAAACTAAGAACTAATGATGCTTTAATGATGATTTTATTATGGTTAAATATACTGAAGCTGAGACAATGTTGGAGACTGACTCACAGAAGGGCTGAGGTTGAAGGAACCTCTGGCAGTGATCCTTGTCCAGTCTCCTGTTCAAGTGGGGTCACCAAGACCCAGTTTACCAGGACTGTGCCCAGGCAGCTTCTGAACATCTCTGCAGGGTGGAGACTCCACAGCCTCGCAGAGTAATGTGTGCCAGTGCTTGGCATCCTCACAGTAAAAAAATAGAAAAAAATAATACCTAAGGAAAAGCTACACACACACTCTCTCTCTTGCACACACAATTAGGTTGAAAATCTGCTACATGAGGGTTTATATTTTACTTTTAAGCATGGTCCCGCACTCCTGTTGTACAGAGCCGAAGGGCAAACTTTTCTGCATGTATCTTTATGGATGCATGTTACTATCTGTACCATTGGGACCTGCAAGGTAACTCTGCAGGAAAAAAAATTCATACTGGTGTCTTCTGACCCTTCCTTACTGTCTCGATGTACACATAAAGCTAGATATCCAGCTTTAGCACAAAGAGAGCATGCTTACACCTTTGCCTTTTCTCCTGACCTGTTTTTATTCTTAGGCAGAGCTTGGCTGGAAAACATGGAAAACATGCCTTTCTAGGGAATGCATCTTTACATTTCAATACCTAAGATTACATTCTTGAGAGAGTTAGGAGGTCATCTGTACATGAAAAATTTTACCATGATTTTTAAGTCTCCAAAAAGGCAGTGATTTCACCACAAAAATAAGTTCACTCTATTTCATAGAATCATAGAATAACCAGGTCGGAAAGGACCCACCAGATCAAGTCCAACCATTCCTATCAAACACTAAACCATGTCCCTCAGCATCTCATCCACCTGTGCCTTAAACACCTCCAGGGAAGGTGAATCAGCCACCTCCCTGGGCAACCTGTTCCAATGCCCAATGACCCTTTCCGTGAATTTTTTTTTTCTGATGTCCAGCCTGAAACTCCCCTGGTGGAGCTTGAGGCCATTCCTTCTTGTCCTGTCCCCTGTCACTTGGGAGAAGAAGCCAGCTCCCTGCTCTCCACATCCTCCTTTCAGGTAGCTGTAGAGAGCAATGAGGTCTCCCCTCAGCCTCCTCTTCTCCAGGCTAAACACCCCCAGCTCTCTCAGCCATTCTTCATAAGGCCTGTTCTCCAGCCCCTTCACCAGTTTCATTGTTCTTCTCTGGTCTCACTTCAGAGAAGATTTGATACTTTATACTTGAATACTAAAGTTTATCTTCAACAGGACTGCATGGAGAACCAGGTGAGGAAAGAAGGCTTGGTGCAGCAGCATTCCAGAGCTACTTCCATGATTCAGCAGGAGAAAGGGCTTCACTTAGGCCTCCAGTTAAACTGAAGTAGCAGATTGGCGTGCCCTTAGGAATCATGCTCCTTGCACAAACCCCTGATTGTCAATCCTGAATTAATTCCCTTTTATTTAATAGGGAAGGCAATAATAATATCCAAATTAATTTTCATAGAAGTGCTGTAACTCCTTAAGCTAAGTAAACTCGGAGGTAAAGTTACCAGAAACTGAGTATATCAGAGCAGTTTATGCACATTTTATCCTAGTAAACTTCCCAAGTGGCATTCTTTTGCATTAAAAAAAAATTGCAAAACTTCAAAAGAAAGACCATGAGCAAGTTTAAATTTTTTCTGGCTGATATGTGCTTACACTATACAATTGTTTATGTAAGGGGAAAAAAAAACCCAGTAAGCATGGTACTTTTCAAATCATTTTTATTAACAACCATATGGATTCAACTTTGTCAAGAAGTTACAATTAACATTATAATGTACTGGCTAATGTCATTGCAGTGTCAGTGGAAGCAGCCTTCGTGCTTTTTAAGCTTGTTATGAAACTTTTTTTAGCTTTCAAAGTAAAAAATGCTTCCACTAGCAGATTATAATGAATATGTTTGGAATTATCCTATATGTGGTCACAGCTGAATGAATGGCCACATTTGCATCCAGATGAATGAACAGGAAAATGTTACAAGCTTCCACTGACGCTGCAGGAGACAATTCTTATTTCAAAAACCAATTAACTTTTTTTTTTAGACAGTGACAGCACTTTGTGTGATGTTGTAATCCATTTGAATTAAGTCGATTAACACACTTGAAAAAAAATGTGAAGCAGAAATATCTGGGGCAAATTCTTTTCTGACCTGTATTTCATCCAAACCTAATGAATCCAAAAGGATTGTATGACATATGAGTCAGGATAAAAGTTGGCCCAGAGAGGCAAGTTCATTCCTGGTATAGGTGGGTTCAGTTCCTTTAAGGTCAGTGGAACTGAACCTGATTATCCCAGTGGAGGCTGAACTTCACCCAGTTGGGCAGCGAATTCATTGAAGTCAGTGAAGCCATCCAAGGATGAATTTAGCCTCAGGTATTTAAACCCTTTTTTCCATTCCTTTGCTGTTATATTTTCTTTTCCCGCTTACTCCTGTTTTCTGATTATTCTCCTTTTTTCTGTGCTTTTTAAAAATGTCCCTTCTCTTCTTCTCTTTTTGTGCGTTATTTTTTGTATAGTCAATGTGACATGGGTAAGTTCAGCTAAGTATTAGTTTCCTCAGGAAATAACTGGAATATTACCATTTTCACTTTAAACAGATGCCCAAAAATAAGGATTTGAATCTGAGCTCCTGATTCAAGAAAAATTCTTGAATTCCATAAAATGAATGAATTCCGTAGAATTTTTGCTTGAATAAAGATTGCAGGTCCCAATCCAGAAATACTACTGTACATCAGATGTTCTACTATACATCAGCAATTCAATATGATTTGACTTATCACAGAAGAGCAGGTGAATTACTCATCACCATACTATAATGAGAGCAGTCACTCTAAGTAGGATTATCTCAGAAACACATGGAACAACCGTGGGCACTGTGAATAAAAGTGTATGATCTTTGCAATCTTGAACCCTAGGCTAAAACACTATATTCATATTTAAATAAAAAGTATAGATCATATAAGCCAGGAGCAAATACAGATTTTTAAACAAATAATAATAATAATAATCAAAACTATTCTTTTCAGTTCTCTCTTCAGTCAGGTACAAGAAACATGCTGATCAGAAAACAGTTACCAATTCCTGAAGCTCTTACTTAAGTTCAAATTCTTTCTTCAACAATCCTCAACTGGACTGTAAATCAGAAAAAAAAAATTCTCATTTGTCCGTACTCATGAGCAGTTTGCATTAGCTGTCATGAGCTGGACTTTAATAAGCAGCACAGGACAAGACCTGGAAAGCTAAACAGCTCCTTCTTTTGTGAACCCAATGAATGACTGTCAGTCATGACACTGTCTTTAAAGAGAGAGCACAGAAACAGGAAACTCCTCATGAAGAAATATGAGCAAAGCTTATAAAAATCCGAACAAACAGTTCTTCTTCTCCAGAATTTTGTATATTCATTACTCTTTCTATTTCCTATCAATATTATGTTAAAAAATTACTATATGATAAGACTTGCAGCTACAAAAATAATAATGGTGAGCATGACAGAAAAAAAAAATTAGGATTTTAAACTGTAATTTGAAAAGATATCTTCTGGATTTATCAGTACTTTGTAAAGACATTAACATTTTTATACATAATTTATAGAACTCATTCTTCTGTGCACAAAACTGTATTAAATAAATTAACTTAAAATTAGAAGGACTCAAGCATGTTATTTAAGGCAAAAATACCAAGTTTCCATGAGATAAATTTTCAGCAAAACCCAAGGCTCTGTTTCTGTACGGAATCTGTACAGGCAGGGCTAATGCTCAGTTCTCCCATTGATGCCTCCCAGGTTCAATAGGGGTGCAACCGTCTGCTCATGCAGATGATGGTTTAAAAGTGGAGTCCGATACATGATGCCTTGATTTTTCGATCTTGTCAGGGAGGGAACTTTTGTTACTGACATGCAGGTGCCATGGGCCTGATCTTTTTCTCTCCTGACCCGAACCTAAGCACAGGTTTATGTTTAGGCTAGCAGGAGGCTTCGTATGAAAGGCAAGAAAGGCACCATAAACAATTAGGAAAAGGAAATAAAAGCCTAAAAAAACCTTTGTGAGGTTTTAAATTTTAGATAGCACTTTAAACTTACGGATCTATCTGGATAAATCGCAGACATTCAAATAAGTTAATAGTTAAATGAACTGAGGTGTGGGAAAAAACCTACTTATCCTCACAAAACTGCTGTTCTAATCAGGCTTTAGTATGATCAGACTGCACATAAAAGAAAAGAGGAAAGATTGAACGCGGTAAATTATATAGCAAATCAGTGGTGAAGAAATTGTGCTTTAGGGTGTCTTTCAGGATTTAACAGGTGAAATTTGCTCTGGCGTAAGCCATGGAACACAGTGTACCATCTGTGGACCCCATATAACTACGCAATATATACATTCCACAGTTTGCCTGTACTTTCACATAATAAGGTTATCATGAAACATCCAGGAATACTTCTGTAAAGGAAATACGGAAGCAGAAATGACAATGGTTTCATAGTAAACAGATCAAGTCCTTCACAATACAATCTACAGCATTTAGCCATGGTTAAGACCAGAGTGATGCTTTTGATGTACATAATAAGTTCCCGGCAGGTCTGGGCCTTGAGAAAACACTGCCCTGAGTAAGCTGGCACTGGCACCCCCGTACATTTGGTGTTCCTTCTTCTAGAGGGAAGCTGAGCCCAAGTCAGGTTGTCTACAAGCCCGTGGTGCAAGTAGGGTATAAATCTGTGGGGAGGCAACACACAGAAACCTCATTCAGCAGGAGGAATGAAAGCCTGTTTAGGTTCTGCAAGGGTGCTTCCAGTGGTGCAGCCTTGCTGGGCACGTGCAGATAGACACTAATACTTCTCCTGCATCTCAGCAGAAGTTAAGTGTAGGTTAGGGTAAGAAACAAAGAGGATGCATCAAGCAGGAATGCTTGGCCTGAAGTAGGCTTTGAATCTGAAAACTCAAGAGGAAGCAGTCTGAAGATCCTCTCTTATGAAATTCACAAGAAATGACTGCAGTTGGGACACAGTCTTGAGCTATAAGAGTGTGACTACTTTTCCCTCACTCCTCCTCACCTTTTATTGAAAAAGAAAACAAACAAAACCAGCCAACCAAACCTCCTCTTGCCTTCAGAATTTTTTTTACTGAAAAGGTGGTCTTCCCTACTTCTATTCCCATTTCTGATTGCCAAGTTGACTTTTTTGTTCTGTTTTGGGTTTTTTTTTTGTTTGTTTGGAAATAGCACTCAGTATCTGTGACTGAGACTAGATTTCAAAAAAATATTTATTTTCCGTGATCATTTTCCTTCCTGCCCATCTAAATCCATATTCTTTTTTCCAACATTCATTGTGTTGTCTTTCTCTCTGTTCCCTGTTATATCCTCTTTAGTTTTACTCTGCATTTCAGTTCCTCATTTTTCTTCCTTTCCCAGCCTCATAAATTGCTGTTATGGTATCAGATTCTGACTGTGAGGAAAATTGCCAGTATTTCTATACAAGGAAATATTGCTTCTATAATAAAGGCAACGCCTGCTTCCTCACCTCACCTACTGCCACCAAGATGGTTCAGATTCACAATACAGCTCCTCAACGAGAATGGAAGATGGAGAGATTCCCCTGAATTTTCAGTGCAGTCACCCAGGTTATCCATTTCTGAGGCCCGCTCTAATCCTTAAGATACAAACTTTTCATTGCAAAATAAAATAAAGTTCTTGTTATAAAGAACGATGGGATAGCGGTGTGTCAGGTACTTTTGCTACAGTATTAAGTCACCAAAAGTTGGATGGATATTAACATACTGTTAACATATAAAACATGTTGGTTTTCCAAGTTAAAAGTAACTGATTACCGATGAGCTCATGTATGTGTCTTGCAACTGGCAGCCATTTCAATCCCATATTACTGGTTTCCTTGGTACCTTGCTAGCAGCTGTAGATATTTTTTTTTGTTGTAAACATAAACTATCATCTAAATCAGGACATTATATATATATATATTTAATTAGTTCAGAAGCAAAGTGCTTTAAACCTTACAATTTTTACTCCTGCCCTGTAGAAACGGCACTAGGTCTAAATGCTCAGATTTTGCTTTTTGATACATCCTGCAGCATTAGCTTTGTAGGCAACTTGTCATTTAAACCTACTGTACTATATAAAGGCTGCTGTACTGTAGGTGTAAATGTGAATGTTAGTCATCACTTAGACATGCATTTTCATGCAACTAGGAGATACGGGCTCATTCAACTGCTTCTCAGATTCATCCTGATTTTTGTGATTTTATCTTATTAAAAAGGCTTTGAAAATAGTTCATGCTATGATATGTATGACTAGAGGAATGACCCAGCCAATGAAGAAAGCCCACAAGCTGTTATTTAAGTTTGACATGGAGTAGATTGAGTGCTTCTGTACCGTCCCCTGCCTTGCAAAGGCTTTGAGATGATCTTGATATTCCAGTCCTTAGAGAGTCAGCAGAGAGGGTTGTTTCCACTAATGGGCGCGAGATGGCTTCAGTAGTCTCTGTTCCTGCCTCTGTCTCCAACTCTTCATCAGTTATAAATAATTTTGACTCCCTCCATTTGGAGTATATGTCTTGGCTACCTCTGGAACCACTGGAGTCACTGCCAGCGATCTGTACATTCAGTTCTTCTGTTGATTGTATAAGGTTTTGTACAGATAAAGATTTTCCTAAATCCATTTGCACCACAGGTTTAACTGAAAGTAAAGATTCCCCTTCTGTATCGAGACTTTTTCTCCATGTGAGATCCTTTGTTGCACTGGGCTGTGCAACTTGTCCATTATCCTTTGATACAACAAGGCAAGCGGTGACATCGGAAATATTTTCCTGTGTGGTTACAGGAATAATATGAACAGGCTCAGGCTTACTGATATGCTTCGCTGATGAGAAAGGTGGTATTTGTAATGTTGTTGGAGTTGCTGGCTTAGTTGCCAGGTTTATTTGGTTTGATGTATTATTAACTGTTGCAGGTCCATCATTTGGCACTTGTGTTGCTTGACTATGCATAGCTGGACTAAAAGCATAGTAAGCCTGACTGCTAAATTCATTTGGTGTCAGTATAAGCTGTAGGCCACGAGGCAGATTGGCACTAGCTGATCTGGATATGCATCCACTAATTTGTGCAGAATTAGACAAATCTTTGCTGTCTGATGGACTCTGGTAATCAGAAGTTTGCTCACACTCAAAAGCTGGCATTTGAAAGGAAGCCAAAGTGAGTGCAGATGCAGATCCTTTTCGCAAAACTTGTTGATAAATATCTAAGAGACAGTCCAGTTTTGACTCAATGGATTGTACCTAGAGCAGGAAAGGAAAAAAGTCAATTAACATTAATTCCAAGTACTAATTTAAAATATTTGGAACCTGAGCAAAGAGGAAACATGATGGTTGAAAAGCGGGAGTATCTTGGTATATGCTATGACTCTTGAAAAATGAGGTTGATAGAAGTTTTGTGGGTTTTTCACAAGCAATCTGATAAAAGGGGAAAAAGTTAGCAACCTGTGATTTTTATTTCTTACTCTTCTGTACATGGGAGACAGTTAAGGTAGTATGATTCTGATAAATTTTATTTCAACATGTACGTGATGCAGATTTAAAAAAAAACCCAACATGTTCAGCCTTTGAAATTGTCAATAAAATACACAAAAGGCATGAGCAATAGAACAAGGCAAAGCAACATAGGTAATCACTCTACCTGTTTCTCCACTTTGACTACACGCCCTAACATACTGAGGTCATCGGTTGTCTCACTCTCTACAGGATTCTTTTCTCTACTTCTTTTATCTGCTGTGATTTGTCCTTTCCCAAGGATTTGGTCAACACTGCAAGAGAAATCAAAAGCTCCAATTATTGTTGCAAACAGTGATAATACGGAAGTGCTTGCTAATCTATACATTAAAAATCAAGATTGTACTACTTCAGAAAAGCTCCTGGGAAAGAAGACAACCAGTTTTATTAAAGAATTAAGGAAAAAAGTAGAGTGCTTTTTAAGCATATGGAGGGTAGCTGATGGTCAGCTGTTATTTTCCACTGGGGCCACAATTCAGCCATCACCTGGGAGAGTCGGAGTGAACCTTACTGAGAGGGTATGAGGAGGTGACCTCTCCAGCACCCTGATGCTACTGTGAAAAGATGTATCAGTGCCCTCAGGTTCCCTGTCCTGACAGCAGCATAGAGTTCTGGG
The DNA here is from genome assembly GCA_033558105.1 of Coccyzus lansbergi. Lineage (NCBI taxonomy): Eukaryota > Metazoa > Chordata > Aves > Cuculiformes > Coccyzidae > Coccyzus > Coccyzus lansbergi. The sequence continues at coordinate 393,764 of JAUMJK010000740.1, read as the reverse complement.
AAGGTTGGTCCATGTGAAGCAGGAGTCTCAGCCCTGATGCTGGTAAGGATACACATGGTGCAATGTCAGGTTTTTTAAATTTAATTATTAGTTTTGAGAATGTAAAACATTAATATGATCCCTCATCCTGCACATTACCAATAGTTCCAGATTTCTTTTACGTGAAAAGAGAATATCTGGGATGGGAGAAAGGCAGTTCTCAATGTTGACTTCATCCTTTTGGCAACCTCCTGGCTAAATTCCTTCTTTATGAATGGACTTTACAGAGAAAAGATTACTTGTTTTACCCTTCAGACTTCCATTTTCTGGGGATAACTTAAGATACATGTTTTTTGCTTTGTTTTCACCCACAATGTAATTTCTGGCTCAGCTGTGTTCACAGAAAGAGAGTCTGGATTGGAAGCACAGATAACAATTTGTACCCAAATATAACACAGGGATGTTCAACATTACCAGTATACATTATGCAGTGGATGACACAAGAAGATGCAGGAATTCTTCTTTCCTTACCGTGATTGAAGACTCTTAATCCTGCATAACATGTCTAGATGACCTGCTGAGTACTGTTCAATGACATCTTTGACATCATATGGACGAAGTGTTTCCTTAAATTTTCTTTTTGCAACATGAAATTTCATAATTCTGCACAGAAAAAGCATTCTACAGATTAATTTTCAACAGTTGTGAAACAATACAATATACTCCATTCTGGTCTATGTTAAAGAGCTTGTGAACCCCAATTAGGGCCAAACTGCTGATACTTGCAATCTGTTGAAATTAAAAATGCAGAGACAATAAATTGGTCTCTTATTCCAAATCCCAGTATTTCATGTTAATATATTCCCTCCATTTGTCTTTGGCAGCTGTAAGACAATGAATGATAAGAAAACCCTAAACATGACTCTCACTCTGTGATAAAAATAGGTTAGTGGTGTTTTAGTGGAATTTAGGAATACCATACTTTTTATAGCTAGGACAGACTATGATAATAGATATGTAGAGTCAGATTAATTATATATAGTGATCCTCTACTGTTTCCTGTACTATACATAAATGTTCTTCCAAATAATGTCAGCCTTCTCCCACAGCACTTGGGCTACTAATATTCCCATTTAAAAATGAGATTGCTTGTCACTGGTATACAGCTTGAAGTATGATTCTGATTATAGAAATTAAAAATGGAAAAGGCCTGTTAGGAGTAGTCCATCACCTCGACAGTTCAGGACTGATCTCCATGCAGTTTTAAACATGTCAGATGATGCACTTTCCTCTTTTACATTGCCAACCAGTTCTACAGGCTGATGGCTTTCAGCATCTTTTGTAATCTGAAGGTCTCTGAAGCTGGGATGCAGATGCTTTTTTTTCTCTTAGCTGTCATATGATGCCAAGATATTCTGTTCTTAATAGCAGCACAGACAAGTTCATGAAATCTAGTTCTTTATTTAGGTTGCGAATAATAAAGGACGTAGCTGACATACAAGAAGTACTTTTTTTTTGTTATTTTCTCTCTGTTTTGCAGGTCACAATTTTTTACTTCACATTCTTGATAAGGTAGAAATGTGAAACTCAGTTAGAACAGCTGAGTGAAAGGATTACTGCCATAATTGAAGACAACTGAATTTACCACAACTGAGTGATTTTACAAGAGAAGAGAAAGAAGACTAATTTTTATTAACAGCCATAGAAGCTTCTTAATTAACATGGACAAAAGTCTTAATTTCTGCTTTGCAGTTTCATAATAGGGTTTTTTTTTTGTTACCAAGGCAGTTTGCTCATAACATTCAGAAGTCAAACACAGGATGAAAAGCGTCACAGCTGTATCTGTGACGTCCAACTGTACTATTTCTGGTTTAGGTATTAGCTCATGTGTTGCCATCTTAATTAGCTTCAGCAGGGTTTGGAACAGACCCATATTGCTTAAATATATGTAATTTTACAAAAACTGTGAAAAAAGAATGGTTATAAAAGATAGGAGTTTTAAAAGACCACAAGTTAATTAAGAAACAAAAACCCTGAATTCTTTCATTGATGGAGCCTAGCAACAGCTTTGCAGTTACTAGATATCTCTCCAAAGTTACTTACCATCAATTTTAAAAAATCAGTTCTCTTTCTACATCTTAAAATAACTATCTAATTGAACTTGATAGGCTTGAACACCCATCCTGAGAGATTACGAGAGCAACGAGGCTGGTGAAGGGGCTGGAGAACAGACCCTATGAGGAGAGCTGGGGTTGTTTAGCCTGGAGAAGAGGAGGCTGAGAGGAGACCTCATTACTCTCTACAAGTACCTGAAAGGTGGTTGTGGAGAGGAGGGAGCTGGCCTCTTCTCCCAAGTGACGGGGGACAGGACGAGAGGGAATGGCCTCAAGCTCCACCAGGGTAGATTTAGGCTGGAGATTAGGAGGAGGTTTTTCACAGAAAGGGTCATTGGGCATTGGAATAGGCTGCCCAGGGAGGTGGTTGATTCACCTTCCCTGGAGGTGTTTAAGGGACGGGCGGATGAGGTATTGAGGGACTTGGTTTAGTGTTGGATAGGAATGGTTGGACTAGAAGATCCGATGGGTCCCTTCCAACCTGGTTGTTCTGTGATTCTGTGATTCTGTGATTATTACAACTACACTGTGCGCATTCAAAGTAGTGAACAAAAACTCGTTTGAGCCTCCTTCATTTGTGCTTCTAGAATAAAAAGTTGACTATTCTGGCATATTCCTGTGTGATAAAAATGACGGGTTCAGTTTTTCGGGCACAGGTGCATAATCTACCCATACAAAAAAGAGGGAGTGAGCTCAAGTGTCTGAAGCACCAGCCCTGAACACAAAGAAAGAAAAGAGCAAACAAACTGCAGCTGCGTCCGTCTTCTCTGGCTACACCACAAGGGGGCAAACAAGACTCATCATAAACCAGCTCAAGTCACCACTGACAACTCTGTTTCTGGTACTCACCAAACAGCAGTAATTGACAGCAAGAATTAACTCAACAGGACAAAGCATGTACTCCTTAAGATTTTTGTTGAAGATTATTTGTATTGATATTGCTGTATGCTGTGTAGTGAGTTGATATTTCATAACTTAAATATAATGTGATAGCTAATACCCGGTTGTAAACCTTCCTGAGGCACAAGTGTGACAATTTTCTGGTGAGAATTAGCCATAAAAAGTAGCCTATTTCAATCATACATTCAGAGAAGAGCAGGAAAAAGTCTTTTGTGTTGAGTTAGACCAATATATCAATGTATTTTGTCTATAGTTAACGTCTAAACTACAGTATCAGCAATCTCTACAGGCCTTGGTAATTTGTAGAAAGTTATGGTTCCAGTACCAACTTTTCTCTTATTGACCTTTAGTGACCAAAAGCAGCATCTGTTTCATTTAACTGTTGTCAAATGCAAGATCAGTGCTGATCTAGAATTACAGTGTTTTTTAATGTGCAGGGTGTGTATATTTCCTGGCATTTTTGTATTTTACTTTCCATTCATGTTGCCCCTTCCAGTATTAAAAAACCTTTCTGCTTGTCACTAGTGCTCTTTATGGAGACTGATACTGAAACAGAACATCTCTAACCCTCTCTGCGGCATTGTTGTAACTCATGTCATTTTTTTAAATCTTGTCAGCCTTGTCACTATCTCAGGAAGTAGAGCTTTGTCCTACAGGGATTCAGGTAAACTTACAAGTGGTTCTTGCCTGAAAGATTAAGAAGCAGGTAGATTGTTTTGCCCATAGCTAGATGAGATGCCCACAAGTTGTTTGCTCACTTACTACATCAGGAAGGCAGATGCGCACAGCTCAGAGTGTGCTGGTTCCACCATCTCTCTACCCTTAGCATGCCAAATAACCCTTCTTCCTGGTAAACTGCAATGCGCAGAAAAGGTCAGGATCCAATATAGAGAGGTCAATAGACAAAGGAGGTTGAGAGATAGTTCTGCTACATGTGGGGTGACTGGGTTAATATTGCCTTCTGTCTTGGGTCTTGACCTAACCAACCCCTTAGGAGCCAGAGACATTATTTTCTCCTAAGCACAGTTCTGTTGTAGCCAAAGACACATCTAAGAACCTTGGCTAGACTCTGAAGACTATCTGCACAGAAGATACATAATGTGTTGAGGTTTACAAGAAACTGAGAACTCTGAAACACCATCACTGAACAAATTCACAATGGCTGCTAAAAATACATTTTAAAGGTGTAGCAGAAAAATTTCAAAGACTAAACGTGAATGGTAAATTATATTTTTCTTCTTTGACAGTTAAATATGTATGACTATTCCACTCTCTGGCTTATCAGCTCAAGAATTCTCAAATTTCATTACATTTAGTGACATTTATTATTTCTTATTAACAACAAATGAAAATATATCTATGCAATCTCTACAGTTAAAGAGAGAAAAGACCCCTTAGGTCAGCAAGTTCATCTTCCTGCCTTTGCAGTTATTTCCTATTGCATATTTATTTATGCTTCTCAAATCTAATTTTGTATTCCATAAATAGTAAAATAATTCCATCATTTCCATTGTGAAGAGTATTACAGAATTTAATGTCTCTTGCTATGAAAAATGATCAGAGATATTGCAATATATAGAAACAAGGTATCTTCATTTTCTTTTTAGTTTCTTTTATATACATTCATCATTGTCAACTAACAGTGCTGGAAAAATGCAATGTTTTTTGTTAGTTTCCAGGAACACTGCAGGATATTAATGGTTTTTTGTTCACAACAAGACTAGGGCTTGTTGAGCAGTGCTACAAAAACCTGCTGGCACAAAGGGCTCTGTGTACTGCTAGCAAGAACTTCTTTGTGTACTGCTCTGATCCCACCCGGAGGCTGCGGAGGAGCAGGACTGACCCTGTCCTGGCCCAAAATGTGCTGTGGAGCACGCCACATTGCACCACGCTACCCATCTGTTCCCTACTTCAATACTGAGCGAATCCATTGAAGAGTTTTCCTTACTTTCTCCACTGCCTCAGTCTATCTTTCCAGATTCTTGTAGTAAGGGAGGTGGAGGGGGCAGCACAAGCACTTGGCTGTTAAGGGCTGAGCTTGAGGGGCTTTCATAGGAGGGTGACAGCTTGACATGTTACCAGACAGCTCTACCCAGTGGGTCTTCAGTAGGACTGATTGGGAGTTCTATTTTTGGAAAGGGACAATGTGTTAAGAAATTAAAATGGTTTTCAGGAAAGAATAATTTTCTCCACCTCTTGTTTCTAATGATTTCAAAATGAAAATTTGGGTGTATTGTTTGTTTAAAATCAAAAGGTTGTTTGGAAGCACAAGGTGGCCCTGGGAAAGTTGTAAATAAGAAGGGTCAGAAACAGAAGCAGTGCACTTTGAAATTGCCAAAATGAAAGGTGATAACTAACCCAGTTTTTATGTTTTGCTATTCCAAAGCTGCCCAGCCTGAGAGTAACCAGAATTTCCTGGGTTCCTTACACTGAAAAAAACATCTTGGTTCTTTCTAATTCCAAAACTGAGAGAGGCCCTAACTCTGTAAACCCACAGGCATGAATTAATTTTACCAATTTCAATTTTTCCCCAAAACAAAAGGACCATTTGTATCATTGTAAAACAATTTGTACGCAGATCTAAGTAGGAAAAAATACTCTCCTTTATTGCAGTTTTTCAAGGTCATGCAGCCAGAATGGATTCAGTTGTGTATGCTTACATTTAGGGTCTTATGAAAGTGCTTCATGAAGCTATTCAAGTGCCTTCTGTCTTCATCTGGTCCTGTATACCAGCATGAAAGGAAAACCAGCCTCCACCCTCCCCCATTGCCTTTGCAATTCAAAGCTGTTGCTAAAAACACACTTCAAAATGAGGCACAAAGTTTCCATATAGGCAGATGTTATCATCTTGAAATTCTACAGTTACTACATAGTGTCTCAGATCATTCTTCAGATGTTTGCATAGATCCTGGTGTAGTCGGGTAACAGATACTCTGAATAATCAGAAAGAGGAGTATCGGCTACCTGACGAACTGAATTATCAGTCTCTTGATTTTGAGAGATTAAGGTATAGCATTTAATGAAAGTCTGAAGATCATTGTGCATTACTACATTACGGATCTCAAACAAAGGTGTGTTTCTGAAGCAAGGTATATGAACTGCTTGTAATTTATTGAAACACGAACATTTGCAGGGAGTGGTGGGAGAGATTTCTGGCTAACTGATAGCAAGTAGAGATGCAGAATTCTTATTCTCAACCTCAGTGGTGAAATGAGTTGTAGCCAAATGCACAGAGAAAAAGTTGGAGATAGTCAAAAAAGTTGACTCTTATGAGCTAAATAGTGCATATCCAAAACAAACAGATTGTTGTATCTTTGTCCTTATTAGAACATTTCTGTGGATAACACTGCAGAAAGATTGCCAACAAGATCCTTCACATTTGGGGACTTTGCATTTGAGCTGATAATTACCAAGAGAATCAAACAAAGATGCAGGTGATGCACTGAACAATCCAGCGGTGCTTATGAATTGGGTATTAAAATGTTAAGAGGATCTTAAATAATTTGGTTGGTATTATAAATGAGATGACCACTGGTATCACTTGCCTATAAAGTGGCAAGGTGCACTTGCCGCCAAGTGTCAACCAGTCTGTTTAAAGTGCAACGAAACAGACAAAGATCTTTGGCACCAGAGCCACCAAATTATGCTGATTGTTCCTAATTTGAGCATTTTCCTTTTGAAAGAATAGGTCTGCTCTATAGGTGGGTGTCCACTGTGTAGAAAGATTTCTGTCACTTGCTGAAACCGTGTTGGCAAGGGACGCGGCTCAGCGGTGACATTTGAGTTGCCAGTTGCAGTGGCTGTGGACACAGACCTGGTATCTGACACGTCCCATGAGGTCATTTCCAAGCAGGTTGGAAAAATGGTTGGAACAGATGTCTGCAAGTGATCTGACAAGCTGTCTGTGCTAGTAGAAAAGTACTAGAAACATACTTGCTCATTATCTGTCTTCACTGGCAATCAGTGGAAAAAGAGGATGGAAATACAAGTAGCCCATAGATTATCACTGCATGAAATTATTTGATAAAGAGCTTAAATTCTTTCTTCCCATAGCACTGAGAAAACTCATGTGAGAGTTTCCTTGCAGGAAAACATTGTCTTTCCGTAGAGTTTTGCAGATAACCTCTGTGGCTGCTGCCTGCCCGCCTGCAAAATGTGCTGGCCACTGATGTGACCGTGGTGCAGAGCAGGGTGACCCTCAGCTATAACCCTGGGTTTGCCATTAGCAGAGAGGGAATGCCTGAGCTGTCCTTGCTTGTCAATTTAATCTTTATGGTGAGGATTTTGCCTTTCAGGATTTGCACTTCAGAATATTCAGGAAAATTAAAAGCGTTTGCAGTCCCAAGAGGGTTAATGCTAAGTTTAAGTTTTCAATACAAGTAATTTTATAAGTTTCAGTACCGTTTGCTACTTTCTTGGAGAATAAGGAAACTATTAGTTTTAAATTATGAGGGTTATATTTAGTTCAATGGATAGTGGCAGCCAAGATTTTGCACAATTGAATGAATGTAATTATTCTGCTGTTACCAGAAGAAAGTTGTAATAAAAGTCATATGACAGTTTCAGGAATATGGAAATGCAATGAAACCCTAAACTTTTAAAGGAAATAACTTTTTCAGGCAATGTGATACACATTCAAGTAAGAGTGCATCAAACTGGATTACAGTATTGAAATATGGTAGGAACCAGCACTCGTTACTCTCATTTTCTTCTGAGTTAAATAATTTTTTTTTGACATTGAAGAGCTGAAAACAGAACAGATGAAATACTTGACTCATAAGTAAAAGACTGATGAAAAGGAAACAGAAATAAACTATATTAGCATTAGTTATGTAACAAACATAGCCAGGTAATAAGTCAACTACCTACCATTTTATTAACTGACATGCAGTTAATTAGTATCTTAATTAAAGAAATCTCAAGTATTTATTCATTCAGTATTTTTTACTCACCTGATTGCTCTGATGACAGTTTTAAGAGCAGGGGTGAGATCTTCAACTGACACATCACACTGGCATCCTTTATCATCATAAACATCATCTGTTCCAAGACTGGTGTCAGCTGCAAAATACAAGAGCAGACTAAACAAGACACATTTAAAAATCTCTTGCTTAGTGTTTTCTAAATCTGCACAGTGGCTCTGGAAAAATAAGGACTACAAATCAAATAAGACAGAGCTTCATCAGTTTACAAACTGTACAATGTAGTTGTCTGTGTCTGTGCTTGTGTCATAAAAGGCCTGAGTAGTCCCTGCTGTAAACAGTAGAAGTCAGAAAGGAAGAAACCCCTGCTATTTTTCAAACAAATTAATAGCTTAGTACCAGTATGTCTATTACTTATGTCTCACTGTTTTTCATCACACTTTGTCTTAAGGGAAAGCAATACGCTAACAGATGCAAGGGCAGAATCAAAAGATGCTGAAGTTATATGAGAAGGTTATTTTTTACCACTATGGATCTACGTGACATGGAAGACAAAGGAGACTTTACTAAGGAGACTGTGGAATGATCCAGTGCTTTATTACAGGTGAAAATAAATGAAGTACCTTTTTGTGAGAAATTGAGAATGACATCCATTATGGACCAATTGCCACCTTAAACCTCAGAGCTATTTTGCAACCTTCCTTTGCAATAGGAGGTTAAGGCAAGTTACTGTATTTATTTGCATGGAAAAAATGGATCCTCTACACTTTTCTAACACTGCCTTTGCAGAGTTACAATTTCAGAAGTAACTAGAAATCTCAGAAGTGCCCATTGTACCTCAACACACAAGAAAGCAGGGACTGATGCATGACTAAGAAGTTTAACAAACTTGAAATGCACTGGAGTGGGAACAGAGCAAGGAGGGCAGGGTCAGTGAACACCCCCATGTCGTGTATGCCTCAAAGGCATATGCAGGAAACTTGTCTTGATGGTTTTTTCTCCCAAACCATCTCTCTTCACCTGCATCAAGTTCAAGTGAATAGATCAGTGTATTTCAACAGTGTCTCAGCTTCAGAAACAACAGAGTGTAAAATCAAATAGTGACACATGAAACAGAGAGAAAAAGGATGGAATTCAGTTATCCCTAATAATGGAGGAGATTTCTTCCCAGTCATATGGCCCCTACCTACATCCATGCTGTTCTTTAAAACATAAGCTTTTAGTCATCCAAAACCACTGCGAGTAAACCATTTCAGGGGCTTCTATTATAAGTGAATTTGAAGAACAATCAGACATAAATGGTCACAGGACATTTTTTTCAAGTTCATTTCCCACAAAGACTGTAAATTAAAAGATGAAGAATAAAAGAATATTCTTTGTCAGTCAGAAGTGCCTTGAAATGTCATGGCACCTTTTAAATCTAATAGGAATGCTCTCTTACAATAAACAACCTTCGGGAACTGATATTGCTGCATTGGTGTCTTCACAAATTTAATATTTGTCCATAATGATTTATTTTGACAACTCTGGCTAGCACAATACTCTCAAGAATATATTTTCTTTTTTGACTATTGCTGAACTAGAACATCCATGAGGAACATCAGCTGTAGATTTGAAGAGCAGGAGGTTTTATCTTTGATAGATCAACTTTGTATAGAAAGAAAGATGGTTTATAGCCAAGGCAGTAATGTCTTCAAGAACACAATTCAAGGAAACAATTAAATGTAACCTTAAACAATTTTCAATGTAAAAGTGAAATTTTCATGCAAAACTTTGAAAACTCCCCTTCCACAAGCTTTGTAGAAAAAAACTCAAACTTTTTCTCAAACTTTCCCAAACTTCTACTTTTGTAGATAAAATACAGATGTCTCTCCACCTATCCTATTTAACTAAGATTTGGATCCCTACCCAAAAATGTAATTAGCTAAAAGAAAATATGAAATTATTTTCATAGGTATATAAACTACCTAAAACTCTGTCTCTGAAGATGCTAAGTATCCCACAACACTGACTTCCCAGATGTCATGTCTGATCAAATTCTCTGGTTACTTCTGAAATCTCCCAGCTCATTTTTAAGTACCACACTAAACTCAGAGCTTTTTAAGCTATTGGTATTGCCAGTGGCTCTCTAAAGTTAGAATCTACTCAGTTATGTTGGTGTAAATTAGGAATAATTCTGCGAAGGTCACGAGATCTACAACCATTTAAGCCCAGTGAAATAGGAGACTCCAGCTTGAAGGTTTATAATAAGCATGTTTCTAGAGGGCTCTCTCACTTGATAGAGTTCCCGAGTCCATTGCCCCATACAGTCTCATTAATAAAAGAGCTTCCTTAACACAGTATGTCTTTGCAAAACCATTTTGACAACAGTGTGGTGCAATTATTATATGCCATACTGCTAACAGGTGGAAAGGAAAATCATCAGAATCTTTACAGAGATGCTGGAAAACTCTTGTAAATTTAAGTTAGCTTTAAGAAGAGATACTTTTCCTAATAAATCACTTTTTTTTTCTTTCTAATATTCCCACTAGCATGAATTTGCTTCATTATGGCAGGCACTTGGTACCGCATGTGAATAAAACTTGTGAAAAGCTATAAACTTTGTTTAGTTTGTATGGGAAACATTCATGTTTCTTTATAATACTGAACAGACTTGGGAAAGAAGTTTGGGAAATGCAGAGTAACAATTTTGAAAAAAACAAATTCCAGCTTAAAAACCCACTGAAATCAAAGTTCACATTCTTATGAATTTTTCTAGTAGAAGCTCATGTTATGTATGACATAGTTATGAGGTGAGATGTACTTGTATCGCTTCTGTCCCTCTTGAGTTCATCCTCAAGGTCAGGGCTGTGTTGGGGCCAATTTGGCTGCTTCAACAGCTCTTGCTGTTAAATCCCTGCCAGTTTCCAGACAGGGTTAAGCTAGAGCCTCTGACGAGCTCCCCAGACTGCTGCCTCATTCCAGAGAAAGCCATCCCCATTCTTAATGGATCAGGTAGACACTCTGGTCATGGCTCATGCCTAGCCCTGCACGCATCCTGTGGGTCTCTTCCAACCTGGTGATTCTATGATTCTATCTCCTTCTTCATTCTTCCCTGTAGTTCTCAGGTGCATCTCCTGGTCTTCATCGGGATGGCTGCACATGGTCCAAGCATGCTTTACAAGGAACCTTAGCAGCAGCTGCTCTGCATGAACTTGGCTGGTCTACCAGGTTTTGTTAGGGCTAACACTGTTCCTCTTTTCTCTCTAGAGCCTGGGCCACGAGCTAAACAGGCCTTGCAAGACTGTTGCTGGGGCAGCTCGCAAATCCAGTCTCAGTGGTGGCCAAAATGTCTCCCAATAAAGATGTATACATACCACTGTCTCCCTAAGAAAAGGTGCCACCCACAACCCAGAAACAATCCTCTTTTCTCATACCAGCATCTTAACAATTCAGGATATGTTTTGATCCTAAACATCAATCTGGGAAGTATTTATTTCACAACTTATGAGGCATCTGCCATTATCTTGTGATCTTTGACATTATTTACTTTGGGCTAAAGACTTGTCTTTGCCACTTTTTAATTTCTTCCTCTTTCTTTCTTAAGAGCAGTCTTTGATTTAATCACACAGCAAATAAGCAATTGGCAACAAATACAAAAGGGGCATTAAAATAATCTTCATATTACCCTGCTTGTTGCTGTATCTAAGCATTCTTTATGCAAACTCCAGTTATTTATGATCATATCAAATGAATAGGCTAAAAGTTACAGTGTTCTGAAACATTATATGTCACCAACTGAAAATTTACACGTTTGGAACTGCATTTCATGTGGCTCTGTGCAAATGTTATGTAAAAGGCTTGATTTATTATTTCTGTAAATATCATCTGCCCTTTCTTAGAAGTGTTTTCTGTTGTTTAATAACATTCTTTAGCGTTGGGAAAACTGTGACACTACTCTGATCACCCTCATAGCTCCATGCTTTCAGTGTCAGTAACATTCAAGTAATTATGTGCCTGTTGAACAGAATCAAAAAGATTTTGTACTCTTAAGTTTGTTTTCTGGAAACCGTCATAAGCCAGCAACAACAAGCCAGCATTTCTAAGTGTATGTGCCAACAATATGGATTGTCCCATGGAAGTACTCCTAACATAGTGACCGGTATGGTGATCCCACCACAGACGCTTTGACATGGTTTTTGGAAGCCATCAGAAGGACTTAGATCTTACTGTGACTGTGTAGGAGCTAGTTAAGGCTCCTTATGTGGATGATCTAAATAATTCTACTGAGGCTGAGTACCTACCTTATAAACACGGCAAAACCTAAATAGGTTCCTGAACTTGATAGTCTGCATATGACCCTCAATTATTCATGTTACAGTGCACTGCTGTATCAACTTGTCAATAAAAAAAGGAATGACTTGGAAAAAAGTCTGATTTTTCATTATATACGTTATTATTTCAAGGTACAAAAATGGATGGTGGCCTGATTTCCACAGGTTACAGCACGTCATAGTTCATAATCCAGAGTTCAACTAGGGAACTGAAGACCAAGCAACCCATAATGCAGCTCCAGAGCCTACTCTACTCAGGAGATCCTTCTTGTTCAAGAAGCAGTGCTGGCAGCTTAATACTATTAATTATTCTGTTCTTTCAACCCCTTTTGAAAGTGGTGTAGAGTCTGTGTTACACTGCTGTAGGTAATGCCTAAGTTGCCCACAAGGTAAGTGCATTTCACTCAGCCTTACACAAGCTTTGAAGTACCTTTTTATACCGAGCATTTGCTGTGGAGAATTAAGGATTCAGCTCATATTCTCAAAAAATTGAGATATCCTGTGCATGTTTTATAGTGTTTCCACAAATGCCATAATGCACGGAATGTTACATAAAATCTCAGTAATATTTTCCCTTGAAAAATTATTCCAAGTACAAACATCTTTAAGTTTTATATTCATACAATTCATGCAATTTGCCTTTATGTAATAAAATGTGTCTCAGCCTAGTGCCTTTGTTTAAATTTGCTTCACAAAACTTCTCGCCTCTTTACAAGCTCTCTTTATTTTCCTGTTTGCCGAACCATGAATACAAATTCCCTTCATCACCCCTAGAAATGATTTTCTTTCAAATTTTCTCTTGCTTTAAACCATCGACAAACTGATTCTCTTTCAGTAGAGTTCACATAAATAGTTTTACCATTATTGCTTGCTAAGTTCCATAGGAAAAATTAACTAAAAAAGCAGCATCAATTGGGATGAAGCTCAATCGCATTCTTAATAATACAAATGCCCAAAGCGCCCTCAAAGACAGAAAGGCAGCAGCCTATGTTTACATGCTTTCCAGGGCAGAGGCCAGAAAAAGGAGGCCCAAGGGAGTGAATCATGTATTTATCTCCTTGATCTCTGAATAAAAAAGAAGAAAATACTTTCTTCTAATCATAACAGAAGGAAGGAGGCAAGACGAGTAAATTTCCATGATGTGCTCTTCATGATAGATGCTTGATATTTGTCGAGAAAACATCACCAAACATCCCTAGTAGTACACAATAATATTCAAATGGGAATATTAACAAGGAGGGAATAGGGATTACATCATTTGAAAACATCCTTTACAGGGAGTTTTTACAAAATGGTTGCTATTTCCATGCTGGAAAGCAGTTTCTTCAGAAAGGAAGAAAACTGGTGCCTCCTGGAAGTGCTTCCACACAAGCTTGTAGGTATTTCCTTTCCCTTCTGCATGAGCCTCTACCCTGCAGGAAGAACCTGTGAGAGGTGCAGCAATGCTGGATGTGTAGCCCATATATTCTTTGTCTTTCTCTTGAAAAAGTCAAAACTTCCCAGACGGGGAAGAGGACACCAGAATGGGAATTTGGTAGCTGCAGTGCAGTATGAAGCGGAAGAATATGCCTATCAATATTTTATATATGAAAACACTTCTAAAAAAAGCTCAGATTTGGCCAAAATGGATGGCATGATTGGTGGAAAGTTTTTTATATATTCTGGGTTTACTTACCTAATTTCCTCTCTTTGAAAGTGCAGTTTTTTTAAGGTCAGAAACCTAATTTATATCAGTTATCATATAATGCAGGAAGCTTCCAAATATCTAAAATTCCAGCATTCCTTTCTAACAACTCTTGGTTAGCTTTAGTTATTAATTAACTTCTCAAAAATTTTCTGCACTGGCAATATTTCATGGAACAGTTCCTACTACTTAATTAAAAAGGAGTCCTTTTCATTGTGAGTGATGATATGGAAGACTAGGAGCCTTTCTAAAAAAATTCATGATACGCACAATAATTGTGCATTTAAAATGGCTTCTCTTATTATAAATAGTAGCAGATTAGCCAGAAAGTTTAGATGGTCATGTGAGAAGGGTCGAAAGAAATGCTAGATGACTCTATAAACATTTTATTTTATCTTTAAATATCTTTTAAAGATATCTAAAAATATCTTTTATGTATCTTTAGATACATATCTCTATATTTTATATACATTGCATTCAAGAAGTTAAAACTGTAAAATAAATTGCAATTATACATGACAATTTCCAGAACTGTGGACTAATGAGCTAAATGTCATGCCTAATTGACTGTCTCCCTGGAAGACCTTGTAGCACAAGTTAATCTATATCATGTCTGATATTCCACAAAGTCCACAAAGGTCCTAGGCCCTGGGAGATTTCCAGGCCCTGTTGTTTGAAGGAGGTGGTGGCAGTGAGCAAAAGGAGAGAGGAGGACTGCAACTTTAGATTCAGCTAGCCACAGGAGACTCCCCTGTTTTAGAAAGCCATGAAGGATTTTCCCAACACCATTTTATAAAAATGAAGTCAGTTACATGGTAGTTGGGAAGTTTTATGAGTGTCTTCCCACAATGACTTTTTAACTAATTTCATAGAATCATAGGATCATAGAATCATAGAATCACAGAATAACCAGGTTGGAAGAGATCCACTGTATCATCGACTCCAGCCATTCCAATGAAACACTAAACCATGTCCCTTAGCACCTCGCCCACCCGTGCCCTAAGCACCTCCAGGGAAGGTGATTCAACCACCTCCCTGGGCAACCTCTGCCAGTGCCCAATGACTCTTTGTGTGAAAATTTTTTCCTAATGTCCAGCCTGAACCTCCCCTGGTGGAGCTTGAGGCCATTCCCTCTTGTCCTGTCCCCTGTCACTTGGAAGAAGATGCCAGTTCCCTCCTCTCCACAACCTCCCTTCAGATAGTTGTAGAGAGCAATGAAGTCTCCCCTCAGCCTCCTCTTCTCCAGGCTAAACAACCCCTGCTCCTTCATAAGACTTGTTCTCCACCCCCCTCACTAGCTTCATTGCTCTTCTCTGGACTTGCTCCAGAGCCTCAACATCCTTCTTGTGGTGAAGGGCCCAGAACTGAACACAGGATTCAAGGAGCAGCCTCACCAGTGCGGAGTACGGAGGGAGAAGAACCTCCCTGGACCTGCTGGTCACACCATTTCTGATACAAGCCAAGATGCTATTGGCTTTCTTGGCCACCTGGGCACACTGCTGCCTCATGGTCAGTCACTGTGAACCAAAACCCCCAGGTCCCTCTCCTCCAGGCAGCTTTCTAGACAGACTTCCCTTAGTATGTAGCTCTGCATAGGGTTGTTGTGCCCCAAGTGCAGGACCTGGCACTTGGTCTTATTAAACCTCATGCCATTGGACTCTGCCCAGTGGTCCAGCCTGTTTAGATTCCTTTGCAGAGCCTCCCTTCCCTCCAGCAGATCAACACTTCCACACAGCTTAGTGTCGTCCACAAACTTGCTAAGGCTAAACTCAATGCCTTCATCCAGGTCATTGATGAAGACATTGAACCCAGCATTGAGCCCTGGGGAACCCCACTTGTCACTGGCCTCCAGCTGGAGTTAACTTCATTTCCCACCCCTCTCTGGACCTGGTCAGCCAACCAGTTTTCTACCCAGAGAGTGTGCGTCTGTCCAGGCCAGAGGCTGACAGTTTCCGTAGCAGAATGCTGTGAGAAACTGTGTCAAAGGCTTTACTGAAGTCCAGGAAGACCACATCCACAGCCTTTCCCTCATCCAGCAGCCTCGTCCACTTTGTCCTAGAAGGCGATCAGGTTAGTTTTGCAAGACCTGCCTTTGGTAAACCCATGTTGACTGGGCCTGATTGCCTGGTTCTCTTGTAAGTGCTTCATGATAGCACTCAAGATCACCTGTTCCATGACTTTGCCTGGCACTGAGGTCAGACTGACTGGCCTGTAGTTCCCCGGATCCTCCCTGCTACCCTTCTTGTAAATGGGAACTACATCAGCCAGTCTCCAGTCCAGAGGTACCTCCCCAGTCTTCCAGGACTGCTGGAAGATGATGGAAAGGGGTTTGGCCAATACATCCGCCAGCTCCTTCAATACCTTTGTTTACTCTCTACTGCACATGAGGTTATCTGAAATCCGTGCACATCATACTTCTGTGTGGTGGGCTGCTGCTGTCTCTCACAGAGCTGAGATTGTTAATCATTCATCTGTGACCACTGAGTAAGTGCTCAGTTCAGTGAGCAACAGTGCGCAGCAGGCTCCTAAAGACCCATCATAAAGAGAGAGATGAAATTATGTACTCATATGGCCAGGACCTTAGCTGGAATAAACTAAAATAATGCCCCAAAACTAACAACCTGTACTTATTTACACAACATGAAAAAATGACTGAGAGCTTAGATCAGAATGCCAGATTATTTTTATAAGATCTTCCTAATTAATTACAGTGACAACAGTAATAAATGAGAGCTCTATCATTAAGTAAAACAATCACAAGAAAATAAATCTCTTGTCAAGAACAAATTGATATGTTGCTAATACAATGTCACTGAGTTCCATCATAAGGGGTTTGTTTACACAAATCGAGCATCTTTCATGCAGCTTCCTTTTGAATTAGCAAATTTAAGCTAACCAAGATGTAAAAGCAACTGAACTGAGGACCTTTGCCACATCAAGTGAACATTATACAAGGTCAAGATGTTTCTGCTACTGAAAGGAAAACCTGCCATTTTTGCAATACATAAATTACATGGTAGTAACTGAGGGCATGGGGGCTGAAATGCACAATTGCATTCTTTCCATGGTTATTATAATATACTCTACCCTGAGGATTTTGTGCAAGTACTCTTTAGGGAATGAAAGGCTAGAGGTCATGTGAGCGTATAATGTTCAGGGACAGTGTAAGAAATCAAATGTTTCCTTAGAGAGTTCTTTTTAATTAATCAAATGAAATATGTTTGTCCTATCTCCAGTGCTGAACACTTTTGATGTTTTATTCAAAAAGCCACACAATGTCTCTAGGTTAAAGTAAAAGCACAATAACTCATGCAGAGGCTTAGAAGCACGGGGTGGAAGAAAACAAGTGTAATAGGACATGTTTGTTCCCTTACTGAGAATTGCTTGCACAACATAATATCCATTCACTACTTCAGTAGTGGCTGTGCAAGGCTGCAGCATGACTTTAGCAGAAAAGATTGTCTTCCTCAGAAAAAAGGAGAGGATATATTTTGTAAGATGAGTCTCAGTGGCTGGATCTATGCTAAATACAATGAGGCATGGGCAGAGCTCCTTGAGCAATGGTATGAGACCACTTGTACTATTCTATTGCTTATATAGATTCTGGCACAGGTTAGGTTGCTGCCAGTGAGTGTTTTCATGTGTCAGAGGCTGTTCCCCTTGGGCAATTGGGCTGTGTTTGCCCTGGGTTTGGTGCAGGGCATAAGCTGTATTGCATGAACGGGCCTTGGGGATGGAGATGACTTCTGGCTCGCTTGGTGTACAGGTATGGTGGGAGCTGTGTGCGGCTCCGAGG
Source organism: Coccyzus lansbergi (assembly GCA_033558105.1). Lineage (NCBI taxonomy): Eukaryota > Metazoa > Chordata > Aves > Cuculiformes > Coccyzidae > Coccyzus > Coccyzus lansbergi. The sequence continues at coordinate 376,056 of JAUMJK010000740.1, read as the reverse complement.
TCAGGCAAGACCTTCACCCATGTGACACTGAATCCCTTCGGGGAAGGCTCTTGCACAACCCTGTACAATTCTTTTATTCTTCTAATTGTGTGCTTTGTAAAACTTGACTATTTACCATTCTTGAGCAGTGAAGACTTCTCTTTGATCTGCTTGGTCCTCATGATTCCCTTTTAAAGTGGTAACAGGTATTGGAAAGACACCATCCTGTCACTTTTGTTGATTTGTGCAGGAGTTCAGCAATAGTTCTGGCAGTTGTGAGTCAGGTGTCCCCAGAAACTGGGCATGTATCTAAAATCAGATTACATAACTCTTGGTTTTCAATTTTGCTTCCCTGCACTGTTATTAAATGCTCTAGAGAGAGCATCTGCAGCCATGCTAACAAAGCTCTCTCCAGCCATCAAAGCTCTCTCCAGCCATCAAAGCTCTCAGGTTTGGATTCCATTTGCAAATGCACATATGCAGCTGAAGTAATTGCTGCTGTTGCCAGGCCCGCTTTGGCAATAGCAATAAATGGTTTATAGGCAGTTTCAGAGGACTGCTGCTACCCATAAATAAAGCCATTTGTGCAACAGTTTTGGTCATACCGTTCTAAGCTTGCTATGCCAAAATCCATTTTGGAGATACCTTTGGCCAGCTTAAGTGTTTTGCTTGCTCCCAGGAAACCCTCCTTCTGTGGTTTTAATATACAGCAGGGGAGCATTAATAAGCTTTTGTTACTGGGTAGCCTAGGGTAGGAAGGCTATGAAGTTTTCAGTTGTTAGTCTCTTAGCTGCCTCCATAAGCTCCTGTCTGGATTAGAGACTTCCTTTTACTGAACAGTTTCTAGTTGCTAATGTTTAGCTTTCCAGCCATCTCTTCCTCATCGTTTTAGCCCAGATTCCAACTACATGCTTTATCAGAACTCAGTCAGCCCTGCAAAGTTGCTACACTGACTTAGCTCATTCTCACACACTAACAATTTATCTTCCTTTCTGAACCCTCTACTTATATATCTACCCATTTTCTTTATTTTTACACAGAGTTCAGTGCACCTCATCTTCACAGTGAGGTAGTGCCTTCTCTGCCTGTGCTAATGGAAGATCACTTGCAACCACAAATCCCATATAGAGAAAGAAAAATCAAGCAAATATAAGTGTCTTCTTTTGGAAATGGCATTTCGTAATGAGAGGTTATTTTTTTTTCACCAGTTTACTGATACAAAGTTTTGCACTGGGCTGTATACCTGGTACTATATTGTCTCTGTCCAAAGGGTCTTCTGGGCAATGAAGCTGGTGAAGGGGCTGGAGAACAAGTCTTACAAGGAGCAGTTGAGAGAGCTGGGGTTGTATAGCCTGGAGAAGAGGAGGCTGAGGGGAGACCTCATTGCTCTCTGCAACTACTTGAAAGGAGGTTTTGGAGAGGAGGGAGCTGGCCTCTTCTCCCAAGTGACAGGGGACAGGGCAAGAGGGAATGACCTTAAGCTTCACCAGGAGAGGTTCAGGCTTGACATGAGGAAAAAATATTTCATAGAAAGAGTCATTTGGCACTGGCAGATGTTGCCCAGGGAGCTGGTTGAGTCATCTTCCCTGGAGGTGTTTAAAAGATGGTTGGATGAGGTGCTGAGATTTAGTGATTGATAGGAATGGACGGACTTGATGATACAGTGGGTCCTTTCCAACCTAGTGACTCTATGATTCTATTGCAAAAGTCACATCAAAGGGGTAGCTTCTAGTTTGGTTGGAAGATTAACACACCAACATAATTAATTCTTTGGACAGAGGATACCTTGAGAAGCAAACTGGAGGACCTGACAATCAAGAATTATAATAAAATGCCGCAAGTACTTTATTTTTATTCAGTGAAAAAAGCAAGATATTCTAAACTGAATACATCATCTCCAGATCCTTTTCATTGAGCTGTCAAATGCAGAAAGCAGATCAAACTATGAAATTGGTAATACATACACACACATGCACACACAAGAAATCGACGTTGGCAGTGCCTGACTTTTCCTGTCCAGACTGTATTAGGTAGCAGAGAGCTGTCTCAGCAATAAGCACATTGGACAATGATCTGATGCTAACAGTCCTAGAAGTAGCTGGATGGGATCCCAAAGTGGAAACTTGGCATTTACCTAAAAGCTGGAGACAATGGAAGCTGTTCCTCCTGCCATGACGAAAAACTGGTCAGAACTGCTGGCCCCAGTTCATAAGGGTGGACTAGTAACTGGAAACGTCTGACAAGGAAACAGACTGCGCTTGCCTGGGGAGCAGGAAGATTCTTAAGGGTTTATGCACCACAATGAACACTCTGTTGTTATCTTTTATCTGAGGAAGTACCTAAGGTGCTGTTTATGCCATCTTTTGCATGAAAGGGAGACAATAAGAAAGAACACAATCTTCTTGTGCAGTTCATTGCTATTAACAACAATACATACAGGACAAAATAGAGGACACACAGAGGAAATGTTTCTGTGACAAATGGGCTGATGAAAAATTAAACAGATGCTTGAGTGAGGTGCAGACTGTGGGGCTGGAGCAGCAGTGAGCTGCTGATACCCTGTGAGTGTGCTCAACAAATTACTCTCTTCTTAGGTCACTTCCAGGCACAGTAAGAGTTACAGGGGTTTAACCTATGAAATCACTTCTGGTGTGGTTTTGGGAAGATATTTGCGCTATACAAGTGATGACATAGGAAGTCAAAATTTAGATGGAGTAGCTTCAATCCCACTCTGGTACCTAGAGCATTTATCAGTTCCCATTGCAGAGCAAGTGGCCTTGTCCCAGTTCCATGTCAGTGCGAGACACAAGCTGTCACCACATAGCCCTCGTGCTGCAGCTGCCACAGGGCACAAGCAAGAACTCATGCCCCAGAACAGAGCAAGGAATGGCGGGCAACTTGGGAAGCAGCCTGGTGGCTGGTGCACCCCAACAGCTCACTGTAATGCAGTCAAATTCAGGATTTGTGCATCTAAGAGGCCTCTGCAGAGGCAAGCTAGACTGGAGTAATGACTTTAGCAAACACTGTTGGCTTGTCTTGTTTGCCCTCCAGGAAATGTTTATTTACCCAGGCTTTTCCTGAAAAGATGTGTTGCGTAGGACGTCCTCAGTTGAGGGATGGGGCATTTCAGTCCAATGGATAATTTGCAACCTACATGTCTGTGATAATATATCCTCTTAAAAAGGAAGCAGACACCAAAATGGCACTCTGTCTAATTAGTTTTACCACAATTGTTGGATGTAACATGCTTGATTGCCATCACAGAGAGTTTAAAATTATAATCTCTTTACTTGGATCAAATGATTTATGGTAGACCCGTACAGTCCGGGTCACTGCCTTCTGCCGTAGTCAGTCACTTTGTTTCTCTTAGTTTCTGAGGGTCCCACAGGAAAGAACAAAACATCCATAAGTCGGGAAAAATGTGTATGGAGGAACTGAAATCCAAATCCACTGGGGCAGCTGTACACCCACAGCTGTGTGAGTGCCCCATTCAGGGCAGGACCTGTCTCTACAGGGACTGGGCTCACCTGGTGCTCTCAGCTCCTGCCGTTTGAGGGGCTGCTCTCACCTGTTTTGGTCGTCCCTCTTTAGGAGAGTCACTGTCTCCATTTCAGTAAGCATTTGTAAATAAGGACCTTTGCTGATTTAATGCCTGAGAGGACGATAGCTGGAAAATGGAGAGCAGAGAGGGGCAACATCTGTTCCTGTGGGAGGCAGCATGCAGGAAAGACTACATTCCTGCCTGCTGTGCAGGCACTATGCCATTTTCACAAGGATCCACTTCTTCATGCATTAAGGGGCCTTCCTACACCCCGAATACCCTCTAGAAAGCAAGACATAAAAGAGAAAATACTAGTTTTCTTTGCAAAAGCCACCTACCTTACTGAACCAGGCACAACCCTGTAAAACTCAAAGTACCCACTAGTATATCTCTTGGTGGCAGGTGATTTTTGGAGGTAAGAGAGCATCTCCAAGCTCCTCACAAGCTCCTCTGCTGGGGAGTACCAGTGCTGTATTAACTGTGCTCTCGGCTGGCAAAGGCACAGCTAGTGCACCACTGGCCGTGGTGCATGGCCCACCAGTCAGAGGCAGGGGTTTTGGGCAGCAGAAGGGACCAGCAACAGGAGAGAAGCCATGACAGCAAAGCTGCTGCAGCCAAATGCGAGGGATGCATTTAGTAAACCTGCAGTTTCCCCTAGGGGCTCCATTTTCCACCAGTTGTTCCCTATGCACCACTAAGATTTATGAAAAAAAAAAAACCTGTTGGTGTGCTCTTTGAAGCAGGTTATAGCTTTCTGGTATCTCTGTCCCAATGTAACAATCCTCTCTGCTTCCCCAAACCAGGTTGCATTCACAGTGCAGGCGTGTGAGAGTGTAAGCAGGCTGGGAGCAGTACTCAATGGCAAACAAGGCATGAAAATTCCTACCGTCAACCACAGGTTTGGGCTGCGAGCTCTTCAGTCGCAGTGAGGGTCTGAAGCGGGTGCGGTCATTGAAGCTCCAGCTCTTCTGGACTTTGGTTGGGCTGCCCTCAGTGGCAATGTCGGCACTTGGTGACCGGCGATCTCCAACTGAAGATTGTCTGTTCTTTATACTTTGACCTCGTGGGCTGGCCATCCGGACCCGCTCCTTAAAACTTAGCTTTTGACTGTGAAGAAGAGAAATAGATTTTATCTTATAGTTCCTCGTCATTTCTTTTCTTCTATTGTATAATCAAAGCTAATTTCTAAAAAATCTCAATTGTATGAATCTCTTTCTTACACTCTTATTTTCATTGAATATATTTCATTCGGGATTGAAACTTAATTGATGTAATTGGTTTTGATAGGGCATTATCAATGGCAATCTATCTTGCAGTTCAGAATAACTTTTTAAAGGGAATTAAAATAACAAATTGGAACAAATTTCAACCTGTTATTATAGGGTAATCTCTAAGACTTTTTTTTTCTATTCCAGGATTTTAAATAGGTTTATTTCCATCTTAGTCAGCCCAGCTCAGTGCATTTCTGGCCGTCTGTTCAGATAACAAGAACAAAATGTATTCTATTATTACTGCATGCCATGTAGTATTGTTGGGTTGGGGGTTTTTTTAGCAGGCAAAAAATACTGTTAGTATATTCATGCTTTTTCTTGATGTGGCACTTCCAACATTTCATATGCATTGTTAGTGATCACTCGTATCCAGAATTTCTTTTTACAGCACTTACTTGAACAAGACCAAACTAAAATTAACAAAACATCCAACAAACAGCGTGATGACCAATTAATGGAAATGCAATGATACGCTGTGTGCTCACTAAAGTCACTGCTGGAGATGAAGCTGGGAGTGACTGCCTGCAGGTAGTATCAGACAGGTACTTTAGGACAGGTACAAGAGCCCAGCCAAGCTCATGACTGTTGGAACAGTGGTGGCCTGTGGTGTTGTAGTTGGCTGCCTGTAAGCTCATTTTTTTCCCTTCTGTGTTTATAACCCTCCCCTCCAGTCAGTTAAATGTGAGATATGCAGATTTGCTTAAATTACCCATGTTCATGTTCAAACAGATCTGATGAACACCCTGTGGTCACTATGACTACCTACCTATGCTTTTTCATTATTTACCATTTTTGCCTTGCTTTGTCTCCCTGTAGCAGAAGGCACAAAGGGGCAAAACAGAAAGGAGATCTGACACCAAGATTTGGAAACATCGTTTTACCTACAAGGTTTTAATTGCCTGTACAAGGGAATGGTCCTCTTGATCAGCAGTCCTGTTCTTGCAAGGGGAGAAATGATGTGAGCATTGCAGTAGCAGCTCATGATATGATATTAGTGGCTCTAGCAGTCATCCTGGGCTCGCACAGGTTTTGGGGGTACTTTTAAGACACCTATAGCAAAGACTGTCCACCTGCAAATTATAATTGCATTTGAAGTAAAGGCACTTTCTAGTATGCCCAAAGTCTTTGTGTTTAACTTCAGCATGCCCATAAGATGTTTTCAACAGAAAGGAATTCTGCAGCTAATTAACTAATGCTAATATGAACTATGTGGTTCTTAGATGTTTAACCTACTGCACTCTGAAAAGACAGCGTTCATCTGTAATTACATGAAATGGAATGTAGTTATAAACTTCCGGGACTGTGAAATGTTGAGATAATCAATATATTTGTCCATGCAGAGCAGAGCAGAGCAGAGCATTCTGAATACAAACATCACTGAGAGCAGAAAGGATACAGTTTGTAACAGGCAAAGCACATGCTGGGAAGCTTATAATGAGATAATTTTCAAGAATGCTATAAAACAAGCACATCAATAGAAAGATTATTAGATAAATGTGTTTCTATATGGCATGTTGAATCACTTCAAAGAATACCTTTACCGTAATTTCTGAATGTAATCCCCTTCCTCCCTTGCTCAAAGTAAGCAATTGTTGAAATAAACACAAGATTGTGCTGGAAATATTGCTTATTTCCATTGCAAATAGCTACCTGTACCTGCAGTACTGTGTGCTGTTGCATATGCAATACAAAAGACCACAGAACCTACTGTTTGAAAGCAAAGTGGGTTCTAAAATGCAATTTTTCAATAAAAATTGCATATAAAGATGGAGTTACATTTCAGCTCAGGAATCTTTTGCATTGTAGAAATTAATGGAAATATAATCTGTAAAATATTTATTAACCACATTATTGCATTGTCATACTATACAGCATGAGCAACAGAATCAAAATGGACTTCTTTGTATAGATATTATTCACAGGTATGTGTCCCTTGTGCTTTTTTTTAACTCCTCTGTATTTGCTATTAAAGCATGAAATGAAATTAGTTTTGTGTTGACAAATCTTAGAATAAGAATGTTTCTGGTCAGCTCTTTTCCTGTTGCACTAATTAAAATGAAAGGAATATTAATTACAAAAACAATAAAAATTATCAGCACTAACCATATTTTTAATAATCCCATTAGCTCTAAACCAAAAATTAAAATGAAAAAATGAAAAAGCATATGTGTTGTTCAGTCAGTTGCTTCATAGTAATGAAAGGAATGGCTGCATTTCCATGATTTGCACACATAGTTATTTCACTTATAAGAGCTGAATGGTACACAATGGCTACTTAACCTGAAAATCTTTAGTTCTCCAAATAAAAGCAATGAGGCAATGGTGAAAGGAACAGTAGACACTTCACCTGTACTAGAGATATTTTTCAGAAGTGCAACACTGAGAATGAAAATATTAATTTCAAAGGCAGACCTCACACTTTAAAAAAAAAAAAAAAATCTGCTTTGTAGCAATGGTAATGTAATGGCATGCCAAGGGTCTATGCGGAGGATACTGCATCATGAAGAGAAACGCAGCCCCTGAAGGAAGCATGGTTTGGAAACTCTTATTTTGCATCTTGAGAGTTTCTCCAAAGACTCTGATTATAGCAGATCTTCTGTTCTTGGATCCTTGTTCCTATTTTGAGACTGGTGGGAAATATTCCTCAAGTCACTGGGTCCTGATCAATGTAGGTATAAATCATAGGATTTGCAGCAGTGGAGAATTCATGCTTGGGAGAAGAAAGATACTCTTTTTAAGGAGCAATCTGTCAAGGGGCTCTTCTTGATGAGATAAATAACTGATCATGAAGGACTAACTAAATCAGAGCATTTTGGGGAAATACTGACTAGGCTTTTTCCCACAATGAAAGTTCTTTTCTTTATATATTACATAGTTCCTGACTTTTGCTTCTCTGTTGTAGTCAGTGGTGGAGAAAGTATTAGAGGTACAGAGTGGAGATAATCTTATGCCCTTTCAAGCATCCTTGGGCATTCTGCGCTTGAATTAGTGGCCACTAAAGCCTTTAAGGCCCTTTAGTCTGATTTAATGATGGTTGGATTAGCACTGTCTAGTGCTGTGCTAAATATCCTTCAATGCTTGCAGAACCTACAGTATTATATTTTTCTTTCCCCCTTTTGTTTTCCAAGATATCCAAAGGAAATCCTTTGAATTAATGTAAATCTGCTAGTGGCTACTGGAAATTCTCATAACCCTGTAAGTCCCCCCAAACTTTAAGGTGAATGTTGGTCCCAAATGCAAAAACCACCAGGAAGATCAGGAAAATGATACTACAGAGGTTCCTGAATCAGACCTAAATGACAAGGAACTGAAAGAACTACAGCTGACACCAGCCTTCTCTGCAGTCCTTTAGATGTGTCTGTCAAACATTACTTGTCCCATACGTGACTGATAGTTTTTCCCACTTGATTTACATACACATTTGCTTCCTATTCCTATCTTCGCTGGCAATGGTAATCCCTTTGGAACTATTCTTGCAGGCTGCAAGCTGCAAAATGTATTCAGATCAATAATGCTGACGCTTTGAAGCATCTTTTAGTGGAGATCAATTACAACTGGCACTTGTGGGAGAAAAGCAAGTGACTTTTCTCCAATTTGCTTGTCTTCTGGAAGGTCAGTTGTAGGATCTTACTGCTTATTCTTCAATCAGTACATGCATTCGCTGGGATAGAAAAGGACTTTCCACTTATTTATTTTTTTAAATTCTGCTTTTTCTACCTTTGATTTACGAAGGAATAGATGTTTATGGACACTAGAGGTCACTGTAGCTTCAGTGCAGGGGGAACAAAAACTTTGCTGCTGGACCAAATGGCTAGACTTGAAACGATTTGGTTTTAATTGATAAATGATACTAACCTTTCATTTTCCCTTCCATCTTATTATACTTTTTGATTAACTGAGCATCTCTACCTCCCAGTCCCACCGTCCTATTTCCCTGCCTACCTTCCTGCCTTTCTGGTTTATTTTCTGCTCTGTTTCAGCTGCAGACCTGCAGTCCTACTGCTTGCTACTAGTCACAATTTACAATTTCGTTTTCAGCTTTTCACATGGAGGCAGCTGGTGGAAGAAGGAATAGGAAGAAATTGAAATGAATAAGAAGTAACTGGAGGGCCTGAGGGTGAAGGAAAATGCTTTGCATCCCAAGTCATGACAGAAGCTAGAACTGCTGAAAATTATCACACATAGCAAACAACAGCAAGCAAATGTACGTGCCAGTTTTCAGCAGTTAACTTCCAATAAATACAGGTGTTAATTCTTACCAAGCCTGCAGATGACTTTACTGAAATTAAGCTAAGTTGAACAAATGCAAATGCAATGGACAGTACAGTGAGGTCTGAAGTTCATACATTAAAGACTTCTCCACCAGCCTCATGCTAGGAGTGCGAACCCAAGAAATGTAATGTCATATCTCATACCTTCAATGAGTAATAGCAAGAATTTCAGAGGCATAATGTCTTCAAGTTCAATAATCAAACAGAAAAAAAATAAATTAAGTTCAGGGGTTTTGTGTTTTTGTTTTTTTTTTTTCCTTTTTCAAGACATTTTCCAGATGAAGAGAAACTATTTCCCCTATCATTTTCTATAATCAGTTTGTATGTCCATTATCTTTTAAATTATTTTTGAAAAGTAAGGAAAAAAATGTAATAAGCTTGAGTTATAAATCAAGGGTTTCTTCCCATATAATCCATTCATCTAGGAATTACCATTTTTGGTAAGAGACACAATTTCAACACGATTCAGCCAAAGCAGATGGTTGATTTCACATGCATTCCGCTACCTTCCAGTGCAGGACTCAGCCACAGCTTCCATAGGCTGTGTTCAAGCGGATTTTTTTGAACAACAGTTGCACATTTTGACTGTTGATATTGCCTAACGTGTTACAACTTAATATTCCCCACTAATTATTAGATGGAGAACTCAACTGCTCTGCTTATAAAAATCCTCTTGGACTTGAGGAAATGTCTTTACCCAAATACTCAACCCCAGTTTTAGATCTCCGTGAGGTAATGCATTCCAAAAGGTCAAGTCTCAGGCAGAGAAGGGGAATCGGGCTTCAGCAAACCACGACGTGCTGCACACTGCAATTGTCCAGCTGGATGAGTTTCAAAGAACTGGTATTATTGCCATTGTCTTAACGTCATTGCAGGCAACAAGCAACAAGGGAGTTACAAGCACTTAAAAATAAATCAAGAAACCTCATTTGGAGAAGTAAGGAACTTGAAAGCACTAAGGAGTGGAAGTAAATGAGTCATGCACCTGATGTTAGTTTGCATTCTCAAACATCATGTGAATAGGCAGGATGCTGAATACCTATGTTTCCGAGGGGTGTACATCCTGAAGAGCTTCTGTTTATTACTACAAAGCTTACTAGGAGTGAGGGGAGATAGAGGACCATGTTACTAAGCATTCCACTGCTAGGTAAGGGGTTAGGCTTTCCACCTCAAGTTAGATTCTGCATCACTGGCAGTTTCTTTCTTGTATGGTTCATGCAGAGATTTTACATTAAACCTATTTTAGAAACAGATATGATATAGGAAGTGGAGAGAATTCCAGTGTACAATTTACTTGTTTCCCTCAGAGCAGGGATGAGGTTTTCCTCCAGGCTCCTATACTGGTATAACTCCTTCTTATTAGCCAGAGAGAATTGTCTGAATAAGGAATTCAGATTCACTAGTTACAACACTAGATGGGTGACAGTCATTCTTTGCAGACACCCAGTGCATGTTCTGCACACAGTTTAAGACTACTTATACTGTCAGGATGTTGTACAGTTCATCAGTCTCAGTCTAGTTTCCTGCAGAGGAAGAATTTCAGCCACATTGTATAATTAAACAGAAATAAATATTAGTTGTGTCCAGTGTGTGCATTTGTAGTTATGGAGACTTTAACATATAGGCTTTTTAAATGACTTGCAGAACTCTAGAACCGATTTATAGAAATATCTCATTTACAATGTGGATGCAACAGAGAGATTGCCTAACGTAATTTTTGATAAATGATTAATTAGAATACTTGAGTATAGTATTTTAAGAAATACAACATACATATTTTTCTTAAAATCACTATGAAGCTACAGCTTCATAAGCACAGTTCTCTCAACTCAAACGCACAGCAACATTTAGTTATGTAACGAAAGACTGTAAGTCAATACATAAAATGCAAGAATTCATTTCTGTAAACATAAACGTCATTTTGGTAGGAAAGAAAATAATTAACTTTTACCTAAAAGAATAGAAGTTTTTCTCCAGTGTAATTAGAATGGGATATAGAGCAAAGAGAATATTCAGAAAGCAATCCAATGCACTACCTGTGCAAACACACCTTCATTTAAAGAGTGAAACAAGAAACACATAGCATTCCATGCAAGTCACTCAGCATCGCAGTAAGAAGTTAAACAGTCAAAGACAGTTATCTTGCAGCACATTGCACAACTTTGCATTTACATTTTTTACCACAAAAAACCACACACACCACGTGTATTAAGTGATACAAACACACAGCAGTATATCAGCTGAGAACAATAAACAGCCACCGAAAAAACACATCCTTTTTAAAAGGCACTGAGTGGTCTATAGGGTTTTTACTGTAGACTAGCATCTCAGGAGTTGACTACTTTGTTTTTATACCTACACTGTTGGCAGCAGTGCACATACTAGTTTCTGAAGGGATGAACATCTTCCATTCAGTGAAAGTAAAGCAAAAAAATCGAGCTAAATAACTGATCACTTTTAAAACCACAACAGTTATCACTAAGTTGGAACTTGTAATATGATATAGTTTTGACAGCTGTTTTTTTTTTTTTTTTTTTGCATGTAGGTTCTACTTATTGTAAGTAAATTTGTCTCTTCCAGTGTTTGCAGGTACAACTGGAAATAACCCCTCCCCTCTGCACAAATCTCTGTTTTGGAGGTATGTATTCATTTACTGCCAACTTCAGCCTCACCTTTAAAAAGCTGAAGTAAATTTTAAATGCTGCTTTCAAGGGAGTAGGAAATATTGTGAGTGCAAAAGGCTTGGATAATAATTTAATGAGATCAATATGTTGCTAGCAAGCCTATGGAGATAATGTATATGAAAAGTGGTAGAACTGACAGACCAGGTGAAGGACTCATGAGGGACATATCAGAGCAAATCCAGTCCCTTCGAGTTCCTGTGACACTAACAGCAGTGATGTGCACATCTGGGAAAAAGATGGAGTCAGGCACCAGAGGAGCAGTCTGAAAAGTGGCATGGGATGTAGGTACTTGATCTGAAGACTTCCCACTCCTGACTGAATAACCCAGAAGAGTTTGTGAACTACTGTACAGCTCAGGGGTGGATGCATTTAAGTGGCTGATGTGTCACTGACACTTTTTTTCTTGGCTTTTCATTGTTTTCTGCTTGGAGGTAAACTCCACTATGGTCTCATCTTGCGGAATACTGCAGTGCTGGCTGCTGGGCTCCTGTGGACTCCAATCCCTAATAAGTTTTGGAGGTAGTGTAATTTCTCTTGTAACCACTGAGTCCTTTCCTGTCCCTAAGGACTGAGAGTTTAAGTATGGGGAAAAAAAGCAGCATTTTTTCTTACTGTCTTGGGACTGTGCATCTGCAGGGATTTAGTCATCCTGGAAGAACAGTCCTGCCAAGCCTGTCTCTGGGTGTCATAGGCAGCCAGTGCTCATTTGACATCCAAACCTGGTGAAAAACCCACCTGCCCTCCTGGCTGGTGGTGATGGGGCTTATTTAAGGAGAGATGCCAGGCTGCCTTGTCCACCCCAACAGAGCCATGCAGGGCTGCAAACAGCGCAGCCAGGAGGTGCTAAGCCAATGCAGTGGTACTTTCCTCCCCATATGCTGTGTCTCAAAACACTTCTTAGGAGGAGACAGCAGGAAATGGTTAGGAAACAAGGAGACATGGCATTAAGGAAGCCTTGAGCTTGCTCCTGTAGGGCAGTACAGACCCTTGCCAAGGTGATGACCAACCAGTCCCATTAGGGAAGTGTCAAAGGGCTGGTGAGCTTGTTCACAAAGCCAAATTCAACTCTAATTTCCTCTGCAAGTCCTGAAAATGGTGAGCATTGATTTTACGGGAGAAGCTGGGGCTGTATCCTTGCCCATGAGTTGAGTCTGTGGAGGCTGCTCCACTTGCTGCTCTGGCATTGTTCAAACTAAGCACGCCCTTGGAGTTAAAGCATGTGACTAGAAAAGTAAAAAAATGCCTAGTTTTCCCATATAAAAGGTGGGACAAAGAAGCAAATATCATTAGCATCACTCATCAATCTGAGTTTATTAAAAAATGCAACTTGTGATTATTATCAGCTAACAGTTACAGTTCATTGAACCTACTGTACAGAACCTGAAACATGTCAAAATCATTAAAGAGCAGCAATTTCACAGACAAAAGAAATAAAAGAACTACAAACCTGCTAGAAGCTTCCCCTTGTTCTTTTCTTCAGGTCAGGGAGTGGAAAAGGAAAAACATACTTGTTATGCAGATAGTAATCACATTACTTAGTTACAGGTGATGTTAGATATATGATAAACATAAATGGATATAATTAGTGTACAACAAACATGTTACCTTGCAACCACAAAAACATTCAAGCAAGACTAGTAACAACAACGCTTCTGAAAAACAAACTTTTCAGTTGTTTTAACACATGCATAACATGCTTAGTACATACCACTGCAGACTGAGTTGGCAAAGCATTTAGGCAAAATGCATTGCTGACACATATATAACAGAAAGCTGTAGGCTCTTATTAGATAAAGTTATCTCTGGTAAATAAAAAGGTTTCATTTTAGGATAGCACAGCAGTACGCTTATTCAAAATAACAACTTTCTAGGGACAGTCATATTTTAGAATAGTTTATACAGCTTCGTTATTTATGTAATTTTATACCCATCCATTTATACCAATGTTGATTTCAACCTATTTGTATATGTCAAAATCAATATTCCATGTAACTTTTAATCTAAAAGCTCCTTTTAGTTTGGAGCATTTTGGAATTACAGTTATTGTAATGGATTACTTATGGTTCTGTTCTTGTCAACTCTTTGAAATTCAAAGATCAGCTTTGGGTACCCAGCCAAATCTCTTTTTGGCTGAGGTTTTTTTGGCACATAGTTACCTTTTTACTGTCATGTGGATGTTCACCACCCAGCTTTGAGAGAAACCACTAGTTCTCTTGCACTGTCTGCAATTATAACAGTTAGGATGCTTATCAGAGCTTTCCCATAAGGCTCTTAGTGCTCTCCATTTTGATCTTTATCGGGTATCTCTTACTTCCTGATTTGTGCCCTGTATTGAATCAGTCACCTTATTACCTTCTGGTAAATCTTTTAGTGAATTATTGCAGAGTCTTGGGCTGCCAGTGCTCTGTGAATTCTCACCCATCAAATATTTCCTGTCTGCCAAGCTGTGACATCAGGTCTTTTTAGTCATCTTCCACTGACTGTGTGTATAACTGAGGATATAATTTGCCCTAAGGAAATACTGAATATACCAGAAGTTATGACAAAAAGGAGCAAATTCCCTAGTGCATTCACCTTTAGAATACCACAAGTCTCTATTGTCTCACAAAGGTAGATCTGTAGCTACAGCATTGTGTAGAGGCAAAGGCATTAAAATACCATTATATCAAGCTAAGCATTAAAATTAGTATTTTTCTCTTAGAAATAATTTTGAACTGGGTGAAACATTAACCTTGATGTGAGTTGGGTTTTGGGAAAACACCTGCTGCTCAGATAAAAGGCAAAGGAGTTTGTCCCTTTGTCTTAGGTTCCTAGAAAATATAAATTTTTTAGCTGAAATTTGTAATGAGAGGACTGAACAAGACAAAACAAGATGAAACAGACAAATAGTAATTCTCTATAAGCTTGAACAGACATTGAGAACAGCACCAGCTGCCATAGTTGTACCTACTTTGTAGGGCTGCAGGTATGCAAGGCCTTCAAATGAGGCTTCCAGGTAGCAATGGAAACCGATTTCTCATCAGCCGCATAACTACGCCATACACACTACGTGCAGGATATATGGTAAAAAAAGAAAAAACAAGGCAAGAGGGAGCAGGGGATGAAACAAAAAAAAAAATGAAAAGCAGATTAGTAACCAATACAAGTCATAGCTTTCTTTTATCATTCATAGCACTGATACATGCCTGAGGGGAGGAAGAATACTTTCATAATATCGCCAGGTGGCTGTCAGGTTTGTTCGGCTGGCGTCGGTAGAATAAAACCGCCAAGAAGCCTGGTATGGGGAAACAATAGAAAAGCACAAAGGAACCAAGAACATGAAGTGACAATGCCACCACACTGATTACGGAGAAAGGAGATTTTACTCAGATTGGGATGTGCTCTATGAAGTTGATTAAGGAAACACCAGTAAAAAACCTACCAAAACTCTAATGAATTACAGCACGCTTTACATGGTAAAGTAAGAGTTACTGGCTTTATCGAAGCACCAGAAGATATTCAGCACAGAAATGTGCTCAAAAAGCACTGCAGTGATTTATTTGCGATAAATCGATAGGGGACACCCACACAAACTTGCAGTCTGAAGTAAAGAAAGTGTCATAATACATTTTGTAAATGATAATGAAAACCAGCCAAAAACAATTTTTAGAAGAAGAGTAAGGTATCCTCTGTGGTTTGAAATTCTGCTAAATGTTTAAAAACATGAAACAAATATTTTCAAAGGTGAGTAACCAAAGCATAGCACTGAAATGCATTCAACATTTAGATTTATAACTGCATGTAGATGGCAAGATAGATCCTCACTTCTACAAACTGGAATAGCCTCCTTGATGTCAGCACAACTATACCAATTTGTACTAGCTGAGGATCTGGGCTGCCTATATAATGACAAATTGTAAATGCCATCCAGGTATTCCTGTACAGAGTTTAATACCCTGTGTTTTCTTACTGTGTATCTCCCAGAAATACGTCTAATCTTCATCTACAGATGGAGAATGTCACTTGCTTTGTAAATTGTTCCACTGGTTGATCATTCTTATTGTCAAAAATCTCTGGGTTTTATTTTTTTAAATATTTTGAAACTCTTTGATTTTGGTTTATAGCCAAATATATTTATTATATTTCTATCTGCTACATTAAATAGTCCTACAGGCTCCAGTACTTCCTCTCTGCACTTGTTCAAATTATATTGAACTTATTATGTTCAAATAATATTCACACTGAGTATTTCTTATACTCTAAACATATTAAGAAAATTAAGTCCCTGTGAAACATTCCAGTTTTCTATAGTGATACTGTAGGTGTCTTTAAGTCAGGTAAAGGCTCTAGCAGACAGGACATCTGTGACAGCGGAGGAGTTAGCACAGACTAATTCCACAGAGTAACTATGAGAAAACTGAAATTATCTTGATAAACTAGAGAACACTGATTTCCATGGTAGTGCATTATCAATATCCATATCAGACAATTTAAAAAAGCCCAGCCACTGTTACAGTAGACAGTAATATGAAGTTCAGACATATCCTGCATTTATGAATACGAAATTTAATCCAGTACTGGACTAATTTTTTCCAGTATTTTCTTTGCTTTCTCCAATCTTCCAGTCTTATTTACAAACTGTAGATGCTGAGTTGATGTGTAGCATGTTAGTCCCAGCATGACCCTATACAGTAATACTGTCATCCTTCTCCTACATGTTACCTTTCTAGTTCTGTACCTAAGGAATATAATAAACCAGCTGGAGTAACACATTGGGAACTACTATGACACTTTTAGATCTTCCTCCTCAGGCTTTCTCCTCTGTATTTCTCATCCTTGGTCAAATCCTTTCCAGGGTCATGAATATTAGGATAGAACCCTCTTGTAATAGTCTGAATTCATTGTTAGGTGTATTAAACTATTTTGATCAAGTCACCCATATCACTTTTGGATTCATTCCCATATGCCTGCCCTAATTTTTTTTTACTATTCTATCTGGACTTGTGCCATTGTCAATTATGTAAATCAGCAAATTTCCAGACAACTGAAAATGTTGAGCTCGAAAATCACAGAATCATAGAATAATCAGTTTGGAAAAGACCCACCGGATCATCAAGTCCAACCATTCCTATCAAACACTAAACCATATCCCTCAGCACCTCATCCACCTGTGCCTTAAACACCTCCAGGGAAGGTGAATCAACCACCTCCCTGGACAGCCTGTTCCAATGCTCAATGACCCTTTTTGTGAATTTTTTTTTTCTGATGTCCAGCCTGAACCTCCCCTGGTGGAACTTGAGGCCATTCCCTCTTGTCCTGTCCCCTGGCACTTGGGAGAAGAGGCCAGCTTTCTGCTCGCCACATTCTCCTTTCAGGTAGTTGTAGAGAGCAATGAGGTCTCCTCTCAGCCTCCTCTTCTCCAGGCTAAACACCCCCAGCTCTCTCAACCGTTCCTCATAAGGCCTGTTCTCCAACCCCTTCACCAGCTTTGTCGCTCTTCTCTGGACTCGAAAATGAACACTTAACTGCTGAAAACCCTTCCCTGTTGGGATCCCACCACAACTTCCTTCCTTTCTCAATGCTTTTGCCCATTCAGAGTCACTTCCTGAGATCAGTCAGCTAGTTACTCAATCTATTCAGCACACCGTCTTACTAACATTGAGGTTGGACTGTCATACAATAATAATAAGAGTTACATCTAAAAGCTAAATCTGTTGCGTGATTCCTCTGGCAATCAAACTTGGAAGAAGATATTGAAGCAAATTAGAATGAATGCACTACAAAATATTTCAAAAACTTATTCTACAGTAAAATAGATGAAAAAGGAATGGATTTATATTTATATTTATATTTACATTTATATTAACATTTGCATTTACATTTACAGTTACAGCTATAGTTATAGTTATATCTATAGTTATTTCTCTATTTCTATTTACATTTACGTATTATTCGAATAAATACTAAATCTCAAATATTTAGTATTTAATGAACATTGAACAGTAATAACGGAAAGCATTTATTAACTTTAAGAATGCTTCAAAGACAGCCTGGCATCTATCCTGAATTTGTCATGGAACTCTAGTATATTCATGCTCATCTTCTTTATTTGGATTTATTATTTCAGAATTAAATAAACCAGCATAATTGGCACACACAAAACATTTGGGATCCCAAGAAAATAAACTAGGATGCTAGAAGATTTTTTTCTCACTTTTTTTCAGTGCCTGAAGTAGAGTTAAAGTTGCAGCAAAATAATTTTTTAGAGAACTTTATTGTTTTTGACTAGAACTGAGTAAAGGAAAAACCATGCAAGACATCTGTTTAACAAATATGCCAATTTTGCTTAAAAAATATCTCTCTAGATAGTTGATCTGCACCATCGTGTCCATATTTGAGCTTCAACAATTTCAGACTCTTTGGAATTGCTAGCACCTACTGTTCCAGCTTTTGAATTGACTAATACTGAAAGCAATTCTCTGGGCAGGACACTTTTCATTTTCACCAAGAATATCACTCATTGGAGCACTCTAAACCCTGTATGAGATGAAAAGTGGCTTAATATAAGCAAAAGTGTTGTGCTGTCAGCTGGTTTCTCTAGCCATCAGTTCTATTTTTCCAAGTAATTCACTAACTGCAGGCATTCAGTTGACTTCCTTGACTTTGTTTCTTCAGTATGGACACAAGACCTCAAAACCTATACATAGAAGTTCTATAAACACAATTACAGCAACACAGGGCAATCACTGAACAAACTTATTTAATGAAATTAACCAATCTTTTAAACATACTTTCCACAACGTTTTCCATATTGAAATAATAAAATTTACTCCAATATGCACTTTAAATCACCTACTGTTATCTTGTAATTGATTTCATATTTACCTGAATTAGACTGGCAGCTGGATTCCTTCTTTTCTCAAAGTGTTTCTGACGGTGCTGTTCCTGCACTTTTAATGCAAATCCTGAGCCAAGGATGCCCTGCAATACAGTAAATAATTTCTCATTATGTAGGCACTTTTTTTTCAACAAATGTATACAATCATCTACAAAGTTTTTGTGAAGATGTTACACCATGTGATTGCTTCAGGTAACACATTTATGATGGTAGATGACAGTGTAAGTCTTAACAACAGTGCTTGTTTATGGAAAGGCAGAAGAATCCTTACTTACGAGAAAATATCTGTGGTGCTAACAATGACCATTTATCCTAAACATTTCTTGGGTTTGTGCTGCACAATGTTGATGCAGCTCTAAGGGCCACGGATATATATTGATATATAAAACATTAAGAAGGAGGATTCAGAGGAATTTAAGCCAGGAGTCATGAAATTACCAGCTGTCAGATATACCATATGTACGGACTTGGAAGTCCAAATCTGCAGTACTTATCATAACTTCTGATTTCAGAAAAGTCAGAAAATGCCTTATATAATAGATTAAGACTATTCCTTCTCACTTTTCCCCTTCTAATTAGTCTCTATTGTTCATGTCATAGGCTATGAAAAAAGCTGATGATGAAACATCTCCCCTTTTGGCTTTTTTATCTGTGAATAAGTAAGACAAATTGGACTCCTGCTGAACAGACCCAAAGGCTGAGAATGTTTCCAATCTTGGCTAGATTGGCTGCATTATAAGGAAGAATATTTTTAATCAGGATAAAATAATACTAGAAATGTACAAGATTAGCATATATATATATTGTTTTACAGACAGATTCAAAACAAAAGTTTTTGTGAGGAAGATAAGTATCTGTACATAGGTGTAACGTGAGGAATAAAAGTTCTGGCATCTCCAGTATGCAAGGTTATTAATCTTTTACGTATTCATTGTAGTCCTGCTAACACTAACTTTCATATTAGTGGTGATCAGGAAACAAAGAACATTAATTACAATAGCTGCCATTAAATGACACAGATTCACAAACAGGTAATGTATTATAATTATAGTGCATTATAATATGCCAGAGATACTACAAAACTCTTTGTTCTTAGAGTAAGAAATAAATGCAGTACACCAGATTATTCAACGCTGTTGGCAAATTCTGACTTTTAATCTTAGTTTGTCTTTATGGTTTAAAACAAATGTATTATTATCACATATATATTTTACAGTGATCTATAGATAATGAACACAAGTATTAAAATATTGATTTTCTGTATATGTTGCACAGGATGCAATACAACAATATACAAATGTCATTCCTGATTTCATACTAATTCAATAGTAATTTAAAAAAGAAGGAACTTCAGTCACAAAAATGAGAATTTATTTCTTATACTACACTATATTTCAGCCATTAGATGATTCCCATTTCTATTAAAATCTTTTGAATGTTGATAAAAGCATCATATATAAACAGTTGTGTTTATTTACAATCGATCACAGAAAACAATAGTTGCATTTTTACATTCAGTGACATTAACTTTTGGTTGATTTAATGCCTTCTGCTACTCTCTGTTGGAAGCCTGAACATGGTCATGCAAGACGATCTATTAGAAATACCTCACTTTGTTTGGATAGAATCTAATTCAGAAAAATACATCAGCCGATGTAAATCTGAAAGAAAAGCAGGAACATATGAGCCACAGCTCATAAAAAAAGAAATGAATTTCAACCTTGTACAACAGTGTGCTACCTAATTTAGGATTCTTTCCCAGTTTTGACCTTACCAATGAGACTTCCCAAAACTCAGGCAATGAGAGCAACACCAAACCTTTCACTTGTGTTTGGATAGTTATTACCAGTGTTGTTACAGAGCAAAAACCCTTAAACAGTTGTTCTTTGTGTAGAAAGCTTCCTTCAGCATTTTGTATCATAAAAGTGGTAGACGCTGCAGAAGTTTCTGTTACCTTTTTTGTAGAATTTTTAAGCATACTCACAGCAGGTAATGCAAAGAAAGAAATGCCAAGGAGAGCAAATCCTGCAGAAAGCAACCTTCCAAGCCAAGTGAGAGGAGTTTTGTCTCCATAGCCAATGGTTGTCAATGTGATCTAAAATGAAACAAATGAATAACATGGTTAACCAGAAGTCACTGAGAGATTAGTTGCAGATTATTTACATGTCATGATAAAGCATTTCCACTAAATAATCGAAGACACATGAAGTACATATAGTTTTTTCTAAATGAAAAACAAACATAGATAAATTAACATTTATACATTTTTCTATGAAAACATACTACTTATGACTGAATAAAACTGAGATAAATAATAAATGTGAGAAAAATTCCTAAATGAGCAATACACACCTTTAAAAAAAATAAAACAGAAGTTTTAGAGTATCAAAGTTGAGGCAAATGATGGGAAATTATGTGTGAGGCAGAAAAAAGTATTCTTTTCCATGGATGTAAAGGTGCTTCACTGATTTTATGCAGGGCAATGTAACTGTATGTATTTGCAGAACTACACAAATATAAATTACACAGAGATCATACTGGAAAAAAATAATAGGGCTAAAAGGAAGTCAGGTTCACAGATGATAAAATCAAAGGAACAAGAAGAAGGAGCTGTAGTTTCTGCAAGTCCTTCCATACAATTTGAAGTGGATCATATGGTTGGACGCGATGATCCTGGGGTTACTTTCCAACCTAGTGATTCTGTGATTCTGTGATCTTCTGGAACACAGCCCCCCTCCCGCCACTAATCAAAAGCTTGATGGAAATTTAAGTTGTTCCTGGTCCTTTTCTCTTCCTTATGACAGACCCAGATATACGGACATCACTTGTGACATGAACATCTAAAGATTCCTACTACGCAGCAGGTGTAAAGGTACCTCAGACTGTTGGACAATGTTAGCTCAGACCTACATGGGCAGCAGTCAAAGAGAAAGGCATCTGTAATCCCTTCATGTGATGAATGCAATCAGAGACTAAAAAGAGGTGTTTCAAAAGCTGTGCTGCAAAGGCTAGAACACCTGCCTGGAGGCACCAGTGCAGATGACAGCAGAGCCTGATACATTTGGGAAGGGTCTCCACATGCAACTCATTGATTGCAGGCCATGTAAAAACGCATATGTAAATGCCACTGGAATAATGGTGCATGGTGGTGTTTTACGGAGCATATCTCCCAAGCAAAAGATTATGACTTTGTATCTGTGTATGGCTGGGGGTCTTTTCTGACCCAAGGAATTCTCCTCTGGACTACTCCTGGACTGGGAAGCATCAGTCCCAAACAAGGGGACTAGACTGGCAAGAGAAAGTCACAGCTGTGCTTTTCCCTCTTGGGGAGTTTGGACCCACACAGCTGCCTGAGGTGTGGACAGAGCAGAGGATTTCCAAAGGCTAGGCGGGAGGCTGTGGGACGCGTGCTCAAGCAATAGCACACGATGTTAAAGGACAAAGATAGATACCAGTAGGCTGAATGCCAAGGACTCCGGGGCCTGTTATTAGTAGAGAACATGTGCACGGAGAATTATTTCACATTGTGTACCAAATGTGGGCAAGTTCAGGCTTAGCAAATATTCTGGCAGGAATGAGTTCTTCAGGAAAATGCCTTCTAGAGACATTATTTTGCTTCCAGCTTCCTCAAAGTTCATTCCTAGGCAAGACGGCCAAAGCAATTCTATTTAATGCTGGGGTCACCGCAGGATAAAAGAAGGAAAGTCTTTTGGAAGTAATTAGATTTCAGCTATTTAGGGCTCTGTAGATAGTAAACAGTGCTTTTAATTGCTCCTATTGTTGGGAATAAGCTGCGGGTGTAATTTATCCTGAGAAAGCCATAGTGGCTAAAAGAGAGTGAGCTGAATTAAGGCTACAGCTGATATTACAAGTCGTTATCAAGTCTAAAATTTTGTAATGTGAACCTGTTTGTAAGGCACGTCACCTTGCATACTTATCAGGTCTCACTCTCCTTCTTTACACCTCTTCACTTCCCTGCCCCAGCCTTTCTTCCTGGATTCTGCTGGACTCTTTGGAGAGCCAATGCAACCCAGGAAGCTGGAAGGAATTATCCTCATTTCTGTGTGGCTTGTTTCTGGTGTGTTGGTGAGTTGTATTAACTCATGCAGATGCCTAACAATCTCCAGAGCCTGCACAAGGTAGTGTGTGGCTGAGATCAAGAGATAAGAAGAAGAGGCAATAGGAA
Source organism: Coccyzus lansbergi (assembly GCA_033558105.1). Classification (NCBI taxonomy): domain Eukaryota; kingdom Metazoa; phylum Chordata; class Aves; order Cuculiformes; family Coccyzidae; genus Coccyzus; species Coccyzus lansbergi. Next base: position 353,247 of record JAUMJK010000740.1, on the reverse strand, counting down.
TGCATCTCTCTCTTTGCTGGCAGATGTCAGCTGATGCAACCACACTCTTGGCCTAGCAGAGGGGCTTGGTTTAGTCTTCCTTTGTTTGCTGAAGAGGATGTTTACAGCTCTTCTCCTCAGGAGGCAAGTGCACAACAGTTTGAGACTATTAAGACCCTGAGAGCAATGAAGCACTCAAATGAATTCCTGAATAAAAGTTTCTCAAAATTTATTTCCAGGCCAGTCATCACAGAGCAGTTTGAAGCTCTGGAATGACCCTAGTTTCTTGGCTTCTGTCCAGCTCCCTATCTCTGCCAGATGTTGGAATGTACAGAGATATCTTCTGCCTGGGCTGACAAGAAGGAAACGGAACTAAGTGTCATCTACATATTGATGATATGGTCACCAAACTGTCTTCCAAAGAAGGCAAAGATAAACTTGAGCCTTTGGGATCTGACATCTAGGAGTGATCCAAAACCAGAAACAGTCACACAGATTGTATCTCTGGAATTTCTCCAGAGAAAACAACAGGACCATATTAAAGCCTTTGCTCCCATTCTTTTAGGTCTTGAAGAGTTGATGGTATCAGTATATGATTAAGAGTATCAGTGTCTTGCTCACTTAGAGCTGTTTTATCTCAGGATGGTCTTTACATGGGTGTATGGGGTTAGCCCTGTACCGTATCAGCTTATTCAGCACAAAACATAAGGATTCGATCTTCGTTTTATATTCCTCTCATCACACAATTACAGAAACATTTTTCCAGACAACTTCAGGATCAAGTTTAGGAATAATCCCCAGTATCTTTCTTAGTGCTGTAAACAAATGACTAAACCACTAGCTAGGCCCAGACTGTCATAATCCTGAGGTTAAATTAACTGAATAGAGTGTGGAAAACTACTGGACATGAGACCATGACAACATGAGAAATTTCCAGACGTCATTGATAACAACATAAGAAGCAGACAGAACTTTCAGCTAGCACTGTGAGGGAAGTCTGGCTTCCACAAGCAGTTAAAAGACAAGTGATCAAAGTTCAAAGGTGACTGGAATAAATATTTTGGGGGTTACGGTTTTGCAAGGACATTGACATGTAGGTGACTGCAGGGACATGGCACTAGATCAGGTTACCCAAGGCCCCACCCAAGCTGGCCTTGAACACCTCCAGGTATGGGGCAGCCACAGTTTCCCTGGGAAACCTGTTCCAGTGCCTCATCACTCATGGTGAGGAAATTCTTCCTAATGTCTAGTCTAAAAATGTTCTTCTACAGTTTATACCCACTCCACCTCATCCTATCACCACAAGCCTTTATGAATAGTCCCTCTCCAGCTTTTTTGTAGCCTCTTTCAGGTACTGAAAGGTCTCTATAAGGTCTCTCTGGTTCTCCAGGTTGAACAATCCCAACTCTCTCAGCCTGTCTTCATGGGGAAGGTGTTCCAGCCCTCTGATCATCTTTGCAGCCTCCTCTGGACTTGTTGCAACACCTCCATATCCTTCTTACATTAAGAAGTCCAGAACTGGACAGAGTAGACACAGAGGTCTCCCAAGAGAGGAATAGAGAGGCAGAATAACTTCCCTTGACCTGTTGGCCACGCTTCTTTTGATGCAGCCTAGGACATGGCTAGCTATTGTTCTGTGAGTGCACATTGCCAGCTCATGTCAAACTTCTCACTGACCAGCACCCCCAAGTCCTTCTCTGCAGGGAAGCTCTCAATCACATCATCCCCCATCGTGTACTGAAATTGGGGATTGCTCCAACCTAGGTGCAGGACCTGAAATTGTCTGAAAACAAATGTCTAGTGCTACCTGGAATGCCCTAGGCCTTCTGAACAGGGACCACTCACAGGAGAGGCAGTAGACTCTCCAACTGATCTTCCATGGCACTGTATGCCTACGTTCACGTAACTGAATCATATTTCTACATGACTAAATGGGCTGAGTCTGTCTTTTGTATCAGATGCAAAATACACCATTTTAGTTGCTTCTAGAAATGAAGTACCTGGACAGACGAGCCAAGGCAGGCAGCATCTCCTGGCCAGACTCAAAACTCACAATGAGTACTGAACTTCTGTTATATCTCATTGCTGGAGCTAATAAACGTGCTAACAATAAGTGAGGTAATATAATAATGAATGTGATTATATAACCTAGGTGTCTTCAATTAGATGAGATAGGACCCAGGAGGCCCTCCTCTACACTAATACTTCTTTCTAATGCCATTTTATGTTCTGCTAGCAGTACTTGCCTTTTGAATCTTTACCTGACATCAATTAACTGAAAGAAAAGATAGTTTTATCATGCTACCATTACACTAAATGGGGAAAACGTCATCAATATTAACTCATTTGAGGTAGTAATTGTGACAGTATTATTCATTGTAAGATGTTTTGTTCCCCTACAGGTCACTGTGGAGTGCCAGAGCCATTCTATGTCCAACTGTAACTACTGGATACTAAGAGGAAATAGTGACTTATTTGAGAAACTCTGTCAAATGTGCAAGAGAGACAGGAATCTTAATTGCATTACATTTACAGATAAAACTAATTCATGTACTAACTAAATACCACTACAACCACATAGAGGTCTAGCTAACACTAAGAGTTTGCAGAGAAGCACACATAATTTGGTTTTGAAATACTCACATTTTTTAATTTACCTTTTGTTCCCTAATAGTTATTTTATTCTGTTAAAGGAATTTACTTCCTCTAGCAAAGCAAATTCTGAGCCTTAACTCTTCATATAACATGCTCTGTTGTGTGCTGCTGTGTTAGTACTGTGGAGCTCCCAGCCACAAGAATATTCACAGTAGTAACATTATCATGATGCTTAAACTGCAGGTTGCAGAGTACAACTTGCAAATACAATAGAGGATTCATATGTAAATTAGGATGTCATATCCTACCTTCAACTTTAGTGTGAAACTATAGGTTTTGAAAATGAAGTCAGTGAAATGACCATAGCAGAGTGTGACCCTCAAATAATCTGAATTAGTGAATGCATTAATTGTGGTGTGCCGGGTCCGGTCCTGTAAGGGGAGCATAACTGCCTCTAAAAGCTTGAAATTTGAAGTGACTATTTGTGCCTGAATTCAATACAGTCTTTTATTTCTTGTACCTCTGCCATCACAAAATTCAGTCTGGGATTTGGCAGATAACTCTGTGGATTAAATGAGAATAATTTTTGCAAATAAACATATCAATGAAATTAAGCATTGATTTCCCCTGGAATGCTACACAATTTGACCTTTTCAAAATCTGCATGTGGGTTACTCTGGCAGTAAAAACAACTATGACTAAGAAGCACGTTATGCATTTCCCACATACTGTTTTACATATTGTACAAAAAATACTATTATTAAAATGGCAGAGATAACAGGTAAGGGGGAACACTGATTTTCAGTAACTTTGTGCACTTAAGTACATTAAAAAATTAAATGTATTCATGACACATACTGGGGAAAGAAGAAAAGATACGGAAATGCACAATATAGATTGTTTTCAGGTTTCTGATTATAATTTGTTGTTTTTCCTGCTGATGTCAAGAAAAGATTCCTATTTTCTCAGTTGCACTACTTGTCTGACCTATGAGTCATACGTTTTCACTTCATAGTGTACTAAATATTTTAAGCACCACTTTGTACAATGATTATTTCTTATCAGGTTTTTTCCTAAAAAATAGCAATCAGCAGGTAGCAAATTCTAAAATAAAGTTCTTGTTCCTACTGTTAAAGCTGCTCAGGGAGAAGGGTCTGCATCTGACACAAGTTTCAGTCAGATGTCAGAGTTGAGGTCTGATTTTGCTAGGACTTTCCCATTCCTTGTGCACGTGTCCCCTCACTATCGCCTGCAGGAAGGTGGTACAGCCCTCTGCATAGTCCTGACTCCCTGCCTATGCAATGCTAAGTCACATAAGGCTTTCGGAGAGGTAAAGGCTGTTTCCTGAAGAAGTGTATGGCTGGAAGTGTGCATTCTCAGACCCATACACTGCCACATCCCACCTACGTGTCTCTCGTAGGACCATCTCCTCACCAGTGGCCCCCCAAGGAGCAATGATGTTTGCAGACAGCCAGAGCTGGGATGCCCATCAATGAGGACACCAGAATCCCAAGCCAGATGCTTTACAACCATGTCAATACAGTAGGTCAGAAAGCTTTAAGTCAAACTTGGATCTTAGCTTTTGAAGAGAAGGGAAACTCTCCTTCACAGGACAAATTCTACTCTGTTACAGACAGATAAACCACAAAATAATCTGCAGTGGTGTGACTGAGGGCAAACCCCTTCTCTCATGGCTTTAGCCAACATGAATTTTACATGTGTTTGGATTATAGGATAAAATCGTGTATTTTATTATAGATCTGCATCAATGATCTAAAACAATTATTTCTGCATATTTCACAGAATCACAGAATCACAGAACAACCAGGTTGGAAGGGACCCATCGGATCTTCTAGTCCAACCATTCCTATTTAACACTAAACCAAGTCCCTCAATACCTCATCCACCCGTGTCTTAAACACCTCCAGGGAAGGTGACTCAACCACCTCCCTGGGCAGCCTGTTCCAATGCCCAATGACCCTCTGCGTGAAAAACCTCCTCCTAATCTCCAGCCTAAATCTACCCTGGCGGAGCTTGAGGCCATTCCCTCTTGTCCTGTTCCCTGTCACTTGGGAGAAGAGGCCAGCTCCCTCCTCTCCACAACCACCTTTCAGGTACTTGTAGAGAGTAATGAGGTCTCCTCTCAGCCTCCTCTTCTCCAGGCTAAACAACCCCAGCTCTCTCAGACGCTCCTCATAGGCTCTGTTCTCCAGCCCCTTCACCAGCCTCGTTGCTCTTCTCTGGACTTGCTCCAGAGCCTCAACATCCTTCTTGTGCTGAGGGGCCCAGAACTGGACACAATATTCAAGGAGCGGCCACACCAGTGCTGAATACAGAGGGAGAATCACCTCCCTGGACCTGCTGGTCACACTGTTTCTGATACAAGCCAGGATGCCATTGGCCTTCTTGGCCACCTGGGCACACTGCTGGCTCATGTTCAGTCGGCTGTCGACCAACACCCCCAGGTCCCTCTCCTCCTGGCAGTTTTCCAGCCAGGCTTCTCCCAGTCTGTAGCTCTGCTTAGGGTTGTTGTGCCCCAAGTGCAGGACCCGGCATTTGGCCGTGTTAAACCTCATGCCATTGGACACTGCCCAGTGCTCCAGCCTGTCCAGGTCCCTTTGCAAAGCCTTCCTACCCTCCAGCAGATCGACACTTCCACACAGCTTAGTGTCATCTGCAAACTTGCTAAGGGTACCCTCAATGCCCTCATCCAGGTCATTGATAAAGACATTGAACAGGACTGGACCTAGCACTGAGCCCTGGGGGACCCCACTTGTCACTGGCCTCCAGATGAACTTAACACCATTTCCCACCACTCTCTGGGCCCGGCCATCCAACCAGTTTCCTACCCAGGAGAGTGTGTGTCTGTCCAGGAAGGAGGCTGACAGTTTCCGCAGCAGAATGCTGTGAGAAACTGTGTCAAAGGCTTTACTGAAGTCCAGAAAGACCACATCCACAGCCTTTCCTTCATCCAGCAGCCGAGTGACTTTGTCATAGAAGGCGATCAGGTTGGTTTGGCAGGACCTGCCTCTGGTAAACCCATGTTAACTGGGCCTGATCACCCGGTTCTCTTGTAAGTGCTTGATGATAGCGCTCAAGATCACCTGTTCCATGACTTTCCCTGGCACCGAGGTCAGACTGACTGGCCTGTAGTTTGTAAATGCACAAGCAAAAGCTGCTAGGTCTGGCTCTTCCAAGTTTCCAATTTTGTGCACTGATAACACACAAATACAGTCTCTATGGAAGATGTAACAAATTATTAAACCTTATATGAACACATTTTAAATACACAGACTAGTTCTACTAATAGGAAACGACCTTGACCTTTGTTCAAAATGTAAGCAAAACTTATTAAAATATTTTTCAAGGATTCAAAGCTTTTTGTAAGAGGCTTTTGCACCATCCATCTACGCATGTTCTGAATCTGCAGATACTACTGAGTTCAGATGAAGTCTTGTCAGCAGAAGGTCTGAGGTGAGAAAGCTTCATTTCTGCATCCTTCTGATGAGGAAAGGTGGCCGAGGCTGGTCCAGGTCTCACACTGATTCCAGGAAAACTAATGAGTTCTCTAGGATATGTCAGCATTAGTGGCCACACAGGCATCATTTCACTACCCAGACACCATCAAAGCTCACTGTGTTTGCTCTAATGTATGAAATAAAAAAAAAAGGAAAGCAGCTTTATACTGCCTGGCAATAGCTCTGCCATAGGCTTTGTTGGAGCACATTTCCTAAGCTGCCTAAGTAACTCCCACACAGTGCAGGAGACTAGGTCACGACAAGGCATTTTTTTAAGCAAAAAACTCATACACATTATAATCCATAAAAAAAAAAATCATCATTTCAGACCTAGTTTTGCTATTGTTCCTTTAAAGCCTAGTTTCATTAAACACATAAGCATTCATATAATCCTCCTTCTTTCAGGAAAGTAGTCAGGAACATGCTTAGATCCCATATCTAACAAAGTGAAAAGAATTGATTTAATAGTTAAAGATGAGCTCAACTAAATCAGGGCTTTACACCTGTAAAAGCAGAAAATATTTATTCTCGATTTTTGGGGCTCAAGGTACAGCGGAAGGAGGAGCAACGTCATTCTAAGGGCACTGATGATGCTCCTCCCTTCACCTCAAAGTCGATGTAAGAATTTTTTTTCTTTCCTGACACTTGTTCCTCTTCCTGCACTGCAGCTTACAGCCTTCTAATTTGGATTGAAGCAGCTCTTTTTGGGACCATATGACAAACTGTATTAATGTAAGGATCTGGGTTAAAAAATGAAATGTTGTCTTCTCTTGACGGTTCAGTTTGCAGCAGAAACACATAAACAGCTGTTCTGCAGGATTAGGTGAAATGAACTATGGATGTACAAATGAACAGCTGAAGGAGGGAGCTTCTCAGACCAATTTTCTGCAGTGAAAACAATTTACTGAACAGCAGACAGTTAAAATCCACAGTAGGTGAAATTCAAAGCACGCTAGCTTACTGGTTAAACAGTGCATATTACTTTTCCATACTTACTGTGCCCCACCAGAGAGCATCTGCATATGTAGAGAATTGGTTATTTGCATCTTTTTCCACCAGATAAACCAGGAAAGATGAAAAGATGAGTACTAAAAATCCTATGTACCAGGCTGTGATTAATTCCTAGACAAAAGAAATCAGACATCAGTAACCACCTGAGAGATCGAACAGAATATCCTTTCTAGGAAGACAATGAAAAGATCTATATTCATTTTTGACATCTGAGCAGTTAAGAGTCAAATCCATTCCTACAGATGCAAATTTTCTCTAAAACTGAACGAAATCCGCTTCTAGAGTTTGATACTCCAGCAACTTCACCAATATGTATTGAATTACAACAGCATTTCAAACACTACATTTTCAATATATTCTGATAACAATTAGTTGTTAATATGGCCTGATGTATTTGTGCTAATGCCCATTACAAGTGATGTCCCTTCAGAAAATTTTAGGTATTCTGCTCAAAACTAATAAACATGAGTTTCCTTGGCCTTTTATAGAATCCTATAAAATGAAGATATTAACCTGAAAAAATCAGTATCTAGGATTACATACCTTGCTATGTGCATAAACTACTGAACCTAATAATTTCCAAGTGCCTCCTCTTCGGTCCATGCGCACCATACGAAGGATCTGTAGGAAACGAAGACTTCTCAGTGCTGATGTTGCAAAAATGTTACCCTGAGTTTTTGCAGAAACAACTGCTATTGAAGCGATGAGAACAATGATGTCTGAAAGAAATATATTACAGAAAGCATTAATATCCAAGTATCAATAAATTACATGTACATGTACATCAGCTGAATGAGGGAACAAAAGAGAGACTTCTCCTCTGGTGGATGTGGGCTTTGCAGCACTCAGATTCCCAATTGTAACAGGGATACAAGGTCAGGGCAGGTGTCAAAAACTGCCTCAGGAGTATCCACGGTAAAGCTGAGAGTAGTAATTTTGAAAAAAAAATATGGATCAGAGAAGTAGTATTAAAGGAATCAAATATAGGAGCTTTGAAGTCTGATGAAGCAAATTGTACAAGTCAGTAGATGGACTAAAACTTTTCCCCATTATATCTTTTCCCACATCAACTTTCCTAGAAAAAGGCAAAAAAAAGAAAACAAAGGTAAAAAAATAGTAGAACAGCTCTAGTGATGTGAGTCCAGTAGAACCAGACTTGCAAGGCACATACAAATTCCCTATGAATACAGACACTGTGTGGTTGTGGAATGTAGTTTCTAGACACAATTTCCCTGATGTACCAGTTCCTGGAAAGGAAGAAAAATAGTGCTGGGTACTCCAAAGCATTCTTTTAGTTGGCACTCTGGAAAGTTTGTTGAAACTCTGCAAGTGTAAGGATTTATTATTTGAGGTCACAGACTCAAACTGTGGAAGCAAGTTTGTTCTGCATGAACTAAACAGCCAACTGCCTTTTCAGCTGGAACAGCATATAAAGGGAGATGAGGAGAAGCAGCATAGTGACAGTACATGGATGTTGTGAGAAGGCATTACGTTCTTTTATGATGACTGGGGCAGACACGCAAGTGTGCAGGGATTGCAAAGTCACACAACAAGTACTGTGTTACTTCATCCTCTCATCATTGATTTCCTGACCTTACATGAAAAGCTTGAAAAGCCCTTGTAAGAAACACCTGGTTTAAACCTTACAATACTGTGATGTTTGTATGTTTATATGTAAGGATAATCTAAATCAATGCTTGGCAGTGAATAACTTCCTGAAAGCAAGTTCTTGTTGGCAAGAAGTTTTAACATTTGGGATGAATACTTATCTTGTCCCAAGCATAGCCTTCTACAAGTCACAAATGACCCAGCAAGTGAAGAGGCCCCCTCTAAAAGGTGAGCAGTGAGGGGTACTGGCTGCACTTCCAAGCAGGATAATCTCTCCTTCACCTCCTCCAGTATAGCAGAAAACATCCTTGGTTCATTCTGCTCAGCCACCAAAGTAACTTGAAATCCAAGTACCCTTGTCCACAGGCATCCTGGGTTTCTCAGAACTGACCAATGAATGGCTTTGCTCTCTTATTACAAAACTAAGGGGGCAGACAATCTGTGGTTTAAGGAGTGTCCTGTTAAATTGTGAAATTCCTTGTCATAAGATGCTAGAAGTTTACATGTGTTCAAAGACAGCAGAATGATCTCATGGGAGAAAACTTAATCCCATTCCTGGCTCAGGACGTCTCCGAGTAGCTGTTGGAGGCCGAAAGATTCTTATGAAGAAATATCGCTACATGTTTGCCCTGCTTGTGTAATCTTCCCTGACTGTTCACTGTTGACTAGTGTCACTGTTGGTCAGTGTATCAGGCTAGGCTGACCTTCTGCTGGTTTTATGCTATGATATTTTAAAATGCCTGTAGCTACTATATAGATAGATAACAGGTTACTATACTGTTGGCTACCAGAAAAGCTGGATTTGCTTCTAGATGTAAATCAAATAAATTGAGGTCTCAGGAAGAGCCAGAAATGAATAAAATGTTTTAGGGCATATCTGTACACTACAAGTCACAAGAGGACAGCAACCAGATGTAGTGCTACAGAATTCAGAAACAGGATGACTGACCAGGAAGAGTTAGAGATGTCACAGATTCTAATGGAGATCTGAAAAATAGCTGGAGTCTGATTCAGCTCCATGTGAAGACATTTAAATTTAGGTGTCTTCATGTGAAACAGGTGTCTAAACTCTCCACGCAGCATGGGGAAATCACATCAACTGAGAGAAGTGCAGCTAATCCTCAGGAAGGCTCCTGCCGGCTGCTCAACTGACTCACATTCTAGGCTTGGTACAAAAAAAGGCTTGATTCAGTTGCCCAAATTTATTTGTTAAGTGCCATTTGAGATGCTTTAAGGTATCTGAGGCACCCCCTAGTTCTAGTAGATATGCTCTGAGACCTGGGAAGCCTTTCAGAAGTTTAGGTATATCATGTAACAGGGGACACTTCTGAACATTCCGCTGAACTAACCTCTAGATCTTGACTGACTGTACTGGAGGTAAAGACACGTAGCAAATGTTTACTCACCTACAAGCAAACTTCTATATTTAGGTATGTTTATCTGGATCTGAGGCTGACATAGAGCATGCTGTAATAGAAAGCCTTGACTGTGTTGAAGGAAGAGTGTCCCTGGTTACTAACGCAACGGCAAGGTTAGCTTCTTTGTTCCACACTGTTCAAGCAGAGCAGCAACAGCCATTTTTCATTAGTGGTGTCTGGCTACCAGCAAATCAGATAACATTAAGAAAGCAGCGTGCAGTCCTCCAAATCATACTTAAAAAGCTAAAAAGAGTAAGGTCACCTAAATAATATGAATTCTGCATTTGGTGTGGAAATTACTGAAGTGCCTGCTGAGGGTTTTCATTACCACTCTTAATAGGTCATATTTTTACAAAAAGATTTCATTCCTTCATTCCTTCCCATTCCAGGAGTTCTGACAGCTTTCCTTGTAACATGGATTTTTCTGGAGGCTTCCCACTGCAAAAAAACCAAACTAATTCAATTTTACCAGCACCGCACAGCATCTGCCTTGTGCTGCTGGGAACCCTCCAACCCACTGAGGGTCTCTGGTCCCCTCTGACCATAAGAGATGAAGAAGCCAACAGCAACATAGCTCTGTTTTCACTTTCTAATGATATTGGTTCAAGGGACTTTACCTGCATCTACCCTTCCATAGTAGATGGAGGGTAGGGATGGGAAGAAGAAAAGGAGAAGATGGTGAGGAAAGGGGTGAACAGAAAATACACTGCATATGCTTGAAAAACAGTTGGAGGAGGGAAAGGAGCCTTCCCAGGCTGATAGTGGTTCTTTTACACACGGCTCTCTCATCTTCTTCACCTCTTCTTCAAAATACACCCCCTCAAACCACCACAAACTCCTGAGGCTGTGACTAGAGTAAGAAAGAGAGTGTCCTTTGCCTAGGTCAGCCCCCCCGGCTGTGTTTCCCTTAGAGGCAGGGAAGGGAGGCAGGCACGTTATTTCAGTGTAGTTCGACTTGCAAGGAACAGGTATAAGAATCAAAATAAACACCTCTTGGAATGAAATTGGAGACCAAAGAAAAGTTTACAGCACTTGAAAGTCACTTCTGAATATGTTAAACTTGCTTGGTTTTCTTTTCTAAACGTAGCAATACTGGAAAAAAATAAAAGGTTAAGTACTTTATAATTCTCTCCCTGCAGTGTTTTTATCTAACATACCTCAGGTGTCATTTGCCCTGTTATAAATAAGAGAGTAAAGTCTTCTGAAAATCTTTTCATATTCCACTTGAATTTATCTAAGTTCTCCATGTAGTTTTAGAAAACTTCTATCAGTATTTTCCTCTTTTACCAATATCTTCCTGTTCTATCAATATTTATCCTTCTTGCCTTTTAGCATCAAAACTGGGAAATTAGGAAATTAAGAAAAAACCCCAGAAAGTGGATTATGGATGAATCCTAGCTTCATTTAAGTAAAAAGCAACGTTTTGATTAATTTAACTGGAACTAAAGTTTCACTCTACATCTTGCTGTAAAGCAACAGGAAAGCTTAGGATGTGAAAGTGAGTAATGGGCAAAATAATCCCAAACTTATTGGTAATAACTTATTAGACGAAAAAAGTTTCTGAGGCATATTTATTTCTTTGTTTTTTCACAAGACTAATATCTTGCATATTATTTTTCAAAAAGTTAAGCGTCTCCTCAGCGATGAGACTGATTTCATTCAGTCTTTGGAAATACCTCTCATATTCCTGTCCTTGCAGACAGTGTCCTTCTTGGCTAACTCCAGATTGACATTTCAGACCTTCTGAGCAGCTTTTACCATGTTTGCTTTTGAATACATTTTCAAATTAATATTTCAAACAATGAATTCTCATATTTCAGATCTTTCACCTAGTACCACTCAAGAAACTCCTTAGATTAATGGAAGTTTTGTTCATAGTAATTTAGCAAAGGCTTTTTCAGTTGACAGCCATAATGTTAACAACACCCTAAAAATGAAAAAAAAAAAAAGAACTCAGAACTCATATGAGTGATAGATTACATTGTCCAATCTCGCTAAAATACTGACATATAAGTAAAGATAAGTAACTGAAGCCCAGTAATGCCACAACTTGAAATTCAGGAATAGTTTCAGATAGATCATGAGAGATGTGATAGCTTGAGTTCTCCACAAAGAAAGGCAAATGCTGGGATGCCTTACCCTACTCAAGCTTGATCAGAAACTCTAGGTCATCTGGAAGAGCAATTAGTCTTTCTAAGGTACAAGCACTTGCAATGACACCTCTGTGACAAAGGGATTTGTAATGGTAAAAAAGGGACCATCATAAATCATCATAATGGAATGTTTTATTTGTAATTACTTTTTCAATGTGATGTTCCTACCATGAACTTTTTGAATGTTGTGAGATTTTACAGTCTTCAAGGGTATCATGCTAATGGGCCCAGTTAAAGGACTTAATCCAAACAGGTAAAAAGGTGAACACAGAAGCTTTACTTGGATAGACTGAAACAGGCCTTACAAGGAATGGCTGAGAGAGCTGGGGTTGTTTAGCCTGGAAAAGAGGAGGCTGAGAGGAGACCTCATTGCTCTCTACAACTACCTCAAAGCAGGTTGTGGAGAGCAGGGAGCTGGCTTCTTCTCCCTAATGACAGGGGACAGGACAAGAGGGAATGGTCTCAAGCTCCGCCAGGGGAGATTTAAGCTGGACATTAGGAGAAAAATTTTCACAGAAAGGGTCATCGGGCACTGACAGAGGCTGCCCAGGGAGGTGGTTGATTCACCTTCCCTGGAGGTGTTTAAGGCACAGGTGGACAAGGTGCTGAGGGGCATGGTTTAGTGTTTGATAGGAATGGTTGTACTTGAAGATCTGGTGGGTCTCTTCCAAGTTGGTTATTCTATGATTCTATGATCCCAAAGCCTTAATGTGCTATCAGTACAATCTCTAATACTACAGAGAGCATGTAAAGATAATTTTAGAAAAATGCAATTCATGACCATCTCCCACCTGCACAAAGCTTATGTAAATGCCCAAACTAATACACAAACCTACATTATCTTTCACCCTCTCATATTCTTTAAAGTATTATGTATAAGAAGATGCTGGAGAGAGTTCTTCCTGGTGCCTACGTTTAATGCTAATATGTTTGAATGACCTTTCCTTCTAAACAGAAAAGACACTTGGAGCCCATACAAGTTAAATGCATCTTGTGACATTTTTTCTCTGATTTTATCAGAATAGAAAAGGAACAAAGTTTCATAATTTTAGGATTATCATCATATCATCAAATAGTTTACACATCCTTGTTCAGAATATGCAAGAATCACTAATGGCTGTCAGTTGCTGTGTCTGCTCTGGCTACAGAACAGTACAAGAGGAAATGAGCTATTACAAGAGTTGGACATACTTCTCCCCCCAGCTGCAGGAATAAGCAGAAAATCTCATGAATGAGGTTTATCTAGTCTGCTGTTGTATTAAGTCACTAAGTAAATTAACTGGCAACAGTATGACCCAATTTAGGCTACTCTTACGCTGCCCTTCTAAGGTCTAATTTTAGGGTAGAGTCCTTTTCTATGACCCAGAGAAAAGACACAGTTTCTAGTGGTCATTTCTTATGAATAGTTCTCAGGACAGTTTATGATCCTAAATTTTAAAGTTGCTCCTGGAATAAACCAGCACTCTGATTTTGTGGTTTTATAAAGCCACTGGGCTCCACCAGTGACAAAGAACAAAGGATTCTTTGACATTGATTATGTCTGGTACAATATCACAGATTCTGCATTCATACTGCAGCACAGTTAGCAATTATTCTCACTAGCTAAGAAGTTTAAACTAATTTTGATACAGATTTAAAAGAAGAACTAAATAAAAATAATTAACAACTTTCTGTTCTGAGTTGCGGGTAGCTATGACTGGTGGAAGGGGAAGAATGACGAGCATTTTAGTTTTTCTAATATCTGGTCATATATTACAGAATCATAGAACAACCATGTTGGAAGAGACCCACCGGATCATCGAGTCCAACCATTCCTATCAAACACTAAACCATGCCCCTCAGCACCTCGTCCACCTGTGCCTTAAATGCCTCTGGGGAAGGTGACTCAACCACCTCCCTGGGCAGCCTCTGTCAGTACCCGATGACCCTTTCCGTGAAAATCTTTTTCCTAATGTTTAGCCTAAATCTCCCCTGGTGGAGCTTGAGGCCATTCCCTCTTGTCCTGTCCCCTGTCACTTGGGGCAAGAGGCCAGCTCCCTCCTCTCTACAACCTCCTTTCGGGTAGTTATAGAGAGCAATGAGGTCTCCTCTCAGCCTTCTCTTCTCCAGGCTAAACAACCCCAACTCTCTCAGCTGTTCCTCATAAGGCCTGTTCTCAGTCCTTCCAGTTTATATCTATTCTCAGAACTGCCTTCTACTTGTTTACAATAATATCCACAGCTAGCTGGCTAGGTCTGGAGGGTATCACCAATGTAGAAATGTACTTTGAATTTTAATCAGACACTATAGCATGAAGCTAACAAAATGCGCATTCCAGAGCACTCTATTTAGCATGCCATCCTATAGGAACACAAACCCCAAAATATCTTCAATGGCCTCTATTGTAAAAAGATATAATTTGGCATTTTAAAACAATGTAAGGTATAGCACCTGGCTCAAGCTGTACATGTACATGTGAAAAGAAGAGGAGAGGAGAGGAGAGGAGAGGAGAGGAAAGGAGAGGAGAGGAGAGGAGAGGAGAGGAGAGGAGAGGAGAGAAGAGAAGAGAAGAGAAGAACATTCACAAAGTTTAAGGCTTCTGAATACCCTAATAGAAATGTACTCAGAGAGCAAAATAATTGTATCGTTATTCCTTGAGCACTTGGAGAAAGGTCATGGAATGGAAAGGATTGCTCTGTCATAACTGGCTGCAAAAATGCTTTTAGCTTCAAACAAGAGATTAACCACTTCCCTCTATCAGTTCAAGAGTGTAAAGAACAAAAACAACACACTGATTACAGCATGTTGCAAGAGTTAATTTGAAAGAGGCAAATTGTAATGTTTTCACCAGGTGGTAGTTGTTTTGCTCTGCAAATAGTCCCCTTGCTATGAAATCAGTGGGATGTTTCATGGTTATGGCAGCAAAATTTGGTCTAATATGGACTCAACTTCCTGTGACCTTGTATTTACCCCAGAAACCAGGATTCTTTTTTTTTTTTTTTTTTTTTAGGATTAAACCTGTAATTAAATCTCTGGATACAGAGAGGATCAATACTACCATATTTAGAAAGAAGATGGATGTTATTATGTTTTGTAACTATTTATTGATGAAGTACAATCCAGTATGTGCAAGATTTTAAAAACCTGCAAACTGAAGGTTTAGAGACTACTCTGGAGATATATGGTCTTTTGAGGTCACTTGAATTCACACTGTGAAATATGTCACTCCTAAGCACTATTCTCCTCCTATAAAATGTCACCCATTGAATTATATCACCTGAACAACTCCAGTGTAATTTGGGAGAGATAGGAAGCTGAGTTCTGTACCTCCCATGAAAAGCTGAGTAGATTCACAACAATAAGACCTCAATTTCACAGAGAAAAAAAGCTTAAGAACAACATCAACCCAAGCAGTACAAGATAATATGAGTTTTGCATATACTTAAAATAATGCTGCTCAGGATCCTGGCAAAAATTACTTTCAGCTATGCTTGACTGTAGCTTTTCTTTCTGGTCAGGGATCTGATCTCTCTGCTCAGATGCCAGACAGATTATGATTAATCGTCACCTACAAGTAAAAGTACTTGGCAGGATGTCTTCAGGAAATTCTTGGGATGGATGACGCTGTTTGATTTTTGCAGATGTTGTTGTCAATCCAGCCAAAAGGTCTTTGAATTTTCAAGCATGTAATACTCTCTAGATGGAAACCATCCTAATTGTCATTACAGGCAAAACAGACTGGTGATTTTGCTTCCTTGTGTAATCTTTTTTCAAGATTCAAAACAACTTGGTATTTTTAGAAGTAGGAAAGTAAAAGAGTTTTACATATCAAGATAATGCACAAAGATAAACACAGATGAGTATGAAAGTTTACTTTTATTGCTGCTGAAAAACAGGAAGGTAGGGATGTATGGCACTGGTATAAAGAAAAGAAAAAAGTTATGTTAAAAAGTGTAGTACTCGCTAGGCACTGAAGTAGAATAAAAAACCCCCAAAATTCAGAGGTTATTTTTTCTAATGGATTTTTTTTCCTCCTAATAATGGAAAATGGCTACATTACTCACTGACTTCAATTCTAAGGAGTCTACTGAAATCGATCTGTGCATAGAAACTAGGATTTTTCTTACTCGTCAGCTAAGCAATACTCCAATGAAGAGATCAAAAGAAATGAACCATTTTGAACTCTTGCAGTTTAATGCAGAGCTTCAGTTTCATGACAGTGAAAATACAAGAAACTCAACCTGTTCTATATTATTTTGTGTTGTGGTTTAATGCCCACTGGCAATTAACCACCACAGATTTGTGCTTTTATAATACAAATACATGTTTTTTGTATTATACATATTCATATTTCATGTTATATATTATATAGGGTTTGTACATCATGTAAGTAATAGTATATGTTACTTTGTATACATACATTCTTACTCAGATGATTTCAATATGTTGTAAATGCAAGCTACCGATGGAGAGAAGAGTTCAAGATGGTTCATTTCTTTTGATCTCTTCACTGGAGTATTCCTTTATTTATAGGCACCTTAGTCTGTTCTTTACCATACAATTCAATCATATGTTTCCCTCAAACAAAATAAAACAAAACTGGAAACAAGTCGAAGACCTTTGTTAATAAAGCTAACCAAATCCTGGACTCCAGAGGTCGAACAATTTTTGAAACAGGAAAACAAGGAATATTTTCAAAAAGCCAATACTGGACATTTTTAAGACATGGAAACTAAATACATCCCTATGAAATTCCAGAATAAAGATGGGACAGATTTTTGTTTTGTCATTTTTTTAATGAAGGTTTATAATGAGACCCTAATTTCATCCCCAAGAATAGACCAACTGATGTTATTAATATGCCAATGTACTAATAGTTTATGTACACTGCTCCTGCATAAAAGCAGCACACTTTCAGGTCATAGTGACAAATGTATCAAAATACCATAATTTTAGTTTTTGTTATAGGTAGCCAAAATGTTTCTCTGTGAGCTGACAATCACAATAGCTCACCAAATACTGTATTTTAAATTGTAGTTCTGGTTGCCTTTTTTGATTTTGTCTGGATAAGAATAAAAACATTAATGGCAGCATTCCACCTGTCTTTGTACTGTTAGCAATTAAAGTTCATAGCCCTGTAGGGTACACACTTTCTATGGACTAAGTTCTCCACAAACGTCTCTATGTTATCATCAGCTGGCTGAATAAATCTTAATAATTTAAGGGCCTCCTACAGGTTAAGATTAAGTTCAATTGCAAGTCTTTAATGGATTTATACTTTATTAGCCTTTTCCTGATCTTTAATATTATTAATATGCACCTGCTAGAAGAAATAAAGCACTATTTTTTTCCAGTAGGAGTTTTATTTGGCTTTAAGGTGGGCTGACAGAAACACATTTAAAACTATATCTTTGACCCACTGTTCACCAGACGGATTTATGTTCAAAGAAAGAAACCACAAGTAACATGTGCAGATCCTTCCCATAAATCTTCACTTATTCTACCTGTTAACTGTTTTGTGCCTTACAAGACCTGGGAAAACAGGGTTTGCTCGTTATTTTACTATGTCTGAGGCTTTTTACAGGAAGATAGAAGACCTCAGTGAAAAAGGTTGTTGTGGAGGGGAAAAAAATCTGAAGACTTCTGCAGGGAAAGATACTGGGATGGATAGCCAGACACACCTACCTGATGAATAAAGAGCCTTATTAGATCAGACTGTAAGAAAACCACAAAGGCGTCATCAAGAAAAAAAACCAAAATAACAATGGACATGGCAAGACTTGTACATGGAGAAAGGGCTGAATAATTTAGGAGTGGTTAGTCAGAAGACAAATATGAGATGGCAGATAGAGGTATGCAAACTAGTGGAAGATGAGAAGGTCTGTCGAATGCCTCCTATTTACCCTTCCTTATAAAAATGAGATCAAAGGAGAATTTAAATCTGATAAAAAGAAATAAAACATGCAATTAACTTGTAAAATTCCTTGCCACAGGACATAAAGGAATAACCAGGGAGAAATAAGTACAAGATAGGATGTTTCTCACCAAAGTGCTGGAATTAGATTTTTCAGGGGATCTGGATTTCTGTATGAGTCAAGCACCGATTACCCAGTGTCCGAAGAAAAGAATTGTGTGATTGGCTATTTGGGCTGTAGATATTCACACCTTTCTTAGAGGTACCTGGCACTAGTCAGCGTACAGAAAGACACCAAATAGGGCTCCTTTGTGATCCAGCCTAGCAGGAGAAGCAGTGCTATCTCTGTTTGCTGACCCTTGAACCATACAGGCAGGAATCTATAGGCACAAGCCTGCACTTTCACAGCCTTTTCAATCACACTCTGATATCTCAGGGAGAGGCAGGCAGGCAGGGTGTCTGGTAGTGTTAATCTAATGAATTCCTGAATTGTGCATAAAGTGAAGGTGATGGAACGGTATGGGCATGGAAAGGCTAAAAAATCATGGCAACAGAAAAAATCCTGGGTGTGAGGGTGAAAGTGGATACACAAAAACTGAGAAGTAAAGATGCTGAAAAGAGCAAGGGAGGGAAGAGCATGTTTCTGAGAGAGGGTGAAAGCCTGTCTGCAGGTGGAGAGTGTAAGGGACAGTATTAAAAATCTCCTCTCAAGTTTATGGTGTGGAGGAGAACAGGAGGTAACAACTATCTAGCCGAAGTACCTAATGCAGTTGTCAAAGACAGGAACACGGGTCCCTCAGTGCTGAGTTAAAAAGAAATGGATTTGTACTCAAATCCTCTAGATGCATAAATCTCTCTCTGCTGCCTAAAACCAGAACGTGCATTTCTAACTTACACAACCATTTTGGATGTCTGCACAATCCGTGTGCCTCCTGGGATTCTTCTGTTTCTGTAAATACAGTTTACTCAGACAATACTGAACCAGAGATTTTCAGCCACTCTTTACTCTCAGCTGCTATCCCACCAGCAGTTTATGGGTGGATAGCCAAAGAGACTGTGTCAGCATGAAGCTTTTGTATTCTGAAGAAATATAGCGTGCGACACCTTGCAGCCACCCTTGAGACTTCCTGGTGTGGAAGAATCACAGAATTACTAGGTTAGAAAAGACCCACTGGATCATCGAGTCCAACCATTCCTATCAAACACCAAACCATGTCCCTCAGCACCTCATCCACCCATGTTTTAAACACGTCCGAGGAAGGCGACTCAACCACCTCCCTGGTCAGCCTCTGCCAGTGCCCAATGACCCTTTCTGAGAAATATTTTTTCCTGATGTCAAACTTGAACCTCCCCTGGTGGAGCATGAGGTCATTTACTCTTGTCTCATTACTTGGGAGAAGTGGCCAGCTCCCTCCTCACTACAACCTCCTAAAGTGAAGAAAGAAATAGAAGCTTTGTTTAGTGCTCCTCCAAGACGGAAAGAAAAAATGATCTGCTAGCCCTCTCATAAATCCTGCAGGAGGCAATCCCAAAATGAGATCCTAAATACAGTAGGCCATGCTACTCTGCACAACTACCTCTTCACTCTGCCTCATGACATTTTAATCTGAAACAAAAAGCAGTCCCCAGCGCAGAGATCTCATGAGCAGGCTGGGTTGGCAGAGGGGAGCCCTGGGACTGAAGGGGCCCTGCCCTCACCTTGGCTGCTCCCAATATGGTCACATCCATGCATGGGGGGACCAGAACAAGTCGGCACAAGGGTGGAAGCAAGCAGCTGAAGCTACCCCTTTCTGTGGCAGGGACAGTTTAGACCAGATTCAAATAAGCATTTACACCATTTTGGAGCTTACATGGACTGGTGTAAACCATATCTTTTGGAAACAGTCCTTAGATTCTTTACTGACAGCAGTAGCAACTATCAGCAGAAACGGCAGATCCTTACTTTTGAGAGATATCAGCACAAGCTTAAAGATAAAAATCAATTTTCCTTTAAGAGAAGACCACAGGTTATAGAAGTCCAGTGCTTAAGTGCTAGGGGTGGGAAGGAAAGGGAAGAAATATGTGCAGAGCATGTCCAATTTGCTATCTAGAAATATGTAAATATTTCTACTTAGCCATACTAAACTTGAGATTTAAATACTGTAACTCTGTTACACAATGTAACAATGTTGTTACATTGTCAAATCCTTCCTAATTGCTGTATTTAACACAGTAGCTGTAAAAAGGAGGAATTAAAAAAAAAACGTTCTTTTGCTTCTTGTACACAGATCTTTTTCCATTCTAGCAATTTGAGTGTAACCATTGGAGGAATGATCATAATAATAAAGGTTTCCTGCAATTCCCGCTGGAATACTCTGTCCATCAGTCACTTGAGCAATGTTAGTGGCAGCATGCAGTTCTCTAAAGGGATGGAAAAGAATGGAAATGTGTGGAAACTTAATTTTCTTAAAGCTTTGTGATCACTGATAAGCTATTTGCAAGGCCAGACGAAGACACTGGGCAATCAGCTTGACTATACTGAACATAACATTAAGGAAAGCTTATGTTTTAAACTGTCAGCATTGCCAGTTAACAAATGAAAGCTGAGCAGACACCAATAAACTGCATTTGAAGAAACAAACATTCTCTCTAAACCAACTGAAAATGCTTATGTTCCTAAATGACAATACAGCCAAGCAAAATGAAACCAGTTTTTAACTGACTGCATCTACAACTCTTTTTCTGAATATAGACAGATGACCTGAAAGTAATAAACTAATCTTCAGCAAGGGCAGCGATAAAGTCACAACATTCAACAGCCATAAGAGGAATAAATAAAAACTGAAAGCACCGAAGAGATGGAAAGACATATTGCAAATATTTCCTGTTGTTTTATGCTGCAGGTTGAATGTAAAAGGAACAAAGTCATCTTTATACAAGGATTCTGTGATTAGCAAAAAAAAAAAATTATTATAGAAACAACGTGAATGAGGTAGTTTCCCACAATACAGAGTGACTGGGTAGATCATCCTACAAACTGGACATTAGGATGCATCCTTTTACCAAGATGGTGGTCAAGGACTGGAGTAGCCTTCCTAGAGAGGTGATTGATGTTCCAAGCCTGTCAGTCTTTAAGAAACATTTAGAAAATGCTTTTAATAAGATGCTTTAACTTGTGGTTGGCTGTTTTGGTCAGGTAGTTGGACTAGATGATTGTTGTAGGTCCCTTCCAACTGAAATATTCCATTCCACTCAACTCCATTCCATTCCATTCCATTCCATTCCATTCCATTCCATTCCATTCCATCTGAATACTTCCAAGAGTACTGAGGGAAGTGGTGGAAGTGCTCACCAAGCTACTTTCCATCACTTAACAGCAGTCCTGGCTAATCAGGGAGGTCTCAGTTGACTGGAGGTTAGCAAATGTGTTGTCCATCTACAAGAAAGTCAGGAAGAAGGATCAAGGGAAGTGCAGGCCTGTCAGAATGACCTCAATGCCTGGGAAGGTGGCAGATCATCTCTTGATGGAGCAGATCATCTCAAATGCTGTCAAACAGCACATACAGGATAAACAGATAATCAAGCCCAGCCAGCATGGGTTTAGGAAAGGCGAGTACTGCCTAACTAACCTGATCTCCTTCTATGACAAAGTGACTCAATTAGTAGAGGGGGGAAAGCCTGTGGATGTTGTCTAATGGGACTTTAGTAAAGCCTTTGACACACCCACAACATTCTTCTGAAAAAAACTGGCTGCTCATGGCCTGAACGGGAGTACTCTTTGATGGGTAAAAAACTGACTACATGGTCAGTTGTGGTGAAAGGAGTTAAATCCAGTTGGTGGCCAGTTACAAGTGGTGTTCCTCAGGTCTCAGTGTTAGGACTGGTTCTGTTTAAAACCTTTATCAGTGATCTGTACAAGGGGATTGAGTGCATACCTACTAGGTTTGCAATTGACACAAAGTTGGGTGGGAGGGTTGATCTGCTTGAGGGTAAGAGGGCTCTGCAGAGGGACTAGGACATATTGGATGGATGGGCCAAGACCAATTCTATAAGATTCAAAAAGGCTAAGTTGTCAGGTCCTGCACTTGGGTCACAACAACCCCATGCAGTGCTGCAGTCTTGGGGAAGAGTGGCTGGAAAACTGTCTGGCAGAAAAGGACCTGGGGGTGTTGGTTGACAGGCGGCTGAATACGAGGCAGCAGTGTGGGCAGATGGTCAAGAAGCCAAAGAGTCCTGCCTTGTATCAGAAATAGCATGGCCAGTAGGACCGGGGAAGTGATTGTACTTGGCTCTGGTGAGGCCATGCCTCAATTACTGTGTTCAGTTTTGGGGCCTTCACTACAAAAAAAGACATTGAGGCGCTGGAGCGTGTCCAGAAAAGGTCAGCGAAGCTGTTGAAGAGAGCAAGTCTACAAAAAAAAGACATTGAGGTGCTGGAGCGTGTCCAGAAAAGGTCAACGAAGCTGTTGAAGAGAGCAAGTCTTATGAAAAGTGGCTGAAAGAACTTGTGCTGTTTAGTCTGGAGCAAACAAGGCTGAAGGGAGACTTTATCACTCTTTACAACTACCTGAAAGGAGGCTGTAGTGAGGCAGATGTAGCTCTTTTGTCCCAGGTATCAAATGAAAGGACAAGAGGAGATGGTCTCAAGTTGCTCCAGGGAGGTTTAGACTAAATATTAGGAAATATTTCTTCACAGACAGGGTTGTCAAGCGTTGGAACAGGCTGTGCAGGTTAGTGGTTGAGTCATCATCCCTGGAAGTATTTAAAAGATGTATAGCTGTGGTGCTTAGAGGCATGGTTTAGTGGTGAACTAAACTGGTAGTGTTAGGTTAAGGATCAGACTTACTGATCCTAAAGGTATTTTCCATCCTAAATGATTTTATGATTCTGTTCTGTTCTATTCTAATGTACTTTTTCATTTCTCACTATTTGCCCTAGCTGCATAGTGCTCTCAAGCCATTCTAGATAGTTTCCTACAGTAGATGTTAAGCCAATAACTCCGCTTAGACCTCTTCAACTACCTTCCTTTGGGTTTGCAGGGATGAGGCTGAGATATTACAATACTGGCAAAAGCAGTTAATTATGACCCAAATACTCAGACTGTTGTCTTATGTATCACACTGAGGCATAAACTCTGAAGGTTATGTTAACAGGCTGCCAAGGCACTCCTAATTAAGTATAGGCATGTTAGTAAAATAGAAGACCCGCTGAAACTGGCTTTTGAAATAAAGTGGTACCGAAAGCTTGGAATTTCACAATCCTGTGAGTGGCTGCACATGTGCCAAGGACAGAGTAATGGGCACTTACAGAAGTCCAAAATAGCAAACACCTAGTCTAATAGGATGCTATTTTAGACCAATATGGAAATGTTCCTAAACAATTCAAATTTCTGCCTGGAGAGCATAATTCCCTGCTGCAAAAGCAAAATCTGTGCAGTCATTGAAGCAGCAATTCCTCTCACAGAGTAACTGTGTGAAAGAGCTGATGGTGATCTGAGATGTGAGTGACAAGGAACTTCACACACTGAAGCAGCTGATCTGCAGCACAGCATCTGGAAAGAAGTCAAGAGGGACAAGTATTTCCTTATGTACCAATTAAATTCTTACACGTTATTCACTTCATTAAAAATATTTTTTTCAGTTCTAGGAATGATACAACTTGAGAAATGAGCCAAACATTTTACTGCTTTTGAGACTCATATGCTGAGCTAGGCAGATAAGTGAATTTGGCACAATCCTATCTAGCTCTAACTTCCACACCAGTACTTTACACTAACAATAACGTAGTTTTGGATTGAAGAATTTACATGTATGTATGGAAGTTTGAGCAACTATCTCATCTGTGGATATGATGGGAATTCGGTGTAGTAAGGCAGGATAGGAAAACCTCAAACAGAATAAAGAAAGGTAGTGAAAAGAGACGTATTTCTGTAAGCACCCTGATATACTATGCATCTATAGTAGCAAAAGGTTTAAAGTCAGTCCCTAACAAATGTGAGCAAAATCGAACATACCAAGTCCAAAATCAAAACATGTTGACTGCTTCTTGGTCTATCAGTTGTTTACCTTCTTCTTACTGCACATTTCCAAGTAACTCAAACCTTGTGGCTTCTAAGTGGCACTGAGCGTTCTATAATATACAGTCATAGCACATAATATTTTACAATACATAGTATTCTACAATATATAGTATTTTATAATATATAATTTAATAGTTATAAATACCATATATGTAGAGTATATTTTCCGAGACTCCGATACAAAAGATCATCAGTCATTTCAAAGAAACCATAAACCATTTACAGCATCCGAGTGAGTATGGACAGAGAACCTCATTATTTCTAAATCATTTGACTGTGACATTTGACTTTAGGAGACTTTCTTAGCAAAGGTATACTGAATAAGGAATTGCTGAACATTTTAGTGCAGGTACTGAGCTATATCAGTCTTATTTGGAATAAACATTACCTCATGCTTGGGGAAATATCTTCAATAGCCTTCTAAGAAAGTAATTCTAGTATCAGAAATAAATTAGTTTTTAATAAAAGGTCTCTGGCTTTTAACAGGCTTTCTATCACAACTATCATAATTTTCTAATTCGTCACATTCTAGTGCTCTAACCTATTTAATCCATTCTGATGTGGATCTCTTCTAATTTGTACTGCTGGAATTGTCTTCTTACGAAACGATTGATTATTTTTTGGATGAAAATAATCAAAGGTTCTCAAGTAGCAGATGACTACAATTAACACCAGGTGACAGGTTAAATCACCATCTCTCTCTGGACAAACTAAGAGTTATTTACTGATGTTTGGGTAGTTTCAGCAGGGCTGAGAGACTGTATTTTCCTGCTCCAGATCTCCCAGAGCAAGAATTTAACAATACTTTATCCAGAAACCAGAAACTGCATTATTGACTATTCTACATATTTGGGAGAAAGAGTGTTTCAAGATTCGATGATAAAGAGAAAAAAAAAAATCCAGATTGAACAGAAATTGGTTTGTTTCCAGGAATTACTTTGATTTCAATTAATCAATATTTTTCAATGAAAATTCATTTCATCAGAAATCTTACGCTATCCTTGCAGACTTCCTTCATTACCAAATATCTCAACAGATGCACAAAATACAGAGGCAAAAAAAAAAATGCTCAACCCTCAGATCAAAACCTCAAACTGAAGATGAAACGTAATACCACCCACAGCTTCCCAGCAGGAAAGAAGTTATTAAACACCTCACCCAGGTCGCCCAATTCATAGTAGGTACTCCTCTACTCAAAATAACACCGTAAGGACGCAAGTGTAAGATCAAAAAAACATACTAATCAATAAATACAGGCTGCTGAATTCTTTAGCGCATACCAGAAAGAAACCAGTGGGGAAACTTCAACATGAACCGCATTGCAGCAAACTAACAGATTAGCTTTGAACAGCAGACACACAACTTCCAGAAAAAGAAGACCAGAGCCTGGTGTCTTTACTCATAGCGAACAACACCTTTCTCAGCAGGGAGAGTATTAACTGGCAAAATTAAACTTGAGGGAATAAGGTCTATAGCTGATATGGAGAAGACATTATTTGTCCTATGCTTTTCTAAAACTGAAATTGCCAGGATTGTCAAACATGAAGATATTCCATGAAATACCAGTTTTCAAAACCTAAACAATTTCAGACTGTTTTAGCTTAAAGTGTGCTGCTGTCCATTGCACATAATTACGGATGCTGAAATTATCTGGCAAACTTCCAATTTCCAATCTCAATATTCCTACTGCTATCAGAATATTTTCTGGAGCAAAGTGGTCAGCATGTTCCTGAGTTGAGTTCAAGTCAGGCTGGCAGGAGACCCCCGACACAGAATTTGCTCCTGCTGGCCAGGATTTATAATGAGCTGTAATGTGAGAAGTATCTCCCTAGTCAAGCATATACTTAATTACAGACCATCAATGGGTTATTTGGAGTTCAAATTATACTGGAAAGGGCTGTTTATATTTTTTATCATGAACAGATTTACTATCTGTGTGTATTTAAATTATATAATATGTCTAAATACCAAGGTGACAGATACACAATAAATCTTTATATAAATATATTGAATTAATTCAAATTAAAAGCTCGGCAGCTCTTGTAACACACTAGATATGGACTTGTTTATAAAGGTTTTACAAAAATGCCATATGATGGTTTGTTACCACTCTAATTAATGAAAAATAGATCCAGTAATATGCAACAGCCTCTGCTATCACCTAATGCTCTGAAACGAGTTTTGTCAGCCATGAAGTTCAAGAGCCTGATTACAGATAATGGACTTAAGCTTCCTGTTGGGAATTTGTTCATTCTACAGCCTCAACAGAATTTGAACTTGTGACATTTCCATCATGCTGTAGCTTGACTAGAGGTAAAATAGAAGCAACTGTGGGGAAACTACTAATGGACTAACTGAAATACGTGAAATCTTTCACTGGGCTGGATCACCAGAAATTCTAGTTGCCCTGGACAAACATTGTACTCCCTGATTGGCTTTACATGGAGGAGATTCTTTACATTCTCTCTAATTAGCAGACATGTTCTTTTTTATAGCAGGGATCCTTAGAGAGCATGGCTTTCCCTAAGGCACAGGCAGACACAGATTTTTTTTTTTCTGGACATGGGAGCTCCTGGTACACAGAGGCAGCAGCTGGGAAATGAGGTGTCTTAATTTCTACCTTTGTGCAAGGCGTAACAGAGCAGCATTGCTCTAGAGTGCCAACAGTCAAGCTTCAGACTGATATGTTGGGGAAATTTGGGATTTGCAGAAGTACATCTTTAAGTACATATGTTAAGTACCTGGGATGGTATGTTAATAAACCCTTTACATCACATACACAAGCTCATACACAACCAGAGAACATAGAACATAATGCAAAACAAGGTTTAATGCTAGAGTGGAGACTGGCTGATGTAGTTCCCATTTACAAGAAGGGTAGCAGGGAGGATCCCGGGAACTACAGGCCAGTCAGTCTGACCTCAGTGCCAGGGAAAGCCATGGAACAGGTGATCTTGAGTGCTATCATGAAGCACTTACAAGAGAACCGGGTGATCAGGCCCAGTCAATATGGGTTTACCAGAGGCAGGTCCTGCCAAACCAACCTGATCGCCTTCTATGACAAAGTCACTCGACTGCTGGATGAAGGAAAGGTTGTGGATGTGTTCTTTCTGGACTTCAGCAAAGCCTTTGACACAGTTTCTCACAGCATTCTGCTGCGGAAACTGTCAGCCTCCGGCCTGGACAGACGCACACTCTCCTGGGTAGGAAACTGGCTGGATGGCCGGGCCCAGAGAGTGGTGGGAAATGGTGTTAAGTCCAGCTGGAGGCCAGTGACAAGTGGTGTCCCCCAGGGCTCAGTGCTAGGTCCAGTCCTGTTCAATGTCTTCATCAATGACCTGGATGAGGGCATTGAGGGTACCCTTAGCAAGTTTGCAGATGACACAAAGCTGTGTGCAAGTGTTGATCTGCTGGAGGGTAGGGAGGCTTTGCAGGGGGACCTGGACAGGCTGGACCACTGGGCAATGTCCAACGGCATGAGGTTTAACACGGTCAAATGCCGGGTCCTGCACTTGGGGCACAACAACCCTATGCAGAGCTACAGACTAAGAGAAACCTGGCTGGAAAACTGCCAGGAGGAGAGGGACCTGGGGGTGTTGGTCCACAGCCGACTGAACATGAGCCAGCAGTGTGCCCAGGTGGCCAAGAAGGCCAATGGCATCCTGGCTTGTATCAGAAACGGTGTGACCAGCAGGTCCAGGGAGGTGATTCTCCCTCTGTATTCAGCACTGGTGAGGCCGCTCCTTGAATACTGTGTCCAGTTCTGGGGCCCTCAGCACAAGAAGGATGTTGAGGCTCTGGAGCAAGTCCAGAGAAGAGCAACGAGGCTGGTGAAGGGGCTGGAGAACAGACCCTATGAGGAGCGTCTGAGAGAGCTGGGGTTGTTTATCCTGGAGAAGAGGAGGCTGAGAGGAGACCTCATTACTCTCTACAAGTACCTGAAAGGAGGTTGTAGAGAGGAGGGAGCTGGCCTCTTCTCCCAAGTGACAGGGGACAGGACAAGAGGGAATGGCCTCAAGCTCCATCAGGGGAGATTTAGGCTGGAGATTAGGAGGAGGTTTTTCACGCAGAGGGTCATTGGGCATTGGAACAGGCTGCCCAGGGAGGTGGTTGAGTCACCTTCCCTGGAGGTGTTTAAGGCACGGGTGGATGAGGTATTGAGGGACTTGGTTTAGTGTTAGATAGGAATGGTTGGACTAGAAGATTCGATGGGTCCCTTCCAACCTGGTTGTTCTGTGATTCTGTGATTTCCATTTTTACAAAAATAAACAATGGTACAAAACTATCAAATAATTTGAACAATATCACTACTAACCTGGTAGCACACAGAGTTGCTTGATGAACTAATTTGTCAGGGTAGTGACATTCTAGACACAGTAATGTAAGCAGAGAGCTTTGGCCCTGAATAAAGTTTTTCTGGTTATTAGGTTATTAATGGAAAAAAAAGGCTGTCTGAATGTGACCTGTAAGATAATCCTCAAGTTTATTATTTCTAGCTCTAAGGCCATTTCACCATGTGATTTGTGTTTGATCACAAAAATAATGAAAGGATAGATCTGCTGGAGATACATAGCAAATTTAATTAATAGTAAACAGACTAAGTCTGCTAAAATATTATTGTTCCACTGTAACAGTAAGCAGAAAGAATAACTGAATGGATGAGTAAGTGAATAATTAAACAAACACAAGAAAAGTAATAGCCTCAAACTGGTCATGTGTTTTTAAGGAGACCTCTGCAATGACTTCAGAGAGACCTGCCTGAAGCTGTCCCTTCTCCAGGCTGAAAAAACCCATATCTCTGTACTTCTCACAGGACAAATATTCCAACATCATTCATCTTGGTGGCCTTCACTGAGTTCACTTCAGTTTATTGACTTTAATATATGGTGTTGGACGGGGCAAATGGGATGCAGCATCTTAGATATGGACAAATTAGTGCTGAATACAGGGAGACAAACATGCATCTTCATCTACTGATGGTGCTCTAGCTAATACAACCTGTTGGCCTTTGCTGCAAGGGCATGTTCTGCCATGACTGCAAATTCGAGATCCAGGCAAGTGGTTACCTTACACAGCAAAGCTACAAGATGACTTGCAAAGGTTCATCCTCAAAAGGTCAAATCAGTAGAGATGCTGAACACCTGAAGCTCCCTTCCACGATGCTGAAGTCCAGAAATGGACAAAAATCAGTCATCAGCAGAAGAATAATTAATGGCAAGTTTTCAGCAGCTCTACTAGTAGCTGTACAGTGTTTTGCAGAATAAAGTTCCTTTTTGATCCAATGAACCATCACAGGAAGACATCACAAGCAAAAGACTGTTGGCTACTAATTAATTTTGCTAGCAAGTGATGGAGTTGTGAAGGGGACAGAGAAGATGCTGTTAAGGCTGGAGGTCACATGTGTGAACATAGGTGCAACAAAGAGAGTGTGTGACTCCAAAGAAAGCAGAAAAAACAGTATCAAGTGAAGTAAATGAAACCCCAACAGTCACTGAGGCCTTTGCCAGGAGACCTGCTTGAATTATTTCAAGAAAAGTAGGAGAGTAACTGAGCTGTTTAAAGGACAGGAGTAAAATCTACGTCAATGACTCCATGGTGATACACAGAGTTTTGGACAAGGAAGAACCCCTCCATTCAGTTTTGCTGGGAATTAACACCTGAAACTGAAGATAATCACTGGTAGAAAGCTCATCAGTTGAATAAAGATAGTAAAGAGAGTAGAAATGAAAGCTGAATTGAACAAACTGCTAGTACTCTCACACAATAGCATTTGGGAAAGCAGCAAACCTCCATGAGATGTCAAATGCTTCTAGTAAGTTCAACTTCTTTAAAGATTTGTATATTTCTAGTAAGCAAAGCTCTAAATGGCTGAAGTAGGCTAATTTTACTAATTTACTAATTTCTTGTGTGTTGACAAAAATCTGACCAAGGTTTCAGACAAACCACAAAATCTTGCAGTAATGCTAAGTCTGGTTAAGGACAGTAGCCGTGTTTTTTGATGCCAGGGAGAGTGAACATCTGAATTTCTAGCTTTCCCTTGACACGTGGCTGGTAAGGACTGGGAGTATTTTTCAATTTTCTTTCCACTTTCAATTTGGCTGGACATGGGAGCCTCAGGGCACTTCTCCACCTCCCCTGTTTCCTGAACAAAAGAACTGTCAATACCAATATATTCTCCTCTCCCAAAATGTGTAGTACACAATAGTGTAGATGGGGTGATTCTTTCTGATGGAGAAAAGTCTGTGATGCCTTTCCACCTACTAATGCACCTCCTTTCTTCATTTCAGGAATTCCTCAGATGTGGATTTACCAGAAATCATCAGATTAATTTTGTTAGTCAGCCTTGATTTCTACTTTTATTGGGAAATTATTTTGTTACAGGTTCATTCTAAAAATATGGTTTTGATTGGTTGTGGGTCTGTTCATCATTCTCAGAGAGAATTTCTAGAGGTAAGAAGGGACAGAAAAGTCTTTTGAAATAGTTGTGGAAGTAACTTTTATCCTATACCAGAGTCACTGGCAGAGCAAGAGAGTCCTGCATGCCACTGTCATGCAAGAGAGTGGCAATGCAGGAAGCTGCAGTGTTGTCAGAAGACATTTCTAGATAGGTTTGCAAACTTACTGCAGTGTGCACGTCTGATCACAGTGATTAAGGAGAACACAATGAATGCACATATGTTCATGGTTTGTGTGCATGTCTACACAAGATGTCTCGTATACATGCCCACTAAATGCTCCCATGATTTTCAAGCTCTCAGTCCCTCATTGTGCCAGTACACGGCTGTATGACAGCTGTATGACATACATAGGAAGATGTTTGTTCTACAGGGACTTCCTTATTCTATATCTAGAAAAAAGTTGGGCAAATGACAGGTGACACACAACTGTTCTGGATTTACACCTGGTTACTGTAAATAAAGTCTGGTTTGATTAGTTTTCATTGAGAAGCAAACCAGTTTTTTATCTTAAAATAATCTAGAGCTGGGACACTCACCTATTACACAGAATGGTTTCCTTGCAAAGCGCAGTCTTCCTTGCCATCCTCGGTATCGACAACAGCATCCAGCAGACCAGATACGAATAATAAATTCCAAACCAAAGACAACAATCATGACAAATTCCTAGAAACAGAAAATAAGAAATATGCCTATTACAGATAACCAACTTTGAAGCGCCAGTAAACTTAAGAGCGCTGTGTGAGTATGCCTTGAGCACCTGAAGATCCCAAGCCAATATTGGGACTCTGCTCCCCAGGATGGTTGATCACCTACACACAAAACACAGTCTCCAGAGCTTCATGATGAAAGATCCAAATCTAACATGGATAGCATTGAATATCTGCAAAGATTGGCTACTAATTATGAAACACTGAAGTACTGAATCACACTTGAAAAATACCAAAGTCACTTTGGACTCTGAGGATGAGACCATAGGTAATTTAAACAGTTAGTGAAGAAGATATGTTATACATCCACATTCATAAAACTAATTCTTAGTTTGAAAGCTGAACGTTTTGGTAGATAATATTCTCATTGTAGCAATACACAGGTGAAGTGATTAAGATGATACAGAAACACATAGGAAATCAGTTTGTTCCTAGAAGCAGGTTAAGATACTACATAAAAGGGCATGTAATTGTTTGTGAGACAGTAAATCAATGTTCATACTCTGCATATCTTTCCCTGGACAACTTGTGAATGAAAGCATTTAAAAATCTCGCCTTGTCTGCCAGGCTTTCTTTACACATTGGAAACTTCTTTAAGACTGTCCATTTCTATAGCATCAGCTTGTATTTATGTAACTTCTATAGGAAGAATTTTTTCCGTACTACAGTGAGCTTAGCGGAGTTGCCAATAGAGTTTGGACCACAATTTATGTTCATACCTTAAGGAAATCTGAATCCTTATAATATGCAGTGACATAAATAATGGTATGAAATTCTAAACTCAGTTTAGATTCTCTTCTGGAATGGCATCATGAAGTTGTGGGTTTTAAAATAAAAATTCATGTGCTAACCAAAAGAAAGAGAAAAGTACTTGAAGGAACTTCTTAAGAAGTTCACCAAGAACAAGAGGACAAAAGTTGTATTTTATTTTGCAGATGAATGTATTTCCATGTCCAGTCTAAAGCTGCTGCTTGTCCTTCAATTACTTTGCTTTCTATACACGGTGAGGGCAAGTGTGGTACAGTTAAGAAAACACTGCAGATTATGTAGATAGAGAATTATTTGCAAGAGTAGGGTTGATTCAATATTGACTTTTTCCCAATAGAAGCTTGCATGGTTTTTAACTGTGAGACCCTACAACTTTGGAAGCCACTAAGGCTGTACATATCACACATGTCAACTCAAACATTAACTTCTTTGGACAAATGGCATTACTAATAGTTTCATGTAATGGTACTTTACTAGTACATTGAAACTTTATGAATTCAATTTGATTTTTCCATCATAAAACAACTTGAAAACATAGCATTTCTTCTTTAAGCATGTCAGCTTATATAACTACCTCACATTGAAAGAGGCTTTAGAACCTTCTTCAATGTCTTCATTTCCAGTTCTGTAAATCTCATATTGAATGACTAAATCACAAAAGCAGAATGAAATCTCTTCGCTAAAACGTGGCTAAAGAAAATGTCTGTTTTTTTGTTGGAAAAGAATACATGGAAAAATGAGTGCAACTGGTTAAAGTTTTCTTTTTCTTCATTCTACTATAAGAAACTTCATCTTAACTCCATGATGAGAGTTATTTCACAAATTTAGAAAGGATTATGTTCAAGATTATAGAAGTTCTCCATATAGTAACAATAATTGTTGATAGTTGGCTACCACATGGTACATTTCCTTGTAGGAAATTTTGTGTAAGCAAAGAATATAATGGTCAAGAAGCCAACTAGAAGAAAGGAAGATTATGTATTTTAGTCATTTCAGTACCACTTTTATAATGGTTAAATAATTCACTTTCAGTCTGGTTTAGACATTGTTAGATGACATGTCTGAATTTACAGCGGTTGACGACAGGCATCCAGGCCATTTGACATCCTATTCTCCAAAGGAAATTTCTTCTTTGGGGCAGGAGTAAGAGATACCAAAGGAGAGCAGACCAGCAAAGCATGAAACATTCTTTGCTTCCAATAAAATATTTTCCTTGTTGAAATCTAACTACACTTCATTTGACTGAAGCTTGTCATTTCCCTGAAAAACATACTATACGTACAGATGCATGAGAAATATTTCTTGCATTGTAAGCAAGCTGAAATTGTCACAGGCATCTTACAGGAGCTGATGTATACAAGCAGGAATGTGTTTGCTATCATTCTCTAGACCTTAGAAGGGCCTCCAATGCAGAACTGGCAAGAACAGAAAGTGCTTAACGATTCTGAAATGATTAGTCTACAGCTTCAGTTCAACTAAATTAGTATCACAAAGCTGCTAGTAGAAGTTGAAAAGAAGCTATTTTATGTTATATATGCTATATGTTCTGGCTCCTGTTAGTGCTATGCAGTTTTGTATTCATCATGTGTACTACTGTTAGCAATTACTATTTGCTATGCTTGTTCAGTTATACAAAGATGAGAAAAGGCATTGTATGCTGAAAACATGTTCGAAAGTCTCCTGTACTACATGGTGTGCTTGTGTATCAGAGGCAGAAATCCTATTTGTCTCACACACAAATGCATATACATGTACTACAAAGTGAAATTTCATGGAGAGATATATCTATTCTGAAAGAGAAAAAGAGCAAAAGGATGTGTTTTCAATTTTGTTTTTTTTTTTGGAGGGTGGCTTAAGACTATAAGGTTTTTCTTGGAGAAACAACATGAAAGGCTTTTGTTCCTTCCTGGAGAAAAATAGCTACAATTTCTAGCTACATTACAGATTTATGCATGGTGTTATTACCTC
This sequence comes from Coccyzus lansbergi, assembly GCA_033558105.1. Taxonomy (NCBI): domain Eukaryota; kingdom Metazoa; phylum Chordata; class Aves; order Cuculiformes; family Coccyzidae; genus Coccyzus; species Coccyzus lansbergi. Next base: position 319,113 of record JAUMJK010000740.1, on the reverse strand, counting down.
AAAATTAACTGAAATTTCTGCTGCTTAAGTAAATGTTAAAAGTTAGTGTAGTTACAGTAAGTGAGCTTAAATACAGTAAATATGGCCCTGTGCACTGGAATGCTAAAAGATACAGTACAAGCTTTCATAACAGAAAAGACATTGAGTAAAGTGGAGATGGGATTTCACACTTATTTCTGTACTTTCTGAAATAGTACTTTCAAAATGATCCTTATATCCTGCTCACTCCTTCTTCAAAGAGCAACTGATTTTAAAGGCAATACATATCATTGTAAATGAAGTTGAAAGGAAAAGGTCTTTCCTAGAAAATGTGACAGTTTAGTTGTATTTTGGATCAGTCCAGGTTGAAACTAAAGAAAAGCAAGGAAACCAACCCTACTGTGAAAAAAAGTAATGTTTTAGTAATCAGTGAACTCAGTCACAATGTAAACTCAAATCTCTGTCAAGGTTAACGCAGGCCAGAGAATGACATTACTTTTTCCTATGGCAGCTGCAGAGTCACGAGGTTCTTGGTTTTCCATGGACAAAAATTATAAGCATGCATCCTAAACACGATCAGGATTTTTTTTAATCTTCATTTGGAACGGCTTACTACAAAATTAAGCATAAATCTAAGGGGTTTTTTTGTTTTCTTTGTTTAGTTCCTTAGAAATTGAAGCAGAAAATCAGGACATAATTGGAAAGGCATATGACAGAATAAATCATTAAACCTCACGTGATGTTTAGGATTGCTATAGAAATGATGCATTCTAAGTAGCTTTGTCCTATGTATAACATGGTGCAACCTCAGTAATTTGGATTACTTATGCAATATTAATAACAACATTTACATTAGAATGGGAAAATCCTGCACTGTTGTTAAATCTGGCCTCCTTCAAAATTTAGGAAGCCTGTATTTGAACTGATGAGTAAATTTAGATTTACTGGAAATCTAACCCTTTCCTTCCAAGGTGGAGCAGGGATTCCTTTGTCATTTCTTCCTTTTCCCTATCCTGTCATCCTTTTCCAATCACAATCACATCTCAGCCTGTACCACAGTTACCACAATCTGCACCTTTTTTGGCTATTTAAGCTCACAGTTAGCCCCTTACAGTAACTATTACAGCAGATGCATTGGTGGTTAAGCCAGTGCAAAGCCTTTCTTCCTTCTTAAAGCACAGTTCATCCAGACTGATGAACTTTTCATTCTGAAATATTTCTACATACACGGTTCCAGTTGTCTTGGGGAAATACACATATGCAAGAGAAGCAAGGTTGAAATGTACGGGCTTAAAAGATTCAGTTGCCTTTGGCTTAAGGAACACAGGCACCAGTGTGCTCTGGAAGTTTTTTACATCCACATGTGCCTTGGTTGCTCTGCCACTGGAACAATGAGAGCAGCACAAATGGCTGGAAAGAAAAATAAAAGGTTATCCAAAGCAAGGCTTCTATTAACAGATGGTCCTGGAGGACTCTAATGAACAGGGCTGATAATTAATTAAATCAAGCATACTTTGTACAATCCAGCTAAGATGAGCACTTTTTTTTTCCTAACTCATTAGGATACAAGTGATGATTTGTTGAAATTATCTACATTAATATGCTTCTCAAGTAGTTCTTAATGATAAGTATTTCCCTAAGCATAACATTATAACAGCAAAAAACTTTTTGTCACTGCTTTCTAGTTCATTAACGTAACTGCTTATTAAAACTTAAAATAATTTGTTGCTGCTGAAAACAGGTGCCTTGCTTCTAAACCATAATTTCTGGGAATTAGAATAATTTTCAAGATGAGTAAAAAACCAAGGTTGAGCTCTCTATGCTGTTCTTCTAGGAAGCTCCTGGTTGTTTTGTAACGCATAAATGAGCTGAGGTGCGCATTTAAGAAATTTGCCCACAAGACAATGGCTATGTTGTTATTTTAATTATGTTTCTTGAAAAGAAATCTTTCAAAATATATTCTAAAGGCTTGTGAAGAAGGACAACTGAGCTGCAGACTGATGTAAGGAGCTGCCTACCCAGAGCTCATAGAACTGAGTCTACGTTGTCAGAACCCTGGGAAATGGACTACAACAAATCAAATTAACCCTCTGAAATAAGCTTTAATAAGGACACAAGTGTTTTCCTACTGAAGACAATATCTCTGTAGTGTTGCTGCACTGGGGATGCTCATTTTATGTAAATCAGCATGGACTCACTGCACCAGCACAACAGCAGGAATAGAAGGAACAATGTCATCTGATAGAGCTTGTGAAGTTTCCTTTCTCTAGGGAAGGTCAGTGTCTCCAGATCAGTTGGAAAAGGGAAAATAAACATGTGCTTATCCTTCAATTTACAGCTGACTGCTTTAAGAATGTCACCAGCTGCTAAAATCTCTTTATGGTGACATATGATGAATAGCTGATACTATTCAAATAACAATGCTTTATTATTCATCGTCAAAGATTATAAGATTGTTTTCTCATTCAATTAAAGCAAGAACATAACACCTCAGCTTCTGCATCCCTCTCTCAGACAAAAAAACTCTCTACTGATTCAAGGTACTGAACATCAGAATTGGACTCTACACTTCAAACAGATACTATTGGGGTGTGAGGAGAAGTGCAACACTACTCTGGTTCACGTAAACATGAGGAAAGTTTGAGCTTTAAATAGTTCTGATGCAGAAGCTAGTGGAGGACTAGAGGCACTTCTGTTTTACTGGCCAGTTTCCAGATTAAAATCAGCAGATATGAATATGTGCATACTTCATTGTTCAAAGCAATAGTACAATTTGCATACCCATTTGTATTATTCCTGATTCAGCAGTAGGAGAGTAGCTTGAGTACTGCATTCAGGTCTGGAATCCTCAACAAGGGAACATAGATCTGTTGGAGTGTGTGCAGAAGAGGGCCATGAAGAAGGCCTGGAGCACCTCCCATACGAGGACAAGCTGAGAAAGTTGGGCTTGTTCAGCCTGGAGAAGAGAAGGTAATGGGGATACCTTATAGCGACCTTCCAGTACTTAAATGGGCCTACAGGAAAGCTGGGAAGGGTCTCTTTATCAGTGTAGTGTTAGGATCATTTTAAGCTGAAAGAAGGGAGATTTACATTGGATATTAAGAACTTTTTTACTGTGTGGGTGGTGAGGCACTGGAAAAGGTTGCCAAGAGAAGCAGAGAAGCAGAACAACCCACCTCTGGAGGTGTTCAAGACCAGGTTGGATGAGGCTTTGAGCAACCTGATCCAGTGAAAGGTGTCCCTGCCCATAACAAGGGAGTTGGAACAAGATGATCTTTAAGGTCTCTTCCAACCAAACCATTCTATGGTTCTATGATCTTTGATCTAAACAGCTAATGAGTATATTTACACTATCATATATAATTAAGGAATATATATCAATATAATATAAAATAATATATCAATATAATTAAGGAACTAATATTTTAATTCTTTTCAACTGCAGTTTAACAGTGGGAAAGATGGCCATAAATCTGAAAACATAACCCAGAATAAAACCTATTAGAGGCGAATAAATCACAACCAGAGCTATCAGTTCACCTCCTAGTGCAATACACAACCATGAAATGAAATTTACGCACTGTTTTGTAATTTCTCACTTTTACAATGAATGTGACACTTTTACTACACTTACTTTTCCAGATTATGATTAAGATTCCCCATGTTAACTCTACATTAATAAAGGATTATTGAGAAATCAGTTCTGTGCCTTTTAATCTTATGTACAGCTACAAGTCTATTGATATAATATTAAAATCCCAGTGATACATTTAATTAGCCACATGCTATATAAGACTTTTGTTACCCAAATCCCTTTTAGGTTTTTGTGTTTGTTGCTTGAAATGGCACCTAATGGTCATGTTTCTTTATTCATTCACAACAAAAAAAACCCCATAATTTTTATGTTAAGTAAACACAGTTTTGAATCAGATGGCAAAGCAGAATTAGGTAACTGCCATTTAATTGTGTTCTTCATAATTTCTCAGAGAGTAAATGTAAGTATTTACCGTATCAGAAGCAATACACAATTCCTAGCACTGAAACTGTGCTAACCTTCCTCAGCATCCATGAGGATGACAGACACCCTTCTGCTGCTGCAGATGAGGAGATCCACACTGCCACCATGGACAGGCTGCTGAGCATCTGCTGGTGCCGCAAGAAAGAAAGGCACACAGGCACTGGGCAGCTGTGCTCCCGGATGCTGGCCCTCATGGTTACTGCAATTACCGTGTCAGTGTACATGTAGGAAAACACATCTCAAAACTCTTTTTGGCTTTTAGCGGATGTGTTTTTTTTTTTTTTCTAGCAAGACCCTGGTGATCACTGAAATCCTTTCACAAACTGGGAAAACAGCAATGGGAAATATTGACTTCACCACACACCATGTCTATCCTGCTCTTCTCCAGACAGATCATCGCTCTTAAATATGGGTCTTTCTATTCCCTCTCACTGCACTCACTGCTTTACTCCGTATCACTTGTTTACGTCAGGTACAGCTACACTTCTGAGAGAATTGCTGAAGGAAGATGATAGTGGTAAAATCCACCGTATAGAATAATTTTCTACTTTCCAAATATATTCATATCCTGCTTTGTGCTTGGTTACATTTTCTTTCTCTCTAGTGAGATATCAGCAGTAAACAGTCTCTTTTTGGTTTTAAAATTATCCACATACTGAAAACAATGAACTTCTGTCCAGCTGCACCCAGGCTTTTGCATTTCCTTTGTGATTTCTTCACGCATTTTTCTCTGCTGTTGTCAAATTTCTGATGTCACATGTTACAGGCAGACATGCAAGCACATGTCTTTGTAGTAACACAGCTCCCAAATCTTTCTTTTGAAATGTTTGTGAAGAATTTGATATCTTTTGCTGTGTCCAAAAGAAATGCTAAATGGGTGCCAGAGCCAGTACGGACTCTGAAGCCTTTTATGCTCTGACATCCATGTTAATTTTGTTCTGATGCAAGGGGTTTAGGCTGATTGTTACAGCTGAACACATGTATGTGAATTAACTGATAACATTTGACCTGCTGTATAATACAGCAGGAGAGGAGGTTTACTCTTTTACATTTTAGTTGTACAATGCTTGGGATGGTTAAATCTTAGAGACTCTGCAAATGATATTTGCTGTGTTCTTTTTAGAAGTGGTTTATTTTTGCTGTTTCCCAGTTTGCAAAGTGCATTAACAGAGCTTCTTTAAGAGTACATCCAGTGTTCTGTGACTATCAGTAACTTTTGGCAAACTGGACTTGGAAGGGACTTTACTTAGTCTGTCAAAATCCTGATTATGCATTTAATTTCTTGAATATATGAACCTCTGTCAACTCATCAAACTTGAAAAAATCTTTGGTTATGATATTTGTAATCAATTTCTTAGGCGGAGTGAAAATGTTGACTTGGTCCCCTCTGTACAGTCCAACATCTAGACTTTGAGAGTCAGTATACCAAACCTTATGTTTTACAAATTATGTTATTTGCTGAGTGTTTTGCAGCTATCCTTTTTTTTTTTTTTTTTCTTTTTTTTTTTTTTTTTTCTAGAAGGCTTATGGAATTTTGGTCTGCTGGAAAAAGAAAATAACAAACCCCTTCCACATCCTCTTAAAAACATAGATATATCTTTATGAGACATTCATTTCCTATGATCCTATTTTCAAATGGTACAATCAGTCAATTTCTGTCTGGTTCAGATTTGACACCAAAGTTATTGACCTGTCCATGACATACACCTTTTCCTTAGGTACTTTATGGAAGCTTACAAGTTTTAATTGGCTAGTATTTATTTTGCTAATAAAATCCTCAGGACCTGACTTGGTTCCAGAGTGTGTCTGTGTATTTGCCATCACCTACATTTTAAACTCTTTTTGGAGTTTGTATTATAGGTATGTATGTCTGCTCTGGATCCTTATATATCCATTTTGTATTTACCTGTATTTTCATACCTATTTGCTTGACTTCTCAGTTTTTAAACTGTTTCTTGTGAACAGATTTCTCCTCTCACTTGAGGAGATCTGACATTTTGACTGCAGCAGGCTACGTTTTCATATCTTTTGTCTCACCTGTGCAAAGTGACTGAGTGGATTCTATATGTAGAATCTTCTATATGTACTCAGATGGTGGGTGTTCCCTACATTTCCAAACAGCTTTCACATCACTGATATTCTGCAGATTTTAGCATTCTTTTCCTTTTGACCGTTAGTGTATTGTAGACTTTTTCCTCACATATTATTTATTGCCATGTACGTTGTCTTTCCTCTGGAAACATGTTCTGCATCTCTGTTTGGCAAATCAATATTTCCCTAACAAGGGCGAGGTCTAAACTTGTGATAGAGATTTTGATAGCTAGCCATTTTTATTGTTGCAATCTGTACTTTTTTGTTGCCTGCTATAAGGAGGTAGATCTTGTTCTCCATATAACAAGTTTGGATACTTATCAAACTCTGGCATGAAGTCAATAAAATCAATACTGTATTCTAGCATAAGCTATTACAAATCTAGTCTATGGATAGTGTTACACTTATTACTTTTAAGTAGTTTCCCATGCTGTATTGTTATCACTAAACTGATAAAATGAGAAGAAAGACATGTCATGGCAAAGCAGCTGTTTTGCAAGGACCGTTGCTCAATTGTCCTTAAAGGTGGTCAAGGACAGCTTGTTGGGTCATTGGCACAATGTACTAATTAGTTTAAAGGAAGATGTGCTTTTCTCTTGTCAAAGAACTATATCCCTACTAATGTGAATCCTGACACTGTCATTGACATTGAACCATCTCCATTTTCCACTCCTAGAGATGCTTCACATTTTCCAGTCCTAGAGATTCTGCGTTCTACAAAAAGTGGTCCTGTGAATGGCTGGCTAAAAGGTTCTTTCCCAAATGATATGGGCAGTCCCTCTTCAAATATGTTCTCCACTTTTGAATGCTTGTCCTCCCTGTGCTGAGAAACAAAAGAAATCAGAAACTGATTGTTCACAATACTGCTATATTACCTTGTGATTTTTTGCTTATTAGCCATATAATATCATGGACAAGATACGCTAAGTGCAAGCTCTTGTATAGGAACAGATAACATGAGTATAAGTGTATAATGCACCTACTTAAACAATCAACATTGACTTTCTTATTACAGGTTAGCAATTTTAATGTTAAAACTTTAGCATGTCATAAGTTGTGTTACATTTAACACTGCTTGTGGGTTTGCTATTTCCATCCCTCTTTCTTCATTTCAAAGTAAAACCTATTTGTCTGAACATGCCCTGTTCAGTCAGAGGGAATGGAAAATAATTTCATGGATTGTATTTCATCCAGTAGCCACTGACTTATGACAGCTCCAATGAACTTAACATTGCACAGTAAATAGGAATTTCTTGTTGGAGTGTACCTGGCTGGTAGTTTTGCCTAGGGAACACTCTGGCAGTGACTCTGAAACTCTCTCTTGCTCTTTACTGCATTTGCTGTTGAATGCTGTAGCTTTTGAGGTACCTATTCATAGTTATCCTATCACCTTTAAGTGATTTAATTATGAGATTTTTCTTTGCCCTGATTGCAGATCATGTATAATAATCCTGGGTTAGTCATCTTTAGTCATCAAACCTGTTTAAGATTTCCCAGCAGAACTATAACATACTGCAATTTTTAATTACATGAAAAAATTATTCCACTTAAAGTGTGATTTTTCATTCTTCTGTTTACAATGATTATTTCTGTTTAATACAGAAGAATGAAAGAATCATAAAATCACTATGTTGGAAAAGACCTTTGAGATCATCATGTCCAACCATACTTGTCCACTACTAAACCATATCCCTAGGCACTTCATCTACCCATCTTTTAAATACTTCCAGGGATGGTGATTCAACCATCTCCCTTGGCAGCCTCTGCCAGTGCTTGACAGCCCTTTTGGTGAAGATAGTTTTTATAATGTCCAATCTGAATGTCCCCTGGAGCACCTTGAGGTCATTCCTTCTTGTACTATTGCCTGTCACTTTGGCAAAGAGACTTTTCAGATAGTTGTACACAGTGATAAGGTCCTCAGCCTCCTCTTCTCTAAGCTAATCAACCCCAGCTCTCTCAGCCATTCCTCATAAGGCCTGTTCTCCAGCCCCTTCACCAGATTCATTGCTCTTCTCTGGACTTGCTCCAGAGCCTCAACATCCTTCTTGTGGTGAGGGGTCCAGAACTGAACACAGGATTCGACATGCGGCCTCACCAGTGTTGAGTACTGTGGGGAGAACCACTTCTCAGTCCTTCTGGCCACACTACTTCTGGAACAACTCAAGATTCCATTGGCCTTCTTGGCCACCTGGGCAACTGCTGACTCATATTCAACCAGCTGTCAACCAACAACCCCACACTCTTCTCTGCCAGGCAGTTTTCCATTCACTCTTCCCCAAGCCAGTAGCATTTCATGGGGTTGTGCAAGACTTGGAGCTTGGCCTTGTTAAACCTCATGCCACTGAACTCGGTCCAGCAGTCCAGCCTGCTCAGATCCCTTTGAAGAGCCTCCCTACCCTCCAGCAGATCGACACTTCCACCCAGCTTAGTGTCACCCACAAACTTACTAAGAGTACAGTCAATCTATTATCCAAGTAATTGATAAAGATATCGAACAGAACTGGACCCAGCACTGAGCCATGAGGACACCACTTGTGACTGGCCTCTAGCTGGATATAGCTCCACTTATCACCGTCCTTTGCATCTAGCCATCCAGACAGCTTTTACCCAGCAGAGTGTGTGCCTGTCCAGGTCAGTGGCAGCCAGTTTTTCAAGCAGGATACAGTGAGAAACTGTCAAATACTTTACTGAAGTCCAAGTGTGCTACATCCACAGCCTTTCCCTCATCCATTATGCAGATAAAATTGTCATAGAAGGCCATCAGTTTAGTTTGGAAGGACCTGCCTTTCATAAACCCATGCTGACTGGGCCTGATGAAAGGACAAAATGTTATTGACAATGTAATCAAGCCCAGAAACATATCAATAATAGACTTATGCCAGTAAGGGATGTCTTTATTTTTTGATGTGTCTGAAGTGTATTTTATCATCCTCAGCACTGTTGAAAATACATTTTTCATAGACATCTTTGTAGTTTTATGTGCAGTGCCACGTTATTTTGTTATGAAATGAATTTTTATTGCTAATTTTATCTCTTTCCATAGCTACAGTATGTGGTTATTTGTTTTAGAGCTTGGTTGGCTGGAAGTGTCAACGCTGCCTTCTGACAGAAGAATTATGGCTTTGGGGACATGTACCGATATGTTTTTAAATAACTTCACTGTTTCATTCAAATTTTTGCTTTCTGTCAGACCTCCTCCTAGTAACTTTTAGTTTCAGTAAAGTGCAACCAGCACATACATTTCCAGCTGGAAGTGTCCACTTTTTGCACACAAATATTTTCAAGCAGTTGTGATCAGACCTGGTTCAAATTTTTATAAGTGAGCTCTGATTTAATAAAATTAGTATACATAATAGGAGAGTATCAATTTAATCAGCAAAGACAAGAAATTATTTATTTTTATCAAAAGTAGTACAAATCATTCCTATGGATATAATTGTTTGACATGAGAGGAAAATTTTTCACAATAAGTCATTGGAATAATATCCCCAGGGAAGTGGTGGCTTCCCAATATGGGATACTTAAGCTGGGCAGGGTACTGGTCCATCTCGTCTGTACTGTACTTTTGCCAAGAAAGTTTGGGTCATATGATCCTTGTGTTCTCTTCCAACATGATATTCTATGATTCTATAATTCTATGATTCTTTCCCTTGTCCAGTTGAGGAGGCAGAATGATAGAATGGCTTTGATGGGCACCTGGCATCCAGTCAGGGTCAACTCACCACACAAAGCCATGCTTTGATTTGGGGTGAAGGAAAGCATTGACAATTTGTATTTCCAGTGAAATACTGATTCTGACAAACTCTGTCAAACTTTAAAGACACTGGTTTTTTTCAGCTCAAGTATCAGTTAATCTGGTTCTCTCACAAGACTCAACAAAACTGCAATGAGATGTGCATACCCTACCTTCTTTGTTAGAAACATACCTATAACAGAAAAGTCTCAAGATCATTCAGTGTTTCCTTTTATGCATAGTGAGTTGATCCTACAGAGCCATCCATCCAGTCCTCTACTTAGGTCTGGAGGACTTTTATCCAAGCATTGCAAGAAGATTCAGGTTTTGGGATAATAAATCTAAATTGAAAAAGCTACTTTTCTAAACTGAACAGTATCCATCTTGCTTTTGAAATCTACTCTGCCCAGTTGTAATATCCTTTAGCAGATTTGTATGATTACAGGAGTGTGGATGCATTCACTGTCCTACAGCAGAGGTAAACCAAATACATGCTTGCCTGCTATGGGACAGCTATAACCTATATTTTTTAATGAACATTCACCCCTTTCCTATGTTTCTTTTATGGGAAAATGTTAGAGAAGGAATGAATATCAGGAAGATTTTAATTGCTTGAAGCGCTTACTAGACTCAGCTTTTGGATTCGCATAGGTGACCACAGTACATGTAGAAGCTAGCCTCATCTACTGCACCCTGCCTTCTTTTATGTCTTTGGGAGCTATTGCTGCTTGAAGGTTCCTAATGCACATTTTCAGAGGTTTTTACCTTAAAGAACTGGGTACTGCTTTCTACCAGTCATATTCAGATAAAAAAAAAAAACCCCACAGATTTGACAAAACCAATCTTGCAGAAATTCATATGAATTTTGCAATCTCTCCAAGTTGATTAAAAATTAAAATTAGAAAAAAAAAAGGGAATGCTTTGTCACTTGATATTCCTTTCCTATGGTCCCAATTTTATTTTTAAGCCAAAAGTTTTAAAATGCTCAAATACACAAATAGTATTTTACGCCAGGTGAAAGGAAACATTTAATCTGATCCAAGAAATTTTTTTTTTGACTTTTCAATTTGCCAAACTTTTCTGGGTCAACTCAAATGAGATTATTTATTTTCCTCAATTGACAGCAAACAAACAGAAGTGGACCAGTTATTCACATAGCTTTAGCTGAAAATGATCTTAAAAGATAGTGAGTTTGGTCATGAAAGTGAATGACCTCCAGTTCCAGGCATATTCCTTCTTGGCTGTCTTCCCTGAAAGATTTGATTTTGCCTTCCCAGCCTAAGTTTTACTTCCCTTGTGTTTATTATTTGATAAAGTGCCAGCAAAGTTACTTGTAGATCAGCAACACACGGAAGATTATTTTCTTGCTGTGTTAGTTGGATTCTTAAGCTGCTTGTGGCTTTTTGTGATGCCGAAGTAGATTTTATTCTACTGTCTATCTGGGATATATCACTGCTACAACTTGAGTGCCAGAAGTTGTGTGCAGAGTTGAGGCTAAAGCATAATTATTATTGTAGGTATAAGGAGTTTTATCTGATGCTCTTTCCATGGTTAGGCCTATTATTTCTGGACAAAAACATTAACCAAATTAATTACTGATGTAACTAACCAACATTGCTCTACAAAACATGCACTTAACTTATCTGCAGGACTTTCATTTTAAGCATAAACTTCAAATACTAAATGTGTTTCCCTTGACAGGCCCCCACTAAGTAGAAGATGCCTAGGAGCACAGTAGTACTTGTGCAGATGCCAGAACTGAAGTCCTGGCTGGGTATGACGTGACACAGCTAGGCAGGTTTGTGTCAGCTCTGGGAGCACAGCTCAGGCATTTCTGCAGTCCAGACAAGTCCATTAACCTCTGCTGATGCTCAGAAGCTCTCAGATAACACTGCTGTCCTAAACAATCATTTACTTTGAGCTATTGCACCCTATCGTATTTTTCTGAAAGAGTATGTAGGATGCAGTGATTAGGAGATACATTTTCTGCTTCCTTGTAAGGTGAGGCTGGGATAGATAAATGGAATTGACTGATTGCAGAACAATAATCTTCTCAGCTTCTCTGGCCTTTCTGAGAAGGAGGGAAAAGTTTGCTCACCTCATTTACACTTCCCTCTTTAACCTCCTTGTGTAATTCTGAATAGCTGCAATATGTCAAAAGCCACAGTTGCCAGTGCAGCCAGCAGCTCAGGTATTAGGTTGAAGGAACATTACACTAACTTTTTAGCCAATTAAAGTGGCTGTAGGCAGAACCATCTGGAATAAATCTGTGAAGCAAACAGTTCACAGAAACCCAGCTGGTAGGTCTATGGGTTTGTATTTGTATGGTACTTCATTACAGTATAAACATACACCTCCCATCTCAAGCATGCAGCAAAACAATATTAAACCAGGTCTCTGATAATTAATGCAACTGTCTTTACTAAATGACACTTTGGTAAGAATTGTGTGAATCACTGCTAAAAGATGGTTGCAAAAACCCTAGTGGTTGCATTTATGTGTTGGCACAGCCAAAACAGGTACTCCTGAGTTAATATAGAAATGTATGTTTCCTTGGTTTGTGGCTGCAAAAGCTTGCTTGATAACATTTTTAATATCAGCTAATGATTCAGTATGCAGAGAGGGAACAAATCATGCATCAGCAAACTGGAGTAAACCAGACAGCTTTAGCCTGCTTCTGGAACATCATACTTGGCTGTGTTTATATTTTTCTCCATTAGAGACCCACAGCAGGAGCCATAAAATTCATCATCACCAGATTTATTCCTGCCAAGGGTTTGCTGAACACACCAGGCTATAGCATAGAAATGTTGGACCATGCTAGTAGTGATGCTTCAAGGATTAGCGATCAACCCTCTTCCTCCTTAAGACTATTCCTGCATTCAGAGGTTGCCATGGGATGTACAGTCACAACTGTTAAGATGGACATAGTCCATCTTTGAAGCCACAGTAGCAGAAAAGGTTGCAGTTTCCTGCTGCAGACCTTGCACAGCACAGCTCCACCGATGGGACACCTGGACAAGGACTGGTATATCAGCTAGCAGAGCTCCCCACATATCCGCCCAGCACTGGGAACAAATTCAGGACTTCACAGAGCTCCTCCACATTCAGGCTCCTGGGAGAGCCAATGCAAAGCACAGGCAATGTGCTTACCAGCCAGCTGAGGAATCAGCAGCACTAAGCTTACCAACACAATCAACAAATATGTGGCTCGTGGGAAATGCATATTTTATGTCAGAACAAATGGCCATTCTACAACTGATTTGCATATGTATGCAGGGAAATATGTTACTTGTCACAATAGCACCTGCTATTAGAAATAATTCCTTTCACACTAATCAAATTTTTCTGTTTTCTATGCTAGAAAATATTAGCAATTAGTGTAGTAATCACAATAACATAACTAGGTACAGAACATTCAAACAGACTTCCATTTGCAAAGTATTGTTCAGATATGTAAATAGTGGGACTCGATGACTTTTATCTGGTTTAATGCCACCCAATCTTCTCTCCAGAAAACAAAAAAGCACTAATATGGCTAGGAAGCAAAAAGCTACATTTAACAGCACTCTCTCTCTAATTAGCCCTGCTAAGAAACCACCAGATGGAACAGAACACCACACATCTGCACCTAGCCAGCTCTGGACTTTTAGTTCAGTTGTCTTGTAGTGGCACATCATGCTATAGAGACATAGCATATACCATAATTATGCTTATCAGCCTGCTCACACTACAATTAATTAGGGAGCTGTTCAGAAGACAAGGGCTTTTGGAAATATACGGAGATGACAGTTAAAATGCTGGCATTTGTCAACAGTTACTTCACCCCAGGCACTATGTAATGAGCCACAGCCTACTGTATACGTGAAACTGAAATAACCATGGTTACTCTGGGTACACAGTGACATTTTAATGATCACTACCGCCTTTCCTCAGGCCATCATTTGAAGAACTAAATGGGCCATCAAGAAGCAGATGAACAACGTGGTGTCCATACAATGCATGAAAAATATTAAGCACTTCTAGGGATTAAATCAATTTATATCTACCTCAAAAGGGAAAAAGAGAGATAAATATAATGCAAAAGCATGTATTATGAAGACATAATGAAACTACCACATCTTATTGCAGTAACTGTCACTAAAATGTCAGTATCTACCAATAGCTAGCACAAATTGGTATCTAAGATACCAAAATTATTTCCTATTTTAAGTATAAGTGCCTCTTACTACATACTGACTTTATAAATGACAGCAGCAGTATCAAAGGTCTTTCATGTTCAGTCACTGGCAAACTGCAGTAGAAAAACGATCAGTTTTAAACCACAGCAATTTTTAAGCAAAGGTGGGGATGCAATACAGCACTTTATTAACATATCATACAATTTGACCTGTTTGTAAAGAAAATGATGGTGGAATCCTCTGCCTTCACATATTTTTCATCAGTCTGATGAAAAGTCTGGTTTCTTAAAGTGTTCATGAGTTATACTATTTTCTCCATTGTGAGAGAGAGGATTTGAGTGTATATCAAAGTTTTTGTAAAACTGTCTCATATTTAGAAGTTTCACTTACCAAAATGAAGAGACAACCAGAGGCAAGTTTTGTGTGTTCAGGAATAGTAGAAAACACGGACAAAATCAAGCAACCAAACACAAGGAGAAAACTGAAAAAGAAAGAATATTAATAATTGTTAATATTTTTCAGAACCCTGACCCAGTATCTATAATGATCCTACTTCACCAACACTAGTCGAAGACTATCAGTGAACCGTCTTCATTAACAGAATGGAATTCAACCTCTACTTAAGTTAGTTTATTAAAGACATTAGAATGGTATGTTATTAAATTCACAAGCTTCTGATCAACACTGGTAGAATTAATGGAAACAAGTATAAGAAACAAGATTTTCTTGGGGAAACTGACCCAAAATACACAGATGCTACTTTTGGCATCGTAATCCTGTACCTTTATGCTGTACAGATACTCTTGCCATTACAACTGGGAGAACATAACCACGACTCTGAGGTTGTGTGAGTTTCCATATCTCACATTACTGATGAATACGTACAGGCAGAACAAAGAACTGACAAGCTGCTAAATCTCTTTTTGAAGAAGGTGCAAGCACCTTATATCACTGTAGATATTCTTGCATATCCGATGTGTGATCCTTGCAGCATACAGCACGTGGTGTTTGCAGTATTGCTCTGAGACTTATACTATGGATAAGGAATATCTGTTGCTATTGTACTGCTTCGCCAATAATAAATATTAACACAGTGCTGGTGAAATTATCTATGAATTGGATCAGAAGAGATGTTCATTTCACCCACAGTACCTTGAACTGACTAATCAGCAGCCAGGCAGCACACTGAATGAGTGCAAGGCAGTACATCTTCTACACATTAAACTCTTGCACTGGATTTTGCAGGTAATAAAACCTGAATATTCTGAATATTCTCCTTAAAGTACTTGCCAGACATGATAGGTAATCAGTCAACCAACAAGGGGAAGGACTTTGGCTTTTGTCTGAATTACTGAGACTCTTATTAGCAGATGCTTGAACCCAATATGAGCAGATGTTGTAATTAATGGAGATATATACCTGAAAGAAAGTACAAATGGCTCCTTCATTGCTCTCTATAACTACCTGAAAGGAGGTTATAGAGAGGAGGGAGATGACCTCTTCTCCCAAGTGACAGGGCACAGGACAATAGGGAATGGCCTCAAGCTCCACCAGGGGAGATTTAGGCTAGACATTAGGAAAAAATTTTTCACAGAAAGGGTCATTGGGCACTGGAACAGGCTGCCCAGGGAGGTGGTTGACTTGCCTTCCCTGGAGGTGTTTAAGGCACAGGTGGATGAGGTGCTAAGGGACATGGTTTAGTGTTTGATAGGAACGGCTGGACTCGATGATCCGGTGGGTCTCTTTCAACATGGTTGTTCTATGATTCTAAAAGGGAATCAGCTGCCTTACAGGTACAAAGGAGAAAAACACAGAAATTACTCATCTATGTAGAGGATGCATATTGCTTTCCAATATGATGTTTTGATTTTGTGACACAATAATTCAGAAGACACAGAAAGCAACATTTAAGAAAAGACTATGTGTGTTTCTGGTGACCAAGTTGAAAATCTCAGCAATTTGCTGTTTTGGTAATGAAACCAAATCACATGCTGAGCTGTACTAGTAAGGATGCAGCCAGCAGGTGAAGGGAAGCGATTCTTTCCCACTGTTGGGCATCTTAAAGACCACATCTGAGTGTTGTGCCCAGTTTGGGACTTCCTAGAATGAGATGCAGATGCATGGACTGAAGCAAGCCTAGTTGACAGCCACCAAAGTGGTCAGTGGCTGAAGATCATGATATATAAGAGACATTGAGCAGAGCTGCTTTGTCCAGCATGGACAAAGAGAAGCTGAGACCTCCAACTACTGTCCTCAGCTATCTAATTCTGGTTATAAAGAAGGCAGAGAGGATACAATTTGCAGAAAAGAAAATTAGCTATAAGGAAAAAAAGTCTCAGTGGATGTGCTTCAGTATTGGAACAAATTGCCCATCAAAGCTGTGAAATCTCTGTTCCTAAAGATTTTCATAAGAGGCCTTTTCCAGCCTAAGTTCTTCTATGGTTCTAACTGCTGGATACAAACTTTTAATATATTATTGCATCTGACCCTCAGTGCACTTCAGGAGCTAAAATTTATCTTTCCTTTATAACACAGACTTTCGATAGTGCTGTAATATATCCGGTATATTAGGCAAAAACATTAAGTCCACTTCTTCAGAACTGATATTAGAAAACTCTGATGTGCAATGCAAAAAGACATTTGAAGCATATTTTGTAGTGCATCACTTAACTGCTGAGGTGAAGATCCATTCTGAAAATCAAATCTGGTAGAAACTTGCATAGGAGCTCTACCAAGAACTGTAAATAAAACCAATCCAGGAGGGCAAAGGTACATCTGAAACATACCATTGGCAAGACTGTCTTCCAAAGTGAAGAAAGAAAAACATCTGCACATATATGGTCAAAAGTTTCATAAAAAAAATAATTCGAGTGACAAAAATATACCTTGTGAGCAATTTTGCTCTCCTTCCTCACACTTATTTTTAAAAAGGAAAATTTCCCAGAACATTACTGGTAGTTTCAGTTGCTGCAGTCTTCAGATACACCCTCCCTGTAATTACGTCTTACTGGCATAGGCATAAATGTGGTTTCTCTTCGTTAAGGCTTGCACGGAAGGCAAAATAAAATTATGTTGTGACTAAGAATTTATGGTAAAAGCATGTAATTTCCTTTTGCTGGATTTCTTTAGTCCTGAATCGGTTAAAATTATATTTTCTTGCTACCTTTGTGTTCAGGTATTAAACATCACTGTTGTTTAGTTGTATTCCAGTAATACGAACTAAATTGGAGGTCCAGTTTTACTGGGTCTTTTCCAAACACACAATACAGGTTTCCACTTGGAAAAGATCTCTCATAGCAGCACAATTATAAAAAACAGACGCAGCAAGAAATAAAGCAAGCTTGTTGTTCCCATATCACAGCTGGAGACCACAGCATAGAAAAGGTAAGGGAAGTGCCTAAGGCTACACAGAAAATCTTTATATGTGGAATAAACCTGGACCTTTTAAGTGCCAACCCACTCCTGCAGTCACAAAACCAGTCTCCACTCAGCCACCACTTGTTTGGCCACAGTTCCTCAGGACTGTGATTTAGAAGATCTCTGTGCAAAGCATTAATTCGCAGTAGATGGGAAAAGTGAGTCATGAGAGGGAACCAGCACAGTTAAGCAGTATATTAATCAAAATAAAGGTAAATATTCAGGAAAGCCAGGTGCAGTTTAGATTAGCACCTGGTAGATATAGATCTGCAGGTAATCCGTGAAAAACAGAAACAATCCTCAGAGTCATACATCACAATAGTCCTGGAAAGGTATTTTTCGAAACTTCTATAACCTTTTGTTCTCAGTTTTTCCAGAAATTCTACAAGGAATGAAGCATTGTTACTAATTATTATTGTTAAAGAACAAAAGAGAAGTGTTTGCATCTATCCACCCACACATTCAAATCTTGCCCCTCTATCCCTCATTCCTTTCTCCAACACTGAACACTGCTTTTACTGACATTCAGCATATTATGTCTAAAATTAGACTGTAAGCACTTCGGGGGATGGGAGAAACTGAGTCCTACTAGCCTTGCAAAACTAAAAGCATACTTCTAGATGCTGTAAAACACAACATTAGCAGCAAAAGTAAAAGGATTAACTGTTCTGGAATATTTTCTGCCCTTTATTTATCATTGACATGTGTTCCTGCAAAGCAAATCAACAGCCAGGATTCACTTATCATTTTTTATTTAATCTATTTACTCAGGCCATGGAATGAAAGTACCTCTCTTCTTCCCCAGCAACAATAGCAAGCAGGGAAGATACAGCAACACCTTTCACCTTGCTAGATTTTAAATAAGGATTTGTCTAGCAAACATAAATCCCTAAGGTTTGAATTCCATGGTGGTCAAAGTGTATCAGAAGTTTTTGTTTCCTACCATGAACTTTTTCTTCAGTGACAGATGAAGTATAAAGGTTTGCATTAAGCCCAGAGTCGTCATTTTATAATCGTCAGTAGAGGAAAAAGTATTTTAGAATGCCAGCATTTGAACTGTGTGCTATGATACATGTTATACAAGAGGATGCTGCTGTAGGTAGAATAGTACAAAGCAAAACACAAAGCAATTATATTTGGCATCTAGTGGCTCAATCTGGATCATATATTTGTTCAGGCTGAAAAAAACAGATGGTTTTTCCTCATGCATTCAGTATCAGACAGTAAAACATATGCCTCAGGCAGTAACTTCCCATAAAATTATTCAAGCATTGCCATAGTCTTGTATATTATCAAAAGCAGCAACTTCCATTTTGTTTCATCACTAATCAGTTTTGATGCAGATCCTTTCATCTTGTTCCCCTGCTTCTGAAAGCACACACTAATTGGAGAAAGGCCAATTTATGAAAGATAATATAACTCAGAAGCTTTGATATTTATTCAATCTGCCTCTCATAAACTTTTCTTACTGGTTAATTAGGAGCTACCAATTCTCCATTTATTTAATTTTCAACAGAATTTTACTACAGTTTGTGATTTAAAGGCTGTTCATATGGAAGAGGATGTTCAGCTTAAAGCAATTGTTAAAACATACTCAAGGAATCTCGTAAGCATAAAAAATACACTAAGCAAAGATCTATAAAAGCTATTATGCTACGTTATTTACTGCTAGAATTAAAATAATCAAAAGTTAAACATCAGCAAACATTTTTATGACCTCTTCTGTAAATAATAAAAATATATCACTGTTAAAGTCACATAATTAAGTTGTTAGACCACCAGAGTTATGTTTCAGTATTATTTGAGGTTTGACTTAATCCCCATAAATACAAGGATATTCAAGATTATGACCAAAACTGTTTTCAAGCCATTGGCAGTGACATTATCCTGGATTTTCTATAGAAATAGAAAATGCCTGAAAACTTTTGCTAACATTAACTACAACCAAAAAGCTGCTCTTTTCCCACTGGTACAAAGTCTGAACTAATGTAGTTGATTGCAGACTTGCAGAAGGTTGTTTGCATTTATGAGGTCTGAGTCTACAAAGAAGCTATTGATGTCCCTGCGTAAGTAATTCCTTCCCACATCCAGGAGTAGTGCCCACATTTCCTTAATAATGATCAGGATCTTGCTGGGCTGAGTAACCAAGTATCACCTTTCCAAGATGTTTTAATCCTTGAGTGTATCAAATCTACATGAGGTATTAGATAAAATGTGCTGAAGATTATACAGAATGCACAGCACCAGCAGATCCATTACAACTTTAGATGTCAACACACTACCATGAAAAATAAACCTATAAAGAAAGGAAGGAAAGAGGTCTGGGAGGTTCTTCTCCCCCTGTACTCGGCACTGGTGAGACCGCTCCTTGAATCCTGTGTTCAGTTCAGGGTCTCTCACCACAAGAAGGATCCTGAGGCTCTGGAGTGAGAAGAGCAACAAAGCTGGTGAAGAGGCTGGAGAACAGGCCTTATGAGGAAAGGTTGAGAGAGCTGGGGGTGTTTAGCCTGGAGAAGAGGAGGCTGAGGGAAGACTTCATTGCTCTTTACAACTACCTGAAAGGAGGTTGTAGAGAGGAGGCTGCTGGCCTCTTCTCCCTAGTGACAGGGAACAGGACAAGATGGAATGGCCCCAGGCTCCACCAGGGGAGATTCAGGCTGGACGTCAGGAAAAAATTTTCACAGAAAAGGTCATTGGGCACTGGAAGAGGCTGCCCAGGGAGGTGGTTGAGTCACCTTCCCTGGAGGTGTTTAAGGGACAAAGGGATGAGTTTCTGAGGGGCATGGTTTAGTGTTTGATAGGAATGGTTGGACTCAATGATCCGGTGGATCTTTTCCAACCTGGTGGTTTCTATGATTCTATGCTCATTCATAGCACTGTAATACTTTCATTGGGAGTATTAGTTTCGGTGAACACTGAAAGTAGAGTGATAGGTATTGGATAAGCAGGTTACCCTACATGATGTCTCCGCCTTGGGTAGATGCTGTCAGTGCTTCTATCCCTCCAATCCCTCTTGGTGTATGAGAAAGACTTCATGGCTTCAATGTGCCACGGAGCTGACAGGGACAGAAAAAAACAGCATCTCCTGGACTAGGGGTTACTGTTATAAACACACATGATTTCCAAGGCACTAAATTCCCATAGGGTAGAATGTATGCATACTGTTAGACTTAAAGCTGATGTTGCATGTTGCATCCCAGAGCAGATGTACATACTCAAGACAAGAAGACATTAGAAACCTGACAGCTCCCATCAGCCTCAATGTGCTTTCTGGAGTCTCTCAGCAGAGAGTTCCTGGAGGTGCGTGGAAATATCCTCTCTGACAGGATAAAGAATAACAAACATCAGACCATTTTCCTAGCTTCAGGAAGAACTGAAAGTGAAAATGTTGACTAATGTAGGCGTGAAGATATATTTATGCAGGTCTTGTGATATCTCCCTTAAAAAGTAATCTTTACAACATTTCTATAAAACAGATGATGCATTGCTGACATGGTGGAAAAGAATACAGTTTAACAGTTTTGATAGTTGAAACCATGTGGATTAAATTTTCCATCATTTATAGTTTCAATGTGACTTGTTTATGCAAGAAAAAGAGACAAGACAAAGGTTATTACAATTTGTTAAAAGTGTTTGACAAAAGCCACATGAAGAATAAGCACTCTCCAATAGAAAAAGCTCATAAATTTCTCCTGTAGTCTTTCTTTAAAATGACTCGTACTTCAATCTTTTCCTCAAGTGGAAGAGTGTAACATGTTAGGGGTTTGACGCTGTGTTGCTTTCTACCCAGAAATAGCACAACTTTGTCTATAGAGAGGTGGAATGTGATGATCTCATCATCTTAAAGTATGCAAAGAAACTGTGTTGAAAACTTTTTTTTCCTGCAAACCCAGCCTTTTATAAATTCTTCCTCTGGATTAATTGTTGTCTTCTTCATAAGTACAGAAATTTGAGCTGAATTTAATGTGCAAAACTCTAAATACTGAACTTGATGCTCAAGCAGCTTGTTTAGAAAGGTGAGTTTCATCAGGCTTTGATGAACTAATTTTATTCAAATAATATTTAATTTTTCATTCCCTTATGGGATGTTTGCTCATTCTAAAAGTTACAACCATTCAAAAAGTACAAAAGAGTTTAAGTTGCAGTGTCAAAAAAAAGGGTTTTCAAAATAAATTGAGCTTTTCTCTCATGTTTTTAAGGAGTCATGTTTTTAGCAGTGTCTGTTAAGTGATTGTAATTTGGTTTATATTGACAAAGCAATGGACAGGCCATAACAGGAGATGTAATCGAAAGAAAGCAAATGAAATATCTCAATTACCTATGGGACACCAATCAAACTGTCATTAAATGCACATTTGATAATTCATTCTATCTTAGACAATAAAGATAAAATATGAAGGTAAATCTCTCCAGGCATCTATAAAGCAGGTATCATTCTTCATTGAGCAAGCACAACAGCTTAAAAGAGAACAAAGCAATAAACCATTATTCTGATGGGTTTAATGCTCAGAGATAATTGTGACCTAGATATTTTCCAAAAGGTTTTCATTGACTTCAACAAGACACATTTTGGCAAAAAAAAAAAAAAAAGAATAGAGCCTGTGTTCTTTCAGATTTTAATTATTTTAAAGTTTGGCAAGCATGACACTGATTTGCATCCCAGGATACTTTTTTACACTTTCAGGTGCCTCAAATCTGCAGAAAATGACAAAATAGTCCTTTTATCACACCTAAAGAGTAGGGCTTTTTGGCAAATATGAATGCTTAATTTATTTAAAAAAATCTTTATTTAGACAACTGTAGGTATTGTTTGTTCTTCTGCATCAAATAGCCTTAACTCCCAATGACAAGCCTGGTAGCTCCCTTGCAACCTTTGCCTCACCACAGATATTTCCCAAGAAAATGAATTTAAAATATCAATGTAAACTATGTTGTCTTTGTCAATGAGCATTGGTTACAGCACTGATAGTTTTTTAGAATATACACAATATTAAGATAAAAACTTTATGCAATGCAAAGGAGAAAAATATAAGAATTACAGTATGAAACTGGAGAAATGAAAACCAATGTATAATCTTTAATTGTAAAATAATTTGTCCATTGCAGTCTGTTTTTTCTAACCTTGTCCACAATTCAGGGCAAAGGGAAATGTGAAAGTGCTTGCCTACACACTGTACTGAAATCTCTTGCTAACCAGAAAAAGTAATCCTTGATATAACAAATGTGTAGATGTGTAAGAAAGAAATGCATTCCAGTAATCCCCAGTAGAACCTACTTCAAAATCAGCTTTTTGTGTCTTCAGATTATAAAATAGAAATACTGCCACCACCATTTTTTTTTTAATAGGTGGAAGAGCAAAATGAAAAGAACAAAAGAATTGTAGGATTGTTGGGTACATTTTATGCCACAATTAACGGTTTCTTCTTTGCTTAGTTCTGGGAGCACAGCTCTGTCTGCTGAAGCTAAGGCATGATTGATTGTAATGGGGCCAAACATCACTTATTTTTTTTATCTAATCATCTATCAGTGGCCAACACTGCAACAGTTTTGGTGGCTAAAACTAAGGAGAAACCACATTGGGCTGGGGGAAAAAAGCCTGTCTAACTTAGCCTCTGGAGTTAATCCCACTCAGTGCGACTCAGCTAGACTCCTGGTAAATCACGCTGTGCCAGTGAACAGCACTGATACTCCTGATGGTTTGCAAGTTAAATTATGAGGACTACTGTTATCATCTTTTTGGCTTGGGTCAAATAACGCTTCCTTAGACGATTCCTAGGTAAGGTCTGGGAGTTAGCATGTATCTGGATGAAATCTTTTTCTGGAATTCAAAAATATGAGCTGTAATTTGTAATCAATGAGGATATTTCAGTATTGGTTTACGCCTCATTTTCAGGTGGAGGCAAAGTCTACTGAAAATTTGATAATACAAATTCAGATGACTGTTTGGCATATTTTAATAAAATCTGGGGGATACTTAGCTTTGCATAAGGATTACAGTTTATTTGCTGTCACTAAATACTATTGTCCATGTTACCAGAACACTGGATAAGACAGTAAAACACACTTTTGTTTTTTTTAAATAGAAAAAGGTATTTTAAGAGGAAACATCATAATTCCTGAGTGTAATTATATGTATTGCACCACAGGACTATATAAACCTGTGATGCCTGTGGGAGGAATAATACAAAATGATTAAAATTGACAAATACTAGTTAATCTGCTCACTTTACGATGCCTTCATTCAGCAGGTTGATTAAGACAGGAACAATTTACCACCATTTAATATGCTGAAATGCAGCATATTTTTAAACATTCCACTTAGGAGAATGAGGTTGAAGGAGGCTGTCCTCAACACAACCATATATTCGTGACAGAAATTTGGAAAATGGTAAGCATAACAATATTTAAAAGTACATGCTACTTTACCAACTCCCCTCACTGCTACCACAGAAACTAAGCAGCCACAAGCACCAGGGCTCATTAAACTTGGTAGAATGTCTTAACAGTATCAGTAAACAAATTTGAAAATTTCTTCAGTATACCAAGAAATGAGTCTTCTTTCTCTAATTTAACTTACTCCTTTAACTAGCAGCTGGACTTTGGTCTTTACTGAAGCCTTATAGCTGACTTCAGTGGAAGTATGGCTTGTGTTGGGAGTTATGAGCTGACTCATAAATATCACCAGCACAAAGAAAATCCTGTTAATATCCTACATTTTTTTCCCAGTAGTAAACAAGGATATAAATGAAACACAGAATATTTTTCCAACATAATGCACTGTTAATATTAAGCTTCTAAGAATCAATCACTACACTTTAGCTAGAGGGTGTTCAGTTTTATACCATGCCATTAGTCCTGTCTTCCTTAATCTAAATGAGTTCCGTGCTTTCTGGAATCTGAAGTTTTTTTGTTCTTAGGTAGCAGTACTAACAGACCTGCTGGCAGACGCACGTGAGATTGCAAGAGAAGAAGAATCCCATCCTGAATGGTTAAAATGACATTAATTTCCTGGGTTTAATATATTCATAGTAACACTTAGCTCCTCTCTCCATGGAGTTCTCTGCTAATTCGTATTAATATGAAATAGCACAAAGTCTCAAAAACGGGAGGAAGTGGGATGTTCACCTATTTCCTTGTATGCTTTCAGTTTCCTAAAGTTTAAAAGCAAAGAACAAATATGCATTTTGCCAGGCACTGTGACTTGCTGAGGTGGGTACAACGAACGGCTTGTGGTTTTATATCACACACTGCTTTGAGAGCCCAACAGCTTTCAGTGGCCTAAAGAAATTTGTAACACTTTTCAAAATGAAGCTTTATTCTGTCTGAATATATCCAGTCAAAGCCCAATGATATGACTAATTTTCCTCTATTTTTCAGGTTCTTTTATCTCATAATCACTGCAACTGGAAAGAGGGTTACATCATTTCTTCTGTGCATCAAACAAGATATTCTGAAGTCTCTACAACGTGCTGCTGCTAAGCACACCAGCAGTGGCTGCACACAGTGGTGTGGAAGGGCAGCATCCTGTGTACCCAGAGCAGGATCTGCTTCTCCTGGGATGTTTTTGAGGAAGTCAGCTGCTGCTCACACGTCTGGCTTCTGTGTGCCAGTACTATGCTTATACATTGCTGTGACAACAATAATATTTCTGTTTTGATAAGGAGTTATTTTATTAAATGCTGAGCTACAATGGTTCTGGAACAACTACTATGCTTATTCAGAATGTTAAGTACACAAAGTGACCACTTATTTTCCATATAGGGAAAAACTTGCCCTTTGAGCTTCTTAAATACATTAAAGCTGCTGCTTGTCTATTTGAAACAACACATGAAGGTGCTTTTATTTTCCAATGTTTTACCTTACAGTGGCTTGCACTCCTTGCCAAAATCTTCCAGCTCAGATATTAGTGTGAAACAGCTTTGCATTTTAAAGGCATATTACAGGCACGGAGATAACTTTATATGATTTTTACTTTAGTAGATCAATTTCCTTTCACAGGACCAGCAGGTCGAAGGGGGTGATTCTCCCTCTCTATTGTGCTCTCAGGAAATGCCACCTGGAGGATTGTTTCCAGCTCTGTGGCCCCGAACATAAGAAGGACAAGGACCTATTGGAGTGAGTCCAGGAGAGAGCCACAAAGATTATCAGAAAGCTGAAGAACCTCTCCTTTGAAGACAGGCTGAGAGAGTTGGAATAGTTCAGTCTGAAGGAGAGGAGGCTCTGGGTAGATGTTATGGTGACCTTCCAGTACCTGGAGGGGCTACAGGAAAGCTGGAGAGGGACTTTTTACAAGGGCATGTAGTGATAGGATAAGTGGTAATGGCTTTAATCTGAAAGAGGGTAGATTTAGACTAGATATAAGGATGAAAGTCTTCACTATGAGGGTAGTGAGGCACTGACACAGCTTGCTCAGGGAAGTTGTGGATGCCCCACCTCTGGAGATGCTCAAGGTCAGGTTGGATGGGGCTTTGAGCAACATGTCCTGGTGGAAGGTGTCCCCGCTTACGGCAGGGGGGTTTGAATTAGATGATCTTTAAGGTCCATTCCACTCAAATCATAGTCTGATTCTATAATTCTAAATACATACTTCCCAACACTGACTGGATGCTTCAAGGTTGGAGAAGAAGCTCTCTAGATCCCTTTGTTAACCAGTTACAGCCAGTTTTTATGAAGTATTAGCCTTCTGTAGTTCATAGAATCATAGAATTATAGAATCACCAGGTTGGAAGAGACCCACTGGATCATAGAGTCCAACCATTCCTATCAAACACTAAACCATGTCCCTCAGGACCTCGTCCACCCGTGCCTTAAACACCTCCAGGGAAGGGGAATCAACCACCTCCCTGGGCAGCCTATTCCAATGCCCAATGACCCTCTGTGTGAAAAACTTCCTCCTAATCTCTAGCCTAAATCTCCCCTGGCAGAGCTTGACACCATTCCCTCTCGTCCTGTCCCCTGTCACTTGGGAGAAGAGGCCAGCTCCCTTCTCTCTACAACCTCCTCTCAGAGAGTTGCAGAAAGCAATGAGGTCTCCCCTCAGCCTCCTCTTCTCCAGGATAAACACCCCCAGCTCTCTCAGCCATTCCTCTTGTTCTCCAGCCCCTTCACCAGCTTCATTGCTCTTCTCTGGACTCACTCCAGAGCCTCAACATCCTTCTTATGGTGAGGGGCCCAGAACTGCACACAGTATTCAAGGAGAGGCCTCACCAATGCTGAGTAAAGAGGGAGAATCACCTCCCTGGACCTGCTGGTCACACCATTTCTGATTTAGTTGCACAAAATGTTCTGTTGAGTGGGATTGTAATTTTCCACACCTAGGTGACAGGCAGACATGCATCTCTGCTGGAAGGAGAAAAACACCTCTCACTGCAAAGAGGTGCAGTTAGTTGATGTATCTCAGCTTAGAATGATTCCTGGCTGTGCAAGTACCAAGGTAACATCGCACTATGACACCAAACACCATCATTGTACAGCCTTCAGTTTACTCATACTTCATCATAAGACAAAGCAGTATTGTTTCCCTATGTTAACAATGCGGAACAGAGATAGATGATATTTTGGCCTCCTACAATTCATAAGGATTCCCATTAAAAATCAGTATAGTCTAGACACTGAAGGCATTTTGCAAATTCTGAGTCTCTGATAGTCTGAAATACTTAACCGTCTTTCAAATGTTAAGTCAAGCGTACACAACAAGCTTGTGAGGGTTAAGAATTGGTCCTTCCTAGGCTAAGAGTGATTCAAGCTATATATGGGACCCAAAGCGAGTGCTCGTACAACCAGAAATCATTCTTGGTTGAGACACACCAGCTGACTGCACTTCCTTGTAGTGAGTGAGAGCAGTGTTTTTCTCCTTCCAGCAGAGATGCCTGCCTGCCTGTCTCCTAATTGCTCAGGAAAACTGACAAGCAAAAGAGTGGATTCAGGGTGAGCCAAAAGTATTGTACCTATTTATCTGCAAAACCAAGTTCCGCTATCAGAACCTTTTTCTTTTCATATATTTTGTGACCTGTTATGAACATTTATTTATGTAGATTTCAAGAATAAATGCTGAACAAGACTAAGCATTTTGATTTAGCGATTTAACTGAAAAATTGCATAATAGCATCCATCTAGCCATATGAGAGCACACAGATGAAAAAGTAACCCAATCAACCAATATATCAAAGCCATGGAAACCTTTTCCAATTTAACAAGATCATTTAGTCAAACCTTTCTATACAACTGTATGAAATAAATAGTTTTGCAGTATGCCCAGAGCATCATCGAGCTCAGACAATCACAGGCAAATAAATTACTAAGGATTTCTCTGTTAAAATCACCACATTAATCTCTAGCAAAACTAAATTTATATTGTGTTCTTTTAGAAAGGGAATTAATAAAAGCCAGAGCCTCATGTTGGACCTCCAGCTTGGTTATCTTGTACTCTGCTGAAAGCAAGCTCAATTACATTTGCCTGCTCAGGGCTGTGTCCAGTCAAGCGGTGAACTTCTGCAGGGAAGGAGGCTCCATGGTAAAACACCTGGCTGCCCACATGGTTACAATATTTTTCTTAATGTCAAGTTTCAATTCTTAGATAAGAAACCCTGAGCAACACAATACTTCACTGCTCAAAGTATAATCACCATGTTTTAAAATTTATTTTTTTCCCAGATGACCAGACTGTATCACACACACTACTAGATTAAGAACAAGTGTACTTGATGGGCTGCGATGATGGGATGCTCTGCATTCTCATCCTCCTGGTACTAATCTCTTATAGCTATTACCTTCTTACTCCAATAACATCACCTACTTCATACCTTTTGGTTGAAGACCTGTAAACTTAACATTGAACAACTGAGGTGAGTTATGAAGGCCTTTCAACCTAAAATATTCTCGCAGTTCTCTATAGTATCCTCATTATCTAGATTACTATTCTTGGCACTCTCTCTCCTTCTATTTCGGCTGTTATTTTTTTCCTGCGACCAGGCAAGAACAAAGCTAAGATGCTGTTTTTACTGTAATGATAGACATGGTTTGCTTTGTATATAACTTGACTTTTTTATTTATACTCCTTTTAGATTGTCAGAGGGTTTTATTTTAAATTACTGAAAATGCAACAGTTTTCCCCAAACTGGAGCACGGAAGAAAAGGAACAGGATTCATGCTAACAGTATCTTGATCATATAAAGTATTATCTCTTGCCCAGCACTGAAGGATTTCACAGGTATTAGCTGGAATTTTCAGGTACAGAAGCCCTGAGTGACTGTTTATGGGGGCAGACATACTCAGGCGTCCCAGTCTGCCCACAGAGTTTTTCTGAGGTTCAAGCCAGTAATTAAATGCCCAGGCACAGATTCAGATTTCCAGTCGTGCAGCACTTTCATTTGCAAATGTATTTATCTCCTCTTCACCAGGCTGTGTTCTGTCTTTCCATAATGTGTTTCTCCTACCTGTGGTCATGGCCCAACAGATTAAATGCTGCGCTTGCCCACCTTATTAGCTGTTTCGGCTTTACATGAAGAATGAGGACTTGTAATATGATACGAAAAGGATTTATTTGAAAGATGAAAAGAGCACTTAGACAGTGTGCTGTAATGCACACACATCCAGCGGTAGCTGTAGTGCTTTTATAAGTCCATAGGTAAACACAGGGAATTACATTAAAAATTGAATATATACATATTTCTTACAGCTTATGACTGGGAGTGACCATGAGCAAACTTAGCTGGGCTTCTGAATGGTACCAGCCAACACTGTACTTCAGGAGACTGAACTTTTCCATGCCTTCAGGACCTTGGAAAAGCACAGCCCATCCACAGGGCTCTGCAGCTCCAAGCACCAGTGAGGAGGAACTGCATTATTGCAATGGGCAGATCATGGACTGGTTGCTAAGTCCAAAGTTCCTACTGAGTCCCTAACAATTTGAACTGCAGGATGACTTTTTCCTGTCTCCAGGCTGACCCATTTGATCTCTATTAAGCAAGCAGTAAGTAAAATATAGGCATCTAAGAAAGCTTTCATGGTACTGTGTTAGACATCTGCCTTGCATGCATCTTGTGGCCCATCCCTAATGGTTGTCACAGCTCAGACCAGAAGTATTTAGTTGATTTGGCTTCATGGACAAATAAAAAGCTCCAAACCTTATCACTTTGTTGCTGTCAACTGAAGCATTAATGCCTGAGTTTCACTTCTAATCATCTTGCTGAGGACATGACCGTATTATCAAAGCTTCTTCTGAAAAATTCAATTTCACAATAGCATGAAAAAATAAAATTAGAATGTCTTTAGATTGAAGGCATATTGTTCCCATATTTTCAAGTTTTTCCCTCTTATTACAACCTGTTGCCTGTTGCCTGAGGAAGCCTTTGGTGGTTGAATATGCATCAGCTAATAGTTAAATTAAGCACATAAAAGTTTCTTTAAATAGTTTGATCTTCCAAAATAATAAAAAAAAGTAAACTCAGTAGTGGAAGTCCATACAACTCTGCTTTGTCATGAAACAAACTTTGCAATGTAGTGCTTTGCCATTCACTGTCCAGATGATCACAGTGGACCTGACCAAAGCCTAAACAGCCTTAACAGCAGTGGCTGGTAGTGGAAGCCAAGAGAAGAGCCTGTGGAGGTGGTAAGCTGGTTCCTTGCCAGCACACTGGCGGCTCAGGGACTTCCCAAACAGCAGGCTGTGGACCTGCACACATTCTGCTGCTATTAGGTTGCCCAAATGTAATTTTGGAGTGTAGGTGTATTTTTAGCATGCAAACACAAACTGCGAATGATGTACAAAGTTCAAATATGAGGTCTACACAGAGTATCTTTAAATTTGTTTGCCTGAACCTAGTCCTTAATAACTGCACCAGTGCCACCTCTGGTGTGGCCTTCTGAGAGGTGGTTAATCATCACTCTTGTTCATCTGCTCTGTTTGTATTGTTACTTTTAAATCCTTATTATACACAAGTACAGAATTAATCTTTTTCAGTAACTAGGGAAGATACGGACAGAAGTGAGCTCTTATTTCCAGACTCTAATCCAATGACTACTGAACCCAGCCCATGTCAGGCCAAGCAGGCTGGCAGTGTTAACAAATGCCGGTGTCTATTTTTCATGACTCACAGTGGAATGATAATGTCCTGGAATAATCTCCATCTGCTTCTGTGGCTTCATGACCAGATTTGTTGACTGGAGACAGCTTACCTTATGAGTCTGAGCTAGTAGTGCTTTAACTGTATTTACAGTACCTAATACTTACACTTTGCACCACAGGGACAATACCATATTGTTATTATGGAAAGGGCAAGTGCTCTTTTAAAATGGATTTTCAAACTACCTGATAAGAGGACTTGGTTGGGACAGTACAACTTTATTTTAAAATTTTCATTTTTTTATTATCCCAGCTGCTAGGTAAGACTCAAATCAGATGTATGGGAAAAAAAAGGCTAAAATGCAATCTTTGCAATGGTATTGCTAAAAAAGAAAATTCTAATTGGCTAATACACTGTAAAATTTGCCCATGCTTTTAAAATAATAATACAGCGCAAGTCCTGCAATACACATGTGCAAGAAGTCTTTAGCCTCTGGAAAAATCAAACTGCTGCTACCAGTGACTTCTGGTCTCCCTGGAGTCAGCAGAAACTTGTCTTGCATATGAGAAGATTGAAGCTGGACTGTGGGTAATTACTGCACAAATGCAAACAGCTTGCTTTTAAAAAATTCTTCTGTGCATGTTGAATGTATGTGATAGATTTAAACAACATCATAAATGTAAACTGTACTTGAGAAAACTGTAACTATGCAGCTGGTAGAGTCCATAAAGATAAAAGGAATGTTTCCATAACATTTAATTTCAAGTTGACATTTATATAACAAAACCATGGTAAAGCTATGTTTAGCTGAAGTTGTTTGCATATTTTGCATCAGTATCACCAAAAGCTCCCTCCCTCACTTATATAGTTACCACATTTTGGTAACCACATTTATATAGCAGAGGCAACAGCTACCGCAAAAGGAAAACTGAAAACCAGAGAATCTGTAACATTTGGATAAACAATCCATGAATTCTGGTATTGTAACTAATCAACAACTGTATGTGTTCGCTTTGACTAGAACAATTGCCCTGCTTTCAGTAATGGAGACACACAGCACAGTTCATGCCAAGTTCTTGAAGATTTAACTGTGAAAATAGCCAAGTTAATATGATTTTAGTCTGTCAGACAGAAACACACTATTTTTCTTCTGTCTCTTTCCTTAAAAGTGCCGACCTTTTAAGCTTACACAAATTCATCCTTCTGAATTCATTTCCTTATCAAGCACAAGGACATAGAAGTAAATTTTTTTCAGTCCGTTTATTTAGTAAAGAAAGAGGCTTAACACAAGCAGGTTCCTTCCTGACTGCCTTTGTGATACAAGAGAGATTCATGTGAAGATTTCCTAGATGCATTACACTTGCTAAGAGATGCAGAAACATGAGTTACACATTTGTAGAGTGACATCTCCTCCCTGCTGGAATGAATAAGAGTTTTGCTGTTGACATTGCTAAGGTTAAGATGTCCTGAGAGGAAATAAGCCCCCCCCCCTTATTTTTTTTTGCAACAAGACCAGTGGTTGAGAAACATGTTGTGATCACCTCAGTAAGCCATAGCAAGGAGGGGCCATTACTACACTTAAAGGTGTGAAGACACAGTGAGACCATAGTGCACGTCACCCTGCCCAGGTCAGCTTTAAATGAGCTAGCTTGGGTTTTGATGAAGTGCAGCCAAAGCAGCACAGAGGTTAGCTCAGGCTAGTTGTCCCATTATTCACACAGCTTTCCAGACAGTCTGAGTAGTTCATAGTTAATGCTGCAGCCTGGCACCAATACACTACTATCGTTACCCAGGCCAACTGCATAGAAATGAGCTCACAAGTGTCCACAAAAACTCCCACTGGTTTTATCAGAGATTTTTCAAGCAGAAGAATACAATTTGCAACACAATACTCAAAACAAATTTCAGAATTTGTTATAGAAGGGTAGTGGATTTATCTTCATCACTGCCCTAACAAAGAAATTCATTGTAAGTATAAGGAAATTTAAGTTTAGAAAAAAAATAAGAGAATGTCTTTAATAAATACTATGAAAAAAGAATAAAATTCCAGTGAAATAGGAACTCAGAAATGCTGTGCATCATGATAAGCAAGGCTCGTGGTCTATAGTGAGTATCAATTAGCCTGAACACTAGGAAAAAATTTTTCACAGAAAGGGTCATTGGTCACTGGAACAGGCTGTCCAGGGATGTGGCTGAGACACCTTCCCTGGAGGTGTTTAAGGGATGGGTGGACGAGGAGCTGAGGGGCATGGTTTAGCGATTGATAGGAATGGTTGGACTCAATGATCTGGTAGGTCTTTTCCAACCTGACGATTCTATGATTCAATCAGGTTACATGACATCAGTGACTACTGAAATACAGAGGAGCCTACTAGTTTTGGTCGTTCCAAGTCTCAGAACAGAAATTAATCCAAAAGAAATACAAGATTATAGCTCACACACCTTGATGCTCAATAAGTAAACGTCTCAGAAAAAGCTGAGGACAGTGTTTCAGCCAGCACTTCTAAAAGTCTCCCTCTTTCTATTAGCATCCCTGCTACAGTGCTTTGAACGACATTGCAGGCAGTAACAAATACTGCACACCACAAATCAGGGTGGGTTTTTTTTTTAAATGAAGAAAACTTCTTTCTTAATATAGCTTCCAGACTTTTCTGAGAAACCTCTAGCGTTTGAAATAATAAGTATTCTTGAACATGAGGGCCAATGATGTAAGACGAACCTTGGAGTCAAAGGAATGTGTACATGGAAATGGTGCAGAATTAAGTCTTAAGCCAAAAAACATCTTTCTGTCGTGAGGGTTGCAAAAATGCTAGGACCCTAAGAGAACATTTCCAAGGGTTTTAAGCTGCAAAAGTTAGAAATATGTACCTAGTGAGATTTTTCAGAAGTTTGTCAAATTATGCACCTTCTGCAGTCTTCCTTAAAAATCTAACCCACGTAACATGGTAATAGTTTATTCTTTTTTTGCCCTGAAAGACATTTAGATGATTTAAAATGTGTTATTATGAAAAACAATGTGCTCTGACTACAGTTAGACAAGAGTGTTCCCTTATACCACACAATAAATAATATGAGGTATAAGTAGTGATGTATTACTGACAGTGGTTAAGACAAGGAGGTCACAACTCCAAAGAAGGATGACTGGAAGGAAGTGTATAGCTTAAAATACCTTCCAATTGCTAAACAAAAAAAAAATGCATTTTATAGTCTCGAATCAAAGACAAAGAATCAAAGTTTAGATGGGAATCTTCTGGAGGGCAGTTGTGGTTCCTTGAGTGTGCCTGGAAAGCGTTTCACATGTAGGTGGCATGGTCGTTGATGGAGTATTATGGACCTGGATATGACATTAATAATGAATCACAATCCAAAAATATTTAAGGACATAAAAGCCATGTTTTTTTCTAGCTCATTTTCAGTCTTTCAGGCTTCCATCCAGGTTATCAACAAAGGGCGTGAGGGACTATCAGCTTAACCTCCCAGCCTTCAGTTTTGCCCTGAGAAGAACTCCCAGTGATGAGATACTCGATCAATGCTGTTGAGCTGGAGTGCTGGGTACAGCACTATGTTTATGGAGCCCCTTTGTGGGCTGTGAAAAAAAAAAAACAAAATCACTTCATTTTTCACTTTAAAAACCTTGACAAATCAAACATCAGAAAGGCCATTCAGTTGTTAAGACAGCCTTGAAAACAAACTGAAAGAAACTAAAGGTACCATATTATGTAGGATAGTATTGATAACATGAATTAATGAAAATATGAGGTTTATTTAAAGATACATAAAAGGTAATTCAGTAAAGAATTACTAACCTTCTTACATAATATTGCACAACAGCAACAAAAACCAAACGAATAGTGACTATCTTCAAGTATTCCAAGTGGTAATAGTTATCTTATACCTTGCTCAAGCTAAGAAAATTCTTGCTAGTAAGAGATGAAAGCATGACTTCAGTCCCCAAAATAGCAGCAAGTTGAGAGCGGAGGGCTCACAAAGGGAGGACTGCAAAGATACTCAGCATGAACTTAGTGAGATTCTTCAGTGAAGAACTTTCTGGGAGTACAGATGAGTGCTGATCATAGCTTTGCTTTAGGACATGAGTGCAACTGTCTGTTCCTGTCAGGAGGGTCAAGGGGGGAAATGTGAAGATCAGATTGCAGTAGAACACTGGCCAAGGATCCAGAGCGAAAAGATCATCTGACAAGATACGTACAATCAAATGTAACAGAGTTAGAGCAGTAAAAGAAATAGTGTCAAATCAATGTCTTGTACTATTTTGTTCTCCACTGCACATGCATATTTAGTTCTTTCATTTTGTTCTAAGAAAATGAAGCTAAGAGAAATTGTTAGAGTGGTACTCTTCCATATGTAAAGGTTTCAGCTATTTGGATTATGTTTCTATGTACTGTTGACATACCTCGTGGATATGTAATGTTGAAATTACAAAGGCCAACAGACTAAGTAACAGCTTTTACTGAACTTTGGAATAAAAAGTAGCTTCAAATTACTTGAAAGTTATAAAAAGAAAAAAGAAAAAAACATAGAAGGAAAGATGAGATAGATTGTGGAACAATAGTCTGTTAAAATAACCTAGTCTAAATTTTATAGCTACTCAAGTGCTCAAAACATAGCCAAATTTCCATGATGCTACTGACTTAATGCCTGTGAAGAACTATGCCAACAGACTTCTCATATCTGAACAAAGAAAACAAAAGCAGATCTTTTCCATGAGTTACACACAAATCTTACGTTAACAGGATCCAGATAAAAAGGTAATAACAACTGACAAGACTAATAAACTACATGAGCACACACACTGCATTGGCAGCAGGTTTCTATCAGCTTGAATCCTGAGGCTTGCCCTTCACTTTTAAGCTCCACGTAGTTGTATTAAACAGATGTCAGACACAATTCTACTGCACTAGTTGAGCCAAGCATCCAAGCTATCTTATGTGCTAAGGCCTTTTGAAAACATGGTACATCTTATTAGAACACATTCTGTGATCCATACTTGTTTTACAGGCAGGTCAACAGAATAGTCACTGGTCAATGATGCTGTCTTTCATCCATCTAGGTGACAGCACGAGACTTTTAAAACAAAGGGGTGGTGTGTGAGAAAATGTCTGGAAAAATACATCTGGAGTACCTAAAGAACATGATGAGATAGAGGTTCAACTGTTATAACACATTTCCTCTGCTTGCTTCTAAAAAAGACTATAAAAAGGGGAGGAACAAACGTGCTACCTAGCCCTTACTAACATTGAGAAATTATTCCACATGAATTTCTATCTTTTCAAGGCAGTATAGCAAACACATTATCAGCACTGCAGACAGACAGTCAGCTACCCCGTCCTGTGAAATCCCTCCTTCCAGTCATGCACAAATGAGTGTGCACACTTGACCCAGCGTCTCTCAGTTGCCTCACCACATTCCCAGTAGACTCTCAAACAGCCCGACACGAAACTTGAAAAATTACATGCAAATCACCATCTTCCCCATAAGTTATCTTCTGAGGACTACAATAAAGATTTTAGACATATATTTAGATTTCTCTTTACTTCTCTACAGAAGTGAGATTAAAAAAACATGTTTGTGGTTGTTTATAGGAAAGGTATACTTTCTCTGCTACGTCAAGACTCTGAATAATGTGATGCAATCAGCATCCAATCCCATTTACTGTCTTACACTTTATGTACATGTAACGTGCAGCAATTTCAATGACAATGAATTTCTTCCTTGTTTAGCATCCAAACTCCAGTCACTCCATTTCCTTCCCTTTCCCTGCAAAAGACTCTATCTAAAATCCAGGACGTAGATAGTCTATGTATAAAATCTCATCTAGCAGTTCTTTAAAACACAGTCTGCTTAGTATCAGTAATTATCCTACCCTCTTATTTCAAAGGCAGTAGGTGCTTTGGTTTTGTGTAAGGCCAGAAATGGCCCAGGCTGAGCAGCTCTATTAGGCAGGTTACGGTGTGCCCTTGTTCTGAGATGCAAAATCGCTAAATTACAATAGCAAACTACTTTCACATTATCCATGATGCTAAATCTACAACAAATAAAAATTCTTTACATCCTTATTCAGCACAGCAAAGTTTAAAGATTTCTACTGAAAACAGAGGAAGATGGACACTACAAAGAGAAGACTCACTGGCGAGTTGAAGAGTTATTGGCATGATGTGAGACTCATAACAACTGCTGTATTAGGGAACCCTCCTGATTGTCTTGTTTATTCAGCAATTTGACCTCTGAAAATCATTATATTTTATATATAGTTATTATATTACTGACACAAACCATAATTTGGCAAGTTCTAAACATACTTCTTAGAGTCAAGTAAAATACTTTTAATAAGGAATATATTTTTGCTACAGAAAAGAGACTCTAATCAGTAGGCATCCTGCACTGCACATGCAAAAATGTAGGAATTACCAATATCTCAGGTAACCTTCACTCTTCTTTAGCAGCTGTTTTATGCTTTATTGCCACAAGTTAAACTATAGCAAAATGAAATTATTTTTAAGTCATATTTTAACTTTTTTTTCCTCTTCATACTTCAAACATGAGGTGGAGGGTTCACCTTTAGACAGCTGTAACAGAGATATCTGCAGCTTGGTTAGCCACCTGTGGTCCCCTGAAGGACAGGTACTTTTAGGATGAGATATGTAGATTTAAATTAAGAATTAGGAAATTAACTGT
This sequence comes from Coccyzus lansbergi, assembly GCA_033558105.1. Classification (NCBI taxonomy): domain Eukaryota; kingdom Metazoa; phylum Chordata; class Aves; order Cuculiformes; family Coccyzidae; genus Coccyzus; species Coccyzus lansbergi. Next base: position 281,937 of record JAUMJK010000740.1, on the reverse strand, counting down.
GCTGTTCATAACAGCAATGGAATATCCCAGTCATAGTCCATATTTCCTTCTTTGTCTGAAGGCTTTAAGTAGTAGCTCTATAGATAATGGTATGAGAATACAGCAAACAGGCAGAATACTTCAGGACAGGACAGAGACTTCCAGCACTAGGCATAGTATTTTTGTATTTAATATCTGTTTATACATTTATCTTTATTAAAATTGCTTACTTTCTTCCTCTTTTTCTATTAAATCCTTTGTCAATGTAAAAACATTGTAGAAAAGCATCTCTCTATTGTCTGTAAAGACTCTTGACCATTCAGATATAGGCATCAGTATTGCAGGTTATATGCCTGATTTTTGCTATTATTATTAATCATGATTTTTTCACAATTGATAAAGAGTTAAAATATTCCCTCTGCCCATTTACTTAAAGCATAAGATTTTTTTTGGCAGGTCAGATATGACTCAATAAAAGATATACAGAATTTTTCTTACCTATTCATATTTCAGTTTGGGGCTGTTCTGCATATGTCATTGGGAGACATGTCAGACCCATAATTTAAAAAATAAACCATCAAGATATTGGATTATACAACTGAGATCAGAAGATACAGCTATGATCCAGATATCACAGTTAGATGGTAATAAATGGACAGAAAAAACCCGCAATGGCATCTCAGTTACTATAAATGTGTCCCAATTTGTTAGACACGTGAGAGATCAGAGTTCATTCTTGTGCTGAAGGGCCCCCCTGTGAGTGTCATGCTGGTGGATTGGGTATTCTAAGAGTCCTCAAATGGCACAAGAGGTTTATAATTAAATTTAAATTAAAATTTAAATGCCTCCCTTGAAGTAGAGTTTCAGTCGACAGTCAACATAATCAATCAAATTGATTGATTTCAATCAATCAATCAAATTGATTATGTATGACATGCTCTACATGGTGAGTTTACTTACCCGAATCTAATTCTGTTTTTAGTGTCATGTAAGGTACCTTAAAGTATGTTCAGCTGCCAGCTACTGCACCAGAAGGCTGAAAGTCTCAAGATCATAAGTCATATCTATCAATGCTTCATGAGGTTCAATAAGGCCAAATGCAAGGTCCTACACCTGGGTCAGGACAATCTGCCATTTCAATCTCAATGTGATTGAGAGCTGCCCTGCAGAGAAGGACTTGGGGGTGCTAGTCAATGAGAAGCTTGACATGAGCTGGCAATATAAACTTGCAACCCAGAAGGCCAATCATTTCCTGGGCTGCATCAAAAGCAGTGTGGCCAGCAGGGCGAGGGAGGTGATTCTGCCCCTCTGCTCCACTCTTGTGAGACCTCATCTGGAGTGCTTTGTCCAGTTCTGGAATTCTCAACATGAGAAGGATATGGAATTGTTGGAGTGGGTTCAGAGAAGGGCTACAAAGGTGATCAGAGGGCTGGAGCACCTCCTATACACGGACAGGCTGAGAGAGTTGGGTTTGTTCAGCCCAGAGAAGAGATGGTTCCAGAGAGACCTTACAGCGACCTTCCAGTACCTGAAAGGGGCTACAAGAAAGCTGGGAAGGGACTTTTTACAAGGGCATGTAGTGATAGGACTAGGGAGAATGACTACAAATTGGAGGGGGGAAAATTTTTATTAGACACTAGGAAGATCTTCCCAATGAAGGTGGTGGTGATGCACTGGCACAGGCTGCCCAGCTAAGCTATGGCTGCCCCATCCCTTGAAACGTTCAAGGCCATGTTGGATGGGGCCTTGAGTAGCCTGGTCTGGTGGGAGGCGTACCCAACCCTGGCCGGGGGATGGAACTGGATGATCTTTAAGGTCCCTTGCAACCAAAACCATTCTATGACTCTACGTCACATAGAAGTTTAAGCTGCTTTGGGAAATTTCAAATGTCACTAGATACCTGTATTTTAAGCATCTTAAGTGAATATTGTGTCTCGAAACAACTATACGCATATTGATAAAGTATCTTAAACTCAAGTTGAAGCCCATCCTTCTGATAATCTCAACATTTGAACTATCCCTCTGGAATTCATAGTGACTGAAGTATGTACAAATTTGAAAGAGTGAAGTGCACGTCGAAAGTTGCTTCAGATGGATTATAGACATTTTCATTGCAAAATCATGTTATACTGTGATAAAATTATTCTCATTAATGTCATATGGGTAAGTGTGCTGTTAAAAGTCAAATCTGAATTTTCAGGGTTTGAGAAAAAGACCACAAAAACTAATCCCCTAATGGTAAAGCCACCCCTACACCCAATATTAATATCACTTCTGTGAATACAGCAACAGAATTATATCCATTGAGGTTGATTTCACCCCTACAGAAAGATTAGAATTAGGCAGTGAGAATTAAGGAACAAAATCCCAGAGGACTGTAGGTCTTTTCCATAATTACCTAATCAAAGTCAAAGAGATTGCAAACCAACTTTTTCTAACAAAATAAGAAATTCTCTTAAAACTATCGTTGAAATTACTCTTTCTCCCTTCCTTACAGAAAAAAAACCCCTGCCCATGCCAAAGCAGGACACAAAAGAAAATCTTTGTATACTAGCATTTTAGGCACCAGTGGCTTTTATGTTGCTCAGGTGTTTTCATTACTGCACTATGTCATTGATGTGAAATCCTCTGAAATGTCACTGTTTTTTGTTTTGATCTCTTTTTCTGTGCATTGTTTATTTGCACACTCATGTGTGCATTGTTTTGATCTATTTTGTTTATTCTTCATATATTTTAATCCTTTGTTTGTTTTCACAAATCTGTAAATATAGAAAACAAAGCCTTGTTGAAAATTAAATATTATTGTCCCTGCTATATATCACACTTAGTTAATGACAGTGAAATTTCCAGGTTGCTTGATTATTATTTCAGAATTGATTTGAGACATCGGACATGTACCAAACACATCTGACTTGCTGCATGCAAGGGGAATAGATGTGCAACTTCTGAGAAGTGCAGTCCAAGAAACCCTGGACAGAAATGTGAAAGCTCAAGCACTGCACCACAGCTTTACACTTGAGACTGATGTCCATTCAGTTGTGTGATGTGTTCCTTCATTAGTTTCAGAATTCTTTTTTTTTTACCCTTGCTGCTCTTTTCAAAACTGAATGCAAACACTGAATTCAACTTAAATTGTTCAAGAAAAGCAACGTTAAAAAAAAATGTTTCGAATCAGCCAAGTGCACCTCCGAGTACAAATATAATCAAAATGATTTTGCAAAAGCAAGAATAAGAGCAGACTTTGTAGGAACTTTCATTAACTCATGTGTTGCAGGAAAAGTAAATGACAATCTCAGCAGGATTCTGGCCAAGATTTCTGACAACATTACAACAGCAAAAAGTCTTGATTTTCACAGATATTTAGCATTTTCCCAGTATGGCTAGTGGAAGTTCACAGCATACTGAAGCAGCTATGAAGTTCTCATTCACGTGGTGTAGGTGCTAGTGCACAGGAGCTTTTGGTTTTCTATTTCAGTTTAGACTGGTTTGGTTGGTGTGGTGTGATTTTTAAATTTACAGTCTAAATAATTTGACAGAAAAGCATTCATTCATTAGGTAACATATTTCTGAAAAATGATAAAGAAGCTCCTGGCATCAAGTGAGCAACTTCATCTGACAACAGCACTGGTACCCATCTCCATAATGCTGTCCATATACACAAATAAGACTAGCAGGAGAGCTAAGTTGCATTTGAAAAATGTCCCAAAGAGTTCATTACAGTCATGAGTTTTACTATTACGCTACTGTGATTATAACTGTGTTATTTGGATCAGGGGATCATGGAGCATATTTCAATGAAATAATTTAAAATTAGTCAGTCAATACAAGCATTAGTCAATAGGATTTGCAATCTTTTTACATTTATATTTCAAAACTTCTCCTTTGAAATCTCCCTAAAAATGAAAGATGAACTATTAGCTGCATACATACTGACTAATATTTTTATACACAATGAAAGCACATAGTACTCTTTACTACATCTTGGACTTTCTTAAACAGATAATTTTCTAAGTATAATAAAATAAACCAATTTTCTCAGAATGATACTCCAGCAAAGAAGTTGTCTATCCTTATACCACTAAAGAGAAAGTAGGATCTAATCTTCTTTTGTCAAGTTAAAGAAACCTGAGGTAACTAAAAAATCCTTTTTTTTTCAGGTTAAAAAAATGGTGTCAAATGTAAACAGTGTAAAATAATTTTTGCAGATGCTGGTTGCTTAATGTATCTTATTTTGTTTTCCCCCAAATTCTTCATAGCAGTCTTCAGAATCTTGTTTGCCTATTTATTACTTTATCCTTTCAAATTAAGCAAATCTTAACTATCTAAATTGGCAGGAACTATGACTTCGGAGATGTTAAATCATGCTCAGATGAGCAATAAGAGTGACTATTATTTTGTGAAGAAATTACTGACAGAATAAAAAGACAAACCTGAAGACAATAAGAGGTAAGGGGATAGGAATACGCAAGACACTATAAAGCCCACACTGATTCCAAGAGGAATGTTTTGAGGAAATTTTCCATGAGGTGTTGAGCTCTACTGTAAATATCTTAGATTAATGTGGTGTGTCAGGAAGACTCAAGGCTGGATTACCTTTAATGGCCTCCCCTAAATGAAAACTGAAATTAAATCAACGATCAGCACTTTCTCCCTGTCTTGAAAGCATCAAGATTTCTACAGGAGGTTTAATAATGTTTCCACGATGGGCAGAACCAACCCAACTGCTAATATTCACCACACATCTTAAGGGACAAAATTCCAAAATTCCAACATGGACTGGAGACAGACAAAATATACCTCCATTATCACTACTTCAGAGACTTTAAGTTTTGTTGCAACAGAAATGATAATAGATCATGAGAGTAAAAAATGCCATAAAACAAGAGCTGGAAAGACAGACAAAAGCTATTGAATTAACTTAATTTAATAATAATAATAATAATAATAATAATAATAATAATAATAATAATAATAATGATTATGAAAGCAGTTTTCAAATAACTTAAGTCTGAAGTACGTGGAACTGGACTGTCCTCCTAACTTTAAATATTCTCAGGGGAAAACAAAGAGAAAGTTTCCATACCATGTTAAGCATTTCCTGTTTAAAGCCCGTGAGTTTCGCAATTAACTGAGAATTACAAGACCTTTCTTTCTGAAGGATTTCCCTATGGGTGTATAGTGCAATTTTCATGCATGAAGAGGAGGACACAAGTGCATATGGTCACAAGTCTTCCTTTCTACATGCACCTGATGGCCAATGCAAGGGTAGGTACAGCGAACAGTTCAGTTCTATGTGTTTTGTTTCATAGAATCATAGAATCATATAACAACCAGGTTGGAAAGGACCCATCCGATCTTCTAGTCCAACCATTCCTATCTAACACTAAACCATGTCCCTCAAGACCTCATCCACCCGTGCCTTAAACACCTCCAGGGAAGGTGAATCAACCACCTCCCTGGGCAGCCTATTCCAATGCCCAATGACCCTTTCTGTGAAAAACTTCTTCCTAATCTCTAGCCTAAATCTCCCCTGGAGGAGTTTGAGGCCATTCCCTCTTGTCCTGTCCCCTGTCACTTGGGAGAAGAGGCCACCTCCCTCCTCTCTACAACCTCCCTTCAAGTAGTTGTAGAGAGTAATGAGGTCTCCTCTCAGCCTCCTCTTCTCCAGGCTAAACAACCCCAGCTCTCTCAGCCGCTCCTCATAGGGTCTGTTCTCCAGCCCCTTCACCAGCCTCGTAGCTCTTCTCTGGACTTGCTCCAGAGCCTCAAGATCCTTCTTGTGGTGAGGGGCCCAGAACTGGACACAGGATTCAAGGAGCGGCCTCACCAGTGCTGAGTACAGAGGGAGAATCACCTCCCTCTGATCTTCAGAGCAGATTCAGCAACATTTCTGCTGCCCAGATCACCTTTCTGATCTGCCAAGACCCACAGTCACTCACTCGCTGCACCCTCTCAGTGATGGTATCACTATTGTAAAGTTTAGAAACACTGTAGTCATTCAAATCAAATTCTTGAACTAAACACTTCGCTAATAACTCTCTAGTTAAATGACTCAAAACATTTACAGCTGCGATAACATCCTGGAAACATTCAGCACTGTGTATATCTATGTTACCTCTCTTTTTTTCACTTCTTCTTTGGAGCAGGCATGGAGTTATGCTGGCAGACCATAAACAATGGCAAAGGAAATACATGACAGTTCCAACAATTTGGTGAGATGTCCCTGACATTCACCTCCATTCAAAGACTGATGCAGGAGAATGAAGCAGGTCTTTTACCACAACAAATAGCACAGTGTCCCAAAAAGGGATTTTCCGTTCCCTTGTTCTCATAGCCTGATGACTCTAGCCACAGAACAATGTGAGTAATGACCTCCTTCACAGGTGCTTCAGCATCTGAATTATTCTACCACACGTGATGGATGCATTGTCAATCCTAATGGAGAGGCAGGCTGAATCATAGAATGATCAGGTTGGAAAAACCCACCAGATTATGGAGTCCAACCATTCTTATCAAACACTAAGCCATGCCCTTTAGCACCTCGTCCACCCATCCTTTAAACACCTCCAGGGAAGGTGACTCAACCACTTCCCTGGGAGCCTGTTCCAGTGAGTGAAACCCACTGGAGGAATACTGGTGTATAAGTGAAAGTTAAGAGACAACAGCAATCCATAAGCTGAGCGTAATGGAAAGGCTCTGCAGAAGTTTTGGTCCTGCAAGGTCTCTCAGAAGATCCACCATTCTCCAGCCCTGTTTATACTGTGGAAGTTTATAGAAAGTTTTGCTGGTCCCAGCCATTTATAAGAGCTTAAGGATTCAACCTTCAGATGTATAGATTCACAGCCAGACAGGAACAATGTTATCAGAAGGTCTAAAAAACCTTTTAATGCTCCAATAAGCTCCAATCCCCCTCTCCTTGGGAATGATTCTGGCACTGCTGCTTCCAGTAGAGCATCACAGCTTGTCCCTGACCTGTAAGGAGAAGGAGAGCCCAGGGACGGTGCCAGTTCTGCTCCACACCAGGGCGAGAAGGACATTAGTGAAGGATAAGGAAGAAATGAGGAAAGGACAGAGGGGGTGCAGCTGTGTCTGGTGCCACCTGTCCTTGCAGGGTTGAGGCTATGGCAGCCCCTGGTCCTAGTTGCAATGGCATAGCTGCCAGCCGGTGGGTGGTACAAGAACGAGTCCGTCCACTTGCAGCCACTCCTGTGCTGTCTGACCAGTGTTGGCCTCAAGTGCTGGAGTTAAATGCTATGTGGAGGGCTGCACTAAAAATAAAAATATTTCATATGTGTTCCTGGTTAAGTTTGACACTGGACGATCCATGCCTGGCAAGACATGATTGGAGGGAGAACCGTATGCTCTCCGCATCAAGATATGGGGCAGAAGGTTGGATGGATTGCCCAGAGACTTGCGCAGACTGAGCTATGGTTGCAGAACCTAATTCTGCTACACTATTGCAAGCCTGAAAGCAAGTCTAATTGCTAGCATGGATCTATACTGGGAGACAGTACGGTAAACAAAAGTTTGCCCCATGGAGCCCCAGGAGCCTAATAAATGGATGTTATAATACATAAGAGGTCCTCTGAGAGCTTCCAGCCTGTGGAGAAGGGTAAGGAGAAAGGAAATCAGCTCCTTCTGGAATATAAATTTCTGAACTGATATTAGCAGGACTAAGTGGTTCATATGAACTCTCCAACCCCAAGTCACCATTTTGGAGGCATTAATTGTTTTTTCTTGACCTCCTAGCCATCTGTAATTACAGTACTGGCAAGTGCATTAACATTCTACTAACACAATCTTACTCGAATGATTCAAGAGGCTTTATAAACTTCAACTGGCTGTAATATATTTATTTTCTATTATTTATCCTATAAAGTTCTTGTTTACTGCAGTCAAGAATGGGAGTGACAGGCTGCCTACTGCCAAAATCAAGGGAAGATACTCAATCTATACTTACGCTTATGATAATTTTAAACACAGGAGCCACCAACAGAAATGCCAGAGAAGTAATGTAATATTCACACTTGAATGGTTCAAAAATCTTTAAAGAAAATACATAGAGTTTAACACTTCTTTTAAAAAATGGGAGTCTATTTCTTTCCATTTTGTTTGGTTTGACCAAAGATGGAAGCATACAACAGATTCTGGTTTCATAGAATCACAGAATCACTAGGTGGGAAAAGACCCACTGGATCATTGAGTCCAACCATTCCTATCAAGTACTAAACCATGTCCCTCAGCACCTCATCCACAGTACCTTAAACCCCTCCAGGGAAGGTGACTCCCCACCACCCTAGGTAGCCTCTGTCAGTGTCCAATGACCCTTTCTGTGAAAATTTTTTTCCTAATGTCCAGCTTGAACCTCTCCTGGCAGAGCTTGAGGCCATTCCCTCCCATCCTGTCCCCTGTCACTTGGTAGAAGAGCCCAGCTCCCTCCTCTCTACAACCTCCTTTCAGGTAGTTTGCTCGTGCATTGCAGCTACAAAGAAACCCTCTTGCTGAAAAGTCATAAGAACTATACATGTCAGGGCAGGGCTGTGCTGGAAATGCAGTATTTTTGCTTTTGTTTTAATGGCTTTAATCAGTACTCAACAAACAGGAATAATTTTTGAGCATTTCAAGTCTGCAAATGAATATGTACATGAACATATACAGAATTGTTTACTTTACACAGCATTCCTGAAGGGCATTAGACACAAGTATTTAAAGGAGCGGAAACAAAAACGCAGAAAAGTTAAGTGACATGCCAAAAGGTATACATAGAGACTACACCAACAACTGACTTCAAATATCCAGGCTTCGAGTTTCCATTGTAAGACTACACCATGTATTTCATTTTGTCCTTTACAGCAAGGGATGCAGTGCCAGACCACTGGGTCAAGGAGTTTGACCCAAAGGAATACACAAAACTGGACCACAGGTTCAACAGTCACTCAGGTAATGCAAATATAACCAGATAGCTCTACAGAAAAATAAATAAGCCTGAGGAGATGAGTTTAGCAAGCAATGGATGAAAGCAATGTATGACAACAGAAGAATAAGCAGTGGGAATGTGCTCCATAGAAAATAACTGAATTTATTTTACTCAAAGCTCCTGCAAACAAAGAGCCAATCCTTTCTGTCTCAGACACATAAAATGTGAGTGCATATGGTGTGATGGTATGTGTACACACTGTCCTGCTGGGTGTACTACGTCAGCACATCCTCACATTACATCCTCCAAATGGGCTCGTAGTGATATGCGACAGTCCAGGCAACAAAGGTCGCAGGGGATGGGGAAGGGGCTTCAGAGCTGTCGTCACTAAACCTCAGAGGAATAACATGAAATAGCCATTAGGCTTTTGGAAGAAAAGACAGGTATAATGCTGTATTTTAGTGTTGAAAAATAAAGAAAGGAAGGGGCAATTAGCCTTCACTCATAAAATTCCTGGCAAGGTCTGTGCAACATTTCCTCCTGAAAAGTCTCCTTCTCTTTGTGGGCTTTTTTTTAAAAATGATATATTAATGATAAAGTGTCCAGATAGCAGGTCAGTAAATGCACATTCATCTTTTTTTTTCCCCATTTCTTTGAAAATGAAACCACAATGAATATGTGCAGAAATAGTTAGAAGTTATTATTGCCACTATTATTGTTACTAATACTAATACTATTGCTACTACCTTCAGTCTCATTGAGCTTTGTTTTCACTAATGTTGCTTTTCTTGAATTTTAGTATTCTGATTTTCTTTTGTCTGCAGAAAGGGGAAATGAGTGCAGTACTGATAGTGGTTAATGCATCTACCAGCGCTATTTCACACTCATTGTGTTTCCTGTGATACCAGTCCTGGGTTTATGCCATTTTTCAGCTTGAAAAATATGCTGCCTGGTAAATCTCACCACATAAGCCACAACTGTCACTTTCTCTCAGCTCCGTCACTAAAAGCAAAGCAATCCTGGCATAAGATCACAAACTGCACTTAGGCAAAATAAATTCTTTGTGCTTCCATTTTCCATGGTTCTGGCCAAGAAAAGGGTTTTGTGAACCCCTCTTCCCTACTCTGATTTAATTTTGGTACTTTATTTTACCTTGTTCCTGTGTGAAACTACTTTAACTATTCTTTCATTGCTTTGCCCAACCTCACTCTGAATTGTATCTTTCTTATGTCTTATGTTTGTTGTATCCTAAATGCCTCTATTAGTTTTCCTGCAATAATCATTACATGTCCTTATAATCTATAAGCTTTTTACATGTTCCTCCTTTGTATTTACAGGCATTTACCAATTAGTAACCTCCATATTGTATTCTCTTGTAATTTTAGGTAAACTCCTGCAAGTAGTTTTCAATTTCTAATAAAACTGAGAAAAAGAGTAGTTTGCTTGTGTTTTCTTGTGTTGCCAATATGCCACTTCTAGTGCAGTTAAAGATACAAAAAGCAAAAGCAAAGCTGGAGAAGTTTTTCTAAGAGCAAGGTACCGTACCACAATTTTAATTCATATTGAAGGGATGTATAATTTATTTCAATTTGGAAACAGATCTCAATGACATGAATGATTGAGGGTTTTTTTTCTCTATACTAGCTAATACCATATTTTTAAAGTCATCCTCACCATCTTGCATATAGTCAGTGGTTATAAGGAAAGTCTTTCCCCACCCTTCTGACATCTGGATTATTCCACAGTAGTCAAGCCACTGTATCATATCCACAAGCACTTCACATTCCCAGAAAAGGGGTTTTTAAACCTAAAAACATCCATTTCCTTGGATTCCCTCTTTAATGGCAGGGAGGACTTATTTGTCTATGTTAGGTTAAACTCTCTGCATATGAAGTCTTTCTGCATGGTTCAAGCAACTTTGGAAGAACAGCAGATCCTAATTCCATGTATGAAAAATACTTCAGTAAGCAAGGCTTTTATCGTTGTAACAGTATTTTCTGATTGAAAGACAGGTACATCTGAATTTCTGTCTTAAGCGTAATATCAAGGTAACTTCACTGGCTTCCCACTTAGTATATGCAAGATGGCTTTCAATTTTTCTTCATTTCATTTGTTACTGAGCAAAAAGCTTTTTTTTTTTATCGGTGTCCAAAGTGATGACAAGATTCTAAGAATGGTAATTCTGTGGTGGAATAATGGTACAAAAAGAAGAACTAGTGCCAGTTTTCCATCAGATTTACAACTACTGTAAAAGTCGAAGTCAAATGCTTAGAACTGTTACATTACTTTAAACAGCTTAAGCCAAAAACTTTGAAGAATAGATATCCAAAAATAGCATTGTAGTAAATTTTGTATAGAGGAGGGCTTTAACAGACTTTCTGTGAACTACAGAAGAACATGTGGTATAGTTGTCATCTAACTCTTGAAAAGGCAAACGTCTAAGCTACCAGCCACCAAAAGCGCAAACAGTATTTTTAGAAGCACATTATAAAGACTAAAGGAGAAGGAGAGAAAGTAGCACTGGAAAGCAAGTATGCATAACTGAATGATATTTTAACATTTGCTGCCATAGGCAATTTAGTCAAGTTTAATTTCTGGGTATGCTATGTATAAGGAATATAGACAAGATTAAGCATCATCTGTCATGTGTGGTAGAAATTGCAAGCAGAATTACAGGCAGTATCTGGGCAACAGGTCAGGTTCCTTCAGGATTAGGAGGCTTCAGCCAGCCTTTAAACAATAACATCAGGTGCTGCTCCAAGACCTCCTTCCCATTTAAGGATAATGACACGCATTACACACACTAATCAAATCTCTCAGCCACTAAGGAAAGCAGGTAAAGCTCCTGTTCCCTCTATTAGGAGGTTAAAAAAAATGAACCAGAGAATGTTTTTTACACTTTTTAAGAGTAAAAAAAGAGGTGTGATGTGAATAGTCGGAAATCAGATCAATTCCCTGTCTTGTAGTTAATTTTCCTTCTGGACAATACAGTTGTATTGACTTGAGTAGCACTAGTATTTTTGAAGCCAAATTATCAGACTTGAGGAGAAAGTAGCCATGTTTCATCTGTCAACATGTATTCTTTGCTCAAACCATCCATTTTACAGCAGGCATTTCAGTAACTGAACTCCTGCCTGGCTGCTGTCATGCAATACACTAGCTCTGGATCTTATCTTTGAAAGCACTGAAATATGAAATTCTAGTACTTGAAATTCTTGTAAAAATAGTTACAATTTAAAATGTCCTTACTGAAAAAAAACAACCTTGCAAATTCTCCAAATGCACCACCACGTAAGTCAGCGTATGAGGGGCATAAAACTACTAATGGTGAATTATAGCTTTTGTAAAGAACTAATGTTTATCACCAAGTCTCATTAGTAGTAGGGAGTTTTTGAAGCTGGTAAAGCAGGTTCAATACAGAAATACGATGATTCTTTTCAACAAACAGTCCCATGCTCTATGAGACCACAACTTCAGAGGCACACTTATACATTATACATCATACATCAAACGGCTAAATCAAGCTGCTAATCTCACATTGTGCTCCTTGCTTCCTGTTGAAACCTAAACTAAACAACAGTGTGTGCTCAGCTGCAGCCCTTTTGGCATCTTAGACATTTCTCCAGCTTGAGGACCAAGTATTAAAGCGAACAACTGAAAGTTGCTTTATAATTAAAACATAATTATTTTTGAGTTCTTTGTAAAAGCCTCCTTCTAAGCTATGGGTTGATGCTAAGCACAGTTCACACAGTACTTAACCAAATACGATAACCTTTATCACAATCAGGTACTGCACTCCTGTCAGTGAAGAGTGAGGCTCACGGTCATTAGCAGATCTAGTCAGCAAAATGATTACCAGCTTTTAAGACTGGTTTTCTACTTTACTTTTTGGAAGAACAGTAACTTGTAAAAAGGGAGGAGGCTATTCGCACAGTTTATCAGAACTGAATTCTTTCGTAGTCAAGAAAGAAAGAGAAATTCCCTGAACTGAAAAAAGTTTATTTTTATCATTTCTGTCTATGCAGGAAGCCAAGTAACCAGACTTTGAAGTTTAGGTACCCAAGTTAGATGCCTAAGGTAAGCAAATGTGACAGTAGCTAACAAATGGGAACATACAAAATCTTAAAACACAAAACAGTCCACATTTGCTACTCCTCAACTAGTTTTCATGTCCTTTAATCCATTCCGCAAGCGTAGGAACATCAAAACATCAAGATGAAAAAGAGGTATTGCCCAGGGTTTCTCAAAAATGAGATACTGCTTAGAAAGGAAAAAATAAAAATCATTTGCCTGATCAATGACTACAGTCCAAACTTGTCAGAAGCCCAGAGTTTTAATAAGAGATAGAACCTCCCCCGAGATTATTTAGCACAAATAGTTTACTTGTATTTCTGGACTTTTAGTGCCTACTACTCTTTTTGGGGAGGTCAACAGCAAAATGTACATTTATATTGATGTGAAACATTTGTTTCTCAGGTTTAAAACTTTTTTAGAAAGATACAGCCCAGAAAGTCATGCTACATGTAACTACATAAAAAAAGCACTTTGCACTATGCCCTAGTATTCAAATTTAAAGAGACCTTACTGGGGGCTTTTCAGGCTAAGTGGTTTAATGTGTTCTGAATTCATTCAAATTAACGTTCCTCAACATGCTTGTGTACACAAAACCATAGAGAAGATGCCTTTTCAAATTTACCAAAAATAAAAATCTGCAGTCAATTAACTCATCGTGAATCTTGTCATCACTTAGACAATGCAGTGGAATAGGTCTCTGCAATGCCTCATTTCTCTGTCCCTTGAGGTCTGCCTACACCAGCACGGTTAGAAAAATTTAAGCTGAATTAACTAAACATGAGAAATAAAAACGCATCAGTAAAAATGCATTAATCCCTAAGGTAAAGTCCCTCATTCACATACAAAGCTGTCTTAATTCCTCACTACTTTAACTCTCAAAAGGACCATCCAAACAAGGCTTTCCATGCACTTAAACTAATTCACTTTCACTTAACACCTTTACTTAACACCCTCCTGTGACAAAGCAATGCCAGTAAAATCCTTACCATAAACATTTTCAGGAACAAAAACATCCTTATTGCTGGTAGAGTTTCACTTAGGGAGCAGACTATTCTCAGAGCAGAGCTCTTCTTTTGCCTGGGGAGGTCTCATCTCCATTCAGATGGGTTGATAGCAAATGCTATTAAAAAACCAAACCAACCTTCCCAACACCAGCCAACCATATTTAAGATTCTTTGGGACGCTGTGACTATTCATGAGAACTTCTAACATAACCCAGGAATATTATTTTCCTGTGTCACACAAGAACATTAAATAAAATTTCTAATCATTTAAACATAATTTTTTCCCCTGGTTTTGAAATTTATTTTATTTTCATAAAGACTTTCAAGTGATTTGCTAGTTATTAAATGATGTTGTATTCTAGTGTTAATCACAATGTTAGTCAAATCCTCTATTCAACTCTTTTACGAAACAATTAAAACATTTCTCTTTCTCTTAAGTAGATATGAACAGCTTTTTGCAGTACCTTAGTCTATCATTTGGAATTTTTGTACAACCAAACTATGACAGTTATAGAGCTTGACATTTCAGGTAAAATTATATCCTTTTACTACAGTATTTATATCTCTACAATGTTTGCAGAGCATTTGTTTTAGTTGTCATTGCAAAACACCAGTAAAAAGCTCTGTCTTTTTCTTGTTTTTTTGTTGCGAATGCTTTCACTGAATTATGCAGGATGCAGAAAGCCAGAAGCAGAACTAGGAACAGAATAGAAAGTAAAACTAATAGCTCTGATAATACAGCTCCACATCAGAGGGGGAAAGAAGCAGGGATGGAGCAGGCAAAGCTGGAGGCAAACAGGATGTAAGAGGTGGAAGGATGCTCCATCCAGCTTGCGCCTGGCCACAGGCTGACCGCTGCCAAGGCATCTTTTGGAAAATCTTGCTTCCCTGTTCTGGCAGTGGTTTGCTGTTTATTTTGCATACCACAGTATCATCAGCCTCCCTGCCTCTTGCTGTGTCCCAACCAGCTGTCCTGTCCTCCTCCACAAGCTCATTGCTTGTTATGGCAGGAGTCACAGACAGTGCAATAGTCTCTGAGCCACAATTGCCACATTTGCTACGGTCTCTTCCATTTTATTATTCCCTAGCAATCATCTCTTGATAGCTTGCCATCTCTTTCCCTTTCTTCTCATTTACAAACACAAATACATTCACAGTAGTGCATCCACTGGCCTATTCTAAAACTCAGTGTTCATTCGCTGTGTAACCATGATGAGCAACGGCAATTAGCAAAATTTTGCCTTTAAGAGATGTGGTGGCTCTGAAAGCATCAATAGCCCTGACTACCACTGCCCAACCCCTCTGGGGCTCCCCCTGCTCTGCCCACTGCCCAGGACCCATTTCAGCCCCCTTGAGTCCACTGGTCCCTGCCCCAGAGTTGCTGCAACAGGACCAACATCCAACTCCATCCCTTTAGGCAGATGGTCTTCTGGATGGACCCTGCTATGTACAGTTCATCTAGTCTTTGGCCCTGCCTCTGGCTTCTTGGGGTTGGAACTAGATGATCTTTAAGGTCCCTTCCAACCCTACCTATTCTATGATTCTATGATTCCCTTGGCAGACTGTCACCTGGTGCTGTTGGTGGCCCCATTGCTACCAGCCTGGTGCTTTTCCCCAGGGGGATGCACCCCTCGAGTACAGCATGTTCTTATCCAGTCAGCCCTTGCTGTTCCCTGGCAGGAGGCATAATTTCTTACTAAAACACAACTTTCTATTTCTAAATTCTAAGTAATGAGACCCTTCTTGGCCTTCTCTTAGTTAGGGTTTCTCTCTAGCCTTCTTATCTTAGTAAGAAAGAGCCATATCTTAAAAACCATGCATTCCTCTTGTGTGCTCCCTTCTTTCCCATTTTGATGCCTCATCTTCCCAGGAAAATCCAATACTTTGATTTTTAAAGTTAATAGATATAAAATCACAAAAATGGCCCACAAGGAGGAGAAAGGAAAGAAGAGTGCTACAACCAAATTATTTTAGATTTTGCATTTCAGACTTAATGGCTAGATTTTTCTCACCAAACAGACATCTCTCAGCATCATCCAGTGCACCAGTATTCTACTTGAGTAACTGATGCGGAGGTGAAGAGTCCTCTCAGGCAGGACCAACCTCTCCTAAGGACAATCCAAGGAACTGTTCAGAAGGAAAGAGCTGGAGATGTGGTACTTCTCCCAGGCCCTGGTCCTGTTCCTGGAGGACAGTGTGCAAAGATGGATGCATGGCAGCAGTATGTATCTGTCCTGATGTCTGGGCAGTGCTACCTTCAGGACTGAATGGCTATACACAAGTTTTCTAAATTGTGAGGCCAGATATCCACGATCATTGATATAACTTGGAAAGGACTTACTCTGTTGCAGGTGTTTCTTGGTCAGAAGTAAGATGATAGTGTAATTTGGGGTGTGAAATTTAACTCTTGCAGGGAATGGCTCTTCCCTGAACATGTGCTTTGGTTTCATTTACATTCAAAGGCTAGAAACATGCCTATATCAGCAACAACAGAAGCTCTATAGAGTGTGCAGCTGGAGGTTAATCTAATATAGATGCTGTTCTGGAGAGTTCATAAAAGTGAGCCTAACACCCAGCTGGCCAGCGGATATTTCTGTATTTAGCAGAAGACAGAAGCTCACATAAGTGTATAAACAACCGCTGAGATCATACCTTGCCATTGAATTGGTTCAAGTGCTCTTACTATTAGCAAACTTGTTTCACATATATGCTGGTTTGAGCTTACAGAACTAGGAGAATAATATATAAAATATCCATACAGAATAAGAAAAGAAACCCCAGGAGAACTATGACTGTAGAGAGAGATGAGACGTAAGTGAAGAATATAGCATAAGAAAAATAAATGTAAGTAAAATAAATCAATTTAATAATGCATGGATGAAACCAGAGGTTAATAAAGATTTGAATATGCAGCTATATTCCTTTCCAGTGTATTGCACTGATGGTCATTTTAGTTTCCTAGACACCGTTATACTTGGCTCTATGGTTTATGTTTAACTTGAAACCTCAGTCTACTTTATAAATTAAGTTCATCTGCGACTTTCTTCCAAAAGGTTGCAAAAAGTGTCCTCTGATGCCTACTGCTTGCCTCTGTACCTTGGCCAAGTTTTTGTTCAAAGGAGTCTTTGAGCCATCTACTTGCGTTCTCAATGCTGTGCTTGATTCAAACCCCAAACTTCTATGTTGCTTGCACAATGTGGGTATGGTGGCAGCCTTTGAAAACATTTAACTCAGCTGCAGTAGGAGCAGAGGCTATAAAATTACATTTCATGGTTTTTAATAGGATGGACTACTGTGGAATATTTGTGTTCAAGAATATTGTATGAATGAATGAATGAGAAAGTATTGTCACACAAAGTGGGAGGATCCTGCAAAGTGGAAGTGCTTCTTCAAGAAGAGGCTGCATTGTACAAAATAATGGAAGAGTTAAAAGTATTATAGCTGCTTCTCTTTTGCTGTTTATATACAGCCACTAGAAGTATTACTTGGCACAAATTTATTAACAAGTTCCTTCAAGAGATACTGGAATGTTTACTGGTCTAGAGGGACTGATATTTTTCCAGTTTGCTCTTCCCTTTAGATGGTTTCATAGTGCTTTAAACAGTAAGGAATATTTTTTCTAAAGAGGCAGCTGAGAATGAGCAACACTGAACATTTGACTTGCTTACTTTGTCATTCCCCTTGCATTTCCAAATCAATCAAAACCTAATTTTCAGATACTTTATACTATTATAAATTTTCTTTCAAGCAAACCTTTTTTTCTATAGACATTGCGCACTTTTCTTCTTTTTCTATTCATTCACAGCAATTTTTTTCCCCATTTCTTTGGGTGACAGTCTCCCAAACCAGCTGACAAAAACCTGTAAGTACTGAAATCCTGTGATTTCTCCCGTATCTGAAATCTTGCACTGCCCTATTTTCTCAATAATATTGTACAGAGACATTACATAAAATGCTGTTGTGGGAAGGTGAAAACTTAAACCACCTAGTTGTCTGCTCCCTTACATGAAAAGTTTATCCCAATTACAATTTCATTTTTCTTTTAGAAAGCATGTGCCACAACTTCAGCTCCTTCCTACTCTCCTCTGCTCGCTGCAGGCATTTAACACAAATTGACACCTCAACAGCTGCCCCTAGGGCTCCCAAGCAAGATCATGTTTAACTTTCACAGAAGTCATCCTAAACTTAGTTAAGGGAGCATCACACAGAAGTAGAAAAGGCAAGGATAGTAATATTGTGCAAGATTTTCTCCAATGAATTTTGGATGCTGTCTGAACTGCAACCAAATAAACACAGAGTGCATCAAGCAGAGTAATGAAAAGGGTAAATCTAACTGAAAGCAACCTATATACGACCATTATAACATTCCACTTGTGACTCCTCTGTAACTACAACTTTCTGATCTCACTGATTTCAAATTCTATTTTACTATTAAAAAGTCCCTTCTTCTAATATATTATAACACATAGGTATTCATTTGTTTCATTATTGTACATTGTGGCCAGAAGCTAACTTTCACAAGGTGTACTGCCCACATTTCTCTATTTACTGACTACCATTAGATGAGAATTTAATGAAAGGGGCATTTTTTATAGTCAGCGGGTATGAGATATGTATTTATTTCTTAGTCATGTTGAACCAAATGCTTAGCTGATGAACTGAAAAGATCCAAGAATATGTCCTCAAGCTTTCCAGTTGCTTTTTTTAATAATAAAAATATTAAAGTATGCAAATTGAAGCACAATACAGCCAACCGAGCATAGAGAAGATGGTATGAGATGCCCAGCATGCTTATGGCAATGCCAATGCTTAGAGGATATAGAGAATTCTACTTGGATAAATATCCCACCTTAGCCAGTCTCCTCAGCTTTCTAGAATGTGAGGATATTTCTGACTTATTTTGACACTATTTTTGACCACAGGATTCCAAGGCATAAGTCAAACAAGAGGAGATTGCTTCTCCCATACGTTTCTTAACCTAAGAAAATTCAGAGTCTAAAAGTCAGTTTCAAATCTGAGTGGAATTGTAGATTAAACTAATTTCGCTTTATATTCAACTGATATTTCTGAAGAGATCCTTAATAATCAGCTACTTGAGACAAAGCACTTAAATAAGGATTTTGCAAAGGGGAATTGATTTTCATGTGGAATATGAAATACTGCGCAAGCACAACTTCCCATTCTTACATTCTTCATGTACAGATCTTTTTGCTTGGTAGTCATAAGACAGTTTCTGAAGTGGCAGGAAATTCCCATGCTGGACTCAAAGACTAGAACTAAAACCTGAACCACTTTAAAAATTTCATAGTATCTCTCAGGGAAGAAATTGGTTTCATGAATAAAATGCCCTTTGGAGACCACAGAATCACAGAATTGTTTAGGTTGGAAAAGACCTTTAAGGTCATCAAGTCCAGTTCTTAACCTAACATTGCCAAGCCATCACTAAACCATGTCCCTAAGTGCCACATCTACACGTCTTTTAAATATCTCCAGGGATGCTGAATCCACCACGTCCCTGGGCTGCTTGGTCCAACGCTTGACAACCCTTTTGGTGAAGTAGTATTTTGTAATATCTAGTTTAAATCTCCCCTGGCTCAGCTTGAAGATATTTCCTCTTACCTGATTACTTGCTGCTTGGGAGAAGAGAACACCACCTGCCTCACTATGCTCTCCTTGTAGTTAGTTATAGACAGCAATAACATCTCCCCTCAGTTCCTTTTCTATAGACTAGATGACCCTAGTTCCCTCAGCTAGTCTTCATAAGACTTGTGCTCCAGACCCTTTACCAGCTTCATAGTTATTCTTTGGACATGCTCCAGTACCTCAATATCTTTCTTGTAGTGAGGGGCGCAAAACTGAACACAGTATTCAAGGTGCAACCTCACCAGTGCCAAGTATGAGGGGCCGACCACTTCCCTGGTCCTACTTGTATTTCTGGTACAAACCAGGATGCCATTGGCCTTCTTGGCCACCTGGCCACACTGTTGGCTCATATTCAAGTAGCTGCTAACCAACACCCACAAATCCTTTTCTGCAGCTTTGCAGTCATTTGTCCCCATTATCAAGGGGTTTTGTGGGCTCATGCAATTTTAGGAAGTCTAGGGCCAAGTTCATTGCTGGCATAACTCCACTGATTCCTGAATTTGATGGATTATGATGGATTTTATATCTATCCCCTGGCAGCTTGCAGCTAGATGAATGAATATTAACGCATGAGAATGAAAAAGACACTTCATTATATTCTCTCTCTTTGGGTTTAGGTTAGTTTCTTTTACATTTATACATTAAGGAACCTCTGAGAAATCTCTTAATGGTGAAGGGGTAGATTCATTAAGTTTCTCATATATATTCTCAATCCTAGTGAAAATAGCATTAATTAGCAGACATATAATTGTTAAAGCTGATGTCCTGTCGGAAATATGAGGCCGCACAAGGAAGGTAATGGCCTGTATATTTCAGGTTCATTTAAATGTAATAAGCTAACATTGCTACTCCCATTAAGACCTTTGGAAATGTAATTAAATGCTCAAATGACTACTAACGTGATTAAACAAAGAATAGGGAAGGTTATTAACTAAGCTTATTAAAGACATTTCACATTTTGTCCTGCTTGGTAATAAATCACATTGAATTTTTTTAAAGCATATCAGCAGGCAAGCAATTTTACCATTATCCTGTTCAGCAGAAGATTAGTGCTGGAATGCTATTCCCTTTTTTTAAAAAATACATCAGTTATACATGTGCCATAGAGTCTGGGTTTTTTTTTTTTTTTACAAAAGAGGGAACTCTCTTTAAAATGGCTACAATCTAATTAAATACTTCATGAGCTTATAGTTTCGACTTTTGCACAGAAACAAACAGATTTTGTAGAATATACTTATGTATAAATTAAAACATACAGTACTACTATACTGCTTATTTAATTAAGGTTTTCTTCAGTAACTTATTTCTCCCCATGGAGGTCTATACTGTCCCCAAGCTACTTCCCAGCTGCCTTCCCCACTAACCTTAAATGAATAAAATCACTTCTGTTCAATACTACTGTTTATACATTCACTACTTTATAAATTTGTATTAATATGATTGTATATGCATCTATATACATGCATATGATACATAGAATCATAGAATCATGGAATAACCAGGTTAGAAGAGACCCGCCAGATCATCGATTCCAACTATTCCTATATCCTTTTGCAGAGCCTCCCTACCCTCCAGCAGATCAACACTTCTACCCTGCTTAACGTCATCTGCAAACTTGACTCAATCTCCTTATAGCCACAATCGATCTTAACGGTGTCCAAGTCCTTCCTTACAAAGAGGGCTACCCCACCTCCTCTCCTTCCCTTCCTATCCCACCAGAAGAGTTTGTACCCCACCATACCTTCCCTGGAGGGGTTTAAGGCACAGGTAGATGAGGTGCTGAGGGACATGGGTTAGCGTTTGATAGGAATGGTTGGACTCGATGATCCGATGGGTCTCTTCCAATCTGGTTGTTCTATGATTCTATGATTCTATGATACCTGTACTCCAGTTATATGGGTCATCCCACCATGTTTCCATTATGTCAATGACATCATAGGCTCCTTGCCCTACAACAGCTTCCAGCTCTTCCTTCTTATTCCCCATGCTGCGTATATTGGTGTAAATGCACTTCAGCTGAGCTGCCGAGCCTTCAGCCCTCTTAAAGGGAAAAGAGTTTGTTCCCAATTGCCTGGTAACTGGAGTAGCTTGTACCAGAGTGCCTGTATCTCCCTTAGCACCGCAGGGTATGTTCTCATGATAATATGTAATGCATGCATTTTTTATATATATAGGCTACTTACATTATGCATATATACAGATGTGCATAAGAGTACATAGGAATGTTATATGAGTTAGCATACAAAGCATATTATATGTACATATGTGTATAAATATTTTCTGATTTTGCCTTATATTGCATCACCCTTCAACAATTAACTCTATAGGCTTTTCAGAGCTGTTCTCCATCATACAAATTTCTGCAGTTACAGCTAAAATTCCTTATCTAAATTTATATTTGACTTTATAAAAGCATACACATTTTTAAACAGAAAATATTGCATATTTTAATGAGTATTTAACATACTAGTATGTGTTATCTACAAATTCTACGTTCAGGTTTGTTTGTTTGTTTTTATTTTATTGTCTTCCAGGTAATGGAAAAGTATGCACACCAACTCAGGAGTGTATTCTATGACCTTAATTAATAATTTGTTTCCACAAATAAATTCACTTAGAATTTTATCACACGAATTGCTCTTGAGCCCTATTATTTCCAGTAAAGCACTCACAGACAGCTATTATTTGCCTAGGTCAGGAACTGAGAAAACTAGTTTCTAGTCACATCTGGATCTTCCCACTTGCACTTTTCAAGCAATGGCACATCAGATTCCTTTAAAGTTATCCTGAATTGTAAGAAATTAGGAAGAACTACCACCAAAATGGTAGACACCTAACCATTTCCTTTGAGGACACGGAGCCAGCATGGATCATTAATGGAATAGTATTTACCCTTAATAAATGTTGCTTAAACTCTTTTATCCCTTGTCAGATTTCATGTAATAAATAAATTTTCCCCTTCCAAATACCTAACAAATATTTATGAAAGACATCTGGGCTTTTTGATAATGTTGCCAATAAATTTCCATCCTTTAATAGACCTAAACAACTTCTGATGAGACTAATAAGAAGTGGCGTTTTAAGTACAATAAACAAAATTCCTAAAACAGTTTCACTTCATCAGAGTAGCTTTCTTGCATGTGCAACTTCTGTTATCAACCACCCATACTTTATAACTCTGCTAAATGAACAAACAGATGTAGCAATCCATATAAAGTGGATTTTCTTCTTGCATTTTTGAAGAGATTCAGCAGTTTTGACTAAGCAGTAAGACAGATGTAACCATTATTTAGATTTGTTTAAGCTTTTGCAGTGCTTATCTCCACCCCTGAGGCAGTATACTGATGCCATTCTCCTCCTCACTTTATAAATAAATAAATTTCATGATAACACAAACCCTAGGATTTTATAATGTTTGTTTGTGTGCCTTTGCATGGAACGATCCTGCATGCTTCCACAAACCACCCAGAGTCACTCCATTGCAGTCTGCAAGTCCTGTGGCACAGACAAGCAAGCAGGTACTTACACGAATGAAACCACAGTAAATGGTCCTTCAGAACCACAAACTGAAATTTAATTAATAATGGTCAAGTAGATGCAAGTATTTTAAAAGTACAGGTAGCAGACATTTGGAGTTGAGGCTATTTCTTAAAGTCAGGCTATATTTGCTGTGGTGAACTTCTAATTATGGCTACTTCATTTTCGTCCACTCTGGTTTTGTGTTCTTATGTCTTAAAACTATGCAACGATAACTTGATTCATACTACGTATTTGCTTTTACCACAGGAAGATCCCTGTTCCGTCTGCTCTTGCCATTAAGAATTCATTATGCTGAGGGGATGTAAGTCTGAAGGTATCAACCTTTCCTCATCTCACTACAATCTTGACAGATTGTGGGAGACCGAAGAGGTGATATGTGGAAGAAATCATTAATACAATTGAGATTATGCCTTCGTCCACCTACCACGGAGTCTGAGTAGGTTTCTTGATTAATAGCAACAATAAAAGACTAACTGCACTGGTATCCTTCATGACTTCCTAGTTTTTGAGAAATTATCTTTTAGGAACCCTAGGAAACTTGCCTGTATCTACCTCTTTGTTTTGGGAAAAAAATAAGATAAGGGTCTAAAAGAGAATTCTGTTTGTTGTCCAACAGCCCTTAGCTCAGCTAGAGGGGAACAAGAGTCCTACCTGTCTGCATTGCTCAACTAAGTTACATGAAGATAAATCTTCATATTTATGAAGATTATATATAGAATAAGATTATTATATAGAATATACTGCATATTATAGCTCTCATAGAAATAACTGCTGTGCCAGTTCAACAAAGAGAATTGTACAGACTCGCTTAGGAGCTCTAGTTTGACCTAATCACACAAGAGGTGTTTCTGATGATGATACCCAAAATAACCTGTGAGAAGTATTAGGTAGGCAAGCAATTATTTCTGAACGCACAATTGTCGGTTCCCCCACTGAACACTAATGAAGAAAAT
Source organism: Coccyzus lansbergi (assembly GCA_033558105.1). Lineage (NCBI taxonomy): Eukaryota > Metazoa > Chordata > Aves > Cuculiformes > Coccyzidae > Coccyzus > Coccyzus lansbergi. Next base: position 257,827 of record JAUMJK010000740.1, on the reverse strand, counting down.
AGTTAAAATTTATAATATCCATAGACTAACAATATCTGTAGAACTGTGAGACAAAAAATATCAAAGAATGGTTTATCGTAAAAAAAAAAAAAGAATTAGAAATATAAGAAAAAAGATCTTTAGCTTTCTGAAATGTATTCTCTATAAGCATTTATTACTTCCATTATAGCAGAATTAAATGGTAGATGTTAATATATGTGATAGAGACTGTATAGTTTGACAAGAAACAACAATTGAAAAAAAAAAGTGAAAAAATGGAATTGGGAATTAGCGTGGAGGATATGGAGTTGACATTAAATGAAATGACCAATAAGCAAAGTAGAACTCAAGCTTTTGATCCATGCAGTAGAGCTATTGCTTCATACCAGCACTAAGCATTCCCAGTTTGAGGGATTTTGGTGATACTGTTATGTGGATACGAAAGCAAAATACTTTGCACACAAATTTCTGTATTCCTCTTTCGAGATTCAGAGTACACAAACATGCCATGATTATAAAGTTGCATCAAACTTACACAGTAGAAAATTGTTACTGTGTTTTATACATACAAAAGCAAGTAACACCATGACTAACATTCACGCTCTGCATGCCCCAGAGCCAATGGCACTATGCTGATTTAGACCCACTAACAAGCAAGCCTCAAGAGATTTGTTCACAGCCGCAAGTAAAATCTGAAGCTTGTCTCTCAAGGGTCAGCTGGATGCAGTTACATTTCTTCTTCACGCAACTCTTCTTTTCAATGATAACTTTCCTGAAGCCAGGGTAGATCCATTTGCCCAACCCCCCTGGGAACTAAAGGTATATTTCATCCCTTAAAGTAGGACCTGTATTGCAGTTTCTGATCAGATGTACTTCATAAATACAATATAGCTTTGATTTTGAAGTGGAAGACAAAACTGAAAAACAGATGTGTTCCAAACCTGGGACATTCTTTCCTCTTAATACATACGAAAAATGTCAATTCTTTCTAGTACTCATACACACATATTTAAATAACTCAATAATGAAAGCCAGGGCTTTGGGCAGCAGTTGACCATTCATCAATGACACTTGGTATCACAAGATTCCATAAACACATTTATTTTTTTCTCATTAAATGGCTTTAAATATAGTTCATCATAGAAAAGCACAAATGATTCAAGGACAAAGCATCCTCCTCTGCCTATTGTCTGTGCTGATCGATTTGTGTCTCCCTCCCAAAACCAAACGTATTTCATTTATAGGCTAAGAAATATTTACATCAAGATAAAAATCCCACAAGACTTTTCTTGCTTTTCTTGTACTTCTAAAATTATTTTTAAAAGTCATCCTCTGTTTCTGCCTGAAACACACCATGTGGTACTATCCCACTTCAACACGAGTCATTTGAGTTAGACTGGAATCCCTTTGTCACAGGTAACTGTCAAATCACTCATTAGCAGCTATTGAGTGAAGCTGATATTAAGGAATTATTTCCAGTAGAGAAATCAGGCCCTTCATACCTCCATTGTTTCTCCCTACTCTTTCTCTGAGGAGGTGACTCACCACTGCAATGGTGACACACAGCTGGATGGCTTTGGCCACCGAAGATCTTCTCAAGCTTGTGTTAGTCTCAGATAGTTGACAGCCACCTTTCAGTTTCATTCAAGAAAGAGGTGAAAGGTACAAGAGATGACAATGGTGAGAAAAATCACTTTTGGAAGCCTGACAGAAACTGATGCATAGCTCTGAACTGATATACCTGTTAAGACTGGGGTATAAGTTACATAATTCAGATGGACCGAGTGAGTAATGGATATAATGAAGGTGTGTAAACCCCTGTGTGAAGTCTGTAGTTGTCCTTTAAAAGAAAGCATTGTCAGATTTTCTTCACTGTTTTGCTACAGACTTGCCTAATAGCCTTGGGCACATCCAATTTTTCTGATTCCATGCCTTCATTTATCAAGATGGAATAACAGCAAACATAGTGAGAACTAAGTTATACACACTCTGAAGCCCCTGGACAGGAGTTCAGCATTGCTAGTCATAATATATATACAAAGTAAGACCTTCCCAAATTACTCGGTTCATAAATCTTAATTTTATTTAGTCAGCTGCAGACAGGCTGCTCTTTCCGTCTCCTCTCTGAGATATCAAAAACAGAGTCTGTGAAAACAGCCTGTCTCAGTAAATGTCTCCTACCAATTTCCAGTCCAGATTCAAAAGCCCAGGTAACAAGTAACATTGGAGGGCTTGTGAAGTCTATCGCAACAATTTTTCAGCAAATCTTTCTTACTATCAGGACTAGAAATAAATGAATTAAAGCTACCACGGGTATATTTGTACCTGCTAACAACACATTTCCTGGTGCCTGACCTAGAAAAATGCGGTCTCCTACATATGCTGCTTTCCTTTCTCCATTTTTCTGGCATATGCCTTCTCTTTTTGATGTTGAATTTAAGTTTATGCCCTTGTTTTAGAAAATGTTATGCCCAAGATGTAGAAAAATTTCTCTTAGGTACAACAATGATCCCTGAAAGATTTTCATCTTTCCTTGCTGTTCACAATTAGTGAGGCATTCACTATCATCTTTCTTGAGATGCACTGTACTCATTTCATGCAACACAACCAGACTCTAATTAATCCTTACCACTTATCTGTTTCCTTAACTTCTGCACTAATATTAGGAGCTTCATAACATTCATGTAGGATAGCCTCTCTGGTGTTCTACGGTTTTGCTGCCTTATAGGTAGACAGGGTTCATGCAGAGAAATAGGTACAAAAAGAGGACAAGGCCAATGTCCGTGTACCCTGGCAGGAGGCAATGCTTTTTGCACACTTGCTATCTCTCCCCCATTCTCCTAAACATAATTCCCATTCTGGAACTCCTGTGGTGCTACAGTCTCTCTAGATCCTCCAAAGGTAGAAAGAAATCACAGTTGACTCCATATGCATTCTGTTCACCTGTGTTTTCCTGGCAGCCTGGAGATGTGCAGCCGTACTATGTGACTTGTTAGCGTGCATTTCTGTTCCACAAATACATGCAAAGCATTAGACACTGTATATCTGACCAGCAACATCTGCCTACAACAGGAGATACTGAACCCCATTTTGAAACACCAAATGCATCCAGAGAAGAGATTGCAATGGAAAAACTGCATCTTCACCACAGCAGCCTTCATGAGAGATCTCTATTTCAAACTTATTGATCAATATGACTGTTCTTTCTGTGTATTCATGTGCCTTTGTTGGTCTCAACAATTATTTTTCTGTATCTGTGCATGGGAAAGGGAACTGGGCTCTATGAGTATACACTCAAATCATCAAAAGAATTTATTTTATCTACGTTCCAGATTACAAAATATGCCCTCTCTTATATCACAAGCTCCCGCTAACTTTATTAGCAAAGGTTAAAAGATAATTGGAAGTGATGGCTTTTGGTGATAGAATCCAGCTTGACTTTAGGTTTGCAGGTCATGTACATAGCCTTGGCAGTAAACATTCCTGACTTGTAAAAGGAAAAAATGTGAAATGGAAGTCACTGAGTGCTAATACACACAGAATTCCTAAAGGCTATTTACAATCATTTTTCAGTGTGGAAATCCACATTAAGCCATTTCCTCCCCTCATCAGCAATTATAAAGCCTAAAACTGAGCATAAGGTTCTGCTCCTTTTGGTGTACTTCTCTTTCAAAAATGGATTACATATTCAGTAAGGAAAGAGAATTTTGATTTCATATGTCAGAAGAACCACTGATGAAGAAAAAGCACTTACCAGAAAGAATTATAACAAGTAAACTCAAGATGCACAGCTACACTGACATGAATACCAAAAGAACAGTAAATGCTAGCTCAAAATATACCTACATATGCATTTCCAGTTTCTCACCTGAACATACTGATGCTTTGATTTCAGGTGCAATTCAGTTCTAAAGCTTCTAGCTACTATAACCATGTCATTTTCCTACCATGTCACAATTCAAAATCAGAAGTCCATTAATCATAAAATGGCATTATATTCGTCATTTATTGTTGATTAATCACTGCAAAACAGATTTCTGACAAACAACAGGTTCAGCACTCCGACACAGCACTTATTATATTTATTCCCTTCACATTTAAAAAATACGCTAACTACAGAAACATCACTTGAGTTTCTGGGGATGCCTTGCATGTCTAAAATCAGAAAGTAGACTGAGGATATAATTCAGCATGAGTTAATGAAAACTCTTCCTGTTGTTGTTGTTATTTCCTAGTAGGGACACTGAGAGATGGAAGTAATTATTTGTTTGTCAATGTTTAACGTTTCTCCATCTGAAAAATAGCAGATAGTAAATGCATATCTTATATTACATAACTTATATTAGAGAAAACAGGAAACCTTCATAAATACAATAAAACTCATGGAAGATAACAATAGGTTATAATATTGTCATTGGACACAGTAATTTGTAAATTATTTCTTTGCTTCCAGAGAGAGTTTAATCAATTTTATAACCCAAATATGGTTTTGTGTGCAAGTTTCCAAGCTCTTGCTTTTCCTTCTTCTCTTTCAAATATACCTACATTTGTACAGCAGGTGTTCATGTTAGTGGAATATCTGCAATGATCTTTTGTTCAAGACTCTTCAAACTCTTTTTCTGAACAGCGCTAATAAAGTCTGATGTGCACTGGCACCATTCAGCAAATTGCTAAACAGCAAAGAGAGGCAAAGATGGACCTGTTAAAGAGATGTGTACAACCTGTCTGGATACAGCTCCCTGATCTCTCAGCTTCTGCCTTTGTGTCTTTGCTATGATGTCAGCTCTCTGATTCCCTTTAAAAAATTTATGTTTATCCTGGATCCTTACAATCACATCTTTTAGGGTATTGTCTAGACTGTCTAGACTAAACTTTTTTTGGGGGTACAGAGGGCATTTCTACAATATTTTCCCAGATCTAAGCTCAACTGGAACTCCTCCTCTACCTTTTAGTAGCACAGTCTGCTGGTAAAGTTTCCATTTACAATTTTGTGCAAAGAGTTTACATGCAGAAAAATGAAAGCACTGACATGTCTTACTCAAAGGGACTTCACTCACAAAAGGCAGGTTCCACGAAAGTAAATGACAACAGCTGCTTTTCTGGCCAGGCAGAAAGACCAGGTTGGATAAGCAGCCAGTGCAATTGCGGTCCTACTCAAGCCAACGAGAAATGCCCAAGTAGAGTTTGGATTTCATGCCTTAAGGAACAGAGGTTCACCATATAAACAACTGAAGTTAACACCTGTACAGCTTATCAGAAGCATTAATACCATGGGCTTTCCGCAGACTGGCACATTAACCCTTCTTTCAACTCTTCAGTTCCACACATCTCATCTCCTGGAGGCATAAATTCACATTTTTATTTGTTTGTGGCTGTAAAATATAGCCCTGTACCTCATATAAAAGTCTACTAATCCCCGAAGAAATGTTTTTAAAAAACTTATGCCAGAAAGCACTGCAGTACTTTATTCTGGTTTAAGCTTGCAAAACAGAAAATGACTGACTTAATTTTGCTTCATTTCTAGTGGCTTTGACTTTCTCACCTGCCACCTTCACAGTAAGTTTAACAGGAAGTTTAGTAGAGGCACAATTCTTCAAGTTCCACAAGAGTCAATTGAAACTTATTACACTCCCATAATCTTTCAGTAAGAAATTAAGAAAACTGTAACTATGAATCTCCTAAGGTGTTAAACATCCTAAAAATCTTAAGTTTCTTCTATGAAAAAAGTCACACAAGATCCTATCTAGAAACTGCAGTAAACATAATGGAAGACTGTTGAAGAAATAATAATTTTTGCTTTGAAGCAAAAATTGTACACAAAGATCCCCAAAACACTTAAAATGAGAAGTAGGGTTAACATTTAATAAGACATACTACTTAGCAGTCTAAGCAGCATGAAAGGCTAAGACATTTAGTAGTGCACAACCATTCAGTGAGTCTCAGATTCAGCATCTATTTTTTAAAGCAGAGTTTAGAATGGGTCTCATATCACTTAGACAAGTAAATTGTCTAAGGTTATTCCTACTTAAAGTCACCCCCGAAGCAGAGAGGCTGAATTCTGAGCACCCAGAAGCAACACTGCTTCAGTTAGCAAAATTTTGTGAAGTTCTCCCTCAAATTAAGTTATAGTGACACAAAGTGAAGCTTTAGCCTAAGTGAAACTTGCAGTAAGAAACCCAGGATTTGGAACACTGCCTTTTTTTCTTCATTTTTACAAATTAAGAGTCTAAAGATCAAGGGCCACCTTCTGTCCCATGTTCTGTGTGCAGAACTCCCACTGTTGTCAGTGGGAGTTTCACAAACATATCCAGGACAGAATGTGACCTTGTTATGTACGCAGCCTTTTTGCGTAACATTAACATTTGTAAATTGGACATCAATTAGATTTACATCAAGTAGTTTTGATAAAATGGCTAATAACGAACTGAAACTGGGATGACCTTTCCACAGGGTGAACACCATCTTCTGGTGGCAAATTGTTCAATGAATTGAATCCCCAAAAATAGGTATTTATTTTGCCATACAAACCGCTAATACTCTGGTAACTGTGAAATCCCTATATTGATTCTATGCAGACAGAATAAACAAATGGGAAAAGGGATTTTATGCAGATCTGTAAAAAACATCATGAAGACCATTATGAAACCTCACCTGAGAAAACAATACAATTAATCAACATTTAACACTCTATAAGCCTCTGCTCATCTGTTTTTGCTTGGAGACTGTATAGTAAGAATTCTGACTGCACAGAAGAAGATAAAAAAAGAAAGGAAAAAAACCATATTCCTTTCCTCTTTTTCGGCAAAAGTCCCAATCAACAAACGCATACAATTCTAAGTAAAAACATAAGGTTGGAATCCAAATTATAAGCACACAGTCGATTGCACTCTTACAACACTTTTATCATCAGCAAGCAGACTCTATTCTATTAACATCTATCACTTGTTTGAGTAGCCTTTATCCTTGTAGTATTAGCATTTCAGCAAATGATTCTATGATGAAAATCTTAAATAACATGCAGAAAGGGGAGAGATGACATTTATTCAAAAAAAACTTAAAATATTACTAGTATTCATCTGATTTTAAAGATCAGAAAGCCAAACATGCATAAATGTAAATTTTCAAAGCTAAAATCCCTATGATAAAAGTAAACATACTTATTGTTTACCGTGTCTGACCTTGCTTTTTATAGTAATTATTCAGCATAAACAATCATAACTTGCAGCAGATACCAATGCAGCAGAATGCTTAAGTACATTATGAGAGTCTTAATATAGCCAATGGCTTACACATATTTCCCTTGTTATTTATACTTCCTGTGTCCTCTCTTGCGATAGTTTAAACTACATTTGGAGAGGATCCAAGTGGAGAGGATACACAATATGATAACTTTATCACAGAAGGTAAGAAATCTTGTTCCTCCAGGTGGTACTAGTAGAAAGGGACAGGAGTAGGGCTCATTCTCATGTTCTCAAACAGTCCATATCTGCTGACCCACGAGTTCACAACTGGAAGTAGCAAGAGCTCCCAAAGTGTGAGAACCTCCCAGAGCCATAAAAGCCCCTGGTAAGAAGAGCATGAGCAGTTGGGGGCCTTGGAATACTCCAATGGAAAGCACAGGGTTAGAGCATTTCGTACCTCAGCCTTCCTACAGTGTTACAAAAGCACAAACAGAAATGAAAGCCTGTTTCTGTAAGAAAGCTCCATTGCTATGTTGTTGACTGAAATAATCTCTCAGAAGAGCTAATTGCCTTCAACTACGTAAATACTTTTTACCTGCTGGTAAATAGCATACTGGAAATCCTCACTCACAGTATAACTCCTATCTGAGTCAGAATCTGCACAAAGAATAACTAATAGTTAAAAATATCACTTAATGAAGGCAACAAGACAGTCACAGAATCACTATTTCATGAAAAGGAATGCTTAAATCAAGTCCAGGTTAGGCTCTGTGAATATACTGCAGATTCCCAGCTTTCCAGGCACTCAAATAATATAGTGCTTTTTTCCAACAATCAGCACACCTTCAAGGCATTCAGGATGTGTTAAAGGTCAAAGTTTATAAAGGATGATATTTCTTGTCAATGGCACAACTACAATATAGTCTTAACCCATCTGTGAAAGGGATTCCTTGCCTATACTCACTGTCAATCCTCTGTTCCTTCGTCAGATTGCAATTGTGTTTGCACTAGCTGAGAAGTGGCTGAGTAATACCAGTAAGCTTACAAAGTCCTATATTATTAAATCTGTGAAAATTATATTTAAGATGTCTGTCTTCAGATGCATTCCCCAGGAACACTCATATTTAGAGAAGAAAAAGCTTCTGTGATAGAATTTCACCAGTCACAGTATAAGCTAACAACTATCTGACCCAAGTTTAACAGAAATATTCTCAATTTCCAGCTATCTCTTTACTGTCCACTATAGTATTCTCACTTTTTTGGAAGCAATAACAGAGCCAGAGCAGGAAGAAAATTATAGCCTAGATGTTAAAATGGCAAGTCATACAATCCCAAATTGCACAGTTCATCTTTTCAGCTTAACTTTATGCTCATGTTTATTTAAATTAAAAATAAATGTGGAATTTGTTGAACTGGCACCAATTTTATTGCATCAATCACAATATAAAAGAGAAATAAAGGATTTATTCGGGTGGTAAACTATGAATTTCATTATCTCTGTCATGGAAAGATAAATTAATAAATCTGTCAATATATTCAGTACAAGTCTGCCAACACTGTGGGATTCAGCATATGACATAAGGAAGGTGACAGTGGTGCACATATCCTATGGCAACAGACAAAGCATGGATAGGTCTAATGCTGCTGCCCACTTCAACAACTATAGCCTGAGTTCCCCCGTGTCCCTCAGCAGTTCCAAGTGATGCCAGAGCTCCAGAGACATCATCACAAGCAACGTGGGGAAAGCTCTTCACCTGAGAGTGGAAAATGGTCTTGGAGAATACTAAAAGCTCCAATCAGATGCATGCAACAGATGCATGGAATGAATTATAAATGTTTCCCAAGACCTCATCTAAGACAAGAACTTGGCCTCCCCGGGTCCTGGGTTTCCACATTCTTAGGATGCCTAAGCATGAGAAGGCCATGACTGTGACAGCTACTAACCACTATATATCCCCACTCTGCAAGAATATTTTGGAGATATGACAGGAACAGCCTGGACTTATAAAATAAGGGATTTGCAGTGAGATACTGCATGACACATATAAGGAGAATAAAATTAACTTACCACACAAATTGTGAGACCGCACAAATCACAGAAATGACCAACCACCCCCATCTACCTTCAGAAGATAAAGTAGTTAACAGAACACAGAAGTAATCCCCTACAGCCAGGATGTTAAATGAGAGAAGAAGAGGGCTTAAAATGCATATTTCAGATCAGACAACTAATACATAATCTGGTATCTTTGCTTTTCCAAGTGACCTAATTGCTTTATTGAAACTGATTCTCATCTGAAGTAAATCAACACTTTTCATTAAATCTATTATCACGGTTTTCCTGACTCTGATTAGATGGTGATTGGGATGTTGGAATGCCTGTGGTCAGGAAGTGCTTGGGAAGCCTCATAAAGACATTCATGTTCACCAGAAAAAACCCAGCTTCTAACTGCCTACCCAGGAACAGCCAGAAGCCATCGCTCCAGAAAGAATGGTTTCCCTATAAGACATGCTTATTGTTAGTGCTTATGGGAGGAAGATGGCTTCTAAGAGTTATTGTGTAGTTCTTTGTGGTGGGGAGGAGGCAAAAATAAGTATTACTTGGTCAAATTTATTTTCAGGTTTTCATAGTTTTACGCTACCTAACAAAACAAGTTAGCCAAGTAGCAAAGATTAAATAAAGAATTTTAAATCTGGCTTATCAGCCATGACTATTGCTATTAGTGCTATTTTGATCTATAAAAGCTGAATAAAATTTTAGAGCTTTACACAGCACTGTAATTATCTATGTGGATAGCTTCTCCAGACGCTGAAACATAGTGTTTGCTTTGTAGTCCTTCGCAACACTTCAGGGCAAGGACTTACACAAAGAAATGTTTCTGCTAATGTGTTTTTCAGATTTTCCTGATTTTGGATGCAGTAGGCAGAGTTGTTAACACCTCCAGACTTTAAAGCAAACAAAGAAACCAAAGCCAATACTAGTCTTTGTGGTCAAAAGGAATAGGGCCCCTTCAGCAGAGGTAGGTGATATCAATCAGAAGGAGCAAAAGGGTATTTATTTGTGTTCGTGCTTAAACCACAATAATGAAAGAATAAGCCAAAGTTAGAAAATTACAAATTTTGACTGAAATGGGACCTGTGATATCTGAGTTTCTGGTAGTGTGACAAACGCCTGGTTAGGCACTATCACAATATGAAAATATTTATAGCCAGTTTACAGAAAGAATTTTAGCAGGATTCTGTTCTTGCCTAGAACGTACACTCTTAGCTACATAGCTTTTTTTTCATTTTTGCTTTATGCCTTCAGTCAAGATCTTTCAGCTTTCCAAGTATCTGACCATGCAGGTTTATTTACGGTTTACAGAAATAATGAAAAGATAAGTGACTTGAAGCCTAGCTCTCCATCCCTTAACTTTAAAGCAGACTAAATCCTAAGAGCAACTTCATTCTGGGTATAATGTATTCCCTTCTGGTTCACTGACCATGAAATTCCCATCCTGTCAGGACCAAGATACGTATTTCTCTCTGTTTTGCAGCACATCTACTGAACCAGGCCTGCCACTGCAATCTTAAACTTTCATCCCAAGCACCATCATGTTTTTCTCTTCTCTCATGAACCACATTTGGAGATGAAGCTCCATTTAAACACTTCCGTATTTGCTTTATTTTGCCTCAGGAGATATCCTGATATCCTGGAGTGCGTGGAAGACAACTTCCTTGCACAGCTGGTTAATGAACCTATGAGGGAAGGTGCCCTCCTGGACTTGCTGTTTGTCAACAGAGAGGGGCTTGTGGGGGATGTGATGGTAGGGGGTCGCCTAGGTCTTAGTGATCACGAGATGATAGGGTTTTCTGTCCTAGGTGAAGTGAAGAGGGTGCTAAGCAGGACAGTAGCACTAAATTTTCAGAGGGCAGACTTTGAACTGTTTAGAAGGTTGGTTGGCAAAGTCTCCTGGGAGACAGCACTTGAGGGCAAGTGAGCCCATGAGGGCTGGGAGCTCTTCAAAAAGGAGATCCTGGCAGCTCAGGAGAAAGCCATCCCCGTGTTCTGGAAAAAAGGCCGGCAGGAGAAAAAACCATCTTGGTTGAGTAGGGAAATCTTGAGTGAAATTAGGAAAAAAAGGAATATTTATAAGCTCTGGAAGGGGGGGACAGGCCTCTTGGAGGGACTACAGGAGGGAAGCGAGGCTATGTAGGGAAAAAATCAGAGGGGCTAAGGCTGAGCTAGAGATCAGATTAGCTAAGTCTGTAAAAGACAACAAAAAATCTTTCTATAAGTATATTAACAGTAAAAGGAGGACAAGGGAGACCATACAGTCCCTTTTGGACTCAGAGGGAACAGCAGTGACAGGGGACGAGGAGAAGGCTGAGGTACTTAATGCCTTCTTTGCCTCAGTCTTTAATTGTAAAGAAAGCTGTTCCCTCTGTGTAGATACCCTGGAAACAGAGGAGCAATACGAGGCTCCCACGGTCCAAGAGGAGGTGGTCAGAGCCCTGCTTGGCCAACTGGACACCCATAAGTCTATGGGGCCAGATGGGATTCACCCAAGGGTATTGAAGGAGCTGGCGGATGTATTGGCCAAACCCCTTTCCATCATCTTCCAGCAGTCCTGGAAGACTGGGGGGGTACCTCTGGACTGGAGGCTGGCTGATGTAGTTCCCATTTACAAGAAGGGTAGCAGGGAGGATCCCGGGAACTACAGGCCAGTCAGTCTGACCTCAGTGCCAGGGAAAGTCATGGAACAGTTGATCTTGAGTGCTATCATGAAGCACTTGCAAGAGAACCAGGTGATCAGGCCCAGTCAACATGGGTTTACCAGAGGCAGGTCCTGCCAAACCAACCTGATCGCCTTCTATGACAAAGTCACTCGGCTGCTGGATGAGGGAAAGGCTGTGGATGTGGTCTTTCTGGACTTCAGTAAAGCCTTTGACACAGTTTCTCACAGCATTCTGCTGCGGAAACTGTCAGTCTCTGGCCTGGACAGACACACACTCTCCTGGGTAGAAAACTGGCTGGATGACCGGGCCCAGAGAGTGGTGGTAAATGGTGTTAAGTCCAGCTGGAGGCCAGTGACAAGTGGTGTCCCCCAGGGCTCAGTGCTAGGTCCAGTCCTGTTCAATGTCTTTATCAATAACCTGGATGAAGGCATTGAGTGCACCCTTAGCAAGTTTGCAGATGACACTAAGCTGTGTGCAAGTGTCGATCTGCTGGAGGGTAGGGAGGCTCTGCAAAGGGATCTGAACAGGCTGGACCGCTGGGCAATGTCCAATGGCATGAGGTTTAACACGACCAAATGCCGGGTCCTGCACTTGGGGCACAACAACCCTATGCAGAACTACAGACTGGGAGAAGTCTGGCTGGAAAACTGCCTGGAGGAGAGGGACCTGGGGGTGTTGGTCGACAGCCGACTGAACATGAGCCAGCAGTGTGCCCAGGTGGCCAAGAAGTCCAATGACATCCTGGCTTGTATCAGAAATGGTGTGACCAGCAGGTCCAGGGAGGTGATTCTCCCTCTGTATTCAGCACTGGTGAGGCCGCTCCTTGAATACTGTGTGCAGTTCTGGGCCCCTCAGCACAAGAAGGATGTTGAGGCTCTGGAGCAAGTCCAGAGAAGAGTAACAAATCTGGTGAAGGATCTGGAGAACAGACCCTGTGCGGAATGGCTGAGAGAGTTGGGGTTGTTTAGCCTGGAGAAGAGGAGGCTGAGAGGAGACCTCATTACTCTCTACAAGTACCTGAAAGGTGGTTGTGGAGAGGAGGGAGCTGGCCTCTTCTCCCAAGTGACAGGGGACAGGACAAGAGGGAATGGCCTCAAGCTCCACCAGGGGAGATTTAGGCTGGAGATTAGGAGGAGGTTTTTCACACAGAGGGTCATTGGGCATTGGAATAGGCTGCCCAGGGAGGTGGTTGAGTCACCTTCCCTGGAGGTGTTTAAGACACGGGTGGATGAGGTCTTGAGGGACTTGGTTTAGTGTTTGATAGGAATGGTTGGACTAGAAGATCCGATGGGTCCCTTCCAGCCTGGTTGATTCTGTAACTCCTTTGAAGCCACCGTAATGGCAAAATATGTTCTGTTGACCAGGGACAGAGTGAGAAGCACAGGTCAGTTCATTTGATGTCAGTCCCTCAGTAACTGCCTTAAGCAGCAGACAACAAACCCTTTTTCTACCAAACAAAGATAATATTGACTTGTTTATACCAACTGCAACAGCCAGAGCAGAAGAAACAACTTTCCCAGCACAGTTAGCAGGCTATCATCTGTAACTCCTGTCACTGGCAGGAGGGAGACAAGCTCCAGAGAGGAATCAAAAGGAGCTCTTCCAATGAAAGTTTTCTAAACCCATTTCTGAAAGAAATTTCAATGACAAAGGCAAAAAAAGTAATAGAAAGTCTCTCAGCTGGCTTAGTTTCTCTGTCTTCTAAATGGCAGAATAACTGTGATGCACTCCTTAACTCAAACCTTCCCCATATCCTTTCCTTTTTAAAGAAGGTCCCATCAGTGACACTTCTGCTGTAATTTCAAACACCTCTTGGGGGAAAGAAGCCACTACTTCCATGAAAGACCCTCTGCTCTTGGTTCTCAATGAAGTTGCCCCTTAGATTCACACAGCAACTCTCCTGTCTTCAGTTGAATTAACATGACTTGTGTGCAACATCCTGAGCAGTTATTGCCTTTCCCCACAATTTCCTCTGCACTTATAGCATTAAAAAGAAAAATCTAGGAAATCTTTCCAGAAGTCTGATATGTCACACTTGAGTACATAATGAGAACATAGCTAAAAGGCGTTTGAGTGTAGGTCTGTCAGCACAGGTACACACATTGCAGCAAGGTCTTGCCTGCCTTTGAAAGCTGCATTTATAAATACAATAAAGACTATTGCTTTCTTTCTTGTTTTTGTGGGGTTTTTTTGTACTTTCTATACAGTGAGGAACTCATCATCTTCTTTGATGTGATGAAAGTGTATGATAAGAGCCAAACATATGAAGTATACATTTTCTCCAGCATATTCCTGTGGGTAAGGATTTCAGTTCACAGAGCACCAAAGACATATTTTTTTAAAAGCATATTCTGTCTGATTTATAATAATTACAAATAAGACTAGTCTATTGTACTGTGCTTTATTTTTCCTGTTACATTTGTCATTTGAAAGAATCCAGTTAGTACCTTTAAAGATCTACAAAGCAGAATGGCGCCATTCTTCCAGTTAATCTGTCTAATCTAGCTGGTATTAGCCTTTTGGGACTCCTACTTTAAGAAAATAAAGTGGAGCTTGAAATGATTCTGCTGAAGTTTTTATAGAAGGCAATTTGACTATTTTCTAATACTATATTTTTCATAAATCAGGCATTTCTCTTTCCACATAAAGCAGTTAATGAATTTAGGATACAAAGCTGCTTAGTGAAGCACTATTTCTATCTAGCCAAGCAAAACCTTCTGCCACCCACTGCTCTGGCTGCCTTTGCTCAGGTGAACCCACTACAGGCTACCCCACCAAACCCCTCCTTGCTCCCATACTTTGGCATGGATTTCCTATTTGAAGCCTGTGGGACACTCTTCCTGTCTAATTTTCTGGAAGGTTGTAAGCAAGCCCACAGCACTTATTTAATGCCAAGTTAGAGGGTAAATGGAATAAAGGGCGGACAGAAACTATGTAATTGAAGAAACTATTGGGGAATGATGAGGAAGTTTTATTACAGAGCAATATGAAGATGCCTTTTCTTGTCATCAGGCTGTGGCAGGGTGTGCATAACCCTTATGGACTGCAAACAGTGAGTGATGGCTTGCTAATGATACAGTTATTTCCTTTCATCACTAAACATGCTGAAAGAAAAAAATACGAAATTCATTTTTGTTCCAGCTATATATTCTTCCTGTTCTTTGGGAGCACATCGTTTTCTTTTCTGTGTGCATTGGTGTTAGGAAGCCCAACCATCATAATGAGATTCCATTTCAATCATCCACCCCTCTCAGTTTTCCATCTCCCTTCAGTACCCAAGCATCAAATATACAAGAAGCCGAGTTATAGCAAACTGTGCTCTACTAGTTCCATCCCCCAAAGAGAACTAAGATATTAAAAACACAAAGCTACTTCAACACATACTTTAAAATTCCTGCATTAGTAAAAACTGAAACTTTTTAAGAGGAAATGTACTCGTGCGACCTTATCATACAGTGAGTTTTATATTGGTTATGACATATGTGTTTATGAAGGTATATATTATTCTGGTAATAAATTCATTAGAATTTTATTTTCTTTTGAGTAAGAAAATAGGACTCCAGTTAGTTTACCTGAAGTTACCTATACTTAGTAACAATTCTATGAATTTTCATTTCAGTTTATGTATGTCAATAATACTTCAACGCATGTTTCTTTTTTTTTTCCCCTAATATTCATTCCGCAACTATAATTTTCTGAAGGGGTGCAGCTGACAATAGTTCAGTCTGGAGATCTAATTTGTTTAAGTGACAAGAGTGGGCCTGTAACATACACTATCCATACAGAAAGATGGCAGGTCCCACAAAAATATAGTCCAGATTTCAGAAGAACTTTTTGACGGAATAAGTTACAAAAGAAGTTTCTACTGATCAGATATTGCTCCTCCCCACCCCAGCTCAGGAGAGAGAAGATTTATGTGTGACTTCTGTTTTATAAAAGATGTAGCCAGAGAATGGTAGTGGTAGATTGTTACCCTTTGCTGTGGTTTAGCTTGTTTTTGCAGTCTAACTACAGGTCAGTCAGTCTGACTTCAGTGCCAGGGAAATTCATGGAACAGGTGACCTTGAGTGCTATCATGAAGCACTTACAAGAGAACCAGGTGATCAGGCCCAGTCAACATGGGTTCATAAAAGGTAGGTCTTGCCAAACTAACCTGATCACCTTCTAGGACAAAGTGATTCGGCTGCTGGATGAGGGAAAGGCTGTGGATGTGGTCTTCCTGGACTTCAGTAAAGCCTTTGACACAGTTTCTCACAGCATTCTGCTACGGAAACTGTCAGCCTCTGGTCTGGATAAGCACACACTCTCCTGGGTAGAAAACTGACCGGATGGCCGGGCCCAGAGAGTGGTGGTAAATGGTGTTAAGTTCATCTGGAGGCCAGAGACAAGTGGTGTTCCCCAGGGCTCAGTGCTAGGTCCAGCCCTGTTCAATGTCTTCATTGATGACCTGGATGAAGGCATTGAGTGTACCCTTAGCAAGTTTGTGGATGATACTAAGCTGGGTGGAAGTGTGGATCTGCTGGAGAGTAGGGAGGCTCTGCAAAGGGATCTGAACAGACTGGACCGCTCGGCTGAGTCCTATGTCATGAGGTTTAACATGGCCAGATGTCGGGTCCTGCACTTGGGGCACAACAACCCTATGCAGAGTTACAGACTGGGAGAAGTCTCTCTAGAAAGCTGCCTGGAGGAGAAGGACCAAGGGGTGTTGGTCGACAGCCGACTGAACATGAGCCAGCAGTGTGCCCAGGTGGCCAAGAAGGCCAATGGCATCTTGGTTTGTATCAGAAATGGTGTAACCCACAGGTCCAGGGAGGTGATTCTCCCTCTATACTCAGCACTGGTGAGACCACTCCTTGAATCCTGTGTTCAGTTCTAGGCCCCTCACCACAAGAATGATGTTGAGGCTCTGGAGCAAGTCCAGAGAAGAGCAACAAATCTGGTGAAGGATCTGGAGAACAGACCCTGTGCGGAATGGCTGAGAGAGTTGGGGTTGTTTAGCCTGGAGAAGAGGAGGTTGAGAGGAGACCTCATTGCTCTCTATAACTACCTGAAAGGAGGTTGTAGAGAGCAGGGTGCTGGCCTCTTCTCCCAGGTGACAGGGGACAGGACAAGAGGGAATGGCCTCAAGCTCCACCAGGGGAGATTTAGGCTAGAGATTAGGAGGAAGTTTTTCATGGAAAGGGTCATTGGGCATTGGAATAGGCTGCCCAGGGAGGTGGTTGATTCACCTTCCCTGGAGGTGTTTAAGGCATGGGTAGATGAGGTCCTGAGGGGCATGGTTTAGTGTTTGATAGGAATGGTTGGACTCAATGATCCAGTGGGTCTTTTCCCACCTAGTGATTCTATGTAAAAGTGATCAAAAATTATATTGTCTTATGTATCAGACCCATGAAGGGCATTCTCAGCATCTGCTGATGGAATGTTTTGATCAATTCAGACTTACTAAAACATTGCCTTACTTGAAAGTAAACCAACAAAAATAGTAAAACAAATAGATTTAAATATAATTAAAAATACTTTCCTACTGTTGCAGGTTTTCCTCTTTCTGGAAACCCACAGTTCACAGCTTGCGACTGAAGGAAAAGTTCATAACCGCGTCCAATTAATACAGACATATGCATATGTCTGCTCACCAAGGAAATCTGCTGCACTGGGCAACCAGAGAAACCAAGGCCGGCATTCTTGAAATAAAGCATGATTACAGGTTGCAACCATGGCTGCTAGGAGACAAAAGCTACCAAAATAAATAGAAGAAGAAATAAAAACAGAAGTGGATACAGCATTTACTTTCGGGTACCAATTTCTGTCCAGTGAGCAAATCCAGAGCACCTTCCCGATTATCGTAACTGTCATGCTGTCTTTAAGAGTTCCAGGAAAACTGCTGCCAGTATGGACATTGCAAAAAAAAAAAAAAAAAAAAAAAAAAAAAAAATCCCAGACTAATTCTTTTTCTCATTAGAACTACATTGCCTGTATCAAATAAAACATAGACCTCCTGTTCAGAATTGATTGATCCTTGCACTCCATGGATAAGTCATGTAGGCCATGGGTCAGGGATTACAGACTACCTGGAAAGGGATATCCTAAAACAGGAAGAGGTTCAGGGTTCTTCTCACCAAAACCAGCAATGGGCACATCTTAAGGAAGTGACACACTAACAGTAACTTTAAAGGCATTTTCTTATCTCCATGCCAATATAGGCTGACTGCTAATAAAATCTTCCTACAGTCTTCGCAGAGAAAATCCACTCCATCTGTGCCACCAGTGGGTATAGATGTGAGAAAAAAAGCTGAATATTAGGAGTGGTAGTCAATGTTATTGATAATTAAATCAGTAAAAAATATCCTCAGACAAATTTCTCCCATGACAGATACTACCTCATACATAAAGTCTATCCCTTACACAGTGAGCCATTCACTGTACAGAAACTTTTGCTTCTTGAGAACAAATAACATTTTTCTGATCCTTGTTTTGTCCGAATAAAGTCTTTCAGATATACTGTTTCAAACTCTTGATGGCTAACCAGTAACATCAAGATTAAATTAATAACAATCTTGATATAGAAATGTGGTTTATTTAAAATGTAAACACATTAAGATCCGTTATCTTAAGATATACAGCCAGTTTGCGTACTACATTCTCTGGAATTATGGTTTAAAAGACACATTTTAGCAGATAATCTACAGTATACTTTATTCTCTATTATGGTACTCATGGGAATTTTACATTCCATTTGGTTTTCTATTTTATGTTCATGATTTAAGTTTTCATGCTAATTATACTAATACTTTAGTGGTCTGCAGTAATACCTGCTTGAAGGAGCAAAAAAGAACTATTTGCTCTCAGTGTTTCAAATTCAGCTAAGTATTAACATTTTTATGTTACCTCGTTATGAAGAACTTCAGGCAGTTTTGCTCTAGAATTCAGACAGCTGAGCGGAATACAGTTAGAATACAAGATTTTAGATCCGAAGGGAAACTCTCAAGACTTCATCTAATTAATTTGTTTGCAATCCTTACCATTTCCCACTCTAAAAGACTTTATTTTCAGAACTGTTGCTTTCTTGTCTGAATGCAGTACTATTGGCCTTCTGCTTTGACCTGACGGAGACCCTCAAGCGATACGTCCCTTTGCTTAAAACATTCTGTGGGGTAAAAGTCACTGGTGCAATATGGACATAAGCAGACAGACTCTGTTCTGCACCCATGAGATAGCTGCAGGAGTAGACCTCCTTACTCTACTGCTGCAAGCAGCACAGCAAAGGATTTGCTCGCCTCAAAATTTAGCTTACATTTTGAGAATGTTGAACCATCCATCCTCCCTCCCATTTTAGGAACCAGTCCTTTGCAATGTAATACTTCTCTGTTTTTCTGTAGTGTTACAGGAATGTAAAAGAGCCAAAACTATTCATTTAAAATCAATTTGGAACAAAGTTATATTTTCAATGGGAGCTGCAAAGTGAAACTGTTGAATATCAGGCCCATCTTTGTTTAAAAACTGTAAATTTTGGAACATACTGAGTAACTTCATTGCAAATATTATTTTGCTCAAACTGAACCTTTTGATTTGGCATGGCAATGTCTGTGCATGGATCCTGATTTCCTAGACTGTGCAGATTTAATTACTTGACTTTTTATAGGAGATACTTTTTAATTCCCTGGATTGATATTGAACGTATTAATAAGAACACTATATATACACAACATCTCAAAGACAGTAATGCCATAATACACTGCTTTTGCCCATAAAACTCACTTTAGAAGTTCCTTCTTGCTCTCTTAATCTCTTTGTATTAAGCATTGCAGTGGAACAAAAGAGGCAACACATTGTGATTTGCAAAGTTGAGAGTACAGAGATCATGGAATCATAGAATAACCAGGTTGGAAGAGACCCACCAGATCATTGAGTCCAACCATTCCTATCAAACACTAAATCATGCCCCTCAGCACCTCGTCCACTTGTGCCTTAAACACCTCCAGGAAAGGTGAATCAACTACCTCCCTGGGCAGCCTATTCCAATGCCCAGTAACCCTTTCCATGAAAAACTTCCTCCTAATCTCTAGCCTAAACCTTCCCTGGCGGAGCTTGAGGCCATTCCCTCTTGTCCTGTCCCCTGTCACTTGGGAGAAGAGCCCAGCTCCCTCCTCTCTACAACCTCCTTTCAGGTAGTTGTAGAGGTCTCCTCTCAGCCTCCTCTTCTCTAGGCTAAAAAAATTGTAGCAGCAATGTCTTAGGATGGTTTTTTTTTTCAGAAGCATGTGTCCTCAGCTTTGTTTGCTTTGAAAACCCAGTGACACTACAGATGTGCCTTAAGTAAATCACGGGTTTAAGTAGCTCATTGACCAGTAGCAGTAGGAACTTGGTTTCAGAAAGCCACTGGGAGTGAAAGAAAACAAGAGTAGGAATTTATTTATTTATTCATCTGTTTATTTATTTAAGTTGCATATTTTCCTTTACTGCTATTCAACCCTTGCAGGAAAATTACTTTCAAAGCCATACTACTAAAAAACTTAAAGTGTTTTACAAATGATTTTTAACTTTTACCCCAGTAACAAAACCAATAAATTGTATTGATACAGAGGTCTAACTGTGAAAGGCAAAATTCTGTTCCTTTTCTGACTCACTTCAAAAAGTGCATTACCACCTAGCTGAAATCAGCGAAATATGTGTCAGTTCAGAAACAAGCACACTTGCCTTGCAAAGTGGGAAAAAGGCCCTGATTACAAAGTGAAGAGGTTAATCATCCTTGTAACAATACACAGCAACTACACTTAGATAACCATACTTAGTATTGGACCTATCCTTACTTGTGTGACCAATTTTTTGTTATTCAGTGTTCTGGATCAATTCTAATTGCTATTGTTACCTGTCACAAGACTGCTTGAAAATGTAATGGGCACTTATTTACTTTTGAAGACAAAAGTAGGGTTAAAATCGCTGCCTTTGTAAGGTTTTTATTATTATTATTTCTGGTTTCACATTTTTAGTGCCGATTCACATGCCTGCATGCTCAAAGCAGAGTCCTGACAGCTCTCACTTTCTCTGCAGTGGAGTATGGTGGGAGATGCATTTCTTCAGTAAAAATGAAGTCAATTTGGTTTCTCTTCAGGGCTGCCCAAAGTATAATTTTTGCTAAGATTAATATGTACTTGTGTGCTGGCTGACGCAATGACTGATTTCTAGTTGTTTTGACAGCTGCAGTTCTAGGATAGCCTGCCTTGAAGTCAGTTGAAAAACTTGTTGCTAACTTCAGTGGGAGTTGGAACAGCAGCTTTACAAGCTCCATTTAAGATTTTAATAAGTCCTTAGAGGCTTCACAGAGCTAAAATATTTCTACAAGAGAGCTGGGAAGGGACTGTTCACAAAGACTTGTAGTGATGGGACGAGCGGCAAGGGGGATAAACTGGAGAGGGGCAGATTTAGACTACACATAAGGAAGACTTTCTTCACAATGAGAGTGGTGAGGCACTGGCACAGGTTGCCCAGGGAAGTTGTAGCTGCCCCATCCCTGGAGGTGTTCAAGGTCAGGTTGGATGGGGCCTTGGGCAGCCTCGGCTGGTGGAATGTCCCTGCCCTTGGCAGGGAGGTTGGAATTGGATGATCTTTAAGATCCCTTGTTGTTCAAAGGATTGAGCTATTGAGGAAGGTCATCTCTCTTCTGGTTTTAACTGCTCATCCTTTTGCAATATCTTTGGGTTTGCTTCTACAGATGCACACACAGTATTTTTGAAAGGATGAGGGAAAACATTTAATCAGACAAGTCTGACATTTCCACCATATTAGCCTGGGATAGTTTCAGTTATTTCAATTGCTGCTAGCATGAATCACATGTTCTGCTTAGGTTCTGTCTCTATTCACTCCCATTACACTAGAAAGACCTTCCAGGCTTGAAGTATCAAGCTTATAAATTGGATGAGCTCAGCAAAAATGCTTTCCATGCAAACA
The DNA here is from genome assembly GCA_033558105.1 of Coccyzus lansbergi. Classification (NCBI taxonomy): domain Eukaryota; kingdom Metazoa; phylum Chordata; class Aves; order Cuculiformes; family Coccyzidae; genus Coccyzus; species Coccyzus lansbergi. The sequence goes on along the minus strand of JAUMJK010000740.1, from coordinate 236,003 downwards.
AACTTCAGTGCATGGAGGAATGGTATTACAAGTCATTGTTCAAAATTCTCATTTTCTCCTCTAGATTAATGGCAAATGCAGTGAAAATCTTAACAATGCTCTTTTTTTGAGTGGGAATAATGAATGCATTGTGTTATATGAGAAAGTAAAAAAAAAATATTGTGTTCCAATTTAATTAAAAGAAACTGAATATCATTCTCATATGTTATTACATGATGCAAAAAATGAAAAGATAAAGACTTCTCCACTAAAAGCTGACAGGAGGCAGAACAATATATTTCACTACTTTTACTTCAATTGATGGTGACTATTCTGCTGTTTGTCTAGACTAAATTTGCTACTGTTGTGTGAAGAGGAAAGCAGATCCACAGTTGGACAACAGCTATTTAATTTACACATTCCTCAATATCCATGGGGTTGAAACACCCATCATATTTCACATAAGAAATATTGTGCTTGACAAGTGCTTGACTTGGGGTGACTGCATCTATATGTCCCTGGCACCACCTGGCACCTTGGGGACCCTTTGAGGAAGCACCACATATTAGCACCAATCCTCAAAGTAAGGCACCAACACAACAATTAATTTTAAGTCTTATTTTAATTATTATCTGGCTACATACAGCTGAACTACTGTGTGAACTACAGTGAGAAAAGGGCTTTATGTAACAACATTAGTATTATCAGGGCTTATATGGACTGGGTACATGCTAATTTTTTAACAGTTGAATACACAATGCATAGTATATTAGTAAGAGAGACAATCTACTTTGTAAATCTTATGTCTTCCTGAAATAAAATTCTTTTTTCCTAAATTCAGTATTTTCACCACTACTACTGCTACTGAAAGTATAATGAAGAAGTCCAGCCTCAGTAAGCCCAATAAAATTAGATTTGTAGAAATGCCCCACTAAATATTTATTTAATATAGTAAATACTACTATGTTGGTATTCTAGTACCATATTACTATTCCATTAGTATTATTATTCCATTAATATTACTATATTAAGTATTTACTTAGATTTACTTACTATGGTAAACATTAAGTTCACTTGGAACTACTTTAAATGGCAAGATTATCTTGTTAATTTATGTTCATGTGACACTGTCTGTAAATTCTCTGTATTTTAGATAAAGTACCAAAATCAAACTTATGCAAGAGGGGTTGTACTATGAGAGTTTCTGTCCTTTTGCTAGAAATTAATACCAAGTTGAAAAATCTGAATTTTTAAAGAAAAACATCGGCATTTATGTAAAATCTACAACGGGAAAGCATTGGTTTACAATCAAGTAGATTTTTTGGTGTAAAGAGTGGCTTCAGAATAAAAAAGGGAAAGAGTCAAATTGGAACAGAGGTCAACTAAACACTCTCACTGGAATTTAAACACACGACTAATGTTTGTTTGCATAGCTTTTCAGTGATGGCCCAATTGCATATTCACTTGCAGTCAAAGCACAGATGTGACTGTTTAATGAGATTAGTCCTCCTCTAAATCAATGCCTAAACTCTTCTCTCAAAAGAACTACGTGTAAGAATTAGAAAGATAACTAATGTCTATGATGAGATGCCCAGAACTAAACTCAATATTCCAATTATTCTCAATCATCTAGATATTGGGTTTTTTCCATCTTATCTTCTGAAATAAATTGGCCACAATACTTCAGCCAATTCTATTTTTCTTTTTCACTAACTACAAAGTAGTTGAGTACATGACCTGCAAAGTTGTTTTTCTTGCAGTCATAATCAACTCAATTTTGTTTACAACCCTAATGAAAATCCTAACAATAATTGTAATACATAAGAATCTTGTTTATCTCCTTTGCAGAACATCAGCTATAGTGAGAGTATTCCAATAATATTAAATAATGTACTCTACACAATTTCGCTTTTTAAAGTGTCAGTCAATGACATTTAACAAGTTAGTTAATGAACCATTGCTGGAAATACCTACTTTTAATTCTAGGCTGAGATTTAAATGGTGGTAGGACAGTATAAGCTTATATATGAGAATCTGTTAAAGAGAAGTTTGTCAAAGGCCACCTATCTAGATTTTAAAGAAAAGAAATTAAGATTCAGCATAAAAATGTAAAGGACTTTATCAATGGGTATGGACCACTAAAAAGTCTGGATTCTAAAATAAGGTGCCTTGAACATTTACTCAGAATTAAAAATTGTCTCTTTAGCTCAAGGGCAGGTGGCATTAATAAAGGCAAAACCAAAGCATAATATCTCCTTTAGGAGTTTTCAGTGTGTGATCTGGTCTTTTTTACTCTCTAAACTCTATTAGAAAACTTACTGTATGGGCCTAATAAACATTACAAATGAGGAAATGCAAAAGAATAAACAATTTTCTAAATGCATATCCATTCCTAACTTAGCACTACTTCTCAGGGTTTAATTTGGTGGGCTTACTGCACCTGGGAAATTGTATAAAGTTGGAATCTAGTGAAAATCCCACATTCCTGGCTGCCATTTCCCATCCCTGTTAACAGCTATCAAGCTAGAAAAGTATAGCTGGAGCAGGTTCCAACTGATGTCTTAGTGAAACAGACACTCGCAGCACAAAAAAGAGAAATCTGATTTTGAGCTGATTTTTGATTAACCAAAATGCTTCGGTGTGTTAGGATGCACAGTTTATGACAGAGATCATTACTGAGACTTGTGCCTGCTCAGTGCCTTTGTGAGCTCTGCAGCAATACAAAGCCAAAAGGGATAGTTAAGGCAAAATTGATATTCACACCTTTCACCTTGCCTTGATACAAATTCTGAAGGTGGCAATTCTGCTGACAATACAGTGTACAAATGCTAAAAGGTCAGGCCATGTTGTAATAATACTTACTAACACATAGTGAGGCACAGCCTGACTTCATTGGGAATTGTGATGAGCTCCATTGTATCCTGTGGGCCTGCAGGGACCCAAACACCATTTTTGTCAATCCAGTTAGTGGAAGAGACAAGCCATGGAGTGAGAGAGATGCTTCCTACGAACATCTCAGCACTGTTGCCTAGAGACTAATGTCTTTTACCTTTTATACTCAGTAGCGGGGGATTTATGGGTTTAGCGGAAGTTTTTCTATTGCTTTCAATGTGTTTCAGATCGGTCCTTAATGAGAAGAGTATATGCCCCTGCAAACAGCCTACTCCAGTGATATTCTTCCATCCTATGTCTCAATCTGTATTATTCAATTCTAGCACTGCACTATGCCTTAGCTTCTCAAACTGCTGGCTTTCCAATTTGAGCTGCCAGAGCATCTGAACATGGGAAAACATTTACAAACTACATTAAGAACTCCTGTTGCTGTCCTTACTAGAAGTGCTGAGCTATGAAATATTAATATTACCTTGAGATGTACAGCCCTGTACAACACCTTTCCCCTGTGATTCATAATATTTGAGGTGCAAAGAAGATAATGATCATTGTATACATGTAACCATAAAACATCTAAACCCAAACAAAATCTAGAACACCTAATTCATACACAGGATAATTTTTTTCCAAGGTGTGGAGAGGCGGAGTCACCATACTATGTTACTGCTTCACAGAGGAAATATCATTTCGTTATGAGAACTAAAAGTTAATATTCTTGAAGTTATTTTAAATATGACCTATACAGACCCCATGTCTATATATTGTCAGCTGTGAAAGCAGCTGGTCAAAATAGGAAGGCTAAAAAACCACAGAAATATGAAAGCATGGCTCTGAATATCTACATTCTGGTAAGTTATATGTTTGTAGCATCTGCTGAATTATACATTAAAAAAGATATTGATATTTCTCATTTAAGGATCTAGAGATTTGGGATTCAGCAGAATCAAATCCATCTGACAGAAATGGTGAAGTTTCTCACCTAATAAATCAACTTTGGAATGACATGAGACATAGCGGGGTAAAATATTTGCAACAATAGCACTGACACATGAAGAAGTTCTATTTACGCCATTATGATATCAACTTAGCTGACGCTTATTTTTAGTAAGATATCTAAAGTAAAGCCATATTTAGAATTCCAGGAACAATAGTTCCAACTAATTATCTCATTACTGTACACTAATAACTACAATTTTTCTGCTTTCTTTGTCCACTAAGACAAATGTATAACATCCACTAAATCCTAAATGCATTCCTTTCATAAATCCACATTTCATCTCATGATACATCCTTCCACCTAAGTACATTTCTCAAAATCTTCCCAGTTACAAAGGAAATACATTTGCAGCTGTTACAAAACTAGCAGCCTTGCCAAACCTGTTTAGGGACAAGGCTGCTTATTCCCTTTGGACGTATTCAGAAGAAAAGAACACATGTCGCGCTACGACAAAGTGCTCAACCTGCTGAGTGACACTTATGCAATTTGCTAACAGTAAATGAACAAGAAACATATTTGCACAGCTTATTAGGTCTGGTACTACAGAGAGCTGTGAGCCTACAGAGAGCCAGGTACTCCCACTCGCTGTGCAATTCTAATGAAGGTGCTAGACAAGTAACAAGCTTTGCTACAGCACTGACTTTTCTTAATTATTGTCGACTGGCGTGTGATCATTACAGAAACTCACAACCTTTTTGGAAAGATCGGGGTTCACTAAAAGTGGAAAACTTCTTTATTTCCAAACACATGAACATGCATACACACCGAGTTTACATTCCAAATTCAAATGCTCCCTCTTAGAACATACTGGTGCTGAGACTCTTTGGGTAACCTTCACTTGGACCCCATGTGAATATGCATCTGACTACTGTCATTCATTGCACAGTTGTGTAATCACATACTCTGATTTCTGATGGGATCCCTGTTTTTTTCAGCCCAAGACAGAGACAATGGTCATATAGCAAAGAGCTAGTCAATATTTTGTGTTGTTCTCACCATGTGACCAGTGCACACAGCCCCATTCTAGTTTAATAGTGTTTTCAACTATATCTTTTTTGACCTGCTTATATTGGGGATGTCACAAATATTAATAAAACTACGTTAATAGAATGCTGATAAGATACTTTAATTCCTGGGTTATGGATATGACTGAGGAGGAGTAAGGTAGTAAATTTGCATTAACTGAGTCTTCTTACAATGGTCTGTCAGTTATTGTATCAAAACAACTGGCGTAAAATGAGCCCAGAACTTCATTAGACCTCCTTGGTGCTACCACAGTAAAAGAGGCACATCTGGCTCTTAGCTCTATATTAGTAATTTAAGCAAAAGCCCATAACGGTTGCTGGCACTAAGAGCAGCTGGCACGGAAAGCTTGCATCCTCACTAGTAAAACTATCTTGCTTCTAGCATGGCCCTTGCTGAGTGAAAATTGACTTTTGGGAATAGTCTCTGGATCATTTTAATGTCAAACCGTGCTGACATGCTGCTGGGAAGAGTGCTGGTTGGACCACACCAACTCAGTCCAGGAAAAGTGATAGCACTTTGCTAACACTGACTTTTCTGCCCACTGCCCAGGATGCCCCCAGGCACACTATTAGTATAGATTTCATCACTGAACCCACCTTCCTGCATTTTTCTTCCTCTTCCTTAAAAGTACTGCAGAACAAAACTTACTACACAGAAATAATATTATTTTGCTTATAAATTTAACTGATAATTTTCTTACCTAGATCAATGACAAAATATCCATTGTACAGCATTTTAGGGTAATAATAGTAGAAATCAGCTTGTTGTTATAACATATTTTATGTTGTAGATAAGAACAATTACTAACGTAAAAATACAAAATGGATTACTGCACTGAGCAGAAGATAAGCCTAAGGCACAAAATACGTATTCATTCATTTTTATTTTCCTGAAAAAAAAAGATTGTATATAGTGTTTGCCATTTGTGTATCAGATGAATTTATCACACTGTCAAACTGATGGGCCAAAGAGAAGGAATCTTTTAATGCACCATCCAGATAAAATATTAGAATAGAGTGTAGTTTTCTGGTAAATAATTTTCGCTTTTTTATTTTCCTTTTTTTTACACAAGCAAGTATGTGGCCAAAGGGTATGAAAACTGTTCAAATAAGCAAGCATTGCTTTAAAAAACAATGACTCCCTTCCTACCCCAGTTCCTGGGTACATGTACTCTTGTGAGGGAAGGGAAGGGAAGGGAAGGGAAGGGAAGGGAAGGGAAGGGAAGGGAAGGGAAGGGAAGGGAAAACATGCATCACATGAAAGTATCTCAAATGGTGTTTGTTTATTTTGATTTTAGTAGCAGTATTTATTTACTTATTTCTTGGCTTACTTTTAACAGCTGTGTGTCTATTTGGTATGTTCTTCTACCAGAATCCTCAGATTTCTAAGTTTGTAGAATCTATGTTATCTCAGTTATAATGCCAAATGACCCATTTATCTAATTTTTTATGCTATTAGGCTGCTTAACCTCATATTTTTATAATATGATGCTTTTCTTCTTTCTGTGAAAAATAAAAACACTCTATCACTCTATTCCATATCTCATTATTTTGGAAATGGAGATTTCTGCCTAGATAGAATGTCTGTGTTATTGATTTACTCCTCAGAATAAGGAGGTATGTGAAAAAAATCTTAAAAATGAAAACATCAGAATCATGCTTAGTAAAAAAAAATCATAAATGTCAGAATTAAAATGTACAAAATGACGAATTTTAGTATCTATTTTTCAGAAGATAATCTTACACTGTTTTCAGGGTACTCATTCCTAAACATATGCATAATAAGGATTGGATCGGTATTATTCAGTATTTATAAACCTTCATACAAATAGCATTTGTATTTTATTTTAATGTCAATATCTAAATGTTAAACACTTAAAATATCATGCAAAAAGGAATAAGCCTATCCTAATGTAAGAAAACAGAAATAAAACTGAAAAAATTCCATTGCATCAAATAATGCAGGTACAGACGGCTCAGTGCTTGCATGAGGTTTTTAACTTTACAAATCCAGCATAATATGATGTTATCTGGCGAAACCTAGAGTTTTGCTCTGTGCAGAAGCACAAAGGTTTATATGACTTGCAATGCATTGGAAAAACAGAGTAATTGTTCTGTGACGTTACAGAAACAACAGAAGTAGCATCACTGCAAGCAACCGTTAAATTAGGTGTATTGGTCCTTCTTGTTCTGCTAATTGTTAAGGAGCCAAACCTTCAAAGAGCATCCATGCACACAGAGGTGTTTTTAATACTGGTTTTATTACCACAGTAAGGAATTTACGGTGTAAAAATCTAAGTGCACATTTATTCTGATTAAAAGCTAAAAGATTTCCCTGTTGACTTAGCTTTACTTACACAAGCTGGATTTTATTGTAAAATAACATCAATTGTTTCACATACAAGCTGTATGCTGATGATATATAATATATAAATGCTTATAAAAGGTTAATAGAAGTTACAAGCATGCTGGAGACAGACGGAGATACTGTTAGCCTTAATGGTTTTAAGTACACATCAATCAAAGGCATTACAGAGAGTTACATATTCTCATAAGCAACTTGATGAACTGAACTATGCATCTGTAACAAATACAATCTATATATATATATATCTCAATTACTAAGTTCATGTAAATGGTTTATAAGTTCAACATAATATAATACAACACTATAAATTGGTTATAAATGGGACACGAGTAAATTTAGACTTAAAATTATAGGAAGATATATAAACTTCTGAGTATTAGAGTTCTGAAATGGCTGTGCAGGGCAATAGTTTTAATATGACTCTTGTAAGACTTTGGAAGGGACTATGTTAAAAAAACCAGGAGAAATTCTGGAGACAAAAAAAGAGTAATGTGAGTCATGAATATCCAATTTGTGTCATCAAATTACAAGGACACTGGACAATAATATCATTCATTATAATCTTTATTGTATCAGTCTCATACTGATAGCCAGCCATAACTTCCTATGGGATTCTGGAGTTAAAAAAAATAGCTTTCTTGATAAAAATAGGGGGTAAGAAGACCAGAGAGGAGATGCTCACTTGGAAGCTGGAGATCAGCCATTTACGACAAGCACTTGTTCTGCTTTCTCCAGTCCTCAGACATGTCAAGCTCACTTGATTAGGACCAAGTTACTCAGTAAATCTGGAATCAAGAACAGCTTTTTTTCCCGCACCTCATGTTACTGGCTTGTTTTATTTTGATTGTTTCTGCCCCTCGCACTGCACACGCAGTGATATTGTTTATCAAATGTGTTGTTACTATGCAGAAGATCTGTCCATTCCCTCATTCTCTATAGTGAATTTCTAGACAGACTATTGAATTCCTTCGTGCAGCCATTTCTTTTACAGGAATATACATGTAAGCATTACAGATAAAGGTTAGAGAAGAAAAACTTCAAGCCAAGTATGTGTTAAGAGTCCATATAGTAAAGTGATGACACTGTGATAGTAACATTTTACCAGTGTACCCTTTAGTTTTATCATCATATGAAAGTGATGTAAATTGTTTTGGCACCATATTAATCAGTAGGAAGAAGTAGGTTTAATCTTGCACTGTAAAAAAAATTAAATTAGGGTCTGGATTATACCCAACATGAGATTCTAACTAGTTGGTTTTCTCCACAGACTGAGTGCAAGTATATGCTCTCCTAAATTGTTCAACCTCAAATGCTATGAACTCAAATCTGTTTTGGGTAATAAATCTACTCACAGACCAAGGAACTTTTGCCCTGATTAAAACGTTCAGAATATTTGACTTTTACCTCTATAGAAACTGTAGAAACTTTTCCCCCCTCTATTTATGTAACTTTATCTACTAAACCAAAGTGTCTGCATGGCTGAGTTCCATATATCTTTGAGTTTATGAAGACATCTTGCCACTGCTGGAACATCTTCCTCAACTGTTCAGATGAAGATGAGGAGGGCAATGAGTGGAGATGTTGTGCCACACATTCAGTGTTCCACTTGGTCACTCTCCACTTTCCTAGAAGGTTCATTGCCTTGTTTCCAGTTACACCCTGTCAAAGAACCAGTGACTGGAAATGACTGGAAATCAGTTTTTTTGTACTTCACTGAAGCCACCAAAACCAGCCTGAATTTTCTCTAAGACAGAGTAGGAAGAAGGTATCTATCTATGCTAAGCACATGCACAGCACTTTCGTGAAAGATACTGGCAGTAACATTACTCTATTGATTTTAATATGGTGATAATTAAACTGAACTAGATTTTCACTAGTTGTAAACCTGTTCTGGTGCTTGATAATCCTTTCAGTGAAGAAGTTTTTCCTAATATCCAACCTGAACCTCCCCTAGTGCAACTTGAGGCCATTCCCTCTCTTCCTATCACCTATCACCTATCACTTGTGTGAAAAGACCAACACCCATCTTGCTACCATCTCCTTTCAAGCAGTTGTAGACAGTGATAAAGTCTCCCCTCAGCCTCCCCTCCTCTAGGCTAAACAACCCCAGGTCTCTCAGCTGCTCCTTATAAGACTTGTTCTTCAGACTCTTCACCAGCTTTGTTGCCCTTCCCTGGACATGCTCCAGGACGTCTTTCTTGCAGTGAGGGGCCCAGAACTGAACACAGTATTTGAGATCTGGACTCACCAGTGCTGAGTACAGGGGCAGAATCACTTCCCTGGTCCTGCTGGCCATGCTGTTTCTGATACAAGGAAAGATGCTGTTGACCTTCTTGGCCACCTGGGCACACTGCTGGCTCATTTTCAGTTGGCTGTCAACCAACAGAATCACAGAATCAAAATATCACTAGGTTAGAAAAGACCTCCAGGATCACTGAGTCCAACAATTCCTGTCAACCACTAAACCATGCACCTCAGCACCTCATCCACCCAACTTTAAAGTACCTCCAGGGATGGTGACTCAATCACTTCCCTGGGCAGCCTCTGTCAGTGCCCAATACCCTTTCTGTCAAATATTTTTTTCAGATGTCCAGCCTGAACCTCCTCTGGAGGAGCTTGAGGCCATTCCTCATTATCCTGTCCCCCATCACTTGGGAGAAGAGGTCAGCTCCCTCCTCTCCACAGCTGCCTTTCAGGTAATTGTAGAGAGTAGTAAGGTCTCCCCTCAGCCTCCTCTTCTCAAGACTAAACAACCCCAGCCTTTCGGAGCCAGGCAGCTTTCCAGCCTCCCTTCCCCAAGCCTGTAGCACTGCATGGGTTTGTTGTGTCCCAAGTACAGGACTCTGCTTTAGGCCTTGTTAAACTTCAGCTACACCATGGGCCATTCCTGCAGTCACAGACCTCATACCAGCTATAGATAGATAGAACCTCTATATTTTCCAAGTGCAATAACCCCAGTCCTGCTTTCCTATGTGTTTGCTGCATGTTCTTAACTGTTTACAGGATTTGCTAATCAGGATCTATTCACTCATCACTGGGTGAGACTAAGTTAAGAACCTGTGACTCTCTCATCAAGACCTTAATAAATCATTTTTGGTGTGGGATATGGAGTTGTATTTGTGAGAGTTGTATAAAGCTGATTAGTCCACATTTACTTCTACAAGTAATATTTGCTTGCACACCCAGCCATTTATGCAGCTTTAAAAGTCAAAGCTTCATAGTAACTAAAAATATTAATGGTTTGACAGAGTAATGTTTGCCTGAGTGGAAACCATCTGCATTTTAATTCAGTGAATATCCATAAAGAATCTATTATTTGAGAGGTATTTGATATGCAAACTAGCTGTCTTCCCTTTTCATTTTTTGTGCCCTCTCTGAAAGCCTCATGAGGTCCTCAGGATATTAGAAAAAGTCCTCTTGACCTGTTTCTGTATCTGTTAGTGACTTTGTGCTTTTAAAAATCAGGGCCTATGTAGCTCAGGATTTTAAAGCCTATTTTAAGAAGTGACATTAGCACTCACATCCCACTGCATTTTGGTGAAATCGAGTGTCCAATTTTCAGGAGGCTTTAGGTTTGTATTGATTCAGAGAGGTAACTACCAGGGTTGTTGAGAGCATCAAAGCACTTGGACTTAGTGTGAATTAGGCACCTAGAGTACTTTATCAATTTTAGAGTACAATAAGGATATTATCTGAACCTGTTGGAGCCTTTAGGCTGCAAAGTGCTTACATTGCTTTGAAAATGGAACTAAGGCTGCAATGATGCTTAGATAATTCTGGAAATGCTGAACTTTATCCTCTCATACACTGTACTTTTCTCTAACACAGTAGAAGACAAAAAAAGTACTTTTCATTTCAAATCTCTTTACTGTTGTTTCTTCCCTTGGGCTCAAAAGCAAAATTTCCACTGAAACCCGTGAGGTATCTGCTTTGAAATCAACACCAGAAAAAGCCCACAGAACATAATTGAATTGTGTGGATTTCTAGAGGATGTGTTCAAAACATCTCCATGGAAAAGATATCAGTGTCTATTCACAGTAATTGCAACAAAACAGTATTGCTTCATCATTAAATTCTGCCAGAAGTTTGCATGTAACTCCAGGTGATATCTGCACACTGGAGCAGAGTTTAATCTTTTATTATTTATAACGCTAAGGTTCTTCTCAAGCATGGTAAATAAAAAATCCAGGATGTTAAAGTAAAACTAACATCTATAGTAACATAAAGGTTACATTGAATGATACAGGACATTTTTGTTAGTGGGAGAGTGTGCTGCCTACATTGCCTATGAGAATAATATTCAATTACTATCAAAATAGAGCCTATCTAAAGTAGGAAGATTCTGAGTCAAAGATGGTAGTGAGGCCAGGAGGGAGCTGGCCTCTTCTCCCAAGTGATAGGTGATAGGACAAGGAGGAATGGTCTCAAGCTGCACCAGGGGACATCAGGAAAAATATTTTTCACAGAAAGAGTCATTGGGCACTGGCAGAGGCTGCCCAGGGAGGTGGTTGAGTCACTTTCCCTGGAGGTATTTAAAGGACGGGTAGATGAGGTACTCAAGGACATGGTAGATAGGAATGGTTGGACTCAATGATCTAAGAAGCCTTTTCCAACCTGGTGATTCTATGATTCTATGGTTCTATCTATGTACATAAGCAACTAGATAGTTGGGTTTCCAGCTTGGGTTAAGACAATCTGTGACAATTTTTATGTATACAGACCTCTCATCATCTTCAACTGACATCACACAGAAAGAGAAGCACAGAAGTGATGCAAAGCACTGAGGACAAAGAACATGTGATGCAGAAAATACCAGCAGAGAGCTCTGAGATGGCCTACACCTCATACATGAGGTGAAAGGAGGAGGGAAAGAAGCAAAAACCTGTAGAAGAAAGCAAACAAAGCTGAACATTGGCTCCTGGCACCTACATGGATCGCAGTTTATTTGAAGCAGATTGCTGCACTGTAGCCACCAAGTTTCAAAGCACTAAGGGAAATGAAATGTGGCACTGAGAGCACCCTGCTCCCTGTCATGCCGCCTGCCTGCTCAGTGCTGACCCAATGCTCCAAACATCGCTCTTGCATGTTTTCTCATCACTGCACCCCATCAGTCCCCACCAACATTGACAGCGTTGCGTAGCCTTGGCTATATTTACATTTAATTTGCACTGGCAGAGGTGCAGAGAGACAGCAGTTGAGAGGAACAGATATTGCCAGTCTGAGGGCAATATTTTATTTCATTGACAACAAAAAGCGCAGGGGTGGCTGTGAGATTTATCAATGATAAGATTTGAGCTGCCAGCTAAGACTATGTTCAAATTGTCTATTATCCCAGTACAATTGTTCATGGGCAACAGTGCAGACTTAAGAAACAGGACAGGGGTAGAACAGTTGTTCCTGAATGTTAAAAGCCAAACCTTTGGTTTTGCCCTGTTTATAGTGATACGAGGTATGCTATACATGTCTGTGTTCTCCATTATTTTTGACTTATTTAATTTACATATAACAGGTTCATCCTCTCATTACTTAAACTAAGAACTTTAGTATTCTCTAAGTTAACAAAGCACATATAAACACCTCATGAAATCAAGCATCTTTTGTAGCTCCAAGTACAGTTAACACTTTTTAAAGCCTGTCTTATCACCTTAATACAGCAATGCTCATAAGCTCTCTATTAAGAAATACTTAAAAACAGAGTCATACAATTACTTCGGGCCCAGATGGCTAGATATATTGAAAGTACTGGGTTTTCAGGACCAAAAAGGCGCCGCAAAACCAAATCCAAAACTTCATAAATGCATATTAATTATTTCTTATGTTATTTCATTACACACCTGTGGAGCACAAGAAAACCTTGTTTCTTGCACTGATATGTGTCCTGTAATCTGTGCACACCTCTGGACAACTGGTAACTGCACAGTTGTGTAAACAAAGGGCATAAATGAAGTCAGGCTTGATTAGGAGCTGGAAGCTTTTCATATTAAGATGTTCTTTCAATCAGAGGGCAACTCCCCAAGCAGGATCCTTGCATGGGGGTTTCCACCAGCTGCTATGGGAAGTGCCCATGCTGCCATTCCTCCTGGGTTGGCCAGCTCTGGCTGCATGCTGAGTGCAGGGGGAGTTAAACCCTTCCCTGGAAGGCAAGGAGAAAGTCCCAGAGACTGTGCGTCTTCTGGGTGAGTCTAGTGTTTAACATGACAGTGTGAATATTTTCAGTGCACAGCATTCTTGCACTTCACTCCTGTTCTCTTTGCAGCAAGGATGGCAAAATTGTGCTAACACAGCACTCAGCTGGTCTTTTCAAAAATCTCATCTGGAAGGAAATATCACACATGCCCATGTACACAACTCTCAGCTTATTCCAAGGACAATGCCACTGACCATAACATGGCATATATGGATTAAGCTTGTCCATATCACTTCAAGGTGAATTGAATCACTCTTTCCACTGACAGGTTTTTAATAGGGTCCTAATTCTGCATTATTCAGATTTTTAGTTATTTTCTATATAGGGTTTCTCTTGACTCATTAGCTAGTAACCTTTAAACAACTCCGACAGATGCATTCACTTTCTCCGGTTCTAATCCATTAACAATGACCAGTGCCTAAATTTAGTACATAATAATCTTCTGTTTCCTATGGTACTGAAAAGGCTAATCATATCAGGAGATTCAGTCTGAGAGGAAAAACTGAATTACACTTAAATAATCTCCTATGGCCTTATTACAAATATCAACAGTGTAATTAAATTATTTGATTATTACATTCTTATCATTTCAGAAAATAAAAATGTCAGAGGGGTAATAAAAGTCTTCATTTATTTGACATTCAATTACAATCTGCAAGCAAGCAACTCAGTGGCGTCCTGATAACCTTTTGTAGTTATGTATTGATTTTCAAAAATGAATATATCAAATTCACCTTAATTCTGTTAATGGTATTGCTTACAATCTTATAGTCGATATAATTACAGAACAATTTATCTTTTGTAATTGAAATCTCTACAGGTACTTAATATATGTATTTTTCACATGCCGTGTCAAGCATGTTCCTTATATAGAAACACTTTATATATATATATACACACACACACACATATATATATACATATATATATATATATATACATGCTGGCAAATAAAAAAATCTTGTTCCTGCATGCGTGTTTTCTAAAATGTATATTTTAATATGTGATACTGTAATGGGATAAAAGCTCTACTAATTTGTTTGTAAAATACCATCTATGAATGAACTGCTGGTAAAAAAATCCTGCATAATACATCAAGGTCTTTTGGATATCAAGAGGAGGAATGGTCTGCATTTCACTTAGGTTTCTAATTTAAGAATGTTTTCTATTTGTTACACTATTTTTACACACACTGATTAGAACCATTTTTGTACTTCTAGTCAATACAGAGCAGCCAATTTAATGTCTTCTGTGTTCAGATTAAATACAGTTACATAGCAGACATCAAATAGAACCAAAATGATGCAATAACATAATGACCACACTGAGACATACCGAAGGTTCAAGCACAGTATCTGTCAGTGCCCAGTGGAGGAAGCACAGGCAATTATACAAGAACAATGAAATGTATAATGTTATTTCCTTAGAATACTGTCCTGGGCTTCGGCAGACAGAGCGCCTTTGCAGCTGACAGACTGTATTTTTAATTCCATGAATTAGTCCAGTTACTTTTCCAATCCCTCTAAACTGTTAACATTCACAACAGAATTCCCTGACTCAGATCCAGTCTGAGTGAAGAATCACCACCTCAGCTCAGGTCAGCTTGCTAGTCCCTGTTTTTGTTTCATGTCCCCTACTACTTTTCAGTTGAAGGGATTTGGTCTTCTATTCATCTTCGCTATGCCACACCTCACCTTCATGCCTTGTCCACCTTAAAGAGTCCTAGTACACTTTAATATTCCTTAATATATATGCTGTCCACAAAGCTTTTATCATACTTCTTGACCACCTCTGAATCTTCTCCAGTTTCAGAATGTACTTTTGGAGACTAAAGGAACCAGAACTGTACACAGTGTTCAAAACACTCAAACATATATCCAGCTGCATAATGCTTTCTCTTTAGTCCTCTTCTCCTTTCTAATAATGCCAAGCATTGCATTTGCCTTTTTTTTTAATCAATTCTGAGCTTTCAGCTCACCTTTTCACAGAACAGTCTGTTGTGACTCTGGTATCACATTCCTATGTGGTTTTCATTAGCCCATTGCTTGATGTCTGAAGGAAGGATTGTTTCTTTTTCCCCTGTGCTTTGCCTCAAATCTGAATTTCAACTATCATTCTAACATCCGGTCACACACTGTCATACGATCCTTCTGCAGTTCTTTGCATCAGTTCTTATTCTAAATAACATGCCATTTAGCATTTCTTTATTAATCCATTTACAAATCACTTCTAAGTATTCTGATTCCACATACGTATGATTATACTGGCAATCTATGCATACTGTAAAACTGGAAATACATGTCTGGCGCTTGATTCCTACCTTTTAATCAGTTATTTCCTTTCTGGGCACCTTCACTTATATCCCAGCATAACTTTGCTTAAGAGTTTCCAGTGAAGGATCCTGCCAGAAGCTTTTGATATGATTCAATGCCATCACATCAACCAGTTCTCCTTCATCTGATCACAGAAACCCTCAGAATGCACTTGTAGGCGACAGAGCTCAATTCTCCTTTGCAAAGTCATATTGACTTTGTCAAAATACATCACATCATTCAATTATGCGCTAATTTTACTATTTATTATGTTTTCTTCTAATCTGTTTGCACTAATTGCAGACAACAGATTCACTAATCTGTGATATCATGGATCTTCTCTGTTTTCCTTTGAAAAATAGGTGTCCTGTAAGTCACTTACCTATCCTAGCACACACACGTATCAATCCTTTGAATAAAGACATGCAAAAAGCAAGTTCTGATTCAGGAAAGCATTATATTTTTTTGAAAGCAATCACCAAGTAACAATTCCATAACCCAGCTAGTCACAGGGCATCCACATGCCTTTGGCTGAAGTTGTTCATCTTCTCACAAAAGTGAAGTAACTGGATTCAGTGTAGAAAAGCCAGATTGCAGGAAGATAGGAGACTATTTTCCCCCTTACCTTTGAAGGTAAGAAGGGGGTTAATTACTGAACAGTACAGGAAGTGCACATACTCTGAAGAGTTTTTTACTCTCATCAATTTTAATTTTTATCAAAAATGACAACAAGTAATTACAATGCATACTTTGAGTACCAGTGCTGCTGCCCCAAGAAGAAGGGTAGATATGCTTTGGAGAAGAGAATATATGTGACTGAAAGAGATGTATGTAACTGCCGTGTGAGCTAGCAAATTACAGAATCCATGGATTTACCAAATTACCAGATATTAAAATAGTCTTAACAATCCTTGCCATATAATTATATAACTTTAATATCATAATCTATAGAAATAGGAGAAAATAAACATTAAAATAATTTTTCTTTATTTAATTTTTTATTTCCACCTGTACTATCTGATACTGATGAGGGTATTAAAATTGTACCCAGGGAATAATCATGAAGAATTCTACTGGCCTATACTGCATGCCCTAGATAATCACTGGCTAGTTAAAATTAACTTTGAGGTCTCAGCATTTAGCCAATTTTTAATACATGTCATGCATGTCTATTGATTCTTTAAATTTCAAACAAGCTATTGACTCACACAAGTCAAGAATCTTGTACAAATAATGTAATAACACTTCTATTAATTACTGAAATACTAGCCAGATTATAATGCTTCTTAGTCCAACTCTTGTAAACAAGAAAAAGAGCTTTAATTAACAATTACTGGTTCTGTAGATGGAAATTTCTTTTTTTTTGCTCAGAAGCTACAAGTGTTCATATGACAAGCTAAAGCTGACATAAATTGGTTGATTTGAATGACTTCTGACTAGTTTATTGAAAAAACTATGAAGGATGTAGAGTTCACTAAAAATTACTTGCTGTTTTTAAAAATGAGAGATGTCTTGTGTGGTGCTTTGATTTGCAGTTACAAATGCCTCTTATAAAATACTACAGATCTACAAGGTATATCTAGAATGGACATGCCTGGCTTTATCAATACAATTATAGGAAATGTTTCTTAAAATAAAAATAAAATTGCAATGTTCTTATAGACTGTTAACTTGATACATAAAATCTGTATTTCAGTTCAAATTTATCTTTGATGTTTTCTTCCTTTCTGTCTTCTCCATTTCTTTCAATTATCTTCCCAATAGAAGGAATATGAATGATAACACAAAGAAACAATTTGCATATTCCTTGTAAGTTAAATTAAATTAATATTCTGATGAGACAGAGTGAAAGATTATATACTTACATCTCATCTCCCATTAAGTTTCTATCTCATTTAGAGGGATTTAAATTTGCTTTTAACTGCTAGGCAAAGATCAATTGTTAAATTACACTGGATTTTCACCTACTGACTCTAGAGGATCTTAAATCTGCAAGTATGTGCATGTTTAACAGGATTTCAATAAATAGAAAGGAACTGTCACGTGTAGGAAACTGTTCATTATTTTCCTCTAAGTATTTCTCAAAATAATCTTTCTTTTGTGGGTCTTTCTGACAGGCTACTCTCACTACCAAGACAAAACAACTATAGTTATGGGGCAAGGAAGATGTCTTAAGGTCATTTATACCCTTGGCCATTTCTTTTCCTGAACTACCTTTCCTCCTGTTGTCTACGGGACAAATCCTGTCACTACAAATCACAGAATCACAGAACTGATTAGCTTGGAAAAGACCTTGGAAAAGATCATCAAGTCCAACCAAGTGCATCACTAAACCATATCCTTAGGCACCATATCAACATGTCTTTTAAATGCCTCCAAGGATGGTGACTCAGTCACTTCCCTGGGCAACCTGTTCCAATGCTTGACAACTGTTTGCACAAAGTAATATTTCCTGATGTCTGGTGTAAACCTCCCCTGGCACAACTTGAGGCCATTTCTTCTCATCGTATCACTTGTTATTTGGGAGAAGAGACCAACACCCTCCTTGCTACAACCTGCAGAATAAAGAGCCCCAGTCCTTTCAGCTGCTCCTCATGAGACTTGTGCTCTAGACCCTTCACCAGTTTCATTGCCCTTCTTTGCACATGCTCCAACACCTCAATGTCTTTCTTGTAGTAAGATGACCATAACTGAACACAATATTTCAGGTGCAGCCTGACCACTTCCCAAATCCTTCTGGCCACACCGTTTTTGACATAAGCCACGATGCCATTGGCCTTCTTGGCTACCTGAGCACACTGCTGGCTCATATTCAGCTGTCTGTCAACCAACATCCCTAGCTACTTCACTGCCAGGCAGCTTTCCAGCCACTGTTCCCTGGGCCTCTTGTCCAGATCATTGATAAAGACATTAAAAAGAACTAGACCCAACACTGAGCCCTGGGGAATATTACTATTGACTGACCACTAACTGGGTTTAATTCCATTCACCACAACATTCTGGGCCTGCCTATCCAGTCAGTTTTTTACCCATTGAAGTCTACACCCAACTAAGTCACCAGTAGCAGCCATTTTTTCAGGATAATACTGTAGGAAACTGTCAAAGACTTTACTAAGGTCTAGGTAAGTCACCTGGTTAGTTCCTCAGTTTTTAGTAGTTTGAACCTACTCATCTCATAAACTCCAGTCCACAAAAAGACACTAGGTGTCTGGGTGGTTCACATGTAGATTTTTGCCTTCTCTTTCTAAATCTTAACTCAAACAGCAGTGTTGTAAATTTAGGGATTTTACAGGTCCTCTGCAGTGAAACATAAAATATACTCTCACATACCAAATGACAACAGTTAATTTCCACATCTGGACCTACTGGAATTTAAACAATTCCCACCAGTCTTTTGGAAAACACTGTCCCTCCCCGTGGTTGGCCAAAGCCTCCCAGATGCACTGACTGGTTCAGCGGCAGCAGAATAGAAGCCAGCTTTCAAAACATCCCACACTATGAGTAGCAGAAGGAAATTGTATCTCAGCTACTCTGACTGGTATTCTAGTCAGATGGTGGCATCACCACCTCAGATTGAGAGTCAGAAGGCAGTAGGGAAGGAGTGCTCCCCTAATCATTCTACATTGCTGCTGTTTTACAGCAAAACACTTCTGAAGCTCCATCAGCCATATGAGAGCAGCTCTTGTTTCACAGCCATACATGTAACAGGGTTGGTATCACAGAAAGAAGCTGACAGACAGTATACTTATTAGCAATTCTTCATTTTAAAGAAAAAGTGCTTAGCTGTTCTGTGCAACAGAAGTACAATAGAGTGGCCAAAATGGCACAGCACTGTTGCAAGTAAAGGAAAAACTGACAGGTATCTCTGAAGGCTTTAATCTATGATCCAGGTAACACTAATGCCTTAGCAGACAGATTCAAAACATCTAACAGGAGTTCAGTAAGAGAATAACTTACCTCAAATATTCTTTCCTGTGGTGTCGGTATCTCTCTTGTTACCACTTACACTGGGTGTTACAGTTGAGATGTGTTACAGCAGTTCCAAGCAGCCTACCTTGATTTACTGCTGCAATAATCACTTCTTGGCTTGGCAGCACTTCAGTGGGAATTGTAGCTGCCCTGGTTTCTCAGAATCGAGTCTAATCTGCTCTAAATCATGCAGCAGCTATCAGTGACTGCTTTTGAAAGAGCAAGCATTTCGCCTTTCTGTATCCATTTGCCAATCCCAAAAAAAGACCATGCTTACTTAGCATAGACCTTGTCATGATTAATCCCTTGATATTGCTAAAGCACAGGAAAGAAGTTTAGCTACAATCCCTTTATAAAGTTTTTTTTTTTGCTATATTCACTGCAAACATGGCTGTGGTCTCTGTTATCAATACTTTTGATACAAAAGAGTCTTTTTTATTTCAAATAGAGAAATTCACTGTAAACCCACAGAACCTCATTATAAATGCAGAACACTCAGTGGGATGACAACCTACACCCAAAGCTTTTTATTCCAAGAAAGGTATCTGAAAGGCATGTTTTCTTCAAATTATTCTCTTCATGCCCTTCACTGGTGATCAACTTCCCTGAGAGAAGAGGAACAGCATTGCATGATTGCACCATAATAATGAGCCCCTGTGTTGTACCAAGGCAGCATTGCTGTGACGGCACTGCAGTCGCACAAAGCCAAGTGGAAATGGACAAGCAATAAATCCAAACCTATCAGATTTCCTGCCTATTCATTCCTTTGCTGCACCACACCAATATTACCAGCTTATTTGCTATTTGACTAGTAGTGCACATCATTTCTAGGTACTTAATGAATTATTTCTGCTATATATTAAAACATAGAATCATAGAATAACCAGGTTGGAAGAGACCCACCAGATCATCGAGTCCTCAACATCATTCTTGTGGTGAAAGACCCAGAACCAAGTACAGAGGGAGAATAACCTCCCTGGATCTGCTGGTCACACCATTTCTTATACAAGCCAGGATGCCATTGGCCTTTTTGGCCACCTGGGCACACTTCAGCTGTCGACCAACAGTATGTAACACACACCCCAAAGGTTCTTCAATATCAAACTTTTTCATGCAATTCAATTTTGGTTTCTAAATGATGAAATTAAATCAGAAATAAAAAAAGAATTTAGAGATGATGTACAAGAATAATCTTGCTGCTAATATTCTAGTGACATATTTGAAGGTCACTGGATTATAACAACAGATATTTTTTGCTCGTGTTATGATCACATAAAAGATACCATTCCAACCAAGTTTCATCCCAAGAGGAAAATTTGTGTAAGACATATTGGAAGCATTTATTGCATATATAAATCCTTAGGTCTAGATAGAGTCACTTATTTATACAGTATCCATGGAGTGTGAATATTCACTTTTACATGTTAATTTTTGGTGTTTTCTTTTTTTTAAAAAAACCCTCCTTATTTCCCAAACCCCACAACCAAATGACCAACCTTACTTCACTGTTTCCCAGTGCAAATCAAATTGCTTCTCCAAAGAGTTTATTCAAAGTGCACTGAATGTGAAGAAATACATTTACCTCTTTTTATCTTTAAATCATTGTTCAAATGGGTTTTAGTATAGAACCTCCCTTGATTCTATCCAGATCAGGCAGTACATAGTAAAAACCATTGCAGCTAGAGGGATGAAAAATGGAAAAGGCCAAGCTCACTCTCTCAGCCACCTACAGCCAAAGCATGTTACTTATTTTACAAGTTGCTAATGACAGAGAACAGTTTTCAGCTTCTACTGGAAGTGTATAAGACACAACCACACTAGGAAATCTGCAGATAGAAGGTACTGGTGCCTTCTTTGGAAACATGCTGCTGCATTTCCACTGAACATAAAAAAAGGCTTTTATTGTCTTAACTTTTCTATACATGGTTCCTATATAGTTTATGAACATACTTTTATTTTCCGGTAGATATCTAAGATCCTGACAGTTTTTGTTTCTCTTTACACCTAAAGTGACTTTGAAAGCTAATTACAGCAAATAAATTTTCTCCCTGTACAAAGTAAACACAGACACCACTGTTCCTGAGTTTTAAAGAATGATGCCTCTAAGGCATCACCCTTACAACACACAAATTGTTAATCCTCTTCCTGAGAACATTTAGGTTTACTGTTAGTACAGAAGATGCATTTCAGGTTCACTTCATAGAATTATTACTACTTTAGATTATTACGTAGTTGTGCAGTGTTGCTAGAAATGAAAATGATCAATGGGGCAATTGACAATGCCAAAGCTCTTTTCATAAAACTATCTCATCTGCCAATAGTTAGTAAAATTTAAGAATTTTACTCTTTAAAAATAATTAACTATGTATGACATGACATAACCATTGTTTAGGTATTTGCTAGTTGACAGGATTGCATTTACTGAGAGGAAAGCAATTTTGATGGCAGGAACAGTAATTTCTTGTTTCCTTTTTACTTTGATCTGTGGTTCTCTTTAAATAGTTTATGTTTGGTTTTGGTAAATTTTTATGTTACTGCATGATTAAATTAGTCATTAAAATTGGCTCAAGCAGAATTCACCAGAATCTGTATCCTTTATTTAAAACCTGCTCTTTAGAGATATGGAAATCTAGTGAATTTATCTTCATTATAGAGGCCAAGAGTGGATTTTTCAGAAAACTAATCACCTCATAGTCAACATTTGGCAGCTGAAGAACTGTGAAAAATTCAAGAACCTGACAAAAGGCCAACAGAACAGGCTGCTATAGACAGAAAAGTAATTTCCAGGGTTTACTAAAAATCTCAGAGTATGCCAGTTTATGCAGTAGTTAACTATTCATATTAGTTAATATTCCTGTCACTACACATGAAGATATTTGCAGTGATAATGAACATTTAAATTATTTTTTAAAACATTACTGATTTTTTTTCATCATCTCTAGCAATAGTGCCACTGGTTTGGCATATTTCTCTCATAAGTTGAAGAAAGAACTGAAATGTAATCTTAGAGTATTATAAGTGATATGGAAAATAAGCCAAACTGCTGAGTATAACAGACGGTAAAAAAATAGAAAATATTTTAAAAGGCAACTTAATAACAAAGAAGAATGAAAGTATAAAGATGCATTAGAGATACTAGAAAGGAGACACCCCCCCCACCCCAGAAAAAAGAGGTGATTGGCACTGATGGCACAAAGTTTTGGAAAAAATTGAAAATAACTGAAGACATCAGATGTTGCTGTTTCATAGCAATGAACAGAAGACAAATTGGTGTAACAGTCAACAACAAACTGAAATTTTTCAGGCATGAAAGAAAGCAAAAGTTCAGGTTTTGCCACAAATTCAAACCTCTGAGCAAGGAGATGATCGCGATACTTCTAGATGTTATGAAGACATTTACCAGTGAGAGCTAATGGTGTAAAGGTGACATTTTCCACTTTTCCTACAAGCATGTATCATGAGGTATTCCTGTGCCTAGTTATACGATGAGCCACTGTTGTACAGTAGTAGTGTGTCATGTCCAAAATCAGATCTCTGGCCTCTGAGGCCATCCGGGTGAACCATCTTAGTGGATGCAAAAATGCTCGTTGTGGATAGACCTGCAAATACTTGGACCAAAACCTGAACCTCAACCATATGTCCTTGATATCTCACACTCTCCTACCACCCAGCCAGAAGGGCCCACAGCTGGATCCCAACCTCCTCCTCTACTTCTTACCCGTGACTAATCCCATATCTTTTGCCAAAGCCTATGTTGTATGGGGTTCATGTTTACATGACTGCAAGAGATACAGTTGGCCTTGGCAGGAACATCCCATGACCCATAAAAACATTTAAACATATATAAAAGATCATGAAATAATATTTGGCCTCCGCTCTGGTGGATTTAGTTAATTTTTGGAGATGAAACTTGATACAGGTATTCCTACTCTTTGCTAGCAGCCAAGAAAGCTTTAAGACAACTGTTCACAGCCAAATTGCTTCAAAATACAGTGCAGGTGAGGCAATGCACTTTGAAAGCAACAGAAAACAGATTTCTGAAGATTGCAAAGAAAGGACAAGAAGAACAGCAGTAAAAATATATATACAAAAAGGAAAGTTTCTGGATATGAATAATTAATGTTTTGCAGTCACGCTTAAAGTAACAAGTCTCAGACTGAATAGTATGCAGAAACATATTTGTAGCAGCAGAATCCCCTAGCCACTCCACTTCAGTTTCCTCACTATAAAATAAGAGTAAAAAGCACTATTTACATGTTCATCCCTGATATTTTGAACATGACTTGAAGAGGACAGAAGCTGTTCAGTAAGAACTTACATATTTCTTGTACTAAAGAGTGCTTGTCAAGAAATACATACTTTTTCTATGCCATCTAAGAAAGAATAGCGTGTTCAAAATCCCATGTCAGATGCTGGGCAGGCTCTCTCCAGGAGGCATGCTTCAAATCCCACAGGCACCTACTGGGTATGTATATGTCTTTTGAAATCTTGTGAAATAATTTTCTCTGGGTTTACACAGGTTTTTGCTCTTGGCTCATGACTGTAAAACAACTTTCACTCTGGAGTAGTGAAAGGTGGTCCATTCAGTACTTTCAGTAATTACACAGTCCTGTTCTTCAGGAAGAACAAGAATAATAAAACCATTTGTAAAGAAAGAGGGCTAATTGCCAACACACCTCAATACATCAGTCAAAAATTTCTATGAACATATGCCATAAAGACGGCAGGTAATTTGAGAGTCTACACAGGAGCTTTCCTCTTAAGCCACTTGAACAGAATTTTCAAATTGGTATTTTATGAGACAAAAAGGAACACCTATTGCAACAACTTTTTATTTCCTTCTTTCTCTGTTTCTTCCTCTTTTGCCTTGTCAGTATGAACAATGAAGGGTAAACACCCAGCTGGTTACAAATTCAACACAAGTCTTGCAGTATGGAGTATGTTCCTTTCTGCGTAATATAACGCATAAAATAAGGGAGAAACATAAAGATGATTTTCCTTCCCTCAGTCGATGACATTTTTTAAATTTTCTCCATTATGTAATGATAAACAGTTCAACTTTAGTTGAAAATGTATGTATGGCTTTCCTTACATTTCAAGTAATCCTTGTTCAAAGCCAAGAAAATGTAAGAAAATATTAACTACTAGTAACAAATGTTCACTCAGTCAAGCTCTGTTTACAATAATATTACCTCTAGCAGCCCATATTACAGAATAAACAAACAATAAAGTGTCATGCCAGATTCCTATGGAAAAAAATGGATGAAATGGAGGTCTGTCATGTAATCCATTTAACTGGTGTAAAATATGATGTAATGGTTTATAATAAAGCTTCAGACAGACCCCAAACAAACATTTACTGCCAGCATTAAAGAAGGGAGAAGCATTCTCAGGCTTTTACTGTAGGATGCACTGTTTCTCCCAGCCATTCAAAGCTCATTAGCTGTCACCACGGAGGCAAATAGCAACTGCGACATGAGCCGCTAAAAATATCTCTTATTGGCATCTGTTCTGTGGTATTTTGTGTTCATTGGAACCTTCAGTGGGTGTGTGAAATTTTCCAGCTGTTTACAATATATAGGACTGAGCCTTAAAAGACTCTGTTACAGACGCGTGTGTTATAGAGAAGGGAAGGTTTAGAAGAGGATAGAGCATGAAAATGCTATCCCCAAATGCTAGAACACTGTACAGTGTTTGTAGTTTGCTGGTAAATTAATGTGCTTGCAAGTTAATGGTGAAAGTCTATCCAAAAGCTGACAGATTCTTCTTTATTTCCAAAAATTTGCCAGAGATATAAACTGTGTTTTCACCCTGGGAGTGTCTGCTTGATTTCTACCCACTATATAGCAGTTAGGAACTGACTTCTTATTTTTGCGTGTAAGGAAACTATATCTATTTTTTTCCCCAAAATGCTGTATGCAACATCTTCACCTATATTTTTCACTCACATAAAGGAAGTAAAAAGCTAAGGAAGAGGAACAGTTTATTTAGGTTTATTTTATAAGATTATTTAACAGCCTGGAGAAATTGTCAGCAAGGCAAAGAGTCAGAAGCCATTGAGCAGGACACTGAACCAAGACCATCTAGTCTATGAGAACCCAGCATGCAATGGTGGGGAGAAAGGCTGCACTGTGCTGCTACTGAGTTTTGCCATCAGCTATCGTCAGTACATCAATTTAGAATCATAGAATCATAAAATAACCACATTGGAAGAGACCCACCAAATCACCAAGTCCAACCATTCCTATCAAACACCATCCCCCTTAGCACTTCATTGACCTGTGACTTAAACACCTCCAGGGAAAGTGAATCAACCACCTCCCTGGGTAGCCTCTGACAATGCCCAATAACCCTTTCTGTGAAAATTTTTTTCCTAATGTTCAGCCTAAATCTCCCCTGGTAGAGGTTGAGGTCATTCCCTCTTGTCCTGTCCCCTGGCACTTGGGAGAAGAGGCCACTACCCTCGTCTCTACAACCTCCTTTCAGGTAGCTGGAGAGAGCAATGAGGTCTCCTCTCAGCCTCCTCTTCTCCAGGATAAACAACGCCAGCTCTCTCAGCCGTTCCTCATGGGACCTGTTCTCCAGACCCTTCACCAGATTTGTTGCTTTTCTCTGGACTCACTCCACAGCCTCAACATCTTTCTTGTGGTGAGGGGCCCAGAATTGAACACAGGATTCAAGGAGCTGTCTCACCAGTGCTGAGTACAGAGGGAGAATCACCTCCCTGGACCTGCTGGTCACGCCGTTTCTGATACAAGCCAGGATGCCATTGGCCTTCTTGGTCAACTAGGCCACTGCTGCCTCATGTTCAGTTGGTTGTCGACCAACACCCCGAGGTCTTTCTCCTCCTGACAGCTTTCTAGACAGACTTCTCCCTGTCTGTAGCTCTGCATAGGGTTGTCCCCCAAGTGCAGGACCCGGAATTTGGCCTTGTTAAACCTCATGCCATTGGTCTCAGCCCAGCAGTCCAACCTGTTCAGATCCCTTTGCAGAGCCTCCCTACCCTCCAGCAGATTGACACTTCCACCCAGCTTAGTGTCATCTGCAAACTTGCTAAGGGTACCCTCAATGCCTTCATCCAGGTCACTGATGAAGACATTGAACAGGGCTGGACCCAGCACTGAGCCCTGGGGAACACCACTTGTCACTGGCTTCCAGCTGGAGTTAACTTCATTTCCCACCACTCTCTGGGCCCGGCCATCCAGTCAGTTTTCCACCCAGGAGAGTGTGCGCCTGTCCAGGCCTGAGGCTGACAGTTTCTGTAGCAGAATGCTGTGAGAAACTGTGTCAAAGGCTTTACTGAAGTCCAGGAAGACCACATCCACAGCCTTTCCCTCCTCCAGCAGCTGAGTCACTTTGTCATTTGCCCCAAGAAGTAACACACCCCCCAAAGGTTCTTCAATAGCAAGGTGCGTACATTGCATCCTGTAGCTAATTTCCAAATATTAAAAGGTTTTCTGCCTTATTGGTTTCTCTTGTGGTACATGTTTAAAATAAAGAGATGCAAAAGAGAAGCAGAGTTGTTCAATATTTCTTTATGATTTCCCACAGAATCCCCCTCCACAGCCCCCCCCCCAAAAAAAAAAAAACCCCAGAGGCTAATTAAAGGAATCAAGAACCCAACTTGCAATAACAATTTAATGAAATGCTGTGGGACATGTCAGGTATCTGAGCTGATCTGCAGTAGATATAACTGTCTGCACCAAGTGGTTGGCCAAAACCAATAAAAGGCATGAGGAACACAGGACTACTTGCACTCAGTTAAGGAAGTGTCATATTACCTGGTGTTAGTTATAACAAACAATGCTAAAATTGAAGAAGTCTACCTGATCTCAGATGGCAAAAAAGGAAAGAGCTCCATTACAACCTCTACTCAGTGAAAGAAGCCTCAGTGACTTATGGAAACCCACCCACTTTATAACACTGTTCCAACTACTTAATGTCCATTCTGAAATGACTACACAATGCAGCTGAGATAAGCAGAAAGCATTTTGCTTAAAAATTATTGCTGAAGATATTGGTTCAGTGTGCCTCCACAGGGAAATTGAATAAGACTTTACTTCCATCAGCAGATCTAGTGAGAGAAGCATTAATCATATCACTTTATGGAATACTTTGGCATTACTGAGCAATCATTTTTTTTCTAAGTTGTAAGACAAGAGACCATTTTTTGTGAGATGAATAATGAGGAATTGCCACTTAGACAATGGAAGAGGGCAAATTCATTCACTGTTATGTTGATCCTAGCTTTATGGCACTCTATATACTTTTATGATTAAGTTCCAGCTACGGGGGTTAGTAAACTCACATCATCAGAGATACGACTTAATAAAAAAAGCAAAGATCATAGCTATTTCTACGAGTATCAGATGCCTCTTTGAGACTGTATTACTTATAAAGGTTTTCCATTTGAAGGAGGTATTGAGTAACCAAATAATATGCTAAAGATGATGATGATGAACTTATTTCTCATAGGTCCAGAATTCCAGTGTATGGTAAAGCACAGTTAAGTCAGTTCTTCACAAGCAAAAGTAGTTTACTGCAAAGAAATAGCATTCTTTGTGAGGCTCACAGATTAATGATGATAAAACTTACTGAGAAGTCAAAAGGATGCATGGAACTAACAAAATTTGGTTTTCCTTTTCTGGCAAATGCAATATTAGATAGTGACAAAGGAAATTTGATTACAACAGAGTGGAATTAAATGGAGAAGATGCAACAAGCAAATGGAGTGGGAGAAGATGGTACCACAACTTCCATCCCCAGCCCACCTCTGGCCCTCAGAGTTATGAAGAACATTGCCCATGAACTTTGAGGAGTGCAGCACGGCATTTGTGCCTACCTCCCTGGGACCAACTGTCCCCTTGGTGACAACACTGCAAAGTCAAAAGTGTGCCGCATGTTACCAGTCCTGCAACTTGACCCCTTTCCCCTAACTATTGCCAGGAGGCTATCCCACTGCTTGCAGGAGGAGGCTCATGCTGTGCTGTGGGGCAGTGGCACTTCGGATATCCGCTACTGGACAGCTGTACAACACTTGATCCTGCTAGTGCCTGCTCCTGTGACCAGCAGGAGTGAGGGCTCGTGGCCTGGAAGAAGGATGCTGAGCATGCCTGGGCAGTCATTCTCGTGGCAGTTTTGGACACCAGCCCAGCTCTCTCTGCATGAAGTCATTCTCATAGACCAGGAACATGGATGGGAAGAAGATCTGACTGTAGAAATGGGTTACGCCAGAGCTTTACAGTCAATACCAGTGTCACTCATGAGTACCAGGCAGGCAACATGTCACCTCAGTGACAAGGTGCACCTAGTACAAATACAATGGGGTTCCTAACCGATGTCTAATATAACATTTACAGAGTAAATCCTTTAAAAAATAATAAATACCTTTTTTATATTTCTTTTACCTCATACAAAAGAAAAATCCCCCCAAAATCATCCACGAGGTGTCTAAATTCAAAGGTAGAAAAAGAACAGAGAAAGCAGTGGAGGAGCTGAAGCTAAATTGGAAATTTGGAAGAGTGTCCTGAAGAGAGGGGCATTTAATAAAGCACAGAAGAAGGGTTATGATAATAAAATGGCCTAGGAAAACAGCGATGAGATACGTGGAGAAAGCTGGAGTAGATGACAGGTGAGAATTTAGCTATCAGTGAAGCAGATACAGGGAAGATGATAGTCCCTGGAGGACTGATAGGAAATTCACACTGTAAATTATACTGCACTGACATGATGAGAAAATTACCTATAGAAATAGCAGATTTTAGCTCACATGCAATGTATCTCATGGCCCTATCACAATCACTCATCAAAATGTCTTATGAATTCTGTTGTACAAAACTTCAGTGACTTCAAGTACTCTCAGATGGTTTGTAGAGTAATGCTGGCCTCTAATGCTGGTACCACCTGACTCACAGAATCATAGATTGTTTTGAGTTGGAAGAGACCTTAAAGATCATCTACTTCCAATCCTCAAAAAAAAGTGACCTAATTTCCAGAACTTGTAACAGACACATGACACTTTTTTTTCATCATTGTTCAAGGACAAATCAAGAATAACCTTCGGCAATCAAACACTGAATTAAAAAAACAAAACCAAAACTCGCTCCAATTTACTCTTCCATTTATAATGGTACAGACCCATATATTTCAACAGCAGTATACCAATGCAACTGAATGTAAGTATTTACTTATTCAGTGAGAGATGATGTGAAAAGGAGATCACTGCAAACTAGTGCATCATACAAGTAACAATATAGTAAATATCTCAGTTAAGACTGAAGCTTAAAGAAGATATGAAGCTGTAAAGCAGGTGCTAAAATATAGTTATTATAATAAAGGTATACATAAACTCAATTCAAAATGATCCATCTGATTTTATAATCTTAAAGCGGGATGATAACTTAATACATGGCCAGTTGATAGGTTTCCACCTCTAAAAATACACTAGGAAACTATTGTGTAACACACAGAAAACTGTAAGGCATAGTATCATTGCAACTACGTTAATATTCACTTAAAGACAACTCAAATCTTGAGATTAAGAAGAAAATACCATAATTAAAACGAAAAAGACATAAAATCAGAAAGAAGCTTATAGCCTTGGAAGCACACATATATATAGCCTTGGAACAGCACAAACAGAATTTGTTAGTCTTTATGTAGCACAGGTTTTTGAATAAATCCTAATTTTTACCAATTCTATAATTAAAATTATTCTCTTGAATGTTTTAACTCCATATTCTGATCCTGTAAAATGAAATGTTGAGCTCTACACATTGCAACTGTAAATCCAAAAGAGATAAAAGCAAACAGAAAGAACATTTAATTCTTCATCTTGCACTTTAAAGTGCACATCTGGGTGAATACTGATACATAAGGCCTTGTATTGCAATGCTTTTCTTCATGTTGTGCCCATGAAGGGTAGCTTACATTTGATGCAGCGTAACCTTTTCATGCAAAGCATTCGTACGGTAGAATGTTTTGTTATTAAAAAAAATACCTAAAAATTCTAAATGAAAATAACCTGCCCTTGACTTAATATTGTGAGAGGAAATACATTCAGGGGAAATCCAGGGATGGGCATGTCTGCTTTTCAAAAAACAAGGCACTTACTTATGAATAGTTCTTTAAGTGAACAGAGTCATTGGGAATTTAATAGCATTTTGCCAGAAGAATGTTTTGCCTGTGGGCTAGAACTGCTGCAGGCAGCACAGTGTCACTTCAGTGAACTTGTGATTACCAGGGCATGAGTGAATGATTTCTTTATGCAAGTCTCTCACAGCCAATGTGCATTTGAAGGAAATGCTCTGTTTTGAGAAATTCTAGTCTTGGTCCCCTTCTCACTCCCTCATTCTATAAAAAAAAAAAAAAAGTTAGGTTAAAAATGTAGTAGAGAAATAAAACTGCATCCAAATAAAATTCATTCACTCCCAGGCAACTGTGTTTCCATTTCTAGCTTACTGGCAGAAGATGAAATTGAGACTTAAGGGCAGAATTTTACAAGTGGGAATACAGCAAAGTATGTACCTTTATACAGTATAGATTACCTACTTTGGAATGAGATCTTTCAGGCTGCTCTGTGTCGCATATCTGAACCTCACTGATGTTTACGTCACAGTTTGGGGTTATTACATTCCTAAATTTCTATTGTTTCTAGAGCTGTGAATTTTAAAAAAATGACTGGACAGCTCAGATACTTTTCTCAAAGAAATACATTCATTTTTAACTGCTATGACTGTTAGCCTAGACTATTTGATAGACATGTAAAACTCATTTAAATTCCTTGGCAGAATTGCCAAACTTCTTCATTATCAAATCTGAATTATATTACGGTGATTATTCTCTTCTTCCTTTTCTTTCTTTCAAAATTACCTCCTGATACTTGAGTTGCTTAAACAGAGTCAATAAGGCCTAAAAAGGCGCAATAAATATACACGCATATGTGAGTAAATGTAATAATAAATAATCATTAAGTACCATTTATGAAAACACAGGAGACAAACAACAGCTATTTAATGTCTCTCTCAACATGGAATGAAAAAGCTTTTAATCTCCAGGTGTATGGTATTCAGAGTAATCACCTTAAATAGGCTTTGAGCAAGCAAGGAGAAAATGCTGTTGTTTATTCTGATGCCTATCACAAGATAGATCATAAAAGCCAAAGAAACACAAGGTAATTTTTTTCCTTTAAATTGGATTTTTGGTAAAGATTTGAAGAATGAGCTGCTGTTTCTTTAAAGAGTGAATACATTTTAGGCAAAGTAACATGAAAATCTCTCAACTAATGGTGATATAATGTTCCTGGTGTTCTAACACAGTAACATTCAGATAATACTTAAAAATGGCAATATAAATTAAATCTTTTCCACTAGATTGGTCTAAATAGTTTCCTTTCAGTGATATATGCAGCACTACATTAAAGCATATTGAAAACATTTTTGTATTGCTATGACTGTGTAGTGCAGATTTCTGAATTCTTTGAATATCTGCAAGGTCAAATACACATTTTGCTCCAATCATACTGTAATGTATGCAAATATGCTACAATTTTTGAAGATCTAGAAACTCCTAGGGGATGCGTGTTTGGATCTAACAGAAAACCCGACCGCTGCTACAGCTGGAGGGTGCAGATGTAACTTGGCAGAAAAGCCAATAAGATTTCCCATATGTATAAAAGAAAGCACTCAGTGAAACACTTTTATTAATATTTCAGTTTTTTTTTCCTTTATTATCACGAGAAACAGTTTGCCAAAGCAATGATGATATGCCACTGACACTTATTCACATATTTACATCTCAAGTATTACTGCTTGTTTCAGGAAACATGCTCAGACACAGGAGAGATTTTAAAACTGCTCTACACTTTATATTTTTCTAGAAGTCACTATACTGCAATATAAGCAATACAGTTACAGAGTTTTGCAATTTCTTTTAGTCTTTGGCTGGTAAATTAATGGAAGAAGTTCCACTATTTCTACTAGTGTAGCTGAACAGAAGATAAAAAATCCAGAAATAACCCAGCTAACTTGACACAAATACTCAAGGAAACTCACCAAGTTCGGCAGACTACTAAGACTAGATGGTGATAATGGTTGTCTTCTACAGCCATGGCAAAAGAAATACAGAATAAAACCACAGGAAATGCATGCAACAATGCAAGAGTATTTCCATCTGCAGCCCTTCTACCTTTCATTGTTCAGATTGCATCAAACGTACATATCCTAAGCAGAAACCTTGGGTAACATATTGCAGACAGGAGAGCTTCTAAAAGAGAGGAGGCAGGACTGGGACTCTGAGGCCCTTCGCTTTCACCTTGACTAGTATGATGCTGTAACAAGTTCAGATGTAGACCTTCTTAAATATAAATAATGAGCATAGCATTACTTGTTTCCTGGGGCTGCTATGAGGATTAATGGTCAGGCAATGCTTTCAAATGCACAAGCATTAGATATAAATAGATGAGAAGAATCCTTTGGAAGATCAAAAGTACAGGAGTTGCATCCTCAGGACTCCCAGTGGAGTCAAAATAGTATTGTTTCATGTTTGACAAGAGTAATCTAGAACAAAGCCAATCACTTCTTGAGTAAAGACAGGAAGATGTGTACCTCCAAAGGCATCACAATTAAGGTACAGTGCAACTAGGGGGGGCAGCATCTGAATGAATGAATGTGCAAACCCTCATAGGGATCATCATCAGAGACTGAAATGCTACTACTTTTCTATAAAAAAATGCCCTTTGACCCCTTTGGAAAGGAAAAATTCTGTAGAGAGTCAAAAGCTGAGGGCTTCTGGAAGGCTGTAAAACAGGTTCCTTTAAGATAGGGCCATCCTGTGTCTCTTCGACACAGAAAGTACCTATTAAATGTACAATATGACCCTGTTTGGTAGACACTCTGATCTGAAGCCACAGTAACTGAAGTGGACAGAAGCTACCTTGGAGATCAGTAACTCAGTATATGAACTTTCCATGCTGTGCTAAAGAGAATTAATTGGCCTCTCGATCAGGTTTTGTAGTTCATGCAATTATCTACACTTACCAGCATCCATTTCACTAAGTTCAACCTACTTCGAATCCTTTATTACTGCACTGGTGTCATTTCTGTAGATGCTAGTTTGTTACTCATATTTACAGTTAAACTGTAACTCCCTGAAAAAAAATATTGACACACATTTTAATTTAAGTATCAAAAAACCCAGAGAAAAGACAGCTGTATTAGTGATGATCAGATAGGCAACTACTTATAGCAATTTTATAAATATAAGTTCTATTATAGTACATTTAAAATGCTTGTGCAAGTTAATAAAGGCTCCCTAAAAATACAACAACTGTTGTTACTGTAACTCATCAATCTATGAATAATGAACTCCTATTCCACTTAAGTGTATGAAATAGAAAATTTTAAGGATTGAAAGCCAAGAATCTGCTATATATTAAATCACTTTGAAAAATAAAAGTTCAGTCTAAAGACATGCAATAAAATATACCAAGGAACCAAACAAAACACTGGACATCTTTCATTTATGTAATAAAGAGCATCACTATCCTGATGTTGTAAATGCTATTCTGTCATTAGTATCAAGTCAGTCTGTGCAGCTTAATTTACTTTTAATTAGATACGCCTTGTGTGAGTCAGTGCAGATCTTAAAAATCTACCATAAAATACTGTAGTCAAAAGAACAATAGTTCATATAAAGCAGATGACTACTTCTACTGATTGAGTTTGATTAGCATGGATGGTAGCCACACATGCACAGGAAGAATATAAAACCCTGCAAAAACCCTCAGAGCTCAGTACGTCAAGGTGCTGGCATAGAAGTCCTGGTGATGTTTTTCCCCCATCACATTTCCAGAAAGGAACAAAACAGAGCCAAATGAATCCATAACAACAACATTTCTTATTTCCCTCAACACTTTTCAAGAAATGCTGTTGTAGTTTTCCTGGCTTGCTTGACTGCAGTAGAATGACTGGTGTAATCAGAAAATGGTTTTTAGATATGATTAAAAAGTTTGAGTTTACTTGTTTTCTCTTTCAGCTAAGATCTTCAAAACATTTACAGTGGTTTTCACTGTTAAAAGATTAGATTGTGTAGTTGAAAACCTATGACAGTCAGTCAGAGGAACAGCCATGGGCTCATCACAAAGTTCACTGCCAGCAACTGGCTGTGCTTCAGTTTCCCAAGGACCACCCTCACCTCTGGGATTCAACTGCATCTGTACATAACTAGACACCAAGGTGGGACGGTAAGGACCAACTCCTTGCTTTGAACTGCCAGCTCCTGGAACTATACATTTGTATTTAGAGGGGTTATTTATCTCTATTTCAAATGCTATTTATTTGAAAATTACTTCTACCCAAGAAACATGCATTGCCAGAACAGCCTGATAAGTTCTCCACTTTTCTGTCTTTACTTTCTAACAAATGACACTATTAAGTCATGTTTAAGTACATTCAGAAAAGCATGTAGCTTACTTGCACGCCACTGTCTGAAATAGAAGTATATGAATGCAGATGATAAAAATAACTTATATCCAATCACATCAGCAATAATCTGTACAAGTGAGCCATAGGAGGTTGGCAGCAAATGAGGAAATCTTTGTGGTCATCATGCTGGCCAGATGCAGTAGAAATCAACACCAGTATACTTCTGCTATTGCTATTCCAGTTGCACAAGAAGACATGTGTGACCTAGAGCCACTGTTGGATTTGAAACACTATAAACCTGTATGTACTTTATTTTCCTCTCAGATGTGACTTTAACTTAAACACTGAACCGTATTTATTACTAGACATATAAAAAAAACGGGACACGTGAACACTAGAAAATTACAACCATTTGTGGTCAGGCCAAATTCATAGTAACTAAGGGCTCCATTCTGTTTCCTAAACATTGGCATCCATTGGAGACATACTAGAATAACTTAGACATCAGCACAGAGCTTGTAGATGAAAGACAATCAGCAGGAGAGCTACATCCTCCAGAAGCCACAGTTGGTGGCCTGGAGAAGACCCAAGAGCGTCTCAAACAGCACCAGATGCCTATGACTAGGCATTGAAATGAACTCTAAAAAGATATCATAGAAAAGTGTTTATGGGAGTCTCAGCTTAGAGAGGCATGTCTCCATTTAACAGTATTTCCACGCTTGATTTTGCTGTTGCTATTCTCTGTAGTAAGTCCAAACAGCGTGACTGGCCACTACTCTTAAACTGTGCCTTTACAAATATGTATCAGATTTTGATAGGAATAGCTACATGATGGATTCACAATAAATTTTCAATTGTTCTTGCACAGCTTATGAAGAAAGATTTAACTCTGGCAGTCTTTAAGGTAACTGCCAAAATATCAACGTACCATGTTCTCAGCAGTACCCTACTCCCTACCTGAGCCATGCAAATGGTTTCATGCCACAGAATATTACTGATTTTTAATTTAACTCTATCTTTTTATTCCAATAAGTTTCAATAATAAGCAAATTTTCTTGATGCATTTCTGTTTGGAATCCTTGACAGTTTAATTTCCCATGACTGCAACAGTCACTTTAAGTCTGTTGTCACAGAGATCACTGCAATATATTCTAGTTTCTTTCGATTCAAATCAGATGATCAGACAACACCCATGGATATCACACGGTGACTACAAAAAATAAACTTTATTCTAACACTACTATAAAAAATACTAACGCTTAAGAAAAAGACTTTCAAAGGGCTTATTGTTCTTGATGTCAGGTTTAATTTTGAATTAAACTTGAAAGAGTTCTCTTTCTTTCTCCAGTCTTCCACACTGGTGGAAATTAAGGCATTCATGGTGGAAAGCACATGCATTGTCTGGAAGAGGAGAAAACAAATAAACTCATCCATGAATTCCATGAGTTGATGTGGCAAAGCAGCCAAGTGAAAACTGCAGCTTTCCTCAAGAAAGTTTCAGAGACTTTTGTTTTTATGGAAACACAAAACTTTCCATGGAAGATCAGCATTTTTTTTAAATCAATAACAAAACCAAACTAAAACAAAAAACCAAGAAACTTCTACTAAAAAAAATAGATTTTTCTGTAAAAAAAAATTTAGCAAGAAGGGCAGTATTCATTTTAGTTAGTTTTCAATCTATCTTAAGGTTAGTCACATTGTCTAATACTACCCAAGCTCCCTGGAAATACAGGTACACAGGTATTTCCTAGTGCTGATCGATCAGAAAACATGTCGAAGATAGGATCTGACATGAGGGAGTGAGTAGTAGATGTATTAGTTGGATATAAGGTTTCCCTTCACCGCCCTGTGACACGGAGTAAGGAAATTAGTGGTCTGGATGAGGACTGTCTCATTGGTTCTCATGTGGACTCTTTATCAGTTCTCTTAATGTTCGCAACCAAACAAAGAAGGCAACACACTTTTGTAACATCAAACCAGTCTATGAGGCACTGGGTGAACTGGCAACTCTTTAACCATGGAGTATGTGGGAGGTCAATCCAGGGCTAAAGTTAAGCAAAACACATTTTATTTGAAGTGTTACAAGATTCATAAGTGTAAGTCTGTCCCTTCTGAAGCTATATAAAATTATTGTAAGATCTTTAAAATGGTACAATGACCTGACAACTCCTTTTTTACTCATCTCTGATTACTATATGTTCCAATATAGCACTCAATATAGGGTCATACCACTGAAAAAAAAAAGAAGTTACTAAGCTATATATACCCTCCAATTTACTCCCTTCTTATAAAAGACACCAGTGATTTACATGAAATATTTCAGACATCTTTCCTCACCTGGTTACATTAACTCAAGTTGAGCATGGTTTGAACTGCCCATGCATGACTTTTTCTGTGGTGTGGAGAGGATTCAAACTCCACCGGGGGAGATTTAAGCTAGATATTAGGAAAAAAGATTTTCACAGAAAGGGTCATTGAGCATTGGAACAGGCTACCCAGGGAGATGGTTGATTCTCCTTCCCTGGAGGTGCTTAAGGCACTGGTGGACAAGGTCCT
The DNA here is from genome assembly GCA_033558105.1 of Coccyzus lansbergi. Taxonomy (NCBI): domain Eukaryota; kingdom Metazoa; phylum Chordata; class Aves; order Cuculiformes; family Coccyzidae; genus Coccyzus; species Coccyzus lansbergi. The sequence continues at coordinate 198,296 of JAUMJK010000740.1, read as the reverse complement.
GAGGGACATGGTTTAGTGTTTGATAGGAATGGTTGGACTTGATGATCTGGTGGGTCTCTTCCAACCTGGTGATTCTACGATTCTAGGACTGTGTAAGGCCTCTGAGAACAGTTGCTACAATTATTTTCTCAGATCTATGGCCACATTCCCATTCCATTCAAATTAGCATCTGTTCTTCTTCATTCTTATACCTCTACAAGAGCTGCTAAGTTTTCTTGCTTCCAGTTTCTTATGCCAGTAAAAATGAAAGAAAGAGAGAGGAGGGGGAGAGACAAATAAACAGAAAATGTGAAATGATATCCTGTTACAGGCACTGTCTGCGTATTTAAAATATGAGGACAAAACACTTAACTGACAGTACAGACAGAGTCACTGATTTTGTATGACTTCCCACGGGTAACTATGATACCTCCCTAGTACTTCCACTATGGTCCTCAAGCATTTCTGACAAAGCTTAGCAGTGAGACTACAAGTCTGAGCAAGTACCATCTCTTACTCGCTTACACTGTAGGATTGTGTTGACAGCAGACATTAGGCTGACTGGAGCTCATGATGAGAATATTTCATATTAAGCTGAGTAGGTTTTCTTCTTCTTCATTGTGTGAATTTCAATTTCTCACTTATTCCTTTGCATATGATCCTGCCAAGTACAGATTTGTGACACTATGTTCTTCATACACCTATTATTTCCTAGAAGAGCTGGTGACCTCAATGAAAACACTTGTTACATTACCAGTGTACTGCTGACAATTCTGAGGCTCATTTTGCTTAATTGGTAAGCGTTCTCTAAGCAAATCGCAATTTACAGGGCCAAATTATCTGCTGTTGAATGCTAATGGCTCATTTGGAGCTAAGACAGGAGAAAATGCAACCCTGTATTGCCTCTTAATTTTAAAGTTATTGCTCGAAAGAGAAGTTAGGTGCTTAAGGCACTGGAATGCAGGAAAATTGTCTTTTAATTACTGATTCCAATAATTGTTATTGATTGCGAGAAACGATGTCAAACATTTTCTGTAAGAAAGTGTCCTGTTCAGTTTTGGTGAGGCCATAAGAAAGTATTTATGTTTTAATTATAAATATGTAAGACTTCAGCCACGTGAACTGAAACCATACAGCCTAAGAAAAACAACTTTACTTTGCCCATGTAAAAGTTCTGAAGCCCCCTTATTTGAACTGTTCAAAACAGTTTCAGTCCAGAGGAGAAATACTGAACAGTCTTAACATCCAAAGGCTTGTAAAGCATTAATTATAGCATTTTCTGATGCAGGAACACACGAAAGAAACAGGGCACCATAAAGAGGCAAACTTTGTGTTGAGTTATAATAGCAACAATCTATCCAGCATTTATCCTCTTCTCATGAATGAAAACCAATCTATATTTAAATGTATTTGAATTAAGCTATCTGATTCAAAAGGGTAGTAGTCTAGATTCACAGGGAATATGCTTCATTCTTTGAATTAATGTGTCTTTTATGGCCTTAAATTCCACATGCTGGTCAGTCTGTAAACCTATACCTCAACTTGGACTGTTCCTCTCCACATTGTAAGCATTATTGCAGTACTGCTTTGTGCAGATAACAGATTCTGGGTTGATGTTAATATTTGTATTCATCTACTTAGCACAAGGACATTCTGAGAAACACTTGAAATTTGCAAACTATAGAAAGAGAATATGACAAGAGATGAGTGAGCGTGGGAGAAAACAGAAAAATAGGTTCTTGAACCCATAATTGTGCCTCCCACACTGTTTCTTTCAACTGTCTGTGGTGATAGTGTTTATAATATCTCATCCCCTCAAGGCCGACACATCCTCAGTGTGGTTAAGCTTATTTTCTATTGCCACAAAACAGTACACATTTTAGAGAATCTGGCTGTATTCATAAATTGATAAAGTAAGCAGAGTTTTCGGGGGAAATGTGATGGCAAAAGCAACAAAATGTTCATTTATGCCAACACAGTCCTTTACAGTCCTACAGTAACGTGTGTGCACATTTCCAGTCAAGCAGCTATTGGTGGCCTAATTGTCAGTGCAGTCAGAAAAAGCAAACATACATGCAAAATTGCATGAGTGAAATTCATATTGTAGACTAATGCACAATAAAAATTATTATACTTATTCATTAACGTTTAGCTGAAGCAGACTGAGGATATTTCTTCTAGTTTTCATCCAACTGATGAACCAATAGTATCAAGAAGTGGATGCTCATCTGACCAGTCCCACTTCCATGAAGCTGTTCCTAGAATTATTCAAGTTCCCTACAATGGAGGGTGGGACCCACACTCCAGTTTTTGGATCCAACAAATTACTAATCCAGACAAAATGTATGTAACTACTCAACCATCTTTCAGCAACAAAACAAGGTAATTATCACTGTATTGATATATGTGAAACTAGCAGTGCAAGGATAGCAGTTTAATATATGCAACCAATACAATATTTGACAAAATGGAGGTGATTCTCCAGCTCAGATATCCATATATAGCACGTATTTAAGATTAATTTAGTATTTTTATCTTAAATTATTTTTACCTTTCTAAGAAATGAAAAATTTATTAGTGTCAATTCTTTATCCGTTTTGAGAGAGTGCCGCACATAATTGCATGATACTTATATTCCTTCTCTTTCATTTTAAACTAGTCTTCAGAGGTGTTTTGGACTAAATTTGTTTCTTCAGTAACTGACTTAATACAAAAGTAGTTAATTGCTGTTTCAGGAGAACAAACTCCTTTCCAGAGTAGTAAATCTGACATGATATTAAAAATAAAATTGAAATAAATAGTAACTGTCTGTAATGTTCCGAGTGCAATGAGGATTTCTGTTTTGTGCCATTACTTATTTGAGGAACATGAAAAAAGGGGCTGTTTGTCACACATTGACAACACCTTTCCTCAGCTTCCTTACCAAACACACCTGCTAAACCACAGCTGTGTTGACATGCATAATGGACAATGTGGTGCAACAGTAAAACTGCTAGTATTGATGAGAATTTGCGGCCTAAACCAAGCTTAGTCCTAAGTACTGAATGCTAGCTCTTAGTGGTTGTACTGCACTAGATACAAATAACTGGGACACATATTTTCAGTTTCTTTCAGTCCTGAGAAAAATAAAGTGTTGCAAGACTGTTCATGGTGCAAACCAAATAAGAGCCAATGGGGAACACCAGGACATTCGCTTCAAAATACTAAAATACTAAGATAGACAGACTCTGTGACACCTTGGACCATGCTTTGGATCTGTTAGAAGAGTTGCGGCAAAAGCAGATAAGAAAGGGTGTCCTGAATCAGAACAGGCTACCAATGGCACCTGCAGGTCCCAGGTGAAGCTAGTACATGGTGCTCCAGAGGAGAACCAAGAGGTAGGTCTAGCTCAGGGTCATCCAGTAAGAGTCTCTACATGGAGGACTGGACAGGCAGACATCAGAATGGCTTTCAGTGGTATTGCACAGCTGCTTTGCTGATCCCCTGTGTGAATGCAAGCAGAAGGACTCCCTGCCAAAGCTCTCCTCAGGAAAGCTGAGGGAATGCTTTCTTCTTGGTGAACTGTGCATATTACGTGCTGTATTCCTTATCCTTAGTACAGTGGTCTGCTAAGAGGTAACTGAAACTAAAGAGATTTTAAACAGAAGAGGGAACACAGCTGGTGTCTTACCTCCATAACTGAAAAATATCTATTTTTATCCATTTTCTGTTAGGCACTAATCCAACTACTATGGAAACCAATTACTGAACCTGAAATGATTTTGCTATGTCCACAGAATACACAGATATATTAATATGTAACAGATGTAAACATACACATGCAGGGACCACTTAGATGCTTACATTGAAGAGGGGGGGTGCCTACAGTTTAATAACTATGGGGACACTATACTTATTAGGAATACTTCCATGTGTCACTACTTTTGGAAGCCTGTCACAAAATTTATGACTCTAAGTACAAGGAATATTACATGCAAGAGAACAGGGTGATCAGGCCCAGTCAACATGGGTTCACAAAAGGCAGGTATTGCCAAACTAACTTGATCACCTTCTAGGACAAAGTGATTCTGCTGCTGGACGAGGGAAAGGCTGTGGATGTGATCTTCCTGGACTTCAGCAAAGTTTTTGACACAGTTTCTCACAGCATTCTGCTATGGAAACTGTCAGCCTCTGGCCTGGACAGGTGCACACTCTCCTGGGTGGAAAACTGGTTGGCTGGCCAGGCCCAGAGAATGGTGGGAAATGAAGTTAACTTCACCTGGAGGTCAGTTACAAGTGTGGTTCCCCAGGGCTCAGTGCTGGGTCCAGCCCTGTTCAATGTCTTCATCAATGGCCTGGATGAAGGCATTGAGGGTACCCTTAGCAAGTTTACAGATGACACTAAGCTGGGTGGAAGTGTCAATCTGCTGGAGGGTAGGGAAGCTCTGCAAAGGGCTCTTAACAGGCTGGACCACTGGGCTGAGTCCAATGGCATCAGGTTTAACACGGCCAAATGCCGGGTCCTGCACAACAACCCTATGCAGAGCTACAGACTGGGAGAAGTCTGTCTAGAAAGCTGCCTGGAGGAGAAGGACCTGGGGGTGTTGGTTGACAGTGACTGAACATGAGCCAGCCGTGTGCCCAGGTGGCCAAGAAGGCCAATGGCATCCTGGCTTGTATCAGAAACGGTGTGACCAGCAGGTCCAGGGAGGTGATTCTCCCTCTGTACTCAGCACTGGTGAGGCTGCTCCTTGAATCCTGTGTTCGGTTCTGGGCCCCTCACCACAAGAAGGATGTTGAGGCTCTGGAGTGAGTCCAGAGAAGAGCAATGAAGCTAGTGAAGGGTCTGGAGAACAGGCTGAGAGAGGCTGGTGAGGAGTGGCTGAGAGAGCTAGGGGTGTTTAGCCTGGAGAAGAGGAGGTTGAGAGGAGACCTCATTGCTCTCTACAACTACCTGAAAGGAGGTTGTAGAGAGGAGGGAGCTGGCCTCTTCTCCCCAGTGACAGGACAAGAGGGAATGGCCTCAAGCTCCGCCAGGGGAGGTTTAGGCTAGACATTAGGAAAAGATTTTCACAGAAAGGGTCATTGGGCACTGGAACAGGCTACCCAGGGAGGTGGTTGATTCACCTTCCCTGGAGGTGTTTAAGGCACGGGTGGACGAGGTGCTAAGGGACATAGTTTAGTGTTTGGTAGGAAGGTTTGGACTCGATGATTCAGTGGGTCTCTTCCAACTTGGTGATTCTATGATTCTATGATCCTATGATTCTATGAAATGAAAAGAGGTGGAGTCTGAGCTGGAGGAAAAGATTTCAGTATTTTGCAAGTATCAAGAATGTACCTGTGAGGAACATATATGAAGATAATAAGAGAGAAGGGAAATATATGAAAGCTCTTTGGAATCAGACAGCTGAAAGCAGACTAAATCCAAAGCTTTCTTTTAAAATTTCGAATGTAGCAATTTCCCAAAGAAAGGAAACGTGCATGCCAGCTCAGAAATACCCAACCACTGAGCAGAAGCTAGATACAAGTCCTGAAACACTACATCCTATTAATAATTTTGGCTTCAAGCTGAGGCTATTCATCTGAAATAGCAGAGGAGAAAAAAGAGGCATATGGGTGGGTCAAGAATGGCTAAAATCATCAGTGTCAGGTTGCTGTGGAAAAAATGTTAAACATGACCTTGGGTTTTAATAGATGAAGTATTTCCAGTATAGACAGAAGATATTAGCAGCACTCTCTGGAAAATACACCCTGTATACCAAGTACAGGTTGGCCACTGTTCAAGAAAGAGAAATTAGTGTCAAGCAAGAGCAAAGACCCAACTAAATGATCAAGTCATGGAAGTTTATCTAACACAACATGAAACTGTAAGAGCTTGGCTCAGTCGACCCAGCAATCAGTAGCTGAAAAGGATGCAGATTTTTTTCCTAAACATGAGTGGGATAATAATGAAGAAAAGAGATTTAACCAATAATCAGTCCTATCACATGTCACATAAACTGTATGAACCTAAACTACTTATAAAAACTAAAGCTGAATATAAGATTTCTAATAAAAGGTTAGAAACGCTCAGTGGGACTAAAAAGTGAAGAAAAACTAAGCGCTTTGGAAAATGGAGATCATAAACAAGAAAGTTTCCAGTGATCATATGTCATGGTTACATGTAGGAGCTAGTTACTAGACTCAACAACCCAGGACTAGTTCTGTGTAAATAATGAACGTATGTAGGCAGCCAAACCAAAGCAAGACTAGAGGAAGGTTGACTCCAAATGGAAATTCTGATAGTGGGTTTTTATCACCCAGTTGATGAAATGAAATAGGAAAACCCCACAATTTTTTAACCCACTTTTAGTCAGTAAAGTGATTAATTTTATTCTTGGGTTACTTAATCACTTTTTAAAAGGCTTTAAAATATTTTGTGGTTTCAAAACACATTCTTTTAAAATGAAAAGCTGAAATATTTATCTTAGAAACCACTGAAATGCCATGATTCATCTTTTCAAAGGTGTCTACTCTTTTCAAAGATATTTCAGCCAAAGCTATTTGAAGATTCAACACAAATTCATAAATAGTTTCCAAGGAGGCACAATCAGCACAACAAAGTAAGTTAAAAATAATTTACACAAATCCAGTCTTCAAGGACTTCTAAATAAGATTTTAACTGTGGTTAGAATATTGGACTATTTTTGGAGGACTTAAATATCGCAAAAGGTGCCTCATTTTAATTCACATATAGAATCTTTATTTATATCTTGAGAAGGAGAGTGAATGGAAGAGTAACTTGTTCAGCCTTAAATAGAGGTTTTTAATATTAAACAAAAACTATATGTGAAAAAGAATTAGTTCTTACTGGGTCTTCATGTCTAATCATCAGCTGTTGAGGGCTGTATTTGAATTATCTGATAGCAGGGTAACCATCTACTTTATAGATTCATTAGGTACATCAAGTCACATCATGTGCAAAAATGCTTTTTCTGGTTCACTTTCCAACAGAACTTCAAATCAACTTCTAAAACCAATGTTATACATAATTAAACACTATTAACCCTTCTTCTATGCCCACAGAAGTAGCTGAAGTATTATGAGCTCATGAGCAAGTGTATGATGAGCTGGGGACTCTCAAGTCTACAGTGGAGTGGGCATTTGGTAGAGATCTTGAAAATGCTGCACATAGAAGTCAGGGATATATTTAGAAAAGTTCACCACCTTTATTCCTCCTTTTCTACAGAATAATTATTACTTTCCATGAGGTCTCGTTAAAAAAAATTATAAAAGCATTTCAGTAGTTTTAGCAATCAAAATATTTATTGGTAAAGAGGGCAGAATACACTGGAACATCTTCCTTCCTATCAAATTGTATGACAAAATTCCATTCTTAAATAGATTTTAATTAAGTGTTTCAAGTAGACTTGGTGTTTTCCAAATCCAAAGTTAGATGCTGTACAACTATGTCAAGTACTTTATAAATGCCAGAGAAACTAAATTAAAGACAGACACAGATTTCATATAATAGCTACAGATGTATGATCTCTTCAATCCAAAGTGTATTTAAATTAATGTGGTTTTTCCTTTTCCTTCTCCTCATGAAAATATTTTCTTTACTTCAAAATGGCTTATATTTCAAAATGTGCCTTCTGAGTGTTTATTCCAGAACAAAAAAAAATAGAGTTTTGTAATAAACTCAACTGGAAAAAAAAAGTTAAGTGAAAAATGTGAAGTTTTTTGTAGTTATTGAAGTTATTTTTCACTCCGTTTTACTGAACTAAGAACTGTCAGTACTAGTGATTACACAAAATTCTAAATTTGTCTTTCAGTCACTATTCTTGTGACTTGCTTCTTTTCACATCCATAGTAAAGTAGACAGATTAGCATAGAGTGTTTTCAGAAGGAAGACATCTCTGTATTCCTAACAAATATACTGACCTGATAGTATATTGATTTATTTACCAACATTCTTTTCACAGTGTAATATAGATGCCAGTTTCAGCTGAGGACTCCATCAGCTCATATAATGCTTCTCCAGAAAGAAAACAGATAGCACAGAATCACAGAATCACCAGGTTGGAAAAGACCCACTGGATCATCGAGCCCAACCATTACTATCAAACACTAAACCACATCCCTCAGTGCCTCGTCCACCCGTCTGGGGGTACATTGGCCACTCCATGATCAAAGAACCCAAAGCCTCTCTCTTCACACCAGGTTCAGAGCCAGGTGTTAATCAAGTGATTATTTTTGGCTTCTTGCTCCTCATTGCTTAGTGTTGGAATGGAGCTAAACACTACTTGTGCCCCAGAGCCCTCCATTGGTTTCCCCAGAGCCCCGAAGTGTCTCTTAATGGCTCTCAGCTTCCTGTGCTGTGTGTCATCATTGCCAATCTGAAATACTAGCAGAGGGTAAGAATCTGTGGTTTTCACCAAGGAAGGAAGTTTTCTAGTGACGTCCTTCACTGATGCGGTAAGCAGCTGACCTCCCTGTGGAGTGGATCTGGTCTGCAGACAGGTCCCTCTGTTCCCTTTAGAAGGGAATCTCACAAGACAATCACTCCCCTCTTCTTTTTCTCAGGGGATGGTTGTTTGAGGATGGAGCAGCCTAGGGAATGTTTCCCTCTCACACTCCCTGATAGTCCTTAGTCTAGTTACCTCCTCGCTCAGCTCTGCCAACGGAGGAGTTGCCCAACAGAAGCACAGCTTCCACAAGTGAAGCCCATGCTGGTGGCGTGATTGAGTGTGGGAGGGGGGCACTGTCTGCTGCCCAGGGTCTGAGTAGTTGCATGTGCTCACTGAGGTTCTGTCTGGGTGGCTACATCCATCCTGGCTGTGGCAGCACCCAGAACAAGCTTAATTTTATGCCAGGTGGTCACCATGATCTGTTTTGCCTTCAGAGGCAAAAGCAAGGTACTGCAGAGTTTTTAAGCCTGCAGCCTGTGCTATATCTGTATGCCACAGGCTGCTGAGTATTGGAGTTCGTTGAGTCATGTACCTGGGATCCACTCTGCAGTGTTTTAAATCAGCTGAGGAGGGAGATGTTTCACGCATTAACAAGTTTTTTACTCTGTCACTTTATCTCAGCAAATTACTGAAATGTCCTGTGATGGTCTTTGAAAAGTGAAATAACTCAAATATATGCAAGAATATATTTACACATTTTAAACAACAGGCATCCAGATTTCAGCTGGCAAGATCAACTACTGTCTGGGTGAGTTCTTGCAAGAAATGGAAACACAGCAGAAATCACGCAGCCAAACAAATGTGCTACAAAGGAGCAATCATTACACTTCCACTCACAGGGCTCAGATCTTGCTTCTTTTGGTTTTTGTGCAATAGGGAAAATGCTAGGATTCCCTTTTTTTTTTTTTTTTTTTTTGCACTGACTAAGTACTCCTTGAGGAACAGAGGTCAAGCACACAGCTCTCATTTTGAGATTCATAGGTGGGGTGCAGTGAAGCAGAGGCTCTTGTGGAGTTCCACGTCGTGGAAAATGGCATGTCACTAACAAACACCTGGAAACTGCATCCACACAGACCAGAAGTAAGGAGCACTTCTCATTAGAAAGGATGAGGAATCACAAAAAGAAAATAAAAGGACATTTCCCACTTCTTGATAACTTTCAAGCTTCACTACATCTTTCTCAAAGGTGTAATAGAAGTTATATCATTGGCAACAGTATGGGGTCACTATGTGTGCATAGAATTTGATGCCATCTGATGCAGGACTCCTAGAATCACTTTTGTTGCATTAGGGAAATGCCACTTTCCTGAAAGGTGAGGAGGTTTAAGGGTTGGTGAAATAAACAGGAAAATTTTGGTCCCTTCCACTTACTACCACAGTTATTTGGTTATGATGCTTTCCACTTGTTCCTGGAAGACAGCAACAAGACCACAGAAAGTTTTATGTTCTTCATTTAGTTTTAACAACATAATACACACCTTATGTGTACGCACACATATTTTAAATAACTTCTTAAGAGTCCGAGGCTCAGGCATTCTAAACAGTGTCTTTCCTGGTTACTGCTTCTGTAAAAGCATATACAGTTTCCCCAGCTCCTTGTTCAGCGGCTTGAGAGTCACATTTCTCGACTTTATTGTTGCTGTGCTATGATTAAGCCTGACTCAGCATCCTTCCTAGGGGTCAGCATTTAGCCAACCTTTTGTTTCAGCATAATATTACAGTTCTGTTGTTTCTGGGCTTGCATTAATCAGTATATAATATTTTTCTGTGTAGTACTTGAGGATTGGAAGGTCCTTGAGGAAATGAAGCTGTTCTGAACTCTGATTTTACTCCTAGGGAGGCTTCTGTGTCTGCCTTACTGCAGGTCTGCAGGGGGATGCATGTGTCTGAAGGGCCAGCTGAAGTGCTGGATATTGGAAATCCAGTTCCTTATGATTTGCAATAAATACTGCTGCTTTTTTGCACATTTTAAAGCTAGATGTTATTTTAAGACCTAAGAACCAGACTGGTATTTCATTTACAAAACCAATCTGCTTCCTTTTTAGCACGTTCTCCCCTCTTGACTGTTCTCAGACTTTCTAAACACTATCTTTTCTTGCTATTTCATCAGCATAGGCAGTTATATTAATATTTTATATATTCTTTATATTATCTATCTTCATTTTAGGTACAGGGTTACAAGGAAGGGTGTGATGCAGATGCTTCACATACACTCTGAATTCTAGAGTAGTACCAACAAAGTGACTTCCACTTCTTGTGGAGCAGCTCTTGCCTTTCTCCTTTTACAAATCTAAATGGATTAAACACAGGTCAGAGAGTTCAAATGGGTAACCAAACCATTCTCAAAACCATAGATTTTCCATTCTGTCTTAGCAGAGAGCTCTTCCTCTCAGATGCTTGAATAAAGTGACTGGAATGTTCAAGTGAAATTGTGGCCTGGAAAAAAATGTATCTCTGGGCCGTGAATGTTTATTTTTAATAAATCCTGAAAAACTGGACAAGTTCCAGAGGACTGGAGGTGAGCCATAGAGAAGAGAAAAGCTGACAGTGGTAATTACAGGCTTGAAGGCACTCAAGTTCACAGCCCTCCACTCCCTAACCTGAGTCGATAACCAATACAGACTTCACTAAATATATTATAGAATTAGGGAAATAGTAGAATAATTTTACAGAAATTACACCTGGACAAATATAATACACATTACCCTAATAAACTGATGTGCATTAGGATTAGATATATTAGCCTAAATGCTGCTCTAGTACCTTGCAACAGTCTAACTATTAAAAAAATGGTGGTACAACAATCACAATTGTATTAATGAATTAGCTGATCAGTAGGTTAGAAATGAAAACATCTGGCACATTGTAGTATTTGTATTGCACTGATATAAAATTCAAGGGATTCTATAATATATTGATTGAATGGCAGAGACTGCATTTGCAAAAAGTACTGCAGAATAATTATAGCTTAATAACCCTTGAGAGCTAAGGACTTATCTGTATTTATATCTAAAGACTCCACACAGATAAACTGACCAGGTTTCCAACTGTCCTTCACAGAACTTTTAAAAGAAAATATATGTATGGAGTTCAAGTAAAGAAACACCAGAAACGAGTTTTAACTCCTCCCTGACTTTACTTGACAGTTATCACAATACCCTGATCATGAACTCAGAAAAATAAATCCACTCTAAGTTCATCCAGGCTCCAAGATAACATCTGTAGATTGTTTAAGAATATCCTTATCATATCTAGCCCTAATATGAATTTTCCGTTTTTCTTTTGACTCATCTGGCCTTGCAGTCACATATTCACACTTTGGGCACGGAGCCCTACCTGGTCCTAAATATAAAAGGCATATGGAAGTCTAGATGTCAGAGAGGTCACATAAGGGTATCAGACTAATTCCTTTACTCTATACAGATAAACTATTGGGGAAATTAAAAACCAAAAAGGGCACATAAAGCAATGTCAGCAGACAGACAAAATAGATGCAAATGTTAACCAGAATTCTTCCACCATTTGTACAGACCGTAAAAATGAATACCTAGTCTACTATCTGTTCTTCAGGCATAAATACACACTCCCTTGCTGTGCCTATAGCTAAATGCCCATGCTTAATAAGCAGCAAACTACTCATAAAAGCAGTGCATCCATCCTGCTGAAATCAGTATCAACTTCAGATGGTGAGAGAAGAACCTGCTGTTTTCTTTGATCAACTATCAGTACAATACAGTCATTGAACTTGTGTTACTAATATTTCTTGTTACTTTAAAAAAGACACGAGAGAAGCGTGATTAAGTTCACTCATTCAGCAGGAAATATAAGGCAAAAATCAGTACATTTTTAACACAGTGGTAATTTTTACTAGCTCTGAAGTTCTTTGGCATAGTGCTGACTGGCCTATTTATGCCAAAACTCAACAAGGAAGTTTTCTGCCCCATCAAGAAATGAAAATGGGACAGATAAATGTAAGAGATTATGATGAAAGTGGGTTTAGATTAATATAAACATGGTTTATAGAGTAAATGTTGCAGTATACTGTTATTTAAGGCTATCTCACCTCCTGCTGAACAAGCAATAGAAACAGGTCTAAACACTCTTCTAGGTAAATAATCTGTCACTTCTCGTTTTGCTTTTTGATCTAAGTTCAACAGAGAGCAGTCATTTAAATCTGTTGTCCAACACTGGGAAACCAAGATTCAAACTTAGACATAATCACTGCTGTTCTCTAGTTCAGTGCATCCTCTTTGGAGGGTTTTTTGAAAAAGGCAAAGTTTTATCAATTCCCTCAGAGAATGACATACTAAGACGAAAGTGTGTTATCACAAATGTTGAATGCTGTGGCAAGTGTACAATAGTGCATGAAATAAACCTACATTGACTTTATCTCTATGAGAACATATTACAGTCCAGATTAATCTAAAATGGATCTCAGGTACCAGGGTGCCCAGCCTAGGGGGCACGGTTGTCCTGAATTCTCTGCTACAGTCGATATAGACTAAGAGAAACCTCCCAAAGAAATTCAGTAAAGATCAGCTAAGGCCTGAATTGTCTGCTGGAGTTGCCTGTTTGTCTTGATAAATCATGGACAGAATCTTGGCAGATGGTAAGTACTCCTAAATTAGCCTTCCTAGTTAAGAACCTAAAATTAGGTGTGATCCCTCCGTGTATCATTGTCATATAACATGCCCCAGAATAGCCTGATTATTTACTATTATATATCTAGTAGGACATTTTTTCCCCCTTTATGCAGATAACTCCCAAAGCATATTTGCTGACAGAAAATCTGAATGTTGATTGAATTCGTTAAAATTCTCAGCATAATTATTTTTAGAAGATACATTCTAAAGCAACTGCACTGGTGAAAAAATTTCAGCTGGAAGTGGGACTACAAGTCTACCTTTTCCTCACCTGCAACAGTTTGAAAAGGTCACCTGACTCTACCTAATTCTCAAACCAGTTTGATGCTGGCAGCCTCAAGCTCTATTTCCCCCTTAATTTTAGATTTTTTAGGGCTCAGTATTCTTCTGCTGAATAGAGTACCAAAGAAGCCAGATGAGAAAGATTATGTACTGTTTTCACTTCAGATTATTTGTGCAGAACATAGAAATTTGAAGGACCATGCAGGCGAACTCAGTGTTTCACTCTCTATCTGCTAATATGGTACTAAATCATTTGGCTGTTCCTGGATTGCTCCCTGATACCATCAATTTAGATTGTGATTTCATTAAAATAATCATTACCAGGGTAAATACAGTCTAAATGAGTATGCAGCTGGTGAAACACGGCAGCTAGAATACAAGACAGTCTGCTTTAGTTCCACCTCTTTGTACATGCTTATATAAACAATTATGAATATCTACAAAAAGCTGCAATACAATAGAACTTGAACATTTAACTTACTTTTTATAATCCGAATGGAACAATTTCCAGCAAGATGAAAAGAAACTCTTCTGCCTTTCAAGATTTTCTTTCTCACACATTCTTTGGATCTAAAACAGCATTATTCATTCTGACTTCATACAACAAGAGCACTAATCCTTTTCCCATTTATTGCATAAATATGTATTGACTTCAAAATAATATTCCAAGCTGTGCCTCTGAACAGGTCAACATGCTGCCATGTAGTGCTGAATCAGTAGTCACCAATGACATTCTATAATCCACACAAATCAAAATTAGACCTAGACTCTTCACAGACACTGCAAAAGGTATTGGTCTCTCTTTTCCTCCCCTTTCTTAGCATTTTGCACCTTTCTTCAAATTCGCTTAAAAGTTCCAAAAATTTTAACTCATTTTAAATCATACAGGAAGTTTTTAAAGCATGGATTTTCAGTCTGCTTCTGGCATCTTCATGATGTTAATGGCTCCATTCTTTTATGCATGTCATGAGAAAAATAGACTAGGTTTTGCTTTAACATTGAATAATTCTTGGTGTTATAACAATGAATGAAGTAGAAAAACACCTTTAGGTATAGGAAGACTGTACTTAAAAGCTAAGAAGGTGTGGTACCAATACATCAGTTTATGTTAGATATGTCCTAACACGGTGCAAAATATTATCTGCTAGAATTGATATATCAGCTTTGAGACTGTATAAAAAACACAGAGATGTAGAGGGAAACATCAACACGAAAAATGCTACTGGAGTGGACTTCACTATCTTATGTGTTAAAATGTTAGAAGAATAGAATTGACAAGAACTCCTCTCCTCCAGTAATACCTGCAAATCACTGGGGACATGAAGATAATCCTTGCAGAGACTGTCCAAGTTCCACACAGATGTTTGAAATCCTGATGTAAATTTTTTAATTTGTTTGTTTCCTTTATAATATAAATGAAGACTTTTACATGGAAAACTTTAGATTTATGAACCTAGATCCTCCATAAAGTAGCAGAGATAACTTGACAAGTCCCGGGATTTCCTCATTTTCCTTATGCACCTACTTTTCTGTTTCAGTGTTTGCTCATTAATTTCTAATGCAGTTTCCTAACCTTCCCTCTGTCTCTTAAATCCAGAAATACATACTGTAAGCAAGAAGCATAAACATTCATTTGCTTATGCCACATTGAAGTCTATTTTAATACATAATAGAAGAACTCAGTGTCAGATCAAGTGCATTCTCATACTAAGACATTATAAAACTTCTGAATGTCTAAACGAACAGCTCACAGAAATCTTCCATTATCTTGAACTGGAAAAAATGACTTTGTGCATAGAATAAAGACTACACACCTTGGAAAGCTTTGAATTTGTACAATTTTTGTACAAGCAAACAAGCAACAACTTCCAAGATAAAATATGCTAAGGTTTTATGAACCCAAAGTCAGAAACAATGACAAGAAGAGGCAGCAGTGATTATTTATCAATAATGCTGAAGATGCATTAGTAATAACAAGGTCATGTAGGATATTTTGAATGAAGCACAATGTGAACTGAAAAAATAGAACTGAAAGGGCTGTGACATTTTATGGTGTAATTAGAAAATTAATGATTCTGTTTCACCTTAGGAGCATGGGTTTCATTTAGTTTCTGCATCTAAGGAGATTTATCTTTCCAGATTTGGAAGCCCTTTGCAGTTGACTACATTTCTACTACTTCTGTTTTGGCATCTTTGCATTCAGACATTATTGTTAGCCTTTATCTCATCACTGATTAGCCATTAGGTTGACAAGTTTATAGGTGCCATTATTGTCTGGGTCTTTGGTAACTTCTTCTGTTACAGCTTTTAATCTCTCATCATCAAGTGCTTCTCTGCACATTAGAAAGCAGATTATTGGAGAAAATTTAGCAGGTTGAAATGACCTGGGACGTTCCGCTTCTTTCCACTTAAGGAATGTAGGCCTTCTGTTAGAATTATGTCAGGCTGTGGGGGAAGCCTGGATACAAGATGTACTAGAACATGGAAGGTCCACCCCTGCTATTTTACAACTTCATCCAAAGATTAACAGAACAGATACATATAACAGACACATAGCTTGAGGAAAATATGTGTATGCAGAAATTTTTAATGGTGCTATGAGCAGGAGCTAGGTATTAAGATTAAGAAAACACAATATAATAAATAAGTGCACAGAATGTAGAAAACACAAAGGAGATCAAAGAGAACCAGTAAATTATCTATAATGTGATGATGGAGCAATTCCAACAATAATATTCAAGCCTGCTAGAATGCTCTTTGCTTAATCCTCTTCAAAGGCAGAATAAGCAAATTTAAAGACTAATGATATTTCAGTTACAATATTGGCTGTCTTGGAGACACTAGGAGGTCAGAACATAGTGACAATAACCAGCAGTGGTGTGTGGCATAAAAAAAAGGAAAATTCAGAAATCAGAAGCAAACTGAAAAACTTAATGCTTATGTATCTTGAAAAAAAAAGAAAACTGCATGACTTTCCTGTAGAAAAGTACATACATTTCTTGAAGATATATTGAAGATACATAAAGTTATTTAAGCTAACAGGATTCGGTATTTTTTCAGCTCTACCTCTAAATGAGGCCAAACCCTTTGAGTTTCAAAATCTGCAGTTTTACAGTTAAAAATCCTCACATAACTTGCAGATATAATCATTCTATCAGCAATGGTTAACCTAGAGTTTAGACTAATAATTACATTTGCCTGAACATTCTCAGGTTTCCTGGCAGCAAACCTCATTTTTAATGAGGGGTGAGATGCCAGGGATTGCACTCAATAATTGTACATCCAACAAAGAAAAGATTTGATTGTAGATGTACAGAACTAGAACTGCTCTCAAATTTGCCAGAGTGGGCCTCTTCCTGATCTCTTTCTTTCACACTGGTATGCAGCTGTAACAAGTTTGAAAAGCAAAAAAGAGAGACTATGTTGTTACAATATTATTGTATGCTATATGCAAGTTCCCATAATATATAACATTTCCTATATGATGAGCATGATAACTACATTAAATGAGCTTGCTTTGGAGTTTCTAAACCATTGAACATTTTTTACGAGGGACCTTATATTCTCCTCTCTCAAAATGGTCTTAAGTCATAGAATGACAGAAGATCTTAAATACCCACTTAGAAGTAAACATATGCGGCACATAGATATAATCCTAATAGTTCATATGATTTTCTCGTTAAGGGCAGAGTTTCCCAAGGACCTGTATTCCAAGAAATGAAGCATTCAAAAGTAACTCAAAGCTATTCTTTTTTTATCTGACATCTAAGTTGTTCTGCTGTTCCTCTGTATATAAATAACAGTCTACTTTTACATAGACCTAAGTCTAGAGCTCCTTGAGAAATAAGGATGATACCAATTTACTACAGTGACGTCACTTCCACTTCTCACTTCATTCACAGGTTATTTTATTCACTTTTTTAGTCCAACAGCAGAAGAACTTATGTTTAAATTGGGCAAACTCTGTAAAGAAGTTGTCTATTATTGCGGCACTATGTTCATCTTCTCTGAGTGCTATCATTATTTTTCTCAGTCTCTGGAACAAGGCAAGTCCTTACCATATTTACCGGCTAATTCCTTACTGGCAACTAGAACAATGGCACCTGTAATGTGCTGAATTAGCCATTCTAAATTAAAACCTGGAAGAGAAAATAGAAGGGTTTTTCTTCTATACCTGCTTCAGCTGGATATCTGTCCATTTTGCAACAGGCTGTGAGTTGGACAGAAGAAAAAGAAAATACAGAAGAAATAAAAAGTAAGGAAAAACATGAAAATAGTAAAAATTTATAAATTAAGCTTATTTAAAAATAAATCCCAACACTGTAAAATCTTTAAAATTGTGCTTGTTCGCTGCTGATAAAATACATTAATCTTGTGAGGAAAAACCACAAACCTCCACAAAACCATGTAAATATGAACGGAGTGGTCATTTTCAGGTCTGAAAAATTATGTGCACACATACACATACACATTACACACATACAACATGGGCATCATTAGGCTCTGTCTAAAATCAGCCTGACCTGGAAAGATACTGTGCTTACAAGAATTTAAGATCTGGTTTTGGCCTTCCTTACCAGCTGTAAAAAGTGCCATTTTGCTTAGAGGCATCTGCCTACTGAGATTCACATGGACAGGTCCAACTCCTTTTTTGCAGGGTGTAACACACAACCAGATGGAGTATGTTTGGAGGGAATGTGCCCTTTGGACAGATGCAAACCAAGAGCCTACCAATTAACACACATCAGAAGGTCAAATACTCTTTTTGACATACAAGATGAACAACTGGAGTGATTTTGATTTGTTAAATTTTCATCAGACTGGGAGGTTATATCTGTTTTAAATACATCGTAACATTAGTGGACACTTCATGTCCTTCCCTGGACATGTTTAAAATTACAGATTTCTGTAAGATTCCCTTCTCAATTATTTAAAAATTCTACTGTAGCCCAGTTCCATTAATTGTATATCCATGATCAACAGATGAAGAGCAGAGCCACTTATCAGCCATGGCACCTGAGCCCAGAATCATCTTCAGATAACTGTCCATGGTATCCTCTGCTATTCAAAAGAACACATGGCCCCAGGATTGGCAGGAAAGTGGTCACTACCACCTTATAGAATAACCAAATTGGAAGAGACCCACCAGATCATCGAGTCCAACCTTTCCTATCAGACACTAAACCATGCCCCTCAGGACCTTGTCCACCCATCCCTTAAATACCTCCATGGAAAGTGAATCAATCACCTCCCTGGGCAGCCTGTTCCGGCGCTCAGTGACCCTTTCTGTGAAAATTTTTTTCCTAATGTCCAGCCTAAATCTCCCCTGGCGGTGCTTGAGGCCATTCCCTCTTGTCCTGTCCCCTGTCACTTGGAAGAAGAGGCCATTACCCTCCTCTCTACAACCTCCTTTCAAGTAGTTATGGGGAGCAATGAGATCTCCCCTCAGCTTCCCCTCCTCCAGGCTAAACACCCCCACCTCTCTCAGCTGTTCCTCATAGGGCCTGTCCTCCAGCCCCTTCACTAGCTTCGTTGCTCTTCGTTGCTCCTTGAGAAGATGTGAGAACAGGTCTTGTTTTCTCTCTATCCCACTCTGCTTTCTAGATGCTCCAAGCAGTGTTGGTTCAGCCTTGATGCAGGTGAAGGCTTATTCCTACCTGTCTTTTACTGAGCCATTGGCAACATCTATTCAAGAAGAAACATGAGCACTCCTCCACCAGTGAGCCTACATGTTTTTCCAAGTGTATTCCAAGCCTGGAAACGTAACATCCACCAAATAGGCTGATCCTCAGACAACACCGTGAAGGTTTTTTCACTATGGAGATTGTGATGTTTTAGATTTAGGATGGCTAATATTCAGTGGGTTTTGTTACTGAAATTATATGAGTGAAGAAGAATTAGATATACTTGAAAAAAAAGTCAATCAATCAAAAAAATAAAAGTTACGATATATAATATCAGATCTTTTTCTCCTTGGCAGCCTCTATAGTGAATAGGTTTAGAAAATGTCAAATTTTGTACAAGGTTTTAAATAGATATGTAAGTGGTAAGCATTTTTTTCATTGTCTTGCCACATTACTAATTTCATTAGTTTGCTTTGTAAAGCACAAATCAAAACAGAGGAAATCTCTGTTTATGCCTAATACTAGCCAACAGTGTGCAGAAATACCTTCAGTAAGTTTAAGACTCCAAAACTGAATTTTAATAATGTGAGTCTACAATAAGAGAGAGGGTACACTGCCTCAGAAATAGGAGGAAATGCTGTTAAAAATTCAAGATCCTCATAAAGCAGGAAAACTAGCAATTCTTTTTAAGAAATAAACACATGACATGATGAATTACTGTCAGAATATAGGATGTGCAAGGCAAAACTAGAAAATTAAAGTGCACTATTAGATTCTTGCAGTGCTTCAGCTCACAAAGAATATGTGGAAATGATAGCAGAAGAATACCTACAGCAAGCAGAACTTTTCAGATCCACAGAAACAATCTTCAGTGTTGTGACTGAGGGTGATCACAATTGCCCTTACGAACTCCATTTTAATATCGAAGCTACTTCAAATTACATCGAAATATAAAGTAGTGATTACATACACTGTTTGGAGACTTTTAGGGAGGTATTCCAGCCCACATAATTGGAAGCAATTTTAAAGCCAAAATAGTAATTTGGCACTAGCTCTGATCCCTAGAGGTGGCTTACATTCAAAAAACGACAACAAAAAATGGCACATACTACAAAGAAGCTCTAAGATTTTTAGGAGTATTAACTTCAGTCAAGTTTTCCTTTGATGTTCACTACAAACGTCTAGATATTGAGTGACAATGACTTGCTGAGCAGCATCTAGGTTTTATGTATGTAAGTGAAATATGATCGGCAGAAAGGATTGCTTGTTGCCACAGTGAAATTGGATGAGTAACATCAAGCCTTTCCCATCGGATCAACCGCACAGTGATTCAGCACAGATCAGTATGAACACTTCCCCAAAGTGTTTTGAAAAGATCCAAAGAATTAACAATGCAAACTAATTTGAATAAAAAAGAAAACGTGAGAAAATAACAAATTATCCACAGTAAATCCATGGGTATGGAAAAAAGCTAATGTAATAAGGCACATGGTTTGTAAAATGCAGGTTCTACTTGATCTACTTTATTTTTAACCTTCTTACACTTTAAATTAATTATGTGTTTTCTGAAATATTGTTGCAGATCCTCCTGCAGGAGAGACAGGGATGCTTGGCAATCTACTCTGCCTGTACTTGTTTGAATTCATTCTGACAGACAGTGGCATTTTAACACATCCTTTGCCACAGAGACACAGTAAATTAGGTTTTAGCTAGAGAATCATAGAATCATAGAATAACCAGGTTGGAAGAGACCCACCGGATCATCAGGTCCAACCATTCCTATCAAACACTAAACCATGCCCCTCAGCACCTCGTCCACCCTTCCCTTAAACACCTCCAGGGAAGGTGAATCAAGCACCTCCCTGGGCAGCCTGTTCCAGTGACCAATGACCCTTTCTGTGAAAATTTTTTTCCTAATGTCCAGCCTAAACCTCCCCTGGCAGAGCTTGAGGTCATTTCCTCTTGTCCTGTCCCCTGTCACTTGGGAGAAGAGGCCAGTACGAAGGTACTGTGATGCTACACATGAGTATCAGTGTGTGCTTGTATTTATATTATCACAGCTCAGCAGTATTGTTATTGTGCTAATCTCTTACTGGTATGAACTTCAAACTGCTGAACATCCTAGGCAAAGGGGGTGACTGGAATACTCTGACATACTTAACATGCCTATCATGGCTTACAGCACAGAAAGGGCATAAACTTCCCTTCATCTCAGTAAGACCGAAGCCATTGCCACACAGCTGGCCATAAAAGAAGCTGCTGTTGGGCAGTAAATCGTTACATATGTACTGCACTATTCCAAGCACATCTTTAATAACTAGATGATAAGAAAATCTAAAAAATAATTTTCTGTTCTGCTTAAAATTAAATCAATGGAATAAAACTGAATTACTAAGGAAGGACTGGTTTTATATGTTTGGAAAAGGAGACAAACTTTGAAAAGTCATTTGTTCTATAATAAAAATTTTGTTTTGAAAGTAGGAAAAGAACCCAGAGCAATTATCCCCAATATGAAAGAAAGAATAAATAATACTGTGATAGAAATACCCGGTAATGGTATTTAATATTTTTTGTTGCTTCACATTACAAAGAAACTGAAAGAGAACTGAAGCAACCAAAACAAAACAAACCCAATAAATGAAAAGACATGACACTGATCACACAGTTTGCCACAGATGTCAACTTACTGGCATGAAGTCATGGCATAACATACTCACGCTTAGGCTCTGCTAAAAAAGACCTGGTGGTACAGTCAATGCCAGGGTGAATATGAGCCTAAAGCACGCAGCTATTTCAGAGGGCTACACACGACTACATTACAAGAAGTGCAGACATCACAAAGGCAATTCAATTTCCCGCTTTAATTGACACTGCTGAGGCTGCATTTACAATGTGGAATTCAGTTTTAGGATCCCCATTCAAGACAGATGTGGAGGAACTTAGGAATAACTAGCAGAGAGCAACCAAAACAGTCAAGGTCTACAGCAAGCGACATGTGGAAAGAGATTGAGGGTGTTGGGTTCTCTCGCTAACATTTTTCATTTATTTTTTTTAATATATGTTAACCAAGGAACTCAACTACTGCTTATAAGCAACAAGTTTGATTAACTACATTCAGACTGTTTAAGAAATAGCTTTAAATTTGAAGACAAGCATTTAAATTCAGTGCAACAGAGACACAGGAGACAGTGGAATGATTAATGGGTGTAGGTTAAGACTGCCAAATAGAATGGCTGGACAAATCATTGTGTCATCCTTAGTTTACATAGATATTGTACAGGCAGAATTGCACCTGTCAAGCCAAGAGTAAGTGATTTTGCAGTAACCACAATGCAAATGAGGATGCAAATAAGAGATTTACATCTGTGGGTGAAAGGGAGAGAGGTCTCTTGGAGATCACATAGAGAGGTGACATGCAAGATTTGTCACGGTCTCAAAATGATTTGCTTTGGAGAAGACCAAGTCAAAGATGCCATTCTATAGAGATAAAGCCTTCCATGTATATCAGGAAAGATGCTAATGAATAGGTCCTAGATAGGAGAAAGCAGGTCTGGATCAGATCTGTACAGCATCAGCAAAGAGATGATGACTGTGTCTGTGTTAAAGCAGCAGATGTGGCAGCAGCAAGAAAAGAAAAAAAAAGACTCGGAAAACAGACACTTCGGGAATCTTCATACAAAACTGAACTAGGGAGGATGAAACAGAAATCATTAGAAAAACAGATGACTGCAGATGGTTTCCCTTCAACAGAGGCCGGTTGGGGGCACCAAATACTTTTCATTTCTCTGTTATTGTGTTGTGTTTCCTGTCTTTTGGTAACTATGATACTCAAGCCCCCTGAGAAACACTAAAACATGCAAGGGACTATGTTAAGAACTATAATTGAAACTAACTTGCCAGTGAGACTGCAATGTTATCCTAGATTAACAAGCCTGGATATAATAGGCTTGTTTTTTATCATATTTACACCTGCATAATCAAGAGTGACAGTACTTAAGAGAAATACTTTACACCACTACTGCCACTTACCAATATATTTCCACAAATATGAGGTTGAAAAGTGTGTGCTTTATAGTTTGTTTCTGAACTCTCATCTGCAGGTATGATTTGTATGTGTATGTAAATGACCCTGTTATGAGACTAGATATCTGCATCTTGTACAAGAAATATCTTGTAAATATATGTAAATGATCTCTTCACCAGAAGCTAAACTAAACCACAGCTAAGCTAGTTCACACAGGAAAGAAAAAACAGAAATAAAGTAATTATTACATTTGAACAGATGAGACTGACAAGGTGTATATAAATACCATTAATAATCTCCTGGTTTATAAAGTCATTTCTTCTCCTCAACAGCAGAAAATTTCTCATGCATAACAGTGTCTAGAGATACTCAAGGCAACAATGGCAAGTACAAAGTGAAATGTATTTATTGCCAATCAAAATTTAAATCCCCATTGTTTTCAAATAATTGCATGAATAGCTAGGAACATACAACATTTCCTCCTGTTAGATAAATGGATATATTTCACTGAGAAGAAGATTAATGTGAATTTAAAATAGAATAATAGGTATAAGCAGAAATTAAAGTGGTCTATTAAGATATAAGACTCTAAACACAATATTCTTAATCTAATCGTAGAGAATGAATAATTGCTGGACCTTTGCATTCCTCTTAATGAATCTATTTACACATAATTAAAACTATTCATCCTCTTTCAAGTCAAATATTTCTTGGATGACATATTAGCAACTTAAAATCTTTGAGTTGCAATTTGTTTTTAAGAAAACTATTGTGCAGGGAAAAGATTAATAATCCTTTCAGTTTCACTGAATACCAGATTTTCATTTTGCAAATTATCCTATGCTAAATATAACGTACAGATCATGGATATTATCTTTTCATTACTTACCAATACAAGACATTGTCATTTGGGGTATACATCTTATGGACTACCAATAAAAGACAGTAATATCTGTAATTTGTACTTGTAAAGCCTGGTATACTGTCTGCATTAGCTATTTATTGTGATTTATCACTGCATCTCCCCTATACAAGGGCAACATTTCTCTTACGGTACTGACAAGTTCAACATAAATAAACTCAAATTCTGTTCATTTTCTTTCATAGTGTCAGAAGCAGCATGAGTTGATATTAATGAAACCCTCCTTTCTTGCAGGTAGACCAGATGCAAGTTTTACTTGTATGCCTTAATACCTTGTGAAGGGAAAGAAGAGCAGTGGGTCAGTCCCTTTTTCTAAGTAAGCATCGACAACTTTCCAAAATCACTGGGAGCACCAAACCCTAGTTGAGTGAAAAGACTAGCGTTCCAGGACAGGTTACTGAAGTAATCTTACAGAACTTACAGAAGTTACACAGAGTCAAGGCCTTTTCTACTTCTCACCCCACCAGAGAGTTGGCTGGAGGTACACGAAGGGACACAGCTAGGACAGCTGACCCCAACTCACCAAGGGGATATTCCATATCACATCATGCTCAACATATAAAGCTGAGGGAAGAAGGTGAATGGTGGTGCTGTTAAGAGTTATGTCATTTCTCTTCCCAAGTATCTGTTATGTGTGATGACGTCCTCATTCCTGAAGACATCTGAACACCTGGATACCAACAGAAAGTGGTGATTTCTGATTTTGCTTTGCTTGTGCATACAGGTTTTGCTTGACCTATCAAACTGTTTTCATCCCAACCAATGAGTTTTCTCACTTTTACCCTTCTAATTCTCTCCCCCATCTAACAAGGGGAAAGTGAGCAAGAGGCTGCATTGGGACTGTTGCTGGCTGGTTACACCAAAACAGGTGCCAAACACTGGAGAAGAAGGAGGGGACAGCTTTGGAGGGGCCCTGATACACACTAACCCCAAGGCTGTTGGCACAGTACCAGTTGGCATGAAACACTGCTAGCGATTTTTAGCACTGTTAATCCTGCTCTCAGTGACCAATGGCACAGACTCAGGTGCTGACATTGCTGTCCATCTCTTGATTTTGGTAATGTAAATGCAACTTGAAATTGCAGTGTGGAGCACCTGTTTCATTTTACATATCAGTAATTTTGTACAGAATCACTCTGCCAGATGCCCTGAGTACATTAGCAGGACTTTGTGTTTCTGGAATGTGGGTGGCCAGAACTGCAGAGAATCCTCCTGCAAAAGCCTCAAGATCATCTCCT
This sequence comes from Coccyzus lansbergi, assembly GCA_033558105.1. Lineage (NCBI taxonomy): Eukaryota > Metazoa > Chordata > Aves > Cuculiformes > Coccyzidae > Coccyzus > Coccyzus lansbergi. The sequence goes on along the minus strand of JAUMJK010000740.1, from coordinate 173,155 downwards.
GATTGCCAGTCAATATGTATGCGTCATGCTGTGATCACATTTATCTTTTTCACAGACACATTTTGGTGGGACCAGTTATACTGCCATCAGCTAGGATACCCATTTCGAGTTGTTCTCACCATTTTGCATACCCAGCTCACTGTACAACTAAGAGATGGCGCGTTCTTGAAGTGATGGAGAAAAAGATCTGTTCTCTTCCCTGAAGCTGTTTTTCTGTATCCTTCTTCATGATAATGTTGTGTTTTAGGTCACTTCTTAAATACATAAACCACACTTCCATATACACCTTTCTGGCTTTATACAATAGAAAACCACTGTTGCACTGCTACCCTAAGAAAAGTAGAATTACTAAGAAGCACTGGCTATCAAGAAGCATAATATCACAAGTCCTTTGGGCATTAATAATAACGAATAGCAGAGGAGTATACTTTAAAAGAACATTTAATTCTACTGTTATTCATTAAATGGAAGATTACTGTATATTAAAATTTTCCTAGTTAACAAGCCATGACACTACTGAGTGTATACTTTCCTTTTCCAATAAGAAAATGAATTTTTAAAGAAAACTGGAAATAAAGACCTACTAAAATCACCTGGTTTTAAAATTTATATTCTATAAAATACATCTCATTTCCAGAAGTTAAGACTTCCTGGAAAGTTGTCAAGAGAGGATGAAAAGTTCATAACATTAACACCAGCAACTATGCTACCACTTAACAGATGGGAACACTTTCAGAAAAGACACAGTTCACCTAAAAAGAAATAAAAATTCACAAGAACTCTGGCAACCTTTATTAGTGAAATAAATTTGAAAGTAAAAATAAAGATGTAATGCTAAATTAAGGATTATAGTTCCGGTATATTCAGTACCAGAAAAGCCATTGTTAGGATAAAAACTCCTACATCTGTATACTCTTAGTCTATTGATCTCCACCAGGAATTAACAGGTTGGCAAATTGTTTCACAGTAACTGAGGAAGGAGGGCATTCACCGAACATTCTCTTTACCTGTTCTTAATGTCGAATAGAAAGCACTGATACTGTACTGTGAAAACATCTTACTCTTGAGATTATTCATATTTCTAAAATTACAAAATATAATTTCACCAGTTGAACTTAAATTGCCATGATTCTAAACCAGGGGAAAAAAAAACCTGTAGACTAGATGCGACTGGAATACACTTTTTTAAATCAGTAGCAGAAGAAAGTTTGATGTTTCAAAGTTCATGAAAAAAAAAAAGAGAAAGCTATTGTACTGACAAAATGGTGGAGAATCTTTCTTCTAGCCAAGATGTATGTCCATACTAAACCTGGTCCTAGGATTTTAGCTCATTTATAACAGAAGTAACAAAATGGTACTGGAACAAGGGCATTCATTGCAACAGCTTGTGGCTCTGTGTATGTTATAAAATCCACAAAAATGGATAAAACAAGAAGAATTTAGCCCACCTGGATTTGGTTAGTGAGAAACTCCTGTTTGCAGGAACCTAGACAAGATTCTAAAGCTAGCTTTGATGCATCCTCAAACGCTGCACTCTAAGTGAGTGACTGCAACGTACAAATATCCTTACAGCAAACTGTGTAGTCTTTACAGAACAATTATATTTCTTCTGTTACTTATCTCCATTATTCTGCTACTTGTCATGTAAGATTAGGTTCAATATAATAGAATTAAAAAGGAAAATTCTAAAAAAGGAGTGCAGATACACGGTATAAATTGAGAGAGAATGTAATTACAGCTCTTTCTCCTTGAGACTGATGGAGTCCAGACTTAAAAATCTGGTTCTTAAACTAATTTCCTTGAAAAATTTAGCTTGAAAAACAAGAAGTGATTCAGATTCATGTCTGTTTACTACTTTATTGCACATTTATTTATTTTGTTTATTAACTGGAAGGTATTTGGAATTGTGGAATTGCCATTCAAAATGCCCAAATCTGTGAAAACACTGTAAAATACCTTACTAAACAATGCAAGCAGCTTATTAACTGTTTTAATTCAGCAACTGATGATTTGAACTCTGTTAACTCTAGAATGAGTAGATCAATAGGGAAAATACCTGCCTTTAAGCACAGAGATTAAGTATTCAAGGAACAATAAATCACTTGAAATAAGGAACTTAGCAGTCACCTCGAGAAGATACAGCTTTCTGTACTGGATACACCCTCCCAAAAAGCAGACCAATGTAATCAGCATCCCTCTTAAGACCATTTGTACACTGCAGAAGCAATAAGGATGGGAAATATCCTCAGTAATACATATTAAGTACAAGTATATTTATGTGAGGCATCTATGAGGTTAAAGAATTAAGCACAGTACACCTGCCTATCTTCGTTTATCTGCTTTCTTTTCACTCTTTAAAAATCAGTGCTTAGTACATACAGCAAAAGCCTCCTGACAGCTGTTCTGTTCACGTCTTTGGAGAGCCAGAAGCGCAGAGGTTGTGTCTGGATGTTGCGTAGACACCGCAGCTGATCCTGTCAGGGTTTCTCTTCTCATCTCATCTTCTTCCCAAAGTACTACTGCTATCACCAGACATTACACCTCTAACAGAATAACTTAATATAAAATAGGGAGGTGAAGCTATATTCCAAGAATCCCTGCAAGAGACTTCAGAAGGACACAAGTCTTTGGCAGAAAAGGCAGGGTAGGAATTGAGGCACAGCAAAAGGGAGGCCCTGAGCAGTGCAGTAACTGCAGTTTATAGGAGAAAGCTGGGAACTTACTGTCTCTTCCTCCTCACAGAATTGTCAGGGTCAGAGCTGAGAGCTACTCAGGTTCCCATGCAGCTCAGAGGCAGCTTTCAGACCACAAAAGAGCTCTTTCTCCCTACACTGTTCATACATATCAAACATGCAACCTAACAAGTATATGGCTGAAATGTCTCCAGGACAGGGTCTGTAAAGGGATGTGGGGTGCAATTGCTATAGCTTGGTATGGATGTTTGGTACTACTCATAGAGTAAATCTTCTGACGATATATTCAGCTATATTCAGCTATATTCTCACGTGTACCACTACAGCACAACAAACAGATTAATCAGGACTTCTCCATTTGCATTCAGAAACAAAATGGACAAATCCACACAGATTATGAAAGTATTTATTTAATACTATTTTTATTTATAATATTACTACGGGAAATCAGCAAAATCTAGTAACATTTCAAAGCATCGTTATAATTTCCAATACAGAGAGAAAGTTTTGATTTACAGGATGTAAAATTAGCTGTGGCAATATATTAGACAAGACTTTGCATCGGTTTCTTCCCTCAAGCTCAGGTTGTCTGATTATTTATTTTTTATATCTGTTCTTAAAATTTTCTCAAGTTGCATTAGGAGAAATGCAACTTCTTTATCCAATTCCAAATATTTTAGATTCTGGAAAACCAATGTTCCATGCTAGGTTTAAATTATTAAGTTTTTTTAAAATATGGCTATTAGTAGACATGCACTTTTACTATTCTGCACATTTGCCACAAAAATGCCTTTACAGCACCACATATATTCTGTCCAGATAAAGCAGAGTCTGAACTAGAAATGTGCATGTGAGGGTTAAGTGTCACAAAGTTGCCCCTGTACTCATGCTGGTGAGACTGCTCCTGTGTTCAGTTCTGGGCCCCTCACCACAAGAAGGATGACGAGGCTCTGGAGCAAGTCCAGAGAAGAGCAACAAAGCTGGTGAAGGGGCTGGAGAACAGGCCTTATGAGGAGCAGCTGAGAGAGCTTGTTAGCCTGGAGAAGAGGAGGCTGAGGGGAGACCTCATTGCTCTCTACAACTACCTGAAAGGAGGATGTGGAGAGAAGGGAGCTGGCCTCTTCTCCCAAGTGACAGGGGACAGGATGAGAGGGAATGGCCTCAAGCTCTGCCAGGGGAGGTTCAGGCTGGACATCAGAAAGGAATTTTTCACAGAAAGGGTTATTGAGCACTGGAACAGGCTGCCCAGGGAGGTGACTGAGTCACAATCTCTGGAGGTATTTAAAAGACAGATACACGAGGTGCTCAGGGACATGGTTTAGTGGCAAATAGGAATGGTTGGACTCGATGATCCACGAGGTCTTTTCCAACCTGCTGATTCTATGAAAACAGCTGCTGATCTGCTGCTTTCCAAGGTCCTGCTTTTCCAAAATTTGCTTTCTCCAAACTCAAAACATTTTCTGGCAAAGCCTTTAACAGCAGTGAAGAGTAGGTTTTACAAGGTCCTCTTCACTTGTATGAGTGAGAAGTTCTTAGAGTTTTTCTTCTTGGGGAGATGATTTTAGAAAAATATCATCACCATTTCTTCACGTTCATTAACAACATTCATCTAAATCAGTATTCTGGTTTAAGAAAACAAGCCACGAGACAGAGAAAAATTGCAAGAATGACTTATACAAAACAACAGAACAATCTGTATATCTTTGGTGGTGAATGAGCAAAAAATAGAATTTAGAACTAGATTTTTTGCTGCAAAAATCTAATGTCTTAGGACGGTTCACAGAAAAACAAAGCACAGAAACAGACATACTTTTTTAAAAGATATTTGGCTTGCACTGAACTCCCTCTCTATATTTTTAATTAAAGTAGGTACCTAGTTAATAAAACAATGAATTTAAAGTCTAGGAATACCCTCAATTCTGTCCTTTCAAAACCTTCTGTTATAAATTTTTCTAAAAATTTTTAATTTAACTGGCAATGCAACAATGGTATTAACTTTTACTGACTGATTTGGATAACGTGGTTCCTGAATAAAACTTAAGCCATTATAAATTCAGATAGAGTCTCCTTTCTTACTGACTTCAGTTTTGAATTAGCACTACTGAAAAAACCATGGCAATACCTAGCAACTGGAAAATTAAAAATTTCATCCATCTACAGTACACGTTTGTTTCTAATAGTCCAGTTTATGAAAATACACAGATATTACACTGGTAAAATAATCTTTTCTGAACTGTTTAAAATCAACTGGTTTATGGTCTGTTGGACATACATAATTATATAAGTCAGTATGCTAGTAAACGCATATGCTTTTACCACATATGCCAGAAAAATGCATTTTCTCTATGTATTTATATATATATTTCTTTCTTTCTATCTATCTATCTATCTATCTATCTATCTATCTATCTATCTATCTATCTATCTATATTTCTATCTATCTATATTTCTATCTATCTATATTTCTATCTTTATTTAAGATGTTCCCTCAGCATAGTTTCTACTATTTACCTACTAAGTTGCACAGTTACCAGCACATGTTATTAAGGTTTTGTTTTAGTAAGTTTCTCAGTGTAATGTCTGTCAGTAACACAAAACACAGAACAGGATACATAAAACAGGTACATAAATCAGGTTAAGATGTTCCCTCAGCACAGTTTCTACTATTTACCTACTAAGTTGATTCAGCTAATCAAAGAAATAAAAGCATTTTGAAGCATTTTTTTCTTAAATCACAGTTTACATAGAAGATAACCAGGAATTTACAGTTTGGGTCAAATATGCAAAATTCATATGCCCTTTCTTTATCATGAGAAACAAACAGTCTTCCCTTAAAGGAGACATATCTAATACAAACCAAAGAAATACCTTTACATTGTACATTTATCCTTATAAATGTAATTAAGAAGCTAGTATGTCACTTTAATGATCTAACACACATATCAAGGCATAAGAAATGTAAGAAGTGCTTTTCCAGGTACAACAAATTTCCACGTAACATCTCCCTTTATCTGTTTTCATGCAGCAATTTAAGAACAAGTCATACAAAGCATATATGATGTGAGGGCAGCTTTACACAAAACTTGATGATTCTGAATTACTTTGGAAGTTTATATACATTTGCTTCTGTTTCACATTTATTGTGAGTCCAGCACAGATATTCCAGTTACTTAAATCTGGACATCATCAATGCTATGAACTTCTGTATAAATGTAGAAAGTGTGTTCACTGAAAACACTCTTTTATAAACTTCTTGATAATAAAAAAAAGTAGCATTATCTAGCAGCATATAGGATTTCATCTTACGCCACATTTACCCTCATCCCAAATAGCACGAATATTGTCCACATCGAGGACAGCAACTCTCTCATGCTTCTCTAGACAAATTCTCAAAGCCAAGCCATTTCCCATATAGTGTTATGAGAAAAGCCACAAACCTCAAACCTATCTTAGAACAATTGTCCTTCTAATCCATTGTTCCCAATGTGCATGAGGACTAACCAGATAGATCAGACTGAAGAAAAAACCACTTTAGACTATCTTACCTAATATAGCTCCAAGCTCGCAACTTTCAACACCACCCTTGTGCCCAACACATTTAAACCTAAGAATTCATCTTTGGATTTAGTGCTTCTGTCCTGAACTGGATGCTGTGAAACAGCTAAATGTACCTCAATTTAAGTTCACTTTCAGAAAGTCTACATCAAACTTTTTTGCATATGTAGAGCCCAATACTAAAGTTAGATGCCAAATGAAAACTAGAAACAATTAAGTCTCAGTCATTCATGGGTAAATTGTCAGGATGGTGGACTGTTTGCTTTCTGGTCTTCTGCACCATGATCTAGAAGTGAATGGTGCAGAAATCTCTCTAGATCCTCATCTGCCTTCTCCTTGAGCTGCCGTTGCATTTTGTAGAGATCTGTGAAGGTAAGTGTTTCATGTTCTGGTACCCTGACCACAGTAAAAATATGGATAATGCAAATCATATTGAAAGGAAGGGATTCAGAATAGCAATTTAGATACGTACAAAAGACAAAAAGTCTGTGTCCCAGTCTTTGAGTGCCCTTGCAGATAGGAGGAACTAACTCTCTCTATTACGAGACTCATTCAGATGCTGGTTTTGTTGACCCTTGTCCATATCAAGGCAGTTGCTCACACCTCTGTGCCTCTGCTCTGGTACCCAAGCTATCCTTGGTCATGTATGACTGTTGGGGTTTCCCACTTCCCTGTGTGGGTAAAAGACTGGAACCCACCTGCAATTATAGCCACTGGAATCTACACAAGTCTAGACCTTGGCCATAGTTCTGCACTTCATTTCACTGTCTGTGAAAACTAGGATGTAGGCAACCCACTAAGCAAGTTCCTAAGCACAGTGCCTCATGGGAGAAACTGTGGTGGCTGCCAGGCAGCTGCTTTTCAAGACACTTCCAATGTGGTCTCCTAGGGATCTGCCTCATCCCTACGTGCCCTTCCTCCCCCTCTTCTGTCCTGGTCAGACTACACTACGAGCCAAACAGTAGCCAATAGGGTGGCCTCATCTTGGGGTGAGATGGCCAACACAGCCACTTTCAAAAAGCGACACCAAGCAGTGAAGCATAAAAACCAAAGACACCTGGATGCCCAACTGCAATATATATAATTGAAGAGGTAAGTATGAAGACATGGCAAATGAACACTGCTGTACTTTCAGTGTTTTAGGATTGTTATACGACATAATGACTTAAATGAACTGCAGACATGACATCCGACCATTCAAGTGTCAAGCTGAAGTGCAGGAAATATACTTCTAGCAAATATATTATAAATGAAGTACATAACAGTAAAATTCTACCAACGCAGGCCATCTGTTTTTGACTGATAGGTTTAGTAAACTGTCAGAATAGCATGTAAACTGTTACAAATCTCATTTAATGAATATCTCAAAACCATACATAGCTCACATTACTGGCAAGCTTTTAATGAAAATATATATCAAGGAATCAAATATGTGTGAAATCTGAATTTCAATTAGTCAATAAGATAAAGAACAAAGGCTACAGAAAAACAGCAAGAGCTCTATCTATCCCTTCTGAAATAAATAAAAATCCCCTAAATTATATAAAAGTCACGGTTATCAGCTTCTTAAGAAATGTAATTCTTCCATTTCAAATTCCTTTGGTATTACACAGCATTTAGAATAACTCTGTAGAGACCAAAAGCAAACTAAAAAGAGAATAAATGTTCAGCCCCCTGTGAATATTTGTAGATATCCTGCCCAAAAGACAGGTATTCTCCCCATCCCTTTTCATTATCTGCAACTTTTTGTGTTTCCCATTACCACCTCATTCACATCCCTCAAAATATTACAATCACTTTGTAAGACCCAGTTGAGGATTCCACTGTTGTCTAATGGTTCTCTTTCTGGACTGCTCCACTATGCAAAGACTAAGTCACGCACAGGCTTCTGTTGGACTGGGACCACTGATGGGCACTTAAATGAATCTCCCCATCTTAAAAGAAATGTGTCTATAAGTTAAATGCATGTGTTCTTCTGAGGAGAAATAATGTCTCTACTTTGAATGCATGAAACATTTACAAAAAAAAGAACTTATATCAACACCCAACTGACTTCAGAAATAGTGCCTAGCTTTCTTGAACTGTCATGAAATTATGTTAGACTACAGAGCCTTACCAGCGTGATGGGAGACCACACACTAAAAGAAAAAATGCTTTTTCCGCCATAGTATGTCAGGTATAATAAACAATAGCCTTAAACCCTTTTCCAGGCAGATTTCTTCCCCAGCAGGCATTCAAGGCAAGGTTGGATGGGGCCTTGGGCAACTTGATCTAGTGGGAAGTGTCCCTGCCCATGGCAGTGGGGTTGGAATTAAGACTATATTTAAGGTCCCTTCCAACCCAAACTATTCTATGATTCTATGATTACTCTATTTTTATGGCCAAGCAGAGGACTATGGTGCAGCATCTGCCCACGTAGGTTGCCTTCATGGAAATGCCTACAGGTAGGGTAAAACTGTGAGAAACTACCTTCTGTAGACAAGTAGGTGATAAAAACCGAATGTCATGTAGGCTCAATATTTTCTCTACAAATTTCAGTCTGACATTAGTACTGAATGCTGTGATAGCCCCATACGTAGAAGACATTAATAATGATATACAGCAAATGGAGTAGGTGCAGTTAGCTGTCAGATTCTATAGAATAGCTCTGGAAAAATGCAATTATCATGTCTACAAATTCCACTGTCTCTTTTCATGACTCCTTCCCTCCAAACTCTCTGTGATGGCAAACAGTCTTCTGAAGAAGGAGATACTGCTGTTCCTTTTGAGTGCTGTATTTTGTAGTCTACCAGAGATGGCCATAGTCTCTCTTCCCCCTTTGTGTGTACAAATGCTTTACTATGTTCAGCATTAGATTCTCATATAAATCTGCCTTATGCTGCCATTAAACTACTACCATAACATGAAACTGAGCTTTGGTTTTATTTCCCAGGGTAGGGATAGACTCCAGCATCTCCTCTTATGTAGTTTATTGATGGTATTTTTAGATTGCTTTGTTATCCTAAACTGCATTTCACATTATCCTGTTTTCAGTTTCTACAGTTCTACAGTTTAGATTTTGAAACACTTTTTTCTTTTAATGAAACTGTATTAAAAAAGAAGTTTCTTTATAGTTACGTGTATTTTTATTGAAGTAGTAACAATGTAAGTAGAAACTCAGAATACTCCAGCCTTGCTAAATGATTATTTGACAGCCTATAATTTCTCTGTCATTAAAATACAAATTCTAGCACTGAGTTCACATCAGAAGAATGTTACCCTAAGGAACAGTCTTTTCTCATAGTATGCAATTTAAGTTTACTTAATACACTGCGCATTAAAACAAAAAGTGGTCAGTTGTGGGAAAAGAAATTCTGATACAGCTGACTATTTAAAACAGCAGGGAGTACATCTGCTTCTCACAAAGGAATTCCAGAATTCTATTCGTTACCTAGGAAGGGTCTGATTATTAATGGACCAGTATCTTTTCTTTGATATTGTTACCATGAGATAAAATAATTATTTGACTTAAGAAATAATAAATGGTAAATGCACAAAGGATTCTGGAAGGCCATGAAATAAGCATTATGCACAAACTGATTAGCAGGACAACCCTTATAACATATGTACAGTGAGGATCTGAAAGAATGCTTGAAGTTGAACAAGGCGATCTCCTAGATGACTTTTTCCAGTAATATTTTTATCCAGTAACATGAATTTTTAAAACCTCTTTTTCTGTTCTCCTACATACAGCTCAACAGAGACTACCTTACAAAATGCCTAGCTAGCAATTATCCAGCCCCAGAAATATCCACTACTGAGAGCCAGTTTAATTTTAGAAAACAACAGGAAAACTTCCAGAAGTCCAAAGAGGACCTACAGGCCTTGAGAAAATGTTGAGATTTGGAGAGGAGATATGCAGCAGCCACTCAGCCTCATGTAACTTTCAGAATGAAAAGATGCCTAGGGCCAGTAAACAACAGAAATTATTTATTCTTGGGCAGTAATTTCTGTATATATTGTTTGGTCTCAGTTTTCTATCCTGGGTAAGACTCTTTCCCTACAATGATCATTAAGCATCATCTGAGTGCAGTCTGGAAGCGCACATTGCAAAACGTAAGTGCTTTTCACATGCTCATTTTAGTATCCCCTATGGCAGCAGTACCCTGTCAATCTAATAGTTTTTACTATGGACAGTGACATTAACACATATACTTACATTACTGCGTATTTAGGAAACCGTGGGAAAGATCAAAGAAAGAGACCTGCAAGAGCACTCGATTCTGCCAAGTTACTTTCCCCCTGCAAGAGCCAATGGACATCACCATGGGAAAGCTGCCACTAACATAAACACCACTTCACTGACAGGGAACACTGCAATGTGACACAGGAGCTGCTGACCCCTTAGGGGACAGGTGTGATACGCATATAAAAAACACTAGGTATTTGAGGCTGATTTCCTAAACTGAATTTCCTAAAGCTGAAGGCTTTGTAGCACAGAAGTGCAATTACCCCAAGGGGTATGTGGTGCCACCCCTAGTTCCTCAGAGTGCCCACATCACTATGTAGGTGCTGAATGCACAGACCATTAGAGTTTACATTGCTATCACAAACTGTTGCAAGTAAATCAGTTTATTTACCTACATTAATGCAAAAATGGTAGAAAGAATAGAATTGTAGAACGGTCTGGGTTGGAACGGCCCATGAAGGTCATCTAGTCCAAACCCCATGCAGTGAGCAGGGACATCTTTAACTAGATCAGGTAGCTCACAGCCCCATCCAACCTCACCTTGAATGTTTCCAGGGCCTCCACCACCTCCCTGGCCAACCTGTTCCAGGGTTTCACCACCCTCATTGAGAAAAATTTCTTCCTTACATCTAGTCTAAACGTTTCTTCTTTTAGTTTAAAACCATTACCCCTTGTCCTATTGTTACAGGTCCTGCTAAAAAACTTTTTTCCCTATCTCTCTTATAAGCACCTTTAAGTACTGAAAGGCCACAATAAGATCTCCCTGGAGTCTCCTCCAAGCTGAACAACCCCAACTTTCCTCATAGTGAAGGTGTTCCAGGTCTTTGATCATTTTAGTGGCCCTCCTCTGGACCCACTTGAACAAATCCACGTCTTTCCTGTGCTGAGGGCTCCAGAGCTGGAAACAAGAATAGGAAAGGGTCTAGAAAAGAATGCAAAGCTGATACCCTGATACCACATTTTCTTTAAATCTGGAATTCAAATTCGTTATGACATGTCACAGTTCCAAATATTATAGGTATTAGTTTAGAAATAATTTAGAACCTCAGTAAAGCTCCCAACTGCACCAGTTATTTCCTAGCGGGTATCCATCAAGGACAATGGTTTTAACCACAACATTTGTATTTACCTTGTATTTAGAATACATTCAGTCATTAAGACATGAATGCAGTGGAAAGATTACCATTGTATTTTGCAAAATAACCAACAGGGGAGTTACTACTTCTCCCCTCCCTAATATCTGTTTTACTAAAGTTACCAAGGCGCTCAACTGATTTATTGCTGTTTGGGGTGGTTTTATGTTAAAGTTTACAGTGGGATGACTGAGGGTTAAGAGGTGCATTACCGTACCATCCCTAAAAAACCTGGAGTAATGTCATTGTGCTGCTTCTCTTATTGGTCAGAACTACCTTGGGTATCTCTGCACAACAATGCATAGTTCTAACTACGTGCACGAGAGCTACAGTTGCAAATTCATTATTAATGCTCTGTACTCAAAAGATTTTGCAATTAACTGAGCCACCCACTAGTTCATCATTATTATTTCCTGCAGCATTTGCAGACATCTCAGCCTCCCAGAGCATTCAAGAGAGTAAAACCTAATTAATTTGTGGAGAGTTGATGGCAGAACAAAGTAGCTGCAAGCTACGCCATAATGCTCTTCCTCCCAGATATTCTTCTTATGCTACCCAAGCCTTAGTCAGGAACAAAGATAAACCATACAGAATTGCATAGTATTCTAGTGTAAATTCAGTCACTGAAATATGAGGATTATGCAGACATCTAATAGCATTACTTACAGAGCTAGTGGGGAAGGAGAGATTATTTGGCAAAGGGAATTCAATTTGCTCTGAAGCAGCCTTGTTTCCAGCCACAGATTAGAACTTTTCTCAGATCGTAAATCCAAAACCAATAAAAATAACTAACCCAGGTTTATTACAAAAGATTTGTAGCACAAAGAGTCCAGAAAGATGCAGTGGTGCCCTCCTAGATTGGCAGCTGATTTATATGATGCAAAAGTTACCATGGCAATTTTCAGTACATTTTCATTAAACCAGTAGATATCACATATGCGTTTTCTTCATGCTTAGAAGTTGTCAAGCACAGGGCTACAGAGTCAGTGAAACAGAAGTGCGCACAGAAGTCTCCTTACAAAGCAGGCCAGAAATCTCAAATTAGAAGATAATGCTAAGTTCTACGGCAGTGTTTGAATGTTATGATTTAAAATTACACACAAATTTATGAGTCTTGTCTAGTGGCTTTTATGTAAGTGTCTTCCCGTTCTGCTCAAAACCAGCAGAGCGTAACTCACTTTGCCCATCATGTTACTACCACCACTGGAGAATGTCACAAAGACCTGTCTGGATCTTAACAGGGCAAGACAAAACTGGGTGCTCCAGCCCAGCAGGAGAGAGCAGCTTGTATCTGGGGTCTGAGGTTGACACACACACCTGTGGCCTTCCAAGTCACCTCAGCAGCTCCATCCTACCAGCCTTGCTCCATGTCCTCAGGGTCCACACCCAGCAGGCTGTCCCACCACTCTGTTACTTATTTTGATTTGGTTTATTGACAGGCCCTTTTGGCTGTAATCTCAGTTTCTGATGCATACACGTTCAGTGACAACAGGCTTTGCAACCTGTTCTAAACCTAACTCTTCATTTCTCATCTGGTACCTTTTTAGTTGACAAAAGTACTGCCTGTAAAAACAGGTTTTGACCCAATCTACTGAAAGCAAGTTGGGTATCATGGTTAACTGTTACCATGCACTTCAATTTTCCAAAACATATTTTCAACATCTAGTTTTCAGAACACAAAATTCCCATTATGTACATTTCCAGAGGCCACCAACACTTTCATGATGGGCCAAACCTTTTATTTATAATTTATACTACATAAAGAAATACATATTTACATTTACATGAGACTGACAGCTTTTCTCATTCTAAAGCAAAAAGTACATATTTCTATAGCAGCATTTTAATAGTTTTTAATTCATATATTATAGAAATAAAGAAAAAAATTACAGTACCAATTAGCTAATTATAGGTGATGGGAATGACATAAGATGGCAAGCTGCAACATTAGACATGAGGCCACACACATCCAAACTCTACTTCCTAGTAGTAAGATACAGCAACAGCTTTGGATTATATTTCAACAGTTAGCCACTTGGTATGACAATAAAAAGCACCAAATAATCTTGTCACTACAATCATGCAAAATTAGGGTGAAAAGATAGCACATGTTTTTCTAGAGAGATTGTGTTTTATTATTCATTATGCTCCTGCCAAAGAATACAAAATCAAGGAAATAATTTCATGGTTCCACTTTTGGCACACTGAATCATAGCTGTCACTGAGAAAGTGATAGCAGATTCATGTTCTCTTAATTTTCCAGAAACTGATGGATAACTGAAAAAACCCCAATAAAATTACGGTATTTTTCTAAGCATCTAAAATTCTCTTGCCACCATGCTATATTAAATTAAATTACAACGAGATCAGAAGCAGTTCTCTCCATCACAATTATAAACACGTTCAGACAGCCTTTTATATTTTATCTTTGCTCTGCTCCATGTACAGAACAAACTGGGAAAGGTTACTGATTCTCAAATAAGGATATTAGCACACACAGAGAATTACCATAATAGAACCATAATGAAGGTACCAACAATGTCTCATCTAAATAATGTTTGTTAATGATATGTATAGTATTTCTGATTTTTGCAAAATGGATTTTTTGGAAGTGAAATGTGAAATCCTAACAACTGACAAAATTATGAGGAAATAAAAACATAGGGAAGAAAACATAATCCCAGGGATTTTTTTTTTCTATGTTAATACATAGTTAACTATTTGTATATTGACATACACTATAACACAAATTTCTGTAAAAGGATGTCGTTTACCTCTCAAACAATTTAACTGAACTTTTACTTCTATGGCAACTGTGTCATACAAGTCTTTGGATACAAAAGGTTCAAGAAATACAAACTCACTCTAAAACCTACCACTCATTTCTAGAAGTTCTGCTGAGTCTTGATGAGTCTCAGGTAGATATCTTAAGTCCAGATAGAATCATAAAATGCTTTCGGTTGGAGGGGACCTCTAAAGGTCATCCGGTCCAAACCCCTTGCAGAAGCAGAGGCACCTTTAACAAGGTCAGATTGCTCAGAGCTCCATCCAGCCTGACCTTGAATATTTCCAGGGATGGTGCCTCCATAACCTCCCTGGGTAACCTGTTCCAGTTTTTCATCACCCTCATTGTAAAAAATTTCTCCCTTATATCCAGTTTAAATCTACCCTCCCTTAGTTTAAAAACATTATTCCTTGGCCTGTCAAAACAGGCTTTGCTAAAAAGTCTGTCCCCATCTTTCCTACAGGTCCCCTTTAAGTACTGGAAGGATGGTATAATGTTCCCCAGCAGCTTCTTCTTCTCCAGGCTGAACAACCCCAACTCTCATAGGCGAGGTGATCCAGCCCTTGGATGACTTTATAGACTTCCTCTGGACCTGCTCCAACAGCTCCATGTCCTTCATGTGCTTAGGGCCCCAGAGCTAGATGCAGCACCCCAGGTAAGATACGCAACCTCTGATTGGTAAGGTGATCCCATCCTTTAATTTAATAAAATTAAATCCTTTAATTATATAAAATAGTTCAGAACATAATCTCTTTTCAATGGCTGCAATAATCGTGATAGTAGTAAAACAAGTTATTTTGCTTGTGTTTTACCAGCACACTGATGTCTTAACACATGTCCTTTAACACCCACTATTGTCACTAAGATCAGGGTAAAACCACACTGGACTCTACTTATGCATACAAAATTCTTTTGGACTTGTTTAAATTAAAATCAGCATCACACTACAAAATTTACTACTAACATTCACTGCAGTGAATCCTGGAGGTCAACCTTCTTGCATTTATTCTTGTGAATATTCAGAAGCATACATACTGTAATAAAGCTAAACTTACCTTATTCAACTCCTGAGCTCTTAACCACTAATCTACAAGAGACACTTGCTGAAAGAAATACCGCGGTCTAACCCTTTTAGAGATGTAAATGCTGACAACAAGCAACATCAAACTGAACAATGTAATGCTGGAAGTGATTTGATTGCCAGACTACAAAGAGCTTCGGAATACAATTGGAGTATTTGTCAATGTAACTCCCTGCTGAGGCACAGCTGCGGATTACTGAAACATAGAAGAATATCATCTTTCCATACCTGTGCATACTAGCAATCATAGGTAATATATCTTTGGTCTGACAAGCATAGCATTGTGTTATGTATGGAGAAATTAACAGCCTGAGCAGCAACCCCCCAGAGACAGAGAAGAAAACTGCAAGAGGCATAGGTGAGAGGCTTATCTGGAATACAGTGGAGAAGTCCAATCAACTTATATGAGGAGGGTTAGAGAGAACAGCTGTTTCGGCACAGCGAAAACAAGCCACAGGGAGTATGATCATATGCACACTGGGGGCAGTAAGAGAGGAGAGAAAAGAGACAAAGGAATATGACTGCCAGAAAAGCAAATGCACATAAAAAGGTAATGAAGAAATAGAAGCTTCAATTAGATGTCTGTTTCTAACCATGAAAAGAGCTGGATTTTGGAACAGCCTTGTGCAAGGTGTCAACTAGTTCATGCAGAAGATACCTTCATTCAGGTATTCCTCATACACAGCTATCACTAAGAGGACTAGATAATCTTAATTGTTACTTTAGGATCTTAAAATCTCTGCAGCAGAAGAATGTAAAAAAGTAGAATTAAAATAGTCCCATAATTCACATTTCGTTCACATAGGGGTTTTTTTTTTTGCATTTACTATTTAGGAGTCATTCCTTTCCAAAAAGGTGTTAAGCAGAGTTTATGGAGCTGCATGGTTAAGATGAAAGACAGTATTTATTGAAGTTAAAAGAACAAAAGAAGTGAAAAGAATGTAAAATTAGATTACAAATAACGGATTTTGTTTTAGTGCACAGCAAATAAGGAAGTCTACATAAGCACACTGTAGTGATAATATCAAGAAGATAACAAACCAATTGGCACTCATTTTCACTAGACCTTGACAGCATATTCAACTGGAATAATTATCTAGTATTTTAGTTCACTGTAAACCTGTAAGAAATCAAGGTTTCTTCATCAGATCCACGACGTTTTATGTAACTTTGCAGCTAGAGAAATTTTCCTTAGATCATTCTTTTACAAAGATAAGTTCAAAATTAATAAGTCAGGAAAGCATTGAACGTTTTGACATGTGAAACCCTTTTATATTGAAAGCATTCTATATTTACAGTTGTTTTTAATTAAGATACATACTAAGACAACTTTTTGGTGTGCACAAGTATAAGTTTAAAAAGTGTTTACACTGCAGTGATTAAAGCATTGCTTGCACTGCAAGAACTGGTAAAGGACTCAGGGTGATTGCTACAATTCCTCCTCAATCCATGAGAAGTCCAGAAAACTATCTTTCTATGATTGCCACTCTCTCATCTTCTAAATTTTGTTTCAGCATCCCAAATAGTGCCATTACTTGGATGAATGAGTTGCAAAGTCCTGACTGAAATATAAACTCTTACTCACATGTGGTTAGTGTATTTTTTAAACCTAAGTATATACATTTGGCTATCAATCCCAGAACTTCCCTGGAAAGCCTGCTGTGCAAAATCATATAGCTCTTAGAAATGAGAAACAGTCAATCATAGGCTTTGTCTGGTTTCTTCTGGCAGTAACTTCCACAGTGGGGACTCTGAGGATGGTTTGCACAAGAAATAAGCCAGAAGTCTCTTTTACTATTCTGTGTAGTATAGGGTAAAGAATGGTGTGGATTGCTTTATTTGTAAAGGTAAATTTTTCTTATCCATCAGATGGTTTTGTAAGTGGAGAATTTTAGTTTTGTTCTGATGAGCACAAACTGCAAGTGAAGTTCACAGAGAAAAACACATTCATCTGGTCATTCTGTTGACTACCAAAAGAACTGCTGGTGACTTCAGAGTCACCACAGATATCTGCCAGAGGACAGGATAGTTAAGAGTGCTCAAGTACATCCTTATGTTAATGACTACATTTTTCAGTTATGCAAAGCTATTTTTCTTATCTGACATGCTACAAATAATTTCATGAAATTACATAGTGACCCAAAATAGTATTTACTTGGGCTCAAGTTCCCTAGATCATGTGTTATGTGACAACACCAATGCAGTGAATATGCTGAAGGCTGAATCCTCCCTCCACAACCTGAGTAAATTCTCAAAACAGAGTAGAATGCATATAAAAACCACTAGAAGTACTTTTAAAAGGAGAAGACTCCTTCTTGCTCCCTTTTTTGACTTTGAGTGAGGGTATTTAGCCCATATCGTGTAACTGAAGTATCACCAACAGCGTCACCTTTAGGCTGTGCTTCTATGATGTACAGTGTGACTCTCCTTTATTGCCTCCAGAGTGGAAAAAGTTTATAATAAAAAACTCAGAAATTGCAAGCAGCAACTTGTTTGCTGTTTTGCTGACAACTTGTAGAAATCTTTCTCCGCACAGAACTGTGCCTGGTGTTGACAGCCTTTGCAGAGAGCAATGAAGTGATCTCTGATGTAAATGTAAGCTCCAGCATAAATGTAGTCTGAGCCATCTTTGTGGTCTCCCATTAGTCAAACAATTGTACTCGTTTTCTTTGGTAAAATTAGCAGTGTGTTAGCTGTGAGAAGAACTGGTTTGTATCTTCAGAACAAACCTGATGAAAAAGCTACCGGATCTGCTTGAAAACTCTTAAAAACCACAGCAGAAAACAGATTTATTAGGAACCGTCTTGACTGCTCAGCCCACCAAGTCACTTACACAGGTGTGCACTCCAACTCTTGCTACATTTTTTAGAGCAAAATTAGATCTGAAAATTAGATCAGTGTATGAAACTGCACATGGTGTAACTCCCAGTTACTGATAAATTATTCTGTGTGTTAACTAACTGCAAGAAACTAGATGCTTACATCTTTTAATATTAGATAATATGGGTGATGGGTTTTCATCTTTTGCTCAAATAGGACAGGATCAGTAGACACCAAGTTCTGATGCTGCTGCTCAATTCTATCATTTAACTATTTTAAAAGCTTTCTTCTGCTGTAATCCCCCAAATCATCCCATATTTTGGGAGGACAGGGACTAAAACTGCTTTCACGCCTGAATCAAATATGAAACTAATCAATTCCTTCCAATATACACTACTAGACACAGAGAAGTTTTTCTTCTTTAGATGAACTGTGCATGAATTTTATTGAGAAATTCTGAATTCCAACAGTAACTCCTCCAGCGGAAGCTGAGCTTCTCAACCTCAAGCTCAAAATATTAAACTCCTTGCAATCACAGTAACCATCATTCCTCTGTAAAATTTGAAGTAATTACATAATGAAAAATATCCTGCCTCCCTGCCTCTCACTTCCACAGCTCTATATCTCATACAGGCAGAGGTAAGTTTTATGAATACTGTTCAATGGATCAGTGGGACTGGGAGTCAAGCGCCCGGCTGCAGAGCCACGTACACAACCTGTGTACCAGACCATTACTGGTGCAAAAGGCAATAATACTTTCTGAATTCTGCATCCCTAACAGTCTTGTTTTTCCTCCCTTGATATTTCACATTTATCCAACTTCCTTCTCTGCAATTTAGCTCTTTATTTAGCTCACAAAGTAGGCATTATCCTAAGTAGGTAGAGTATTCATCTTTTGGCGTCAGTGCCAGTTACCCCTGGCAACCAACCTTTGAAGGGAAACCTTATTTTCATCTGGTAACTCAAAATAGGACTAAAGGGTCAACTGCAAAGCAAATGCAAGAAGGCAGCTCTTAAGCCTGAAAAACGTTCAGTATAGGCTCTGCTTTCAATTTGCAGAGTTCAAATGTCAACAAGAAATTAGGTTCCTTAAAGAATTATTCTGTCATATGACTGAGAGGAAGCCCCCTAAGAAGTGACATGTTGAGCTCACTTACAAAACAGACGCAATAACGTTGCATTTCAAGAAGCACATCCACTTGGAAGAAGCCTCTAAGATTTAACAGACACATACTGGCCTAATTTAAATAAGAAACTACACAGTGTAATTACAAAAGCTGTGTTTGAGACACTTCAGTATACACACACACACAGAGTGTATCTCACTCTTCTCGGATGAGACCTATGTGTGCTATACTTGGTGAGTTTAGACAAACTAGTCCTGTGACCAACCAGTAAAAACACAGTGATAAGAATGGTGAAACAATTGATATATGAGTTACTTGAGACTCAGACTGTTGACTCGCAGAGAACCACATCATGTGAGTTTCCATAAAAGCATGAAAGCAGAATAGACTTTGACTATCTTCTGCCAAGGCTGAGTATGAGACCTTTGCTTGGTTTGGACCATCTGAAGCAAAATCTCCCAGTGTCAGGGGAATAAAATAAACCAAACCAAATCAAACAACCCTAATTTGATAACAGTGGGTTTGGTACAATTAAGTTTTGTCATCTGTCATGCAGCTGGTGGCCTTGCAAATGTTGCCAAGGCAGAATGAGCCAATAGTGCCGTAGTTGCAGAAACAACTCTATGTGACAGCAGCATACAGCATCACATTCACCTGACAAAAGACAGATGTTGCCTAACATATCAGCTGACCCTTAAAATCAATGTAGAAAAACTGCTACTTCCATAAGGCAGATCATCTCATTACAAACTAGAGGTTTAAAGCAGGCCAGATGAACTGCACCTTAATGCTTATTTCTCTCCACGGGCTATTAGGGGAGCATAGGATGACTGCCACCCACTGAGACATCCACAGCCCAACCTGGTGTGTAACACCAAGGGACAGCATGCCCATTCCAAGGCCAGAGTAAGGGTTCACCTCACGAAACAGAAAGCCTGCTATCCCTTCTGAAATTCCCTCAAAATGCAAGTTGAAAGCCCAAATTGGTATTACTGTTTTAACTGGCTTATGAGGATAAATGCATTCCTGACTCTTTATATATGGAATGTAGGAGTTTAAAAACGAGGCAACTCCAGAAACATCACTTGAGGTTTAAGAAGGCCAAATGCCGGGTACTGCACTTGGGGCACAACAACCCTATACAGTGCTATGGACCCTTAGAAGTCTGGCTGGAAATCTGCCTGGAGTAGAAGGACCTGGGGGTGTTGGTTGACAGCCAATGAACATGAGCCAGCAGTGTGCCCAGGTGGCCAAGAAGGCCAATGGTATCTTGGCTTCTATCAGAAACCGTGTGACCAGCAGGTCCAGGGAGGTTATTCTCCCTCTGGACTCAGCACTGACGAGACCGCTTCTTGAATCCTGTGTTCAGTTCTGGGCCCCTCACCACAAGAAGGATGTTGAGGCTCTGGAATGAGTCCAGAGAAGAGCAAAGAAGCTGGTGAAGGGGCTGGAGCACAAGACTTACAAGGAGCAGCTGAGAGAGCTGGGGTTGTTTAGCCTAGAGAAGAGGAGGCTGACAGGAGACCTCATTGCTCTCTCCAGCTACCTGAAAGGAGGTTGTGGAGAGAAGGGAGTTGGCCTTTTCTCCCAAGTGACAGGGGACAGAACAAGAGAGAATGGCCTCAAGGTCTGTCAGGGGAGGTTCTGGCTTGACATCAGGAAAAAATGTGTCATTGAAAGGGTCACTGGGCACTGGCAGAGGCTGCCCAAGGAGGTGGTTGAGTCACCTTCCCTGGCAGTGTTTAAAAGATGGATGGATAAGATGCTGAGGTTTAGTGTTTGATAGGAATGTTTGGACTCAATGATCCAGTGGGTCCTTTCCAACCTGGTGATTCTATGATTCTAGGATTTATCTTTATTATCGTTTTTGGATGCTTCAGATACACTTAACCATGGCTAATAACTGAAGTCAAACTGCCAGACCCATCATTTTGTCACAGCTTTGGTTTTGATGGGAACAGTTGAGAGGCAGGAGTTTCTTATTTATACTTAATGAAAAGTACATGGGAAAATATGATATAAATTAAAAATTGCTTTCTCTCAAGGAAATAGCTTTAGTCAGTGAGTAGCACTGAAGTTACTGACCAAGCATGCATAGGTCAACATTGCTCAGCAAAAACATGCACTGCTATTTCTTATTTTAATTTGCACTTATAAAAATAGAACCTGGACATGCAGTTATTTGTTTCACAAGTGTTGGAAGAATTCACACACAAAATTCACCATTTGGGTACAACCTCCTTCTACTGAAGTTAATCAACTGATGATGAAAAAGGATCACTTCATGTTTGCAGTAGCATCTACTGTGTAGTGTTGCTTCCAAAAGCAAATAATGGAGGACACGTGATGCTTTTATTTTCAGTGCTTGGATTTCTTCCCTCTCAAGTGCATTAGGATAAAATAAGTAAACTATATTTCTACCCACTTGTGATCAGCAATAAATTCTCTTGTAGCCTAGTGCACTTTTCCCTGGTGAAATCTAATTAATGCCCACTTTTAAAAAATCAGATATGGGGATTCATATATCTTCTTTTTGTATAGAAAAAGAACAAGGAAAGACAATTCAGTGGAGTTCATATAATTTCAGACTATAGGTCTTTATGGCAGGGAAGTACACAACTAAAATTAGGACATCTACAAAACCATGAAGTGAAAAGAAAACATTTCTTATGTCTCATAGGTCAGAAATTAGGGACATAGTGTGAAACTATGCAGTGGAATATGCTCTGGGTCTGCTGAACACAACAGAAAGAATACAGTTTCCAGTTTAGAAAGTCCTGAACCTTTCCTTATCAGAAATAGAGGTGGTTACTACAGGAGGCATCAAGGAGGACCTCAGCCTCTTCAATTGTTCTCTAATAATTCATTACTGGCCTGTACTGGGAGACTGGAAATTAGGATAGATAAAACCCTAAGCTGTGATTCTTTAAGGCTAGTTCATGAAAACAATGACCAGTGGGATTTTTTGCGTATTATTATACTTTTCTATTGTCAATTGATAAGAATTTAGTTCCAGAATACTACCCTTCTAAGTTATTTTCCTAATTAGAAGCACATTTGTACTTCTGACCAACCTCCCAGGAGACTGTAGTTGGATGTTTATTTACCTTGTTCCAGTTGATAAATCACATCTATGTGTTAGTCAAATCACATGTCTACATGACAGATGAATGTATGGGATAGATAAATACATTTCAATAATTTTGATTACAAATTCATAAGAGGACCACAAACTGATACTTATAGTGTTATATACTATATAAAACTATATCTCTCCATCCTTAAGAAAATCCTGGGGTAACCAGGGCAGAGCCTCAGCTACAGATGTCAAAGCTCTATAAAAGCACAGGCATAAGGGCCAACTTCTTCGCATTGGTGCAGAATTATTAAAATCTGGATGGGTGGAAATCAATTCAGTAAGTTCATATCTATGAAGGGAAACAGACTGATTAGGGATGACCATAGAAACAGTACCAGAGACCAAAGGAGACACACTGACGTCTACAAGTTCTAGACTCCTATTAGTATAAGTAGGTAACTCTAAGGCAAATTTTTCCTCGTGCGAACTTCTAGTTTGAAAGTGTAGACAGTTACATGGATTTTATCAAGGTATATTCAGTTTCCATTGGGAAGGCATTTATTTTTAATTCAAAAATTTGCTGCTTTAACCTGCTTTCTTGAATGTTTGTTTTAGACTACTGAACAGCTTTCTTCTTGTTGTTCATTTAACTTAAGAATATCTATCAGTGTTACTCCTTAAACACTGACCTCCTAGGAAGACAAAAGTTTGCTGGAAAATAGCCTACACTTGAGTCAATGAAAAAAGTTGGAGAGAGCCAAGTGTATCCAAAAATAAAATGGATTTTGCTTGTGATGTTTTTGAAACAATTACTTTCCAGGAAAGCCAATTATAGAAGAGTTGCAATACCCCATCTAATACTCTTATTTTTAATTTGTATGCTTCCCTTACATTTTATAATGCAAGTGTTAAATGTAATATATTGGTGGATCAGTTTAAAGAATTGACTGTAATAATTGACAAGAGCACTATTTTTAACTAATAGGAAACATTTAGTTAAATTTATTAAAACACTCTCTTTCATATTTGCACAAAAATATTTCATATTTTCTCATTCATATTTGCTCATTCCTAACTAAAGACCTATCTTATTGATCGTTACCTACTAAAACCCATTGGTTTCCAACTAACAATAACTTTTTGGCATTACATGTTGGCACCCAGGAGGCTACATAGATTACATATATTTTCACAAACAGAGAAACTATATCTAAATGAAAACATATTTATGCAGTTTTGTATCAGAAAATGTATTAATTTGCTACATTTTGTATTTTCATTTATGAAGCCATACAATTTTTAGTAATTTGTGTCAAAATGCATTCAGATGGAAACTAGAATTCTGAAATGTAGAAAATAACATTCTAAAAATAGTTACATACGTTTATCAGACTTCTGGATTCATATACATAAACACAGTCTCCTTCTTCCCTGAGATTACTAAAACACAGTTTAAGAAAATGATGTACAAATCAAAAGGAAGCTGTATTTTCAGTTGATTGAGCTGAAACTCCTGATGATCACATCTTTAAGGAATTTAAGATTAAAAGAGACTAATTTTTATGTATAAAACAGGAGCAAATGCAACTGCATTTTAGTTCCAAAATAATCTCTGTAGCTATTGAACTGAACAGGCTGAAAATACTATTTCTTCATCCACAGAACATGCTGGAGACAACTACAGGGAGGTTAAGCCAGAAATTTTCACATTTGGTGGTATAGTTGGCTCTAAAAACTGTAACACTGAAATATTTTTGGAACAAAATATAAAAAGTATATCATCGTAAATATTGACTGATGGGTCACAATTTTAAATAGGAAGAAAAACTTCATAAAAAAAATCCTTACATGAATAAAGTAGACAAAATCACTTCAAAACCACAACACTCACACACATACACACATCATATCCACCTCCTGAAAAAGATGTGTGCTTGATGTGAAGCCTATTGCTTTCCAGATTTCCAGCATTGTACAGATCAGTATAGCAGTTTCTTCTCAACAAGAAAGAAACCGATCAATCTTTTTTTTGTAGTCTCTGGTGTCAGGAATAATCTTGTTTTAATAATGGCCCCAAAACATGTGAGCAAATCATATAACAGCCAAGCATCATGTGAGACAGTAACTCTGTGCTCAATCTGAGCCACACAAGACCTGGTCATTCTGAATTTGCCTCACTTTGCATTTCAGCTTCTCCTTCTGGTCCCTGGGACAAAACCAAATGCATATACAGGATGAACCACAAAAAGAAGAGTGATTCCTCATGGAACTAGGATGATATTAAAAAAGTTTATGAAAACAAGCAGGACATTCAGTCAGTCTGTGCATGAAGGAACTGTACTATGTATAGAGAAAAATTTACTAACTAAACAATAAATTCAGCTCTACTTGCCATGAAAAAGCAAGCCAGTTTTTTAATCTGAAGATTGTTTAAATGCTGAAATGTTCTAATTTCATAATAAATGTAATTTTACTGCAAACTGGAAGCTGAAGACTGTTGACACAGACTATTTTTCTGTTAGCAGGTACTTCCTATAATGTATTGGCAATATTTTAAGAGACTACCAGACACCAAGGATAAGCTTTAGCCCCATTTGCATGGATGAGCCTAACTCCATCAGTAAGTCCTTTTTGCTTAAAAATGCCTTACTTCTGCAACCCTTAGACTAGCATTTTTAAATTTTAAATTATCACAACTGTTAATGCTATCCCACTACATTTTCTGTCTAGAACAGGAAGCCTGCATTCCTGACACAATATATTGTGTCAACTTGGTTGGAAAAAAATAAATTCTACAATGCTCTGAGAAAATAATGTGGTTCAAGCACTTAATTTCCAACATGATGTTGCACTTTTATCTAGAACTGTATGTAAAAGGACTTAATTTCTAACTGTGCACAAGCATGATGAGCACTTGCACACGGCCACTTGCAACTTCAAACCGGAGCACCAACTCCTCGTGCTGACTGAAGATCTCAGAGGTCCTCCTGCCTGCTTCTCTCCAAGTCATGATGCCAAGAAACTATTTGTCTTTTTTGCTCCACAGACTCCAACTATAATCTCACAAAACGTCTTTTTTTCCATAAACAAAGCCAAAAATAACTTCTTAGTCATTTGATTGTGAGCAGAGTAGTCTTTTATCAAAGCACTGCAACACTGCTGACAGATATGGCAGTAATTATCACCCTCCCCAAATATGTAACCTAGAAGGACATATAATCCTTATCAGAGCAAAAAAAATCCAGCTAAATGGAAAGGTACTGCTTGCCCAATTCTCAACAAGTTTTCTTGTCTATTCTAATACAATCATAACAATTATAGTCAGATAACTTTTTCTAATAAGACTTAATCAGGAATACTACATGGATACAGGGCAAGCCCTTTCACAACACATTATGCTAAGAATTAAGGATTTGAGGGTTATGCTGTTTCTTTTAACGCCTGTTGGAAGCTCAAGGTCACACTGAGCAGAAGTATCAAACGGCAAACAATCCCATGGCAGCCAAACACTCGCAGTGGTAAACCCCCAGCACCTGAGGAAAGGGCAACAAATCCCAAGCCTTCTGGACTACGCTTCAGAGCAAAACCGCTCATAAATATCTGGAAACTAACTGTGAAAGTCAAACTTACTTTAACTCTCATGCTGATGATAAAACGTTGATTACGTGAGTCTGCCGCATACACCCAAAGAAACTGTCACATTTAGTGAAGACCTCAGGTTCAGTAAGACTGATTTCAAAAAAACATAGCTGTATGTGTTGCCGGGAAATGGAAGGCAGTGAAATACTATCACCTTTTCTATTATTGTCGGCGCATATCACATAGCGCAACAGGACCTAATTAGAGCTAGTATGACATTAGTGTGGCATTAATGATTATTAATGACAATTCATTTCGATAAAATTGGACCTCTCAAAAGGGCTGATCCATTTATTAATTCCCATTTTTCAGGATACCTTCCAGAAGCAGAGCAGACAAAGTGCTTTTGTCATTGCAAACATTAAATAGGCGTGTTTATTATATTTTGTTCTAGATTGGCGCATTTCATTGAAATTGTATGTCTTAGGCAGTCAGGCCACAAAACCAGGATGGTCACTGTGGAAGTAGTCCAAAGGCTGCAAAAGTAGCATTGAGGCGTATATTTCACAATTTGACATAAGATGAACCCAAGGAGACACATTCCATCCACAGCCTCAGTTTCCCTCACTGACTTTAGTCAATGACCTTCTCTTGTGGGGTCGACTGGAAAAGGTCTTCTTAACTTTTTGCTTGAAGACAGAGAAGCAACACCTTAAGTTACTTCCAAGCTGAACAACAAACCCAATGTCTATCTCTGGACACATGGAAAATAAAGATGCCTGGGACAATAAAAGACTAGGTTTTTTAAAATGAGGAGGAAATAGTCATAATATTTTCACCTGTGTAATAGCTCTGCGGCCACACCACTCATTGAGGATACTGGATGAAAAGTCAGAGGGAATGCCCTAGCAGTCAGCAGAGGCAACAAATATCACCTGGAGTAGCTCCATATTACACAAAATACTTAATAAAATATTGATAAACATAACAACAGATCCACCCTGGAAGGAGGACATGAGAATTTCAGCAAAGGATAATCATTTATACAAAATGAAAAGGTCCACATAAGAGATGGAGAATATCCCCCAAATGCCTTGTAAACTTGTAGCTTAAAGTTCACTCCAGGAAAATGCAAGGATAGAAGTGTGACTAACCAGAAACTACAATCATTCATCCTTGGTGACTTTCTGAACCTAAATCTAAAAAGCTGTTTCATCCAACAATTCGTCAAACTGGGGACATATTAGCAAATAGCTTAAGGATGACTGACTACTGGTCAAAAAAACCACCACCCAGATCTAGTCATGGACAAGTCAGGATTTATAATGCTATAGTTAAGTAGACTACAGAAAACTTTATTCAACTCTGAACTTTAACACAGGTTGCATGTTCAATAAATACATAGACACACAATGGAAGTACTTTATACAAAACCTTAAAAAACTTGGAACCAAACCAATACATAAAGAGTATACAGGAATTGTAATTACTCTGGAGAATTAGAGGTAAAAACCAAACTAAAAAAATCAAGACCTAACCAGTGATAATTCTTTGTCAAGTTCTGCCTTAAAATATAGGCAGAAATTCTTCTTGCAGTTATACCACTCTAAGCAGAGATATTGCTTTAAAAGGCAAAACTTGAAGCATGAAGTAAAAATCTCATCACTTTTGGTATCTGGTCACTTTTGTATGCATCTTTAGCACATTTTCTAACTAGAAATTTTCTTTGTCTATATGATTGTAGTTCCTTAAATTAAGTAAAGTAAAAGGTCATTATCAAAACACAGCCTTTGTTACTGGCCTCGCTATGGTGTATTTTTTATTTTTAACTTTCCACCCCCCACCCCCCAAATTTGGACAAAGAAGGGGGGGAAAGAGAAAGAACAAGAAAAATAATGTATTCTTGCTGCTTGTACTGAAATGCGTACTCAAGATTGGACAGTGAACTCAGAGTTGTTTTGATTTTAATACTTAATTCATTAGTAATGGAAAAACTTCACATCATAGTAAAGGAATAATCTGCTGAATTTTTCAACTTGCAGGACATTGTTTTTGATAATTTGCCAGCCAGAGCAGAAGATTTATTACGCAGAGTATGCCAAAACAGCAAAAGGCTTCTCACGCTGTAGGACCACAAAACAATTGTTTTATGGGATTGAATTTATTGATTCTTATGCTTTATGGCCTTACACTGTCAGGCAAAGGCGTAAGTCTGCTGTAGGTCCTGTGTCACTTCTCTGCTGACTAGAATGTTTCATTTGCTTCCCATGTGCTACCATATCACCTTT
The DNA here is from genome assembly GCA_033558105.1 of Coccyzus lansbergi. Taxonomy (NCBI): domain Eukaryota; kingdom Metazoa; phylum Chordata; class Aves; order Cuculiformes; family Coccyzidae; genus Coccyzus; species Coccyzus lansbergi. The sequence continues at coordinate 144,787 of JAUMJK010000740.1, read as the reverse complement.
GTCATTGAAAGTATGTCCAGAATTCTTGTCAAGCTTACGGTAAAAGGTTCAACATGGACTTATGCTAATGTTGTTTTGCTACTTTTCTATAAGCAGAATTAAAATATTTCTCCTTGAATGTAGATTAGTTTAATTATCTTTGACATCACACATTATATATCTATGTCTCTCTCTATAAAAATAAATTTTTAAAGTCAGATATTTGCTGAAAAGTATAAGCACTTCTCATAGAAAAATGCAATGCTTTTTATTTTAACTAGAAAAAAGAAGAAAACAAAATCTGTGTTCACTTTCTTTGCATCAAAAAAACCAACCCCAACTATTTAAACATATGTAGTTTGGGTCTAATTTGTTGCTAATATCATTCATGGAATCAAAAGAAAAACCTTAGTTCTAAAAATATTTGATATAATATCTAATGATATAGGGGGAAAAAAACATTTTGCATCCCCCTTGCCAGTGAGATGCAACACTATGAATAGGAAATAGTTATGACACTGACATGGAAAAAACCCAATAACTTCATTGATAAGCACAGTAATATTCCTACAATGACATATCTCTATTCTCACTTGTCAGTGAACAAGAGCATACTTATTTTTCCTAGTGCTTGTACAGTAGTCCCTCACATCCCTGTTTTCAGTTAAGAAAAAAAATACACATGCTCAGATCCAGAAAACGAATATGAAGCCCAGACTGTCGTCATGGTTACCCTGAGACAACCTAGTATATAAAGTATTTTATAGTTAATTTTCATTTTTGCTTTGAAAAATATTTATTTATTTACAAAGTTACATTTTTTTTTACTGCTGTACATGTAGGTGCTAATACAACCATAATTTAGTGGCTACTGTTTTTCCAAGTCATTCAGTTTTAATGGCCTCTGTGCAGTGGAAAATGTGGTATCCTAAGGGTTTTCAGAGCAGTTCCAAGCAACATTCAGCAAAATGGTTTATCTTGATAAATTGGACATCCCAGTCATAGCATATCACCTTCCAAATATGTGGCTTCCCAGATGAATTACACATTCATTTTACTCCAGTGCTTTAGCTAACGACTGGTTTATTTATTTATTCTGGAGACACCTCCTTATGCTATTGTAGTTAAGTGCTTGCCAGCAATTTTATTTTTAGATTGTGCAGTTTGGTGGCAAAAAACGAGAAACAGCAATATTTCACGCTAGAAACTAGACCTGTATTGTTTAAAAGTGATATATATCCTTTCTGAAAACCCTTCAAACACATTTAAGAGCTCGAAGATATGTAATAAAAGGATGCAATGTCCAGGTCATACTTCATGTGTGCATAAGAAAGAGATACAATTTACATGTGTAAAAGAGGAGTTGCTAAAAGATTTTCATAAAATTCCCAGCAGCATGTGAAATTGTTTATTTGTAATAATGATTGTGTGCTCCAGCTCGGCAACTGATGCAAAGCAATACAAATTTCTGCAAACACTGTTAGCCTCAAATTTTACAAGAATGCTAATGTTCTGGCAGTGAAAGTGTATTATTGAAAATGTGAGCTGACTGCAAGCATCGCATTTCTTTGGGGTGGCTTTGTTACATGTTCTTGGCTAATTTAGACACATGATCTTAATTTTGGCATACTGAAAATTTATGGTGTGCGTGTCCTAATAGGGGTCAAAGGTTTTAGGGAACTACTGATGTATAAAACTAGCCATAAATGTAGGCAATGATGTTAATGTCTGTTACACAGGAGTTACAAGAGGAAATGGTCTCAAGCTCCACCAGAGGAGATTTAGACATTAGGAAAAAAATTTTCACAGAAAGGGTCACTGGGCACTGGAACAGGTTACCCAGGGAGGTGGTTGATTCACCTTCCCTGGAGATGTTTAAGGCACAAGTGGACGAGGTGCTAAGGGGCATGGTTTAGTCTTTGATAGGAATGGTTGGACTCGATGATCTGGTGGGTCTCTTCCAACCTGATTATTCTATGATTCTATAATGTGGTGTGATTAGCAGCAATAACAAGTGAGAAGAACTCTAAAAGGTGCCTTTGGAGGAAGCAAGCTCCCTGAGTGTGTCTCTGGGTATCAGTTTAACCCAGCTAACTTCTCTGGACAATGTCTAAGTTCACTCACCTATCCAGAGTGGGCCTGTTTAAATATTCATTTAGAAAGCACCTTTCTGAAAGTTATGGGAAGGAAAAAAGGAAAATACAAGAAGGACTGATGTGAAAGGTAAAGGGAAATGAGATCCAAGTTAGCAGGCAGCTGGAAAGGAGGTAATTAAAATTAATTCTTAACTGTTAACTACCCAATATGCTGCAAAGCCAGTCACAGTGACCCAAATCACTTCCAACTCTGCAGTTTCATCCTGTCCTTTTGGCAATAGTAAATGGGAAAATGAAGAACATGATTAAAGTAGAGACACATTAAAGCAAATGAATAGGTCTCCCTCTCCCTCAGCAATGTAAGGATGAAGACAAGCATAATTTGCCAACCCTTCTATGTTTACCTTATACATGCTAGCAAGCAAGGAAGTAGGGAGAAAACTGGTGCATCACCTTATTCAGAAGATGGTTTTTCTCACATCATCTCTGTAACCAAACAGATGCCCAGAATGATCTTAGATAAAACTTAACAGTAATAATAATAACATCATTTAAGATGTGCCTTTTCAAAACTCCACACACTTACGTGACATGAACTAGTATACTCTCTTTGCAATTATTATACTGCCTCTGGATCTGTCACCAAATTGCCTCATAGGACCACAGATCACACAGCCCAGCAAATGAAGCACTAAGGCCCCTTCTGCCAGCATGAAAGTGGTTAATTGCCAACCTTTTTCCAGGTCACATGAGAAGAAGCTGCCTTACTGCTATTACCCTGCCCTGGCAGCAAACAGCAATCAATCAGTTTGAGCAGGGTCAGTTGGAATGGACAGAAACAACCACATGAGCCTGAAAGCATCCAGGTTTTGCTAGGGAGAACAAAACTTCACACTCAGTCTGATTCCTGTAAATAAAGAGAAAAGGTAATTTATCTTAATTAGGGCATGGTCCAATTTAGATGGGAACTAAGTACACACAGTTTATGCTCATTGTTTTTAAATTATTTGTTTAAATCATTGAATGATAGAAATTATTTTGTTACATTAATTTATTTCAAGAGGTCCAGTATCATGCGTCATGCAGACCCAGGGGAGGAAAGACTGAGGCTCAAAATTCAGTTAAATACATCAGCCTGAACCTGGCTAGGGACTCAAGATTTGAAGGAAATGCAACATCTCACCCTAAGAAACATGAAGGAAAATGCTCTCTTGCCAGAGGAAGTGCAGGAAAGGGAAAGAAACACAGCCAACCTCATAATATCACTGTATTATTAATTAAGAAACTGAGTCAATGTAGACATGTGTAGATGCCATTGGCATCACCTTTACCCTAAGACAACACAAAGGTCTGTGGCCAGGTTAGTCCCTTTTCCTTTGGTTATCGCATGATGGATAAGAAAGAATTATCTTTGGTAATTAATTTTAGTGAGACAACTCCAGGCAAGAACATTATTTCACAAATAGGTCCTAGCTAAAAAGCAAATGCCTAGAGGCAAGGCATTCATGAGCTCTAGGCTACACAAAGACAGGAGAACCTTCACAAAAGAGCTGAGGGAAGAGACATCTTGCTCATATATCCTGTTTGGCTCCTTTCCCCACGAGCTCTGATGCAGGCGTCTGAGGCCTGCCAAGCACCTGCTCCTTGACCAAAGCTGGCATCCAGCCACCACAGTAAACACCAGGTACAAGCCTGGTGACACTCCCAGATCCCTGCCCCCCTCACAGCTCCAAAAAGTCCTTGTGAGCCCCAGCTAGCACATCCTGGAGTTACTAACATGGCAGAATCAACCTGCCACTTGCTAATCTGCATTTCAAAGGCTTCTAGTATCACCAAATGCCAGCAGATAGTCACAGATCCTGTCCCAAAAACCCAGAACCATCTACAACTGTAAACTTTTGCTCTTGATCAATTCTTAGTAGCTTTTTTCCTGGTTACTTGTTTTCATTTATTTTTGATAGGTGAAAGTAAATAAAGACATCTGTGTTTTCTTCTCTTTAATTTATTTTTAAGTATGCTGAGATGTTTTAATTGATAATGTTCAAAATAACTCAGGTGAAGGGAAATGTTGCTAAAAAAAGACCTCAGCTAGCACGGCCGTAGCTAAAGAAAATGAACGACTGAAAGCACATCCTTGAGACATGGATGAGAAACATCAGGCAAGCCTGACGATAGGCAATGATACCAGCTCAATGTATAGTTAGAAAAGAGAAAAAAAACATTAACTGCCCTTAGGTTTAGGCTGCACTACAACTGAGCCACTTGTACAACATTTATCATAATTCACAGGCATCTCTGGTTCTGAGAACATGAGAGAATGAAAATAAATAACTCAGCTTTTCCCAAATCTTTCCCAGTGTAACACACTGAGCTTTCAAGCCTCTCTTCCTAAGCTTTTTTACCTGTCTCTCAGCAAAATGGCAATTGCAGATGTTCTATGCCACCACAACATCAGAGGTCTACCTCTAGTTTATCTATAGCATTTACGTCATTACCAATGCAACTTCACTTTTAAGAATTCCACCCTATTTATCATCACTGAACCACCAAATATTCATCTTCTTTCTAAAATTAATTCCCTTGAAGTCTCAGAAATCTGCAGCAAGTGAAAAATCCAGAATATATGTATATTCATCAATGAAGAAGACAAAGATGAACATTCACCACGAGGCAATGAAATCGTAGTTCTTCAAGCAAACCAGCATAAGCTGAAAAACTCCTCAAAGCTACAGTTTGCAAATAATTAAAGCTTAGTTCTGCAAAGCCAATCTCACAAGTGTCCTTACTTTCTCACTATTCTCTGATTAGGGTAGAACTTGCATAAACTAGGGACTACAAACTTTCAATTATAAGCAGTACTTTTCTAATAAATTATTTAATAAAGCTTGCATGGAGAAAAAAACATAATGTAGCTCAAGTAATAATAATAAATTGAAACAACTTAGCACAAACCTTTCATTCATGGGTTTTTTTCCTACACCAGCAAATATATCCCACATTGACAATTACACTGTGCTTTGAATTTCAAAATTTTTTTCAAACCAGTTGGGGATTGCTGCTGAAACAAAACTTCATCCATGTGACAGAAGGGTGTGATGCCCAAAGTTTGCTTTGCAAATCAAAATGTTAAACAACATCCTGAATTCTCACTGGTCCTCCAATTGTGTCTTTTAGGCTCCAGATGTAACCTATAGAAACACGACAGTACAGATGGTTAAATCTCTCTGCAAGTTGCAGGCAGTAACGTGCTGAATTCAGCTCATCAATCCCAAATGAAAATGCTAGACAAGTGCCACAAATCCTTGTCTCCAGTGTAAAGTGGTTTTTTTCCTTTTTTTTTTTGAAATGTCATTCTCAAAATGCCTTAAGTATGTGCATATTTTCCAGCTGCCTACCTCTCATTGCCTGTCCTTTAAGAAGATCTGGCACAGCAAAACTTTGCCATGAGTCCTATTTCCACAAGTCTGATTGCAAGTTCCACTTGCAAGTAGAAGCAGGTACTCTCCAGCTGCAGAGCTGACCAAGAACTTAACAGTTAGCATTTGTTTCTGGTTTATTTTTTAAATAAAAACAACGTAAAAGAGCAGTGCAAGAATGGAGTTTTCTTAGGTCCTAACTTGGCATACATACAACAAACCCAAGAAAATTTCACCAAGAGCCCAGAAGACCCCAAAAATACACCTCAGCAACTTCCTCAGCAGTTTTAGGAGCTCTCCTATGGGTGTCATAGAATCACAGAATTCTAGAATAGTTTGGGTTGGAAGGGACCTTAAAGTTCACCGAGTTCCAACCTCCCTGCCATGGGCAGGGACACATCCCACTAGATCAGGCTGCCCACGGCCCCATCCAACCTGACCTTGAACACCTCCAGGGATGGGGTAGCCACAGCTTCCCTGGGCAATCTGTTTGAGTGCCTCACCATTCCGAAATCAAAGAGATTCTTCCTCATGTCTAGTCTAAATCTGGCCCTCTCCAGTTTATTCCCATTCCCCCTCATTCTATCACTATAGGCCTTTGTGAACAGTCCCTCCCCAGCTTTCCTGTAGCCCCCTTCAGGTACTGGAAGGTCACTATAAGAGTTGCTCTGAGTCTCTTCTTCTCCAGGTTTAACAAGCCCAACTCCCTCAGCCTGTCCTCATACAGAAGGTCCTGCAGCCCTCTGATCATCTTTGTAGACTCCTCTGGACCCATTCCAACAGCTCCTTATCCTTCTTATGTTGATGATTCCAGAACTCGACACAATACTGCAGATGAGGTCTCACAAGAGTGGAACAGAGGGGCAGAATCACCTCCCTTGACCTGCTGGCCATGCTTATTTTGATATAGCCCAGGACATAGTTGGCCTCTGGGTTGTGAGCACACATTGCTGGCTCATGTTGAGCTTCTCATTGACCAGCACCCACAAGACCATCTCTGCAGGGCAGGTCTCAGTCACATCATCCCTCATCCTGCACTGAAATCGAGGATTGTCCTGAACGAGGTGCACGAACTGGTACTTGGCCTTGTTGAACCTCATGAGATTCCCACAACTGCACTTCTCCAGCCTGTCCTGGTCCCCCTGGATGACATCCCGTCCTTCCAGTGTGGCACCTGTACGACTCAGGTTGGTGTCATCTGCAAACTTGTCCATGGAGAACAGTTGGTTTGGCAAGTTCCACATGCTTACCAGGTGAAAGTTGAGCCCACAAGACATGGGGGCAAGAAAGGGATTTAACTACAGAAGAGGGAAAATGGCACTGGGAGCTTCAAAAGAGGAGAGAGGGAGTTCATCATTTATAGAGCTGGACCCTGGCACCTCGTATTTGTTATTTAAAGTGCAAGCTACCACTATTGTGTGAAATGGAGGAGATGCTTGCTATTGATACTGAGACTGAATTACTGCTGTGATGCTTACAGGGAAAATTCAAGTCTATTCTGAAGCTGCCATGGTGTTCAGAGTACATTCAAGAAATGCAAAAAATCTGTATTTGGAGATCATGGACTACAGAAACCACCTTGCTGAGAGGGAAAATATCCATACGTAGGACTGTTTCATCTAAGTTTCATGTACATAAGCAAGCAGAAACAAAACAAGCAAAGTCTGTTTAGAGAAAGTGAACAGCAAGACAGTTCTTTTAAAACATTAGTTCTAAGTATTGCTTTCGTAGTTGGAAGTGTAATATTTTATTGCTTCTTAAGAAACTGTACTGTACTTTACCAAGCAATTACTCTAAGCATTCATAACATGGAACACCTCCTTTTCCTAATAACCTAGGAAAATATGTCATTTTGCCCTGTGTTTTAGCAGAAACATAAAAAAGTTGTAGGACAACCAGAAGTACAACAGAGTGTAAACACTGCCACAAAAATGTCTATTAGCTGAAAAAATTAGCAATGTATAAAATGCAGAAGAAACCTGAATTAAAATTTGCTTTAGGATACCGAGCTAGTGGATATATTTCTATGAGTTCAGAGATATTTCTGTCTTTTTAACATGTTTTTCTGAAATTGTCTGCTAAACTAGAATAGCCCTGTGACCATCTATGATGAGAATCCATTCTATTTTCTCTTCTCATCAGGTCATTCATCTCCTAAGAAGACACCTTCAGCATGGCAAGCAGAGAATACAGAATACGGAAGTAAGAATTTACTTGATTGCATCTTTTCCCTTACCATGCAAAAGATCTAGTTAATATTTACAAAATCACAGAATCACAGAACAACCAGGTTGGAAGAGACCCATCGGATCTTCTAGTCCAACCATTCCTATCTAACACTAAACCAAGTCCCTCAAGACCTCATCCACCCGTGTCTTAAACACCTCCAGGGAAGGGGAATCAACCACCTCCCTGGGTAGACTATTCCAATGCCCAATGACCCTCTGTGTGAAAAACCTCCTCCTAATCTCCAGCCTAAATCTCCCCTGGTGGAGCTTGAGGCCATTCCCTCTTGTCCTGTCCCCTGTCACTTGGGAGAAGAGGCCAGCTCTCTCCTCTCCACAACCACCTTTCAGGTACTTGTAGAGAGTAATGAGGTCTCTTCTCAGCCTCCTCTTCTCCAGGTTAAACAACCCCAGCTCTCTCAGCCGCTCCTCATAGGGTCTGTTCTCCAGCCCCTTCAACAGCCTCGTTGCTCTTCTCTGGACTTGCTCCAGAGCCTCAACATCCTTCTTGTGCTGAGGGGCCCAGAACTGGACACAATATTCAAGGAGCGGCCTCACCAGTGCTGAATACAGAGGGAGAATCACCTCCCTGGACCTGCTGGTCACACCATTTCTGATACAAGCCAGGATGCCATTGGCCTTCTTGGCCACCTGGGCACACTGCTGGCTCATGTTCAGTCGGCTGTCGACCAACACCCCCAGGTCCCTCTCCTCCAGGCAGTTTTCCAGCCAGGCTTCTCCCAGTCTGTAGCTCTGCATAGGGCTGTTGTGCCCCAAGTGCAGGACCCGGCATTTGGCCGTGTTAAACCTCATGCCGTTGGACATTGCCCAGCGGTCCAGCCTGTCCAGGTCCCCCTGCAAAGCCTCCCTACCCTCCAGCAGATCGACACTTGCACACAGCTTTGTGTCATCTGCAAACTTGCTAAGGGTACCCTCAATGCCCTCATCCAGGTCATTGACGAAGACATTGAACAGGACTGGACCCAGCACTGAGATTCCTAAATGCTGGCTTGTAAAACAAGGAATGCTTTTGTGTGGGCTTAGACACAACTAAAGAAAGCTTTCACAAAGGCTGAGCTATAATAAGTGCTAGAAATCCACCCCAGAAATACAGGAAAAGCAGCTGACACATGTGCACATTTCAACCCCCCAAGAAAAAAAAAACAAAGCCAAAAAAACAACCAACCCACATAGTAAGACTTAAGTGACAAGATAAACAGGAACAACAAAAGAAAAGAAAATTACACTGTCTGGATTCCTAGACTACAGATTTATTCTGATTTTGTTTCTGTGCTATAGAACATACCAGACAGGAAAGCTTCCACACTAAGAAGCAAGGTAAACTGACAGAGCAGAACACAGGGACAGGCTACAGTTCCACTCTCCTGGTTACTTTCAGTTTTTCTCAAACCTGTATCATCAGAACACATGGTCCTTTAATTTTATTAATTCATGTGTGTAGATTATACTCGTAGAATCACCAGCTTGGAAGAGACTCACAGGATCATCGAGTCAAACCATTCCCACCAATCTCTAAACCATGACCCTCAGCACCTCATCCACCCACACCTTAAACACCTCCAGGGAAAGCGACTCAACCACCTCCCTGGGCAGCCTGTTCCGTTGCCTAATGACCCTTTCAGTGAAGAATTTTTTCCTAATGTCCAGCCTAAATCTCCCCTGGCAGAGCTTGAGGCCATTCCCTCTTGTCTTGTCCTCTGTCACTTGGGAGAAGAGGTCAGCTCCCTCCTCTCTACAACCTCCCTTCAGGTAGTTGTAGAGAGCAATGAGGTTAAATCATTAACCTCAGCCTCTTCTTCTCCAGGCCAAACAACCCCAGCTCTCTCAGCAGTTCCTTGCAAGACTTGTTCTCCAGCCCTGTCACTAGCTTCGTGACTCTTCTCTGGACTCACTCCAGAGCCTCAATATCCTTCTTGTGGTGAGGGGCCCAGAACTGAAGACAGGATTCAAGGAGCAGTCTCACCAGTGCTGAGTCCAGAGGGAGAATAACCTCCCTGGAGCTGCTGGTCACACCGTTTCTGATAGAAGCCAAGATGCCTTTGGCCTTCTTGGCCACCTGGGCACACTGCTGGCTCATGTTCATTGGCTGTCAACCAACACCCCCAGGTCTTCTCCTCCTGGGAGCTCTCCAGTCAGGCTTTTCCTAGTCTGTAGCAGCATAGGGTTGTTGTGCCCCAAGTGCAGTACCCGGCATTTGGCCTTGTTAAACCTTGTAAACCTTGTTAGAACTTGTGTATATATATCTTTTGAGGAGACATCTCCTCTAAAGCTATCAGTACAGCACTAGTCCTCTCAATTTGAAAATGTCCAGCTCCAATGATACTTAAAGCAAATCTATAGATATTTAAAATTCCTAGTCATTAGATAGCAGTTGTACTTTGTACTCTTCACAGATTAATAAGTTGGCTGGTCATGATGTGTCTCTCAGTTCAATCTTTAATGGTAAAATCTTTCCAATACAACTTGTTAATCTATGGAAGTTACAACTTATTGGTAAAGCTCTAATCTAAGAGGAAAGAAAACATAAAGTGATTATACTGAACACCTAACTTTTAATCGTGATCCCATACATGTTAAGAAGTCACAGTACCAATGAAGAAGCAAAATAATATGCATCCATTACTCACTCCTAAAACAGTTGGAGGACTGTCTATGGATCCAGAATCTCTTTGCTGTGATTTGAACCTCCTTAAATTCATTTGTTGTTGTACATTGACCTAGAAATAAGTCAAGGATTAAAAGTCCATTTCCATATAGGAAGTGCTGTTGGCTGCATTGGTGGCACTGGCTACTGCTGGAAAGGTAATCTAGATTAACTAGTGATTTAACAAATTTAACTTTATTTAAATAAAAATTTTCAAAGGAACAAGGAGATTGCTTCATACTCTACAATAACTTCTTTAAAATGTAGGGAATACGTAGATATTCTACATCAACAGTTTCAAAAATCCTCATTGAAATTTTAATTAATACTTTCTGTTTGTTTAACCTAATCTTCTATCTGCTGAAAGAATAAATATCTTAATTATTTGGCGATTTCTTTTTGTAAAGGTTATCAAGCTGATTAGAGTATAAAGATGAGCAAAACTGTACATATACTCCATGACACTGATGGTACAGGAAACAAGAACAACAAAGTTTTCAATTAAAAAATATCTCTTTAGGAACATTTTATTAACCTTACTGTATATTATTATTGAATGGTGTTTTTCAAGCAAGATACTTTTCCAATCTCACAATCTCTATTCATTATGGCAAGTATTTATGTGGCAGGTTAACAGTAATTTTTCATTAGTGTCAGTTTATAAATTCTACTATAACGTGAATGTGTTCTTTCATAGTCTTAATCACCCCAGCATCCAAAAACCTGTTGCCATGGGGTAAATGACATGATTAACATTTACACAATTTGGTCCTGCTGTTTCTTCCCAGGACATGAAATGTGTGTGCACTGCCGTTTGTTTTCTCTTATTATGTATGGCCTTTCTATGGATCTACATGATTTCCCATAATGTGAAAACTGGTGACTTGTATATGACTTAGATTATGCAAAATGTGCCAATTTACTGGATGTTCTTCATAACTACATAGTAAATGCCAGGAATTTCTATTTTTACTTTTATTTTAGATGGCCTTGACTCATTTTTTTACTGTTCAGACTTGTACAGCAGGACAAAAGGTGGATAAACGCCTTGTCTCATAGAAGAGAATTAAACTTAAGTTTAGCTGCCTTTGTACACCTAGTCTACACTTTCAATGTACAGGGACAGCTTTTAGTAGTTCATATCTTTCTTTATCTTGGAAATATACTGAAAGCCTAATCCTTGGATGCTACCTTGACATCTTGATGACAATGTAAACAGAGTGGGTTAAAGGCTGAAGCTAATAGCTTCAAGGTGCACAAAGACCAACAGGAGCACTGGTACACCAACTGGGTCAACTTAGTTAACAACTGCTCTCTACATGGATGACACAGGCAATCTCTGTTTTTCTTTTCTAAACACTCTAGAATGTCATACTTCATAAACTGCAGCTTCCTTATTATGAAAATAAGTTGTTCCAGTAATATTAAGGAAATATAAAACACAGGAAGATCTGGATTTAAATCATTTGCCGATTTCTGCCATTGGGTGATTTGGAAAACAGTATCAAGTTCAACTTTAGCAGATATGTAGGAAATTAGAATGATATACGTCAAAGCTATTACTTTTTGAGACAGGGTTCGACACTACTGAATACACCTTCTGCCAAAGGTACAGACTGGTGGACATACTCATCGTACCGCTAACGTCTCCTTATATCAACAGTCACTGCTTCCAATTATTGCTAACCACCATTATACTTAACGAGCTAAGGAGAAGTGCTAACCCAGTCATGTAGCATAAACGAGCTGAGTGGGGAGGAAAATCAGTTGCCGTGGTCCCTGAAAGCAACTGCCTCTGTTTTCTTGGAGATGGACCAGCTGATTTTGCCTGACCTTTATGCCGTTCTCTAGCAACACACTCTGCATGCTTTGTCTGCTACTCATCAAGGCAGAAGCTGAGTTACGCTGCCATCTTTCCAAGGAGTATAAATGGACCATTAAGCATGTTGCAAGTCAGAGCAGGTACCCATCTTAATGCAAGGCTTTCGGCTCACATTGTGCAAGGAGAAGCTCTCTGGTTCAGTGTCTTCAGGCTGGGTTTACATCAGCTTTCCTCAGTGTGGGCTCTTTTGTGGTGCTTCAGAAAACTCACTGCCAGTCATCAAGATGTTAACTGTGCAGAGCTCTCATATAACTCTGGAGTAACTTCTTCCATACCTACCTAAGTTTAATAGCCACCTCCAATTTCTTTCCTCATATTTAGATACTTCTGCAACAGGTGTCTGGGATTTGGTGGACACCCAGAAAACCTATATAAGCTGGCCTCTCCTCAGCCATGTGAAGCTTACAAAAGCCAGTGTAACTGGCACAGATGACTCAAATGACATGCAACGTACCCAAACTCTGTCTACTGATGCTAAGATACCCTGAAAATACAGTGTAAAGAAAAAGCTGAGGTCATTAAGAGGAAAAAGAAATGCTCTTGCTGAATGAAAGAAACAAAGGAAAATGTGGAGGTATAAAAACACAAATGGGCAGTAAAACTGGGGGAGGAGTGCAGAGATTGAGATATGCCTACAGGAAAAATGCAGTTGTTATAAAATCCAAGGATGCAAATTTGAACGAGTGTTGGAAAAACAGATCCAGTTACTGTGGTCCCTGCTGAGATGCATAGAACTCAAGACGCAGCTTTTTCAGCAAGAAAATAACTGCTGGTTTTCGTACAAGGCATATTCAAAATACTTGAAAAGAGAAAACACGCCTAGAGTACATGAAAATTCACACTACAGTGAAAAGCAGAATGTACTTAAAAAGGTCTCAAATGTTACATTAGTGACTGTACTGTCAGTAAATAATGTTATTGTGAAATGCACCCGATGAGGAGAGGAAACAGGAAGAGATCCCTCCAGCAAGAAAGGAAGGCAAAGTGCATCATGCTGCTTCATGAAACACAGATCAGCACTTTCTATTGATAAATGAGTGAGATAAAACTGAGCCAAAGCACCCTGGACAACACCGCTCTGCCTCAGCACAGCTATTTGCTAGCTGTCAATGAACAATTTTATCTGAACCCAGCATGCTTAACAGCCCCACACATCTGCTGTCTCAAATATCCAGAGTTCTTGTATTTGATATTCAGCTGCTATCAATGTAACAAGCATGTTTTTAATCAAACTGATCTTCTTTTCCTTCTTATTTTTTTCACATTAGGCATGCCTTGAGCTTTGAGCCAGATCTGTAATCTCAGTTCGAACCTTCTCTAAGTGGTTTTAGCCATTACCTAGTAAAGACTCAGAGTTCATCTCAACTCCTGGGGTTCTGTTGACTGTTCTAAAATAAATTCTTTCATTAAGTTTGCCAAAGGATCAGAGGAGCCAAGAGAAATAAAACTGAAAGTCTGTCATATGGCCAATTCGAACATGTCATAGTTACTGCAAAATGTAGTGTGTCAAGAAGCACAATTTTACCTCTGACAGCACCAAACATTACTTTTTGTTAATATATAGAAGAATTATTATCTAGGAGTATGACTATCTTTGAACGGAACTTTTTGCATCTGACTGGGATCTATGCACCAAAGATAAATTATATCCAAGCTCTACACAACAGTCCGTCCATTGTCTTCTATTTACAATTTTTGAATCATAATCCCTAGAGTCTCCACTGATGAACCTGCCATAAACTAGACTTTATAAACACTGTATTTAGTCTGGTATACACTTTTCAGACTTTAAAAACATAAGGATTGCAAGTATCTAAGCATATATGTTTTTGTGAGAAAATTTAGTTTAAATTTAGCAACACATGGAAGTTCATACACTAATTAGACTTTGTCTTTCATTTTCAACATGCATTGCAACTGAAAAAAACACACTTGTTTCAAATTTCTCATTGCTTCCCTCTCTATAACACAACCAGACTGAAGTACTTCTTCCAAATTGTCTACACCAGGAATCCGAATATGCAAATACAACTAATTCTAACAAAATTAGGCTTACCCATAAGATCATATTTTGGCATGTTAAGATAAGAATTCTCATCTCTGTCTTGTTTTCCAGTTCCCTTATTTATTCCAAGAATAAAAAAAACTCATGAATTTTAAGAAATAATTAACAGCTTTCTTTGTATTTGTTTTTTGATTTGAATTTGTTTTCAGTTTAAATTGCTTTAGAAGTGCATAACATTAAATAACCCCTGGAAATTTCTAGAGGTAGAAGCATATAAAATGTTAACTGACAATATCAATTATATTGGCATGTTTACAGAATTTAAAATATTTTAATATAAATAGGCAAAATGCTTTTTACTTCACAGATGTAAACAGAAATGAATTGCATCAATTCACAATATTTTTAATAACTATTCATCAAGATTACAATTTTTATATATCACCTCTTGTACTTCATGTCCTTAGGAAGAACCATTATTGGTCACATTTTTGCTGGAACGAAAACAGTGTTTACTCTCTAACTTGCGGAAAAGTGGCTTTACTCCCATTTCTAATTTCAGAGTGGAACTGATTATGACTGGGTTATGAACCCATATCCCACAGAGAGCCAATAAAAACTTAAATAGGAAAAAAAATTTCACGAAGAACTTAATAATAATATTTGTAATAGAATTCTGTTGGCATTCTGCAATTTTGCTAGAATGTTTACAACTCTACAAATATTAGAAACCTAAAAGGGACACAGATTTTAACTTTTTGCACATTTACTGCTGATACAAGTATGGCATTTACTTAAGGCTTTCGGAAACTGTTCTTGTCTTTCAAAATCATCAGTGTCTCGCAAATAAATCTTGATTAAATAATGGATAATCCTTGATTAGTTTGTTTTCTTCAGTATCTCTAAAATGCTACTAACTGGCTTATTCAGATGACAATATTCTCTTACAAACATGACAAGGAAAGTATATGTAGAATAAAAAGGAATGCTAGGCATTTCTTCTCAGTTGCTTGTTTTTCTTCTTTATTTTAGACATGCCATGATCTTTCTTCAGACAAAGGGGAAAAAAAAACCCCAATACAAAACCCAACCAAAACCAGTATAAGTACCCTCTTTCCAACAGCCTTCTTTCCATCCAAGCCCTTCAATGACCTTTTCTTGAAGAAAACATCATTTCAGCTTTCATATAACTTCAGTTCTTAACCCCTCTACCTAAAGCTTTTAGCCATCCTGCCAACTAGTCACAAATAAAATGGATTTTTTTTGTTATGTAGACACATTCCCAGAAAGAGTTATCATCTAATTCCATTGACACAAGCCATTGAGTAAGTGATATTCAAATAAGAAACCCTGAAGGGGAACATGCCTCATCACGTTGCTGATTTCCACAGCATTCAGCACTTGTAGATGCAACGGCATTCAAATACACAGGGTGGGATGTAACAAAAATATTGCTGCTGTTTGAGCGTCACATGTGGGTGAGGTTAACCAAGTCCTCTGCATTAGTTGCCAAGTTTATAACTGAATTAGTTTATATACAAATACACTGTACATGCTCAGCTCACATACACTCAATCTCCATTCTTGCTAATCAGCTGAAATGTGTATCCAACATTAAGTATGTTGTTTCTAAGGTGTTGTGCACCCTAACAGGGTGTTCAGTTTTGAATATGCTGAAGCTAAAGGGTGGGGGGAAAAAAACCAAAACAAAACCCACAAGAGAGAAAGTATTTCTCAGTTACAGTTACTAATCAGCAGTAGAAAATAAGCGGAACTTTAAATCATTGTTCTCCTGAAAGCCATGAAATGAAAACAAAGCCACTTGGGATGGAACCTTCTTTGCCACCAACAGGTGATTTTCTATGCCACCAACGTTGTGAATGACACTCTAATAATTAACAACAGGTACAGCTGAAAATTTAATGAAGGGATATGACTACATGTCATTTTGCTGAAGCATGATATTGCATTTTCTGTGTACTGCAGATCAGCAAAGTCTCTCTAAACCACTTGGTATTAAAACAAGTAGATATAAGATGAAAATAATTTACTAAAAAATCAATTTATTCAGTAGAGTTTGAACATGAACAGCTAAACTGTTATTCTACTGAACAGTTACCCAAGGGAAAGTCTCCATTCAAGACTAATAAAGTGTCATTTCCCAAAGCATTAATAAGAAGACACTATTCAGTAACAAAAAGATAGGATGATTATGCTTTTGTTGTGAAAGACAAAGGACTACAGAAGAGACACTTGCAGGTGTTCTTTTACTTTTACTGTACAAAATACTGAGTATATTTAGTGTTTTCTCTGTTTTCCACACAGTCTCAAGTGTTTGTCCAATCTAATTTAATGTACTTCCCACAGTACAGCTGCACCAGCTCCCTAAGGAGTAAGAGCATTTTTGGAAGCTTTTGAAGGTGCAAAGTGACTTTCCCTTAAGGCTCCTCCATCCACCCCATACATCTAGCCTGGTCCAAGCAGTGCTCTGTACTCTGCTTTCTTGGCAATCTCTCTCTGTTTATCCACTCCTTGCAGCTCAGCGGGCACCCAGTTTATTTAGAGAGATTTCTTTGGACAACATTTCTAAACGCTGGTAACTATGTAGAAAGCACTATCACTGCTTAACATCAAGCAGGGCTGGTAAAAGGGTATAGTTTCTCACATTCGTATTCATCGCCCTTTTGTTCACAGAGATTAAGCAACAGGTGTGGGGGTATCTCACATTTGCCTTTCAGGAAAACTCTCATTCAACAGGAATGCTGTTCTTGTTCTTGGTGGAAAGACCTTAGTGACAAGGCAATTTTAATAGGTTGGGACTTGCATTTTGTTCAGGTTAACCTTTGAGACAGAGGACTCATCTTTTCCTTGCAAAGTACAATGTCTGTTTATGGGACAAGAAAACCGGTGTTACCATTACCACTCCACTAAGTCAGCTATCCTCAACAAACCAAGCGTATTCTCAAAAAAATGCCATGTAGTCTTGAAATGCTACTGTGTGCTTCTGGGAATGCAGTCGGTTCAGTTCTCTTCAATAACAGAGGAGCTAGCAGTGGGATTGGAGTCGGATTCTTACGGAAACAAGATCTCAGCAATCAGGTAGTTTCTGTGTGTGCTCAACTGCTCCAGTCTCCTTCAAAGCAAATCGACTTTTCAGCCCAGGAGCTGAATTCAGACTTGACAGATGGGGAAATTCACAAAAATGTTTCCTGCTTTTACATATTTAATGAAAATAAATGACCCAGCAGAGGAGAGAAACTCTGTGCAAATCCTGTGCCAAAGAAAAGATGCAGTATGTGACACAGCTCGAACTGCACATCAGAGATGCATAGGAAAGAAATCTGCGATACGCCAAGTCTGAAGAAAAATCATCAGACCGAGCTCTGATCATCTTAAGGCACCAAAACAAGAAATAAACCCAGAAATGTAATTCCACGTTGTATTAATTCTGTTGCTTATGGAGTTACCTGTTAATTAAAATCATGGTAATTTTCCACTCACATAGTACCTCTTCAATTTTCTTTTAAATCATTAACTTTAGAGTTAAGTAACAGAACTTGGAAAACAGAGCAACCAATATTGTCTTGTAATTAGTCAATAAAAATGAAGCAAGTTGTGTGGCTGCCAAATACTTTTGCAAAATGTGCAGCAGTAACAGCTTTTCAACTACAATAAAATTTACTGCAGAAATACCTTCTTGCTGATGATTGGGCTCCCCACAATGCCCATGTCTGTCCAAGCCAAGCAAGAGAGTTTGCTCTGTGCTTGCCTAGCACATCTAGGAACTACAGACACCTCAACAATTCACTCCCACTGAAATTCAACATGTTCAGCATGCCTCACATGTTACAAAAATTAATCTGTGCAGTCCACATAGTAGTCCAAAACTAGCGATGGTGGTATCTAGCACTAGCTTCTGACCTTAACTTTAAAAAAAATATGAAGTCTAGAATTGTCAGCTGTGTTACATTGTCCCTATATACCTAGTGAGCTGTGATCATTAGGAGACATCTGGAGTAGCAAAGGTAAGAGACATGCCGCATGGCATCAGTGACCTTCCTGTTATTTTTACCCTTGAATTTTGGGCAGAAGGTTAGTAAGGAGCTCCAAGCAGCATCATAGTGAACATTCCCCACAGATCAAACACAGTAACAATGGGAATGGTCTGGGTCACTCCGTTTCCAGCATGTTGCATATTTTCATTTCAATCAAAACAATTAGATGTTTATTTAAACTACGAAATATTCAAGATCTGGATTGGACATAAGAATTCCCACAGAATTTTTTTTTAAAAAACAGAATACTTTTCAACTCTGGATTTAATTAGGGGAAATATTAAGTGCAGAACCCTTCAAAAATTATTTCATTTTAAAAACCTACATGGGAACATGGTAGGATCTCCAAAGCTCTAGTTACCAAACTCATTACTCTCGCTGTTCATTGGGCTTCACCTCAGCTTGTCTACTGTTCAACAAGCTGCGGAGAGGTCCACTAGGGAAATGCACATGAAATATGGTCAGCTGGAAGTGCAGGCAGCTACGGAAGCAGGAAGATAACAAGACAGACTGGTGGGTAGGAGTGAGAAGCAAAGGAGTTTGGAGAGTCATCAGCATCTGCCGCCCTTGCAGTTAGAACTGCAGCAAAATCAACAAGTTCCTGTGGCACTTCCTTAAAGTTCTCTTTTAGAAACAAATATTAACCAAGCTTAGTAAGGTTAGGAACAACAGAAATTGCCAAACAAACATTTTTTTTTTCCCCAGACCTCAATACTGAATGACACTCAGTTGGTATTTCAGCATAACATGAAAAAAGATCACACAGCTTTTAAGTTATTCTCTTGATCTAAGAAATCCACACTACTGTTACAGTAGTACATGGCAGAAAAACATAAGCGCATTTAAGGGCACATGTTCCTGTGAATATTTTTTATATCAAGAGTGTAGCCTCAAAAACCTCCTTCATGCTTAAAGATGTGACTACTCTAAATGAATCATAGAAGTCAGTGGTTGTTGCACTGTCTTCTCAAGCTGTTATTTTATGCCTTAAGCCAAACCTAAAGGAAGCAGCACCAGAGTGTAACATCAACTTGTCTTCACTTACTGGCTTGCTTCATTTGCATTCTCTCAAGAAGGAGCTGTGAAATGTTAAACAACCTGAAGAATATTTCTATCTTGTAACAGCAACTTTGCTTTGATTAGCTGCATAACAAAAAGGCTTCTTTTTCTTAAAAGTATTTCAAGAACAAAAAATACTACATCATACTACTAAACGCAAAAACACTACTACACTTGTTATTTATCAGTCCAAACGTTTCATTCTTTCATATGAAGTCCACAAATTATGCATTTGGTATCTGAACTGCTCTTTTGTTTACCTCTGCAACTCTACTTTGTACTTTTAATTCTGAACTGTGCTTCCTAGAGCACCAACCACAGTGAAGAAGCTAATTTCTTAGAGTATCAGCCTCCCTCTGTGAATTCCTCATGAAAAGCACAGGAAAAAAATCTCTAGTGGGAGCCTCACTTCTTTGCAGATAATCAACACATAGAAAAGCAAAGAGGGGAAATGGAAAAGAGAAAATGCCTGCTTTGGAATATTCAGCAAAACTTTCTCTTGAAAATAAAAGTACCAATTCACAAATATCTAAACTTTCATCAAAGGAAATGATGGATGTTGTGTCAAAAGAGTGAAACGACATCACAGAAAGAAGGGAAAGGTTGAAACACAGGAGAAAGGCCAGAAGATTTGAAAGCTACGCAGCAAAGAATAAACACTTACATCAATATTATTTTAAAAAAATTACTTTGCATGTTTTTTAGAATGATATTAAAAAACATTTTCTCACTTTCTAAAAATAAACCAAAAATACCACAGCAATTTCCCAAAATTTTAGCTTTGGCTTTATACTTCCACTCTTTGCATCTCCAATGTCACTTCATTTTTTTCTCTCTCAGTAATTCAAGATGTTGTCCATGTTATTTCCTGGAATTCTAGGGGATGAATACTTAACTGAATTATAAAATGTATTTTAAATAAAATAAACTGAGTAATCTAGTCTTAAGTATTTAGTGTCATTTTGCAAAATGTATATTTTAAATGGAGTATTTTTAATCTTAAAGTAAGGTTTCAGAGAAAAAAAAATCACATGGAAAGGTTTTTAGTAGGGGAAATAAACAAGACTCAAAAGACCATACATTTAAAAGGAAAATAAATGAAAAAACTGAATAGGGGAAAAAGCCTAAGTAACCATAAATACAAAGCCATAGTGATCCAAACTTAGTATTCACGTCACTACAGACTTCAAGACTGACTGCCCAGATTTGAAGTAACTGTCATAACAACAGTAGACCAGCAGCTTAGCAGCACCAAAAAGCAAGCCAGGTTTCCCACATGGCTGCATCTTGGTAGACATTTATTGCTATCTCCCAGAGAAAACCATGTCTGCTGTCAGCCAAGGGTAAATAACAAAGTGGATCTGCTCAAACAAAGCACATAAAACAATAGCAGATCTCAATACATAAATAGAAAGAAAGAATAAAAGTAGATAATGTATTTCTTTATAAAAGTGCACAAGAAATGGATTTTTTTTTTAACCTACAGTTTTAAATTCTATCTGGTTCTCTTAGGAGGCAGTATTTTCAGTACATGGTGATGTGCAATTTTGTGCCATGAGTATTAGCATATTTCTTGCATTTCAAGGAAACCAATACTGCTGCATGTAATTGCCCCCAGGTGTGTTTCAATTGCTACCTATAAGGATTTTACTCCATTATTTACACACAAGCAATTAAGCACATAATCATGTTTGATGCAGCTAACAGTTATCTGTTCAACAGAATCTTAATCTTCAAATATACGGAAACGTTTCTTAGATGATTTCCTTTTTTCAGTAAAAATTATAGCCAAACTGCTTTCTTTTTCTAGTGACAGATTCAAACACATTAGTTAGGAGCCAAAATTATCAGCAGTGAATAATTCTGTTGTTTTCTGGTATACAAGCTGCTGGTTTCAGTCCTGTATTCCATTTGCACCATGCACCAAAGTCCAGGACCACTAACGAGAGCCCTTCTTAGCAGGCTGGTCATGCAAAGCAGACTACACAAGCGACAGAAACAAAACTCACTTTCAAAAGCAATGCCTCAGGACAGGGTTATAGAAAGTAGAAATTTGTGAAATTTCAATGCTAGTTCTACATAGCCACTCTGAGACTGTACAGGACACCTACGTTTCCAGGAATGTCCATCTGGCATACTTCATATATATGTATCAAAGTCATAATTATTAAAGCAAAAAAAAAAAAAAAAAAAAGGGGAGGGGGAAATCTCACAATTTTATTATTACCAAGAGGCTCATAAGAATAAATACAAACATAAGTTGAATGGCATTATTTTAAGAAAAAATAAAAAATTAAACCATTCCTTATACATCTGAATTTTATGTGCCTGGAAAGTTGCACAAAACATGTTGCTCCAGGGCTGCACCTTGTTTTACCGGGCAGCCAGAAATAGGTGTATCTGACTCAGAATTTCTGCATGCTTTGCCAACCAATCAAACCATAAGAAATGCAAGCTATAGTTAAATTAAGCAATGAAACACCGCAAGCTGCAAGTTCTAACGTATCGGCACACACCACACTGCAAGAAAGAAAAAACAGGAAACAGCTTCAAAGCAGTTGTCCCTGGTGCTGCCAAGAGTATCATCACAACTGTGACTATATGCAATTTGAGCCAGAGGAACCACTACACTAAACTAAATGTTGTCGAACAGATTTAACAAAAAATGAGGATAAGTGCACTAAAGCAGTGACATTTTTGATTGCCAGCTACCACCTTTTTTAAACCTTTATAAGTGCAAGGTTGTTTTCAATTCATAAATAATCCTCTCTGTAGACAGAATCTCCCAGCTAGACTTTAATGTCGCTAATAAACACAGAACTTGTACAAACCCAGACCCACCAAGCAAGTCATGCTGAGACTTTGTCACCAACCTTGAGCTCAAAAGATAGCATCACATGCTACATTTTGCAAGTGGTCCAGGACAGGTGGGCAATAGACCAAATGACTCCCCAAAAAACATGCTTATCCAGGTCTCTTCTTTGTGAAGCATCTCTGCGATGGAGGGTGCAGCTCAGCTGTTTTAATTTACTCTTTCTTTTTCACAATACTATGCAAGCAAATTGTGCAAATCAATTGGATGAAACCTGGTCCCAGGGATTTTCAAAAGAAAATGTATTTGATCATGAGAAATATTAAGGATATTTGTTTTCATACCCCAAGGGTGGTCATTAATAACTAGCAACTTAGGCAAACATGCCAGAAAAAGCACAAAAGAAAACAGTAGGTTAATTCTCATATGCTTTCTGCCTTTTAAGAAAGTTAAAAATCTACTGTAACAGTAAGAATAAGGCTAAGAACTATAAAGCAATTACAGTCATTGATATCCACTGCCTACAAAGACAGTGATGACAGAGGAGAGGGAGACGAGAGAATAGGACTGTTTAGTTAGAAGGGACCTACAATGATCATGCAGTTAAACCGTCAGAGAAGGAGAAAACACTAAAGGAGGAACCAGTATGTGATCCATGCCAATACTGAGAACTGGCCGTTAATAGCTGCTTTTCCATACAACCATGGAAGGCAGTCATTTAAATAACTTGTAAGGTCATTTTCTAAATGGTAAGTGATAAGTCTTGAGTTTGAGTTGCAAGGAGTTCTTTTAGTTGATAGTTACGTGTCAAGTAATGCAGCAATAAATTCCAACTTAACCTCAACTGCATTATACGAATACACGGAGGTTTTAGCCTGATAATATATAGAACAGTCTTCATCTGTATTCATTATGAAGCAAACTCTGCTATTAAACACTGCATTGCACAAAGGCTGCAAACATAATATAAAATCAGCTATCAAACTAAAATACGTTTAAGAGCTATTTGAACAACTGAAGTATTTCCTATTGATTTTAGATTAGGAACATATCCAGATTTCCATGCCTGCAAGAGAACAATAAAACTACATGTAGCAAAATATGTTATTTTGTACCATATCATTTTCTGAACACTATGGTTACCTTTGCAGCAGTATTTTAATGGCTACTTTTCAAGGAAAAGTATTTTGCTACTTGCAATCACTGTTATTCATTGCAAACAGATAAAGCAAAGATCTAAACCCACTGTATACAGCATATTGTGATCTACGGCAGCTGCAGGTGTTTTACCACATACCACACCACAGTTCATGCAGCACAAGTGATCCCTTGTGAGGCTGCACAAGACAGCAATGACATGGGACTGATAGAAACCTGAAGCACAATTTTCTTTTCACTACACAGCACTCTTAGAAAATTCAAATACAATGATAAAGCATCCTATTTCTTCACTGGTATTTTGCTTGAGTAAGAGCTTATGGGTTGAGCATGGAGTTAATGGCTAGTAAACAGCTTTGGGATTTAGCCTGCCACTTGTACCTGCTAATGTCTTCTCCATCCAAAAGTACTAATGTTTGACTCAACAAAATATAAATCACATTCTCTGCTTTCATTAATGGGAAAAGCAATGTATGTCAGCACCTTTGTATATATATGAACATCTACATGCTTGAATGCATCAGAGAGTTTTCTGAAAGCTTAAAATAGTGCAAGCTAAATGCCACATTGCTGATGAGATTTCAAAGGAAATAAACCACTGTCATAAAAGCTGTGCTCTTTTCATCCCTCAGCAATGTCCATGGAGTCCTCTTACAAGGGTGACCATTAGCAAATCCTTAGGTTCCAGTTCCACGGAACTCTGAAGGAGGACCTGAGTTAATCAGAGAGCGCAGAGGTAGGAAAAGATCATTAGTCCCTTAGAGAACCAACTGGGCACCACTGGAAGAAGTAAAAATTGACTGGCAGAGTAACTATAAAGCCACTCAAAGGCAAGTCTAATGTCTTTATTTTAGTGACTTTTTAGAAAATATCTGAAATCTGATAAGATTAAAAAGGAGCTTTTCTTTACTTTTTTTTTCCCCATTGGGACAGAGGAGCTGACAGTCTTATTTACTTTGTCTTTGTGGAAGACAAAAGTGTTTACATGATCAAGGGTCTTTATCTAGTTTTATCAGTCACTAGATATGTCATGGGTTTTTAGCTTCCAACCACAGAAAAAGTCATAAGACTTGGGGTATCTTTACCACAACTAATTCATCTGTGTCCTGGCATCCCTGCCACATGCTGGGAAGTGGTGTTGCATTTCCGCTTGTTCTTCCACCAACCATCCATTTCTTTAACTGAGCATCTACAGACAAAGCCAAATAATGCAGGAGGAAAACTGTCATTAACCATGTGATGAATTACACTGATAAAACAGTTACACAGTGAAATTCCCAGCTAATATAACAGCTCAGTATCTGTCAAAATAACTGTCACTTTCAAAACGTGACTGGAAAAAAATACACCATATTTTTCGTTACAGGTTTACTGAAGTTTGGTTCAGTTGCAGTAAGCTAGAACTGCACCCATGTTAGTCTTCTGCTGTCAGTAGTTTGTTGCTGAATGAACAGCACCTTTATCACATGCTCCTGAGGTTGTTAGACCAAGCAAAAAGGAACAGTTCCATTTATTGTTTTTTCCCACTTAATGAATCATGCAAAGTTGCCTTTCTGATTTCGTTACTCAATTTTAAATGCAATTTAAAAATTAACTAGGCAGATGCTTCTTACAGCTATTTAAAGTTAAGAGAAATAACTTTCTTCCTGGGCAGTAAGAGGAGCTAACTCTGGGCTGAGCAGCAGGTGTTGTACACTTACTGGGCCAAGCACTCAGAACATACTGTTGAGACCAGACAGAGGGAGGCCGCAAGAACCGAAAGAGTTTGAGTGATAGTTTGAGCTGTGCTGACAGATAGGACCTATCTTTGATATATAAAGTCCATCTCAAACATGCCTGCATTACCATCCTGAATAAAAGACAGTGATGCTATTGCCTGGGGTAATTTAGAAAAAGGTAAGGAGAGAATCAGCATTTGCCTATGATGGTGACCAATGCCATCATTTTGCTTTTCCATGTTATTTTAAAAGCAAAGATAGATTTCTTCCATCAAGAGTTTTCATTGCTGGCAGAGCATCTAAGACACTAGCAGACAGCTAGACAGGTAACTAGAACTCCCAAGAACAAATCTGACAGAAATACTTGGTATTATTTAATCATGAACTTGTATCTCCTGCACTTGTTACAAGAAAGAAGTGTGCAGTTTTAGTGAATGACAATCTGCAGAGCTGGGTGAGTCATCATTTTCACAAGGTATTCTAAGATTTTTCCAGTATTCTGCATTAATTATTGCTTTTAATAAAACTAAAAAAAGGTTAATGATTTTTTAGAACACATAACCTGCAATTTCCAGGGCTAGGCTGCAAGACACCAGTTTTAACCTCCTGCCAGAAACAGTATGAACTGTATGTGTAGTGATTTGTTGCTGTCACCTGCACACCCTCTAGAGGTAGGCAAGGCAGCCCTCAGTTTGGAACTAATCCACAGATCCATACTTGGAACTGCACAACCTGCCAACGTCACAGATCCATTACAGTAAGCCTCACGTTTAAAGACAAGGCTGAAAGACAGAACTTTATTACTGAGCCATCACAACATACTGAATGCAGCAGACACCCTGTGCATTTGTAAGACACAGTTCTGTGATACATGCCAGACTGCGATGAAGGCAAATTCTGTTTCATTGCAGGGTGCTAAATGTAAGTATTTGGAGTTGAGTGGACCCCCATAGTATTCCTAAATCATTCACAAAATCAAAATATACCTCAGATCACTTAACTCGCTTGGCTCTAAAAGATTTCAAAATCTTTAAAACTGTTCACATTTTCATACAGAATCATTGTCATTCTAGTCTTATTTCACAGTGATTTGCCTCTTCTCCACACACGACAGAGAAGAATACATTTCTACCAGGGATTAATAAACCTGAGGAACGAAGAACACAATCAAAATTTCATAAGATCATATTTCTTAAATGCAGAGCACTCCACTAGTTAATTTTATCTTCCAGATACAGATTGTATCTGAAAAGTCACTGTGTTGCCTTAATATATCCAAGACTTCAGTCACTATCAGTTATATTATTTATGATTAATTCCTAAAGTTGGTGATTAAGGCCAGAAAAAAAGAATGCCATGACCTTTCATAGTGGTAATGTAATTTACAGATACAGGCAGATGAAAAGTGCTGGAAAGTTAAATCATAAAAAGGATTTTTCCAAGTAAATACTTCTCCTCTGACACTTACTGCTGTGATATCACACTTGAGTGTGCTACAGTTACTTCAGCTCCAACTCCTCCATTAATGAAGAGCAGCAATAATGAAATTTAATCTTCCATTATAATATTTTTAGATATCTTTTATATTTTATGGATATCATTAACTCAACTATGATTTCAAGGCGAATTTCCCGGGAGAGGAACATGACCGAATGAACTCCTTCCTGCAAAAAAATCCCTGAGGATTGTGTTTCTCGCCAGGCTAAAGGGTATTCAGAAATACTGCAATTTCAGATGCACCTCCCTAGTTTTTCCTCCAAGTGTACATGTCTCCATACTGGAGGTCAGAGACTGGGCTGCACTGTGCTCACCCAGTTGCATCCCTACCCGTCAAACCACCCACAAGAGCAGCTAAAAAGTGACCTACACTCCAGCAAAGAGTGGACCCAGTCGGGAACAGAATATTCTGAGACTCAATCTCAGAAAGGAGATTTACACAAACGTTGACCAAATGAAAAGCTTTCAGAAATACAACCAGGCAGTGAATAAAATTTTCATGCTGTAGTAAAAATATTACTGATTTCCTCAGGTCTGCACAAAGAGTCATGACCTCAATGGAAGAAAAATGTGGAGATCAATACTATGTTTTATTTATATATAAATGCAATAAATTGAGTCATGCTAGTACTTCAACGCTCTCTCTACAGAATGAGATAATAAAAGGGGGGAAATGTTAATGAAAACCATATTAATAATGTAAGACAAACACATTTCTATCCTGCAAGTAATAGTCATTTTCAGTCAAACAGACATTCATAAATTCTCCTTCACCTCAATGATCTTGTTCCCACCCAGATAACGTCTGCCTCTGCAATTCCACAAACGCTCTCACCATAGCTCTCCCTTCACAGTATCTCCAAACAGCAAAATGTCATGTGAAGTGCTCACATATCCATAATGCAAGAGCTTTGAAGATAGGCCTTCCTCTCTCCATAGAAGAATTTCTCAATTATAACTTCAGAAACTTAACATACGTGTTTCTAATTCAGATGAGGTTTTGCCATCATCTCTAATTGAAACATAAGAGAGAGCTTTTGCCAACGCTCAGTTTGATGATTTCAAATAATTACAATTTAAGTGCCTGAAACTATTAATAATACCACTAAAAAGTATGTCTACAAACATTTCAGGATGAAAATAAAAATTCTTTCCAGATTGTTTGTAATTCAAGATCATCACCTGCCTCACCCCTGCCTACAATAACCTCTTGATTCCGGTACCCCAGCAAACAGATTATTTGCAGATGCCAAATCATGAGTTTAGTCAGCAGTCAAGCATGACCTTTGAGGAAGGTTAACTTCTTTCCAGACAGTACCTCCAATCACCAAATGAAATCTACTGTGTCTAAGCTTAAGGGGAACGAACTATGTCTGTTTGAACAAACTGTTCTATTATATAAAAATTTACAACACCCACAGACATTAGCAAAGCTGTTCTTCTTCTATTCTAAATTCTGCTTCATCTTCAGTCTAGAGATGCAGTCGGGACATCTTGAAGAGAGAAATATCCACAGATTAAATGACTAGTGATTGAATATATCACTCCAGAACATAGGTACTTATTGCAACTAGCTACTGTTGCACAGGAAATGTACTGAAACCTCCTTGAAAAAAACCATTTCATTAACATTTCTAGTGGCCAAAGGCATGAGAAGAGAAGGCTGGAAGTAGGTTGTAGTGAGATGGGTGTCTGTGTCTTCTCTAAAGAAACAAGCAATAGAACTAGAGGAAAAGGCCTCAAGTTGTGCCATGGGAGGTTTAGATTGGATATTAGGTAAAACTGCTTCACAGAAAGGGTTGACAAGCACTGGAACAGACCACCTAGGAAAGTGGTAGAGTCATCACCCCTAGAGATATTTAAGAAGTACAGATGTGGCACTTAAGGACATGGTTTAGTAGAGGACTGGACAGTGACAGATTTAGGGTTGGACTTGACAATCTTGAAGGTTTTTTTCCAACCTAAAAGATTCTACGATTCTAAGTTCTACCTCCCAATTGCACTTCACAAGGTTCTGAGCAACAAGTCTAAAAAACCTCCTCCAACTGCCAGCACAGTTTCTTCTTTCCTCCCTGCTGCACAGATATCTGCAAATATCTCATTCATGCGGTGCTTTACATTTCCTGCCACACATACATATACTTTTGCAAAGAGCAGTTAAAAGCAAGACCGTCCTCCTTCCTGTGGCAGTGGTTCATCTAATGCACAAGAAAAAAAACCTGACTCTACAAGAAAGCAGCAACTGCAGAGAGACGAGAGCAGAAAGAGAAATTTCTTTCCTCCTAATGATTTTAAAGACGATTTCCAACTTCAGTCAGCACAACTTTTCTTGGATGTAGAAGAGTTTTTCAAGGCAATGAGATCGCTGTGTGATTTCCTGGCAACACAGTGATGCTTATTCTGTGCTGCTGGGCCACCTGAAGAGAAGAGGACATCCCCTGCTCGCCAGCCCTGGCAGCAGCACAGGTGGCTTGCCATGCCAACTTTGAATGAGCCAGCACGTGTCATTCTCCAAAGACACAGCAGTTTTGCCACTGAAAAGACATGGTTACTGATACGGATTTGTATCCTCAGGAGACCGATCTACATTTCCACTCTCACTGCCAATGATGAGTGGTCCTCCACTCCCACTACTTACAGAAATGCATCCAAAACAATATTTCATCATTTCCCCACAAAAGGCCCTCTCAAGTATGTCAGGATCTGTTCACTTATTTCGAAAAGCCCCAGCAGTAACTTTTAAGTGCACTCCTGTCAAGAGAGCCTGGAAGAGGAAGATTTGTGCATTTGCTTCTAATGGATAATTCTTAGATACCATGGTTATAGATGAGCTTAGGCTGGAGAAAGCAATTACATTTAAAGCTCTAGGAGAAGTTAGATGCTATTTCTGACTGAATGACCTCAAAAGGGTGTGTGCTGATGCTCTAATCTACGACACTTGTGAATTAGGGAGGCATCTGAATGTGTTTGGTGGATTTTTTTTTTTCCCTCTCAAAGCAGAAAGATTTTACTATCTTGCTTTTGTTACACTTGACTCCTGGCACCATTCTTTTACTACCGTTTGATATCGGGAATGACTACAATAAAATATAAATCTACGTAAGTCTTGAAAGGTGTAATATGTTTGCTTTGTGGAGCTAGGGAGTCTCAAAGCAAGAAGGAAGCCAAGACAAACAGGAATATACTACTTAAATCAAGAAGTGGGCAGGTACAGAACTTCCTTTCTTCATTATTTCTAATCAGTTTAAGAGTATGATTCACTTGTTAAACTTCATTCTATACAAACGGGGAGAAGAAAGTGAATTACCCATTGAATGCACAATAGAATAATGAAAGGAAGCTGCAGGTACTCCATACCTTTGAAAAATCACTCACTCTTCAAGAAAATGCTTACATACATATTTATGTCCATCTCTGTGGAGGAAAATATACACATTTATGTTTGAAGACCTTTTTGGGCCAAGGTCAAACTGAGAAATTGAGATATGTCTAGCTAGAGGACTATGTCCACCTCTGAATCACTGTACCAGTCCGTATATATTAAGAAGTAATCACAGTCTTTCAAGAAGAAGACGCTGCCTGAAACTACACGTCAGTGCCCGAAGTGACAAACGTTTTGCTGTGTCTCCTGTAATGCAATTACACTGCAACTCAGACAGCTACCCCAAGATAAATATAATGCTCAACAGAAATTTGAAAGTAGGTCTTGATTAAAAGAAGCTGACCTGTAAGACAGATTTGAACTTTTAATTAATATCTTTAAAGGACATTTACATTGCACATGAGCACAGCAACTGCTGAAAATTATTTTGTAATAGATAAACTGTACAGCTGATGAATGTTCCACCTTAACTGACTGTGGTGGCAATCTCTTGGGTAATCTGCACCTGCTTTCTTACAGGAAATCTGTAAACCAAACTTTAAAAAAATCTCATAGAGAAAATGAGAAAGCAGAAATAAAAACCAAGATACAACTGTCCCTTAACTCTGCATAGTTTATGTAACAGATACTTAGAGATGAATCTCAATGCACTATCGTTTATGAAAAAAAAAAAAACCCAGAATGCATGCTCTGTTGTTTAATGGTTTGCAAAAGGAAAAAGTAACATTTATTTTAAGAGTAAACATGTATCTCATTAGGAATAATGTAGCAAATAATGTCTATTATGAATAAATGTTAAAGATTTTTCATTCGATAGTATCATTTACACTTTCATTAATTTTCTTCAGACATTCATGGTAATGGAAATATGAACTTTATGAAGATGTTAAACACCTGGCAATTAAGTTTAACCTTTGAATTATTAAGAAACAACTACCTTACATAAGTAAGCTTTATTTGCAATGTCAGGAGTTTACATTATCTAGGAATAAAATGTCTTCCTTCTACATATTTTCTCCATAAAGACTGATTACAAACCATGTGCTACAAACCATGTGTTCTTCCTCTCCACTGAAACTATTATGAAAAACTTTACTGCATTTTTATGAGTATTAGTAAATATATTAATGATATCTATTCTCATTAATAGGGAAATTACTCCTGATGACCTAATGATCATTGGTATTCAATTTGGTTGATACTAGAAATTATTTGCAACTCTTGCAAAAATGATAGTTCAATTGTACTTCCACCCGACTCAGGGAACTTAATTAAGCTACGAACGACAACAGTAAAAATACAGTTAGATATGGAGCATGGAAAAAGCATCAAGTCTGTATAGGTATCACGACTTTTATTTTTACTTTCAAAAGTCAAATACCACAGAGGCCTAAAAAATGCCAGCAACAAAACCAGAGGTGTCTAAGCTCATTAAGCCATCATCTAGAGCCTACCCTGAAAGTCATTCACTTAAATACTGTCTCACAGGCAATCAAAATCTTTCTTGCATCCTCTAAAACAACTATTCCTTTGATTCAGCATACATTTAATGCCATACTACTTATATAGAGATCACCTAACCCCTGGACAACACATATAATTTCAGGCAACTATATGTTGTCACTATATGAAGTCACAGAAAGTCCGTGTAGAGTCCCCACACCACACAAGGTCCTCAGAAAGAAAGACAAGCAATGTCTTGCCCAATACCAGCACACAAAATGAAACAGATCTAAGGTAGGACTCTCACTCCCAAATATAATGTTAATTGTGTGCTTTTTGCATGATTGAAAAAATTAGAGCAAAACGATAATTATAAAGAAAGTTCTTATCTCACTTCATGCTTAAAGGTTGGGAGGAGATGGAGAAGACTCTGCTTGTGAAGGTTGTACATTTATTTAAAACTTTAAAAACCCAAGCACTAATCTAAGATAATATCCAGCTTCTTTACCACATATACAATTCCGAATCCCAAATAGAAGATAGTCCACGTCCATGAACTTTTACCACTTCAGGTGTGGGTGACTCTTTCTCAGAAGAAATCTTATGTTCTCTTCTTTCTAGGATACAGAAGACGTTGATTTTTATGACAAATTAGTTGTTTCCCCTGAATCACTACTCTTGAGTCAGAAAGCAAGGCAAGAACAAATGAGAAAATTCAGCAGACTGAGCCTCAAATAATAAAACATGAAGCAGTTCTCCACTAAGGTAAGTAGACATCTACTTACTAAGGTAAGTATTACATGATAAACATTCCTGATACTTATCTACTCAAAATCCTGAGAAAGGCAATAGCTCTCCAACAAAAACCAAGCGAAAAAGAGAAGCTAGGTGTTATGTATTGCCCATTACAGGGTTCCAGGAGGGGGATGCTGTTTATGAACAACACCTGGAAAGTAGACATGAAGCACTGTTGACCATTATACATTCTCTGCCAATCACAGTAAAAGTGCAAGCAGTTTTAAAGATTCATATCTGCACCTCAATGGTCAGTGAAGAGTGCCTGAAATAGTACAAGTAAACATAGGACGTGAACCTAAAAACCTATGAACTTCAATAAAGAGAAAAGCAGAGATCTGTATCTGGTGCAGAACAATCCCGTCTGGGTTTTCGCAGAACAAAACCAACTGGGTGGCGATTCCACCGAAAAGGTCTTCAGCGTTTTTGCAGACACAGAAGGGTGAGTACAAGCCAACAGCGTGCTCTCATCAGAAATAAAGCAAGAAGCATACAGCTACATTAGAGGATTGGGGCTATAAGGCTGAAGAAAGTTATTTTTCTCCTCTATGCAACATGGCCTCACACTTGGGCACCTAGTTGTGCTCCCCACAGCTGAACACAGATGTGCAGAAACTGCAAGAGATGCAGGAGAGTAACCAAGATGATCAGAAGCCTCAAGCTTGTGTCCAATTTAGAGAAGTTGAAGGAGCTGAGCTTGTTCAGTCTGCTAAGGGGGTGATCTAACAAGTGCCTACAACTACTTGAACACAAATTACAATGATGTTTAAATTTTTACCTCCTTAGTACCTAATAAAATTTGCTTGGCCACAGCATTTATGTCGTCAATCCTATTATTTGCAAATATGCTGTTATTTTTTTTAACACATATAAAAATATATTGTTATCCTGACAACATCAGACCCTGACTCTGAAATGGTGTTTGAAAAGATTTAAGCCACGGATTTACTTAGCATGTACCTTGAATTCATTAGATGCCTTGAGATGAATAAAGAAAAGAGATAAAATAATTTCTCCTACTTTCTAATAGTAGAAGAAAAAAAAAGTATCTAGGCTGTTTCACGTTATTGTTTTTTAATCAGAGTGTGGAACTCCCCCGCAGTGCTGTTAGCTCACATTCAAAGACACTGCTGTTAAACAGTTATTCGACCCGATCAGTTATGTCCTTTCTAGGAGATATGGAAAATTGAAATAGCTAGTTAAATCTTTGTGGGCATCGTTAGACTTTTTCTAGAAATGATTTCTCAGCCTTCTTTCCATCAATAACACAAAGGACAAGAACATCATCATAGAGGCTCTTCAATTCACCTAGTACTGAACCTACCGTCTCCAGCAACAGTCAACAGAGGATGCTAGTGGAAACCTATCGGTACGGGTCATGCAAAGTGATACTGCCCTTGTGCACACATCCAGCCCTGCAATTTGTGATTCAGAAACTTCCAGAGCAAAGGTGGTGGCTTTGTAAAGTGAAGGACATCCCCCTCAACAAATGTTAAAGACTTTTGCATGGAATGTATTACAAAGAAGTCAGTAAGAAACAGATACTTTACTGTTCCTGAAATAAATCCAACATGTTAAATTTGGAAACTTACGCAAATAATTATATCTTCCCACTATAAACAATATCAAAGTGTAGTATCTTTTTTTCCTGAACTTCTCAAGTCATCTTTTTCAGAACGTTAACTAAGAATAAAAATAATACAGAATCCTTATGACAACTGAAGAAGATACCCAGAGTTAAACTTGCAAGAAATCTAGAAGTCCCCTTTGATCATTCTAAGGCTATATCTATAACATTTTTATCAAAACAAACAACCCAAAATAATCTAAATAAACAACAACAGCAACAACAGAAAGTAATCCTATGACCTCCCAAGGCAATACTTCCGAAAAGTTACAATACCCCATTTTAAAGTAAGTGCGTACACGTTAAATATGCACATGCTCCATGTGTAGGTGATGTGGTGTGACATAAATATTTTACCAGCAGGAGTATAGTTACTGACTCATTACTCACAAATGGTATGAATGTTCTTTTCTGATTTTATAAGTGTTAATATTCTTGGTGTTCCTGAATGATTAAGAACCTAAGATTGTGGTATCTGGAAAGTTTTTGAAAAACTTACTGTAAAGACCTTAGATTTTTAACTAGTGCTTCCACGCAAAGAACTACTGAGGTACACAAAAAGGAGCCAAGAAACATGTAATGTATGGTTCTACCCCCAGTACAACTATACTGAAGCCAAAGGCCTTTGCTGAAGAGTAAGTCCTTCCTCTAGTAGCAGAAGTTTGGGGAACAGCTGTCTTCTTCAGCTTTTTGCAAGTTAATATATACAAATAAGCTAAACAATTGACTTCTGAATGTAGGTCACAACACATTCCTCACACGGTCGGCCTATTTTTCTGTCTTATTTAAAAGGGCAAAAAGAGAAAAGAAGAACTAACTGAGCGTAATTCTGAGCTTTAAATTGTTTTTCTCTATGGAAATGAGAATGAAAATACCACTGCAGGGATGGTTCCTTTTTTTTTTTTCGTAACTGGCGCTTAACTCCCCACTTCTTATTTCAAAAACAACCAGGTAAACCCAAATAAAATTCCAGATCAAAGACTTTAAACTCTGAAACCACTCTTGTGTTCCTTCAACTTGCGTATGAGAATGTGCCTTCATTTCAGGAGAGCAATGATCTACACAGAAGATCTCACACCAAAGAGCCCATTCGTGTAACAGAAATAGTACAGAGCTATAACGGTCTCTCCTGCAGTCAAGAATAGCTTAGCAGAGGTAGAAGCAGACATCTCATCTGCGTACTTAGTAATGTCTTAGCAATTCTAACCTATTTGTCTGTTTCAAGACTTTTTTTTCAAATAGCGGTATTGTTTGTTGTTTTTTTTTTTTTTTTTAATTTCTGTAAGAAAGAATGTTTTCCAAGATGCAATTACATTTGATCAGATGGCTGAAAAAAGAATTGAGCCTGAAACACCAAAAATATTATCTGAATATCTAGCAGTTATTAAAACAGAATTATATAAATACATTACAATAATTATAGACTGGCGATGAGGATGGCTGTCAAACTGAAATCCAATGGAACTGGAAGTGCACATTAAACACTGTAGCAATGACAGATCCTTAAAGGTCTTTATTATTGGGTGCCTTCATATTACAGTAATGTTTCGAGCTATTTCACACAGATCTGCTCAAATAAAAGATATAATGTTGGCATTTACAGCTGCCAAAATTGCCATTTGCAATTAAAAATTAAAATTGGCACTCTTTCTATGCAGGCAATTATCTAAACGCAGCTGGCAATCTTCCTTGTTTACAGTGCTGCTGTGTCATGACTTCACTCTGTTTGAAAATTTACTTTTTCTGGGGAGGTTTAAGCTTGTCGACTTTATTTCCAATTTGAACTTTACTTCGTTTAGTGATTTTCATCATCAGAAAGGTCCAAAACTCCAATTTATGGATTTTGTATGGTAACTTCAGGTGTTGCAGTAAGACAATTCCTAGCAAATACTTCAGTGATTCTCAGAACAGTAATTAACATCCATCTCTGCCCCAGGATAACACCTGTAAGAACCCAAACAGCAAAATGCACCAAATAAATGACCTCCAAGAAGAAAGTTCAGTCTGTAAGAGTGGATTTTCACAGTAAAACAGAGAGAATGGGCACATCATCTAAGTAGAGAACGATCCTTTTACTGAACGAAATATTACGTATGTTTCTACTACTTGTTATCTACAGCAACTTTGATCTACTAAATGAATCTTTACACAAAATATCTTGTTAATCAGGCTGCCATGCTTTTGGAAAAGTAATTTTTTTCACTTATAAAAACTTCTAGCAAAGCAGGATTTGGGGATTC
This sequence comes from Coccyzus lansbergi, assembly GCA_033558105.1. Taxonomy (NCBI): domain Eukaryota; kingdom Metazoa; phylum Chordata; class Aves; order Cuculiformes; family Coccyzidae; genus Coccyzus; species Coccyzus lansbergi. The sequence goes on along the minus strand of JAUMJK010000740.1, from coordinate 108,733 downwards.
CTCCGATGCAGGGAGAAGAACACTTCATGCTATCAAACAGCTTTCAGGGAAGCTGGTTTTTTTACCAAAGCTGCTGTAACCCCCGGTTTGATCCGGAGCACTAACATAGAAATATAGCTACCTATAGCATCTCAATTATCTTCAATTTTCTTTAAGGTATATTTTCCATAGTTAATCATAAAAGTACCCTGTATTATATCCCTGATGCAGTAAAGCTTATCATCCTTTCTCTGTAATCTATCACAATGTTGTCATCTAGGACTGTGATCCGTTGCAACAATTTAGACAGTACTGACCATCTTGCTCAACCATCCCAAAGGCTCCCGAGTCAGGCCTTTCTCCCGAATATAAACAAAACCTGTAAAAATAGGGGACTGCTGATGAACAAAGGGCCATCACTGGCCTTGGAGGTACTTCAGGTATCTGTAGACCTCGTCCCCTCCTCACACAGCTCTCCCAGGCCAGCCCCTGTCACTAAGGCAGCACAAGTTTGTCAGGGTGGTGACAGTACTGTTCTCCAGAGAGTGATGCGATGGGATGTGCGTTTTGTTCACCACCTCTGTTACAGTGAGGGCCACAGGAGGAGTCACTTGCTAAGAAAGAAACCGCAGAAAGGACAGATAACGGGAGGAGAGCGCTGCCACAGCAGGGGCTGCTGCCTGCACCCTTCTTCGGGGTGGCCCCGGGTAGCAGCATCCCTGAGGGGGTGGCCCTGGGTGGCAGTATCCCTCGGGGAGCAGCAGCATCCCTCGTGGGTGGCCCCACGTGGCAGCATCCCTTCGGGTGGCAGCATCCCTCGGAGGGTGACAGCATCCCTCGGGGACGGCTCAGGGTGGCAGCATCCTTCGGGTGGCAGGCAGCATCCTCGGGGACCGCTGGGAGCACACGCGTGGGAACCACGCACGGTGCCCGCAGGGTGGGGGAAAAAAAAAAAAAAAACAGACCAAAACAAACCAAAAAACACGCGGGAGTAAGGAAAGGCACCGGCAGGGCTTCTCCGGCGCGTCGCTAACTTTTCAAAGTGCGGGGTTCCCGCAGCCCCCCAAGCGCAAGCCGGTGGCCTCCAGCTCGCGGGAGACAAGCCGGGATGCGCTCCTCCTCGCCTCCTTCTGCCGAGGAAAACCGAGCTTGCGCTCCATCGCTTCCCAGCGAGGGCCGCGAGGAGTTCTCCTCGCCCGCGGAGCGCCGCGCAGCAGGTGGCAGCGGCTGCCCCGCCGCCCCGGGCGCTTGCGGCGGCGCTCCTGGGGCTCCCCGGGGAGACACCCCCGGAGGGATGCGCGGGGAGCGGAGGAGGGATGCTCGGGGGGCGACCGCAGAGGGATGCCTGAGGAGCGACCCCGGAGGGATGCTCGGGGAGCGGAGGAGGGATGCGCGGGGAGCGACCCCGAAGGATGCTCGAGGAGCGACCCCGGAGGGATCACAGAATCACAGAACTCGGGGAGCGGAGAGGGGATGCTCGGGGAGCGGAGAGAGGATGCTCGGGGAGAGGAGAGGGGATGCTCGGGGACCAACCCCGGAGGGATGCTTGGGGAGCGACCCCGGAGGGATGCTCGGGGAGGGGAGAAGAGACGTTCTGGGAGCGACCCCGGAGGGATACCGGAGGAGCGACCCCGGAGGGATGCTCGGGGAGAGGAGAAGAGACGCTCGGGGAGCGAACCCGGAGGGATGCTCGGGGAGCGACCCCGGAGGGATGCTTGAGGACCGACCCCGAAGGGATGCTAGGGGAACGACCCCAGAGGGATACCGGGGGAGCGACCCCGGAGGGACGCTCGGGGAGTGACCCCGGAGGGATACTGGAGGTCCGACCCCGGAGGGATGCTCGGGGAGCGACCCCGGAGGGTTACTCTGGGAGGGGAGCGGGGATGCTCGCGGAGCGGAGAAGGGAGGGAAGCGGCGCTCGGCGGGTCGGTGCGGGGGAAGGACGGGGCGGGCGGCGGAGGGGAGCGGGTCGGTACTCACACGAAGGCGTGGTAGACGAACGCCCATCCGCGGGGCCGCTCCAGCACGTTGTACAGGTAGTTCTGCAGCCGGCGGTACTTGGCGTTGCGGCGGCAGCTCGGGCCGCTGCTGTAGGACAGCGGCTTCCCCAGCAGGCTCATGCGGGCGCCCTGCTTCCCGCGGCGGCCCTCCCTCGGCCCCGCGGGGGCGGCCGCGCCGCCGCCGGTGCCCAGCAGCAGCAGCCCGTCTCCCCGGGCCGCCCCGCCCCGGCCCGACTCCACGTCCCTCATCCCGCTCTGGGCCCGCGGCGCCGCCGGGCCGCCCCGCTCCCCTCCGCCGTGGTTGCGGGGCATGGCATCACCCCGGGCGCCGCGGCGGAGCAGGGCGCGGGCGGCGACCCGCAGCGGGCAGCGGCGGGCGAGGGGCTCCGGGCGGCGCCCGGGCCGGCGGGGCTGCGGCAGCTTCGCTGGGGGGCTCCGGCCGCCCGGCACCCCCCCCCCCCCTTTTCCCCCCGACCCACCCCGGGCTCTCCGCCCCCGCAGCGCCGCCCGGGACGGGGCCGAGGGGCAGCGCCGAGCGGCCGAGCCCGGCGGAGGGGAGGAAAAAAAAAAAAAAAAAAAAAAAAAAAAATCGAGAAAGTCGGTGAGGAAGGCGGCGGCGGCGGCGGCGGCGGCGTCCCGGGATGATGGGGGGGAGCGCAGAGCGGTCGGCGAGCGGCTACTCGCGCTCCTGGGAAATGTCCATTTAAGTCCGAGAAAGTAACAAAACTGCCGTAAGTCTCGTCGCGGTGTCGGGGGTGGGGAAGGGGGGGGGAGAGCGGGGGGAGGCTCGGTCGCTCGGCGGGACCCTGGGTGTCCCCCCCGAGGGGGAGGCGCAGCCCGGCGGCCGCTCCGAGCGAATCCAGCGGGGGCTGCCCTGGCCGCGGGTCCCCCCCACTCCTCCTCCTCCTCCTCTTCACCTCCTCCTCCTCCTCCTTCCCCTCCGGCAGCTCCCGGAGCGCGGCGGAGCCGCCGCTCGGTGCCCGAGAAGCAGCCGAGAGAGAGAACAAAGCTCCCCCTGCCGAGAGCGGGGCTTTAACTCCCCGCCGCATCGAGGTGAGCCTGAGGGAGGGGGGGGGGAGTAAAGAAAAAATAAATAAATAAATAAATAAATAAATAAATAAATCCTCCCGCCGCACCGCTTGCTCCCCGGGGCTGGGGATCCTGTGGGAGCCCCGCGATTCCCTGGGAGGGGAGAAGAGAGGAAAGAAGAGGGGGAGCTGCCCCCGGCCCTTCAGCCTCCGACCTGGGATCAAAACCAGCCGCGTTTCTGCAGCCCCCGCAGCGTTTAAAAAATGTGAGGGTAGCTTGGGAAGGGTTAATGAGGAGCGATGTGGGCGCTAACGTTATGTGAAAAATCAAAGGAGGCATTCTGAGATTCAATTTAATTTCAGGATGTTTTCTTTGGGCAGCCTAGGCTGAGCCCAGCTTCTCAAACCTTCGTTTTACACACCATCTCCAACTTCCAGAAGGCGTGAAGTAGATGTCTTATTCTGGCTGTGGACATTAACTTGTGCCTCTACTAAAGCAACGTGGAAACATCAGCAGTATTAGTTTACCGCTACGGTGTCTCCAGGGCCATTCAAACACCTGTCTTGCAAAAAGGAGCTTCACCTTCTTCCTTTCTTGACTGGGTTTCCTCCTCTGCTGCAGGCAGCTTCGAACAGGAGCTCGGTAACATGTGAACCACCATGGCCACTCTGCTCACGCTTCTGATAAGAGATGACAGAGGCAGCACACATGTCAAAACAGATGTTAAGTAGTTGATAAGTATCCACAGCAATCCCATTAATATTTAAGCTTTCCAGTGGCACATATCTACTCCTCTTTCTCTGAATAGTAAATTGAGTTAGTTAATCCTTCATTTAACACTTGTTTGCATTTCCCTGGTTCGATATGCGAGTGTGTATATTCTTCATTTTGCCCATCCCTGATTAGAGATGAAGATGTATGGTGTTGCCTTTCCCATCAGCTGAGCCCACCAAACCATTTATTCCCTACCCACCCGAGTTAAATATTTGAGGACTGGTGTCCAGAAAGCTGAACTGTGCCGTTCAGAATGAGAGCACGTGGTCCAGCCAGCTCAGTGAGGCCCCTGCGCGATGAGTGCTCACCCCTGAAATTCGTGGGGTAATTGCCGTGGGTAGGCAGTGGCTCAGCTGGCAGCACTAGGCTTGTTGTGTGCGTCATGTTGTGTGGTTTAGTGTTTGATAGGAATGGTCGGACTCGATGATCCGATGGGTCCCATCCAACCTGGTTGTGCTATGATTCTATGATTCTGTGATCACTGTGGAGAGGATTGGGACTTAAAACTGGAGATTTGAACAAGAAACTATGACATTACTGCGCTCCTGTTCCTGGTGTACTCTTTGTGATCCACTAAGAAATATTGTTATAATCCTGTGCCCTCTAGTGGTGCTTAAATCATCTATTAATTTAAATAATAGGAAAGAGGGCAGTTTGTGAGCACAAATAGCACGGGCCAGTACCAAAATGTAGCCATAGATGCCAGGACAGCTGGAAGCAAACAAAAATCATACTCTTTGTGATGAATGAAGCCTTCTATTTTTACAGCGTGTGAACAAAAGTGGTTTTCCATTTGTTATCTTTTATTAAATAATGCTTTTAAAAGTATGTATTATGATAAGAGATTGATGGTAATCAATCGAATTCCTCCCTGTTCATATGTCAGATAACCAGGGCAGGATACGCTGGTTGAATGCTGAGCAGATCGTTAGCACCCAGGCAGCTGTCTGCTTTGTACAAGCCAGAGGGGCTGTACTATTAAAAAAACCCAAAAAACCAAAAAAAACCAAAAAACCCAGTTCTCCTCTAAGTATTTATCGCTAAATACATGCCTAGATTTATAAGAACAAATTTTCCTGATATTTTGGCTTCAGACTATCTTTAATACCCATGGAGATGAGTCGTGTGAAATTCTAGTGTGTCCACATGGTCCGAGGTCATCCTGGGTTCAGGTGTCAGTAAGAAGATCTACTTGACGAAATCTCCAAGGCAAGAACATCCCAAGGAATCTTGACTTCTTGAGGCTGCAGGTACAGTATATCCCACCTGCAGGTGGGACAAGGAAAAGGTCACACTGAAATGCAGCTGGAGAGTAGCCAGTACTATTCTTCATGGCAAATACCAACAACACATTCTTCCAAAACTGTAAATCGCAGGTTTTAATATCACATTACATTATTCCAAAGGTATGCATCAAATGATATCGATCTTGACTTGTCGAAGGGTCAGCTGGTACATACAGTCTTTTCTGATCAGGAACAAAATGTTGCATATGTTTGTGATTTTAAAGATATTTCTTTCCAATGTGTTACTTATGTTACACTGTTAAATAAGTGTTTCTAGGTTCCATTTTAATAAAAGCGAGGAAATAACTTGAACAGCAGTCCTTGTTCTGTTATTTATCATAAAATAGAGGTTTGCAATGGCATGTAAACTTCTTTTCTAAGACATGTACTAATGTGATTCTGGGGCTAGCCACACTAAAAGTTAAAGCAGGTCTTCACAAAGTCTAATTTTTCAGATAACTACAGGAATAGTGTTGCACTGATGCAACTGTGACACAGTGTAGATGTTATTAGAAGAACTTTGTTATGGGGGGGAAAAAAGAGTGAAACAAAAAAGACCAGTTGGGTTGGAAGGCACTGGCCAGAGTTCAGTGCATCTGGTTTATTCCTCGCTCTGTGCTGCCAGGCCAGATAGGAGCTGGAACCTGACCAAATCACAACCAAACTACCTGAACGTGTGGTTGCCTGTAGTCGCAGAGAGACGCACGCTGACTTGCTGAAAACCAGTTGTGTGGTTATATACAACTTCTAGTATTTACATGGATTTGAAAAATCTGTCTTTGTGCCTTTATTACGTATCTGTCACAGGAGGTGGTAGCAATTCATTTGTAGAGAGAGAGGGTTTGTTAGCATAAATTCATGGAACAGTGTAAGACACTTAAATACTGCAAAGTAGGAACGGTAGAAATCACGTACATACTGTGGCTGTTTTAAACAGAAAGGCAACCAAAGTGCAAGGTGGAGGGACTTTGTGGCAATGGTTTGCAAAGGTCAGTTTACTGCAGTATCATGTTTTGAGTTCATTTGAGTTGCTTGTTAATAACCTTTTTTGTGTTATATAATACTGTGAGGGTATCATGTATGCTGTACTTCTGGATCTCTTTGTAAGATTTTCAGCTTTCTGCCTAATTATGTGGAGGAGGGGATACATCTTGCTATTCTTGGTGATAAGCATACAAGTGTCAGGAATAGGTTTTCAAAGAATTTAAGTGCTAGGAACAATTCATTTGCTGTGTGGACCCCTTCTGTGGCCTGTAATACATGGAATGCATCTCCAGGAAAGTGGAGCATCATTATTGCGTAATAAATCATTAGCAAAATATCAGAAGAGGTGAGCAGTATGTTAGGATGCAGATTACAAGCTGTCTTGTCGGCACATGTAACATGCTAGGAGCTGCATCAGAGCTCTGATATTTATGTTCAAAATGTTGAAACAGTATATATATTACATGAATATTCCAAGATCTTAGAATATTTTCCTGCAAGATATTTTCACATAAATAAAAGAAACAAGACTGTCAGTAGCACAAAGCATTCATGCTCTGAACACGGCAGAAAGGATGGTCCAGCTGTCCTGGTGCATTCATCGTGAGATCCCTTAACTCAAGGGAGTACCTTCAAATGTAATTTGATTTTGATGTCCCTTTTATGTGTTAACTTTGTTCTTAGACTGCTCCAAGGTTGCTAACTCTGAGGTTGACTTGTCTCCACAAAGAGCTGCCCTCAGACCAGACTTCCCTTCTGAGGTAATCACTCTGGGTGGCTACCAGCACAGGCTAAATTTTCATCCAGGCAGAAGACGTGAATGGCTCATTGGCAGTTCTTGTGCTTCGTTGGCCAGAAGTATGCTAGAAAGATTTCTGTCTAGTTATTACGTCTGTAAAAGCCACGGCCAGTTCCCAAACTGTGTCTAGTGGGCCTCTTGTCTGCCAAAGAGCTGTTTGCTCCTGCCCGACTAGAGGGATGGTTTGGCCTCCTCTCCTTGTCTGGTCCATTGTGCTGCCTGGCTGCCCTAGCAAAATGTTAATTTTGCTTCTTGACATCTGGTATTTCCTATCACTCATTAGATATTCATCCCTGATAAAAGAATTAATTGATTCCATTGATTCCTACTTAACTAAATATCTAAACAGTCCTCTCTGCTAATAAGGCATGTCTCTCTGTGAAGTCATGGTTGGACCTCAACGTTCTCTCTCCTAAATAACTTTTCTGTTCATTTCTTTTACTTTCATTTTCAGGGAGGGGAGGTGGGTTGGCTATTTTGTGGTACTTTTCTTCCTTACTTCCTAAGCTTCCTCCCTCTGTGATTCAACTATCTGGACTCCTGAGCAAGCAGTCTGATGACCAAAAAAGACCATGTGCCTTGAATGGTATAATTTCTTTCACAGGTACAAGGCCTGCCCCGCAGAGTTCCCCACTCTCTAATTTAGTGACACCAACGCATTTGACCATCTAGGGAAAAGTAAAAAAAAAGGAGGCTTGAGTCTATACTGAAAACTTAAGAGCAGTTTACCATACCGGAGTTTGGAATATAAATAGAAGACAATATCAAGTACTTTTTCACACGGGAAGGTTTCGTTTCTCAAAATATTTGGATTTTCAAAATTGTATTTCCCAAAATGCCTGGAAGTTTTGGAGAAAACATGCTAATGATAAATGGCAGAGAAAAGAGATCCTTGCGTTCCTTGGGGTATTATCTTCAAAATTGTTTGTCATCAGGCAGGAAAGTGCGATTTGGTTAGCTTGCCAGACAAAACTTCCTTCAAGCAGGCATGGTAACAAACCTCAGCAGACCTGAAGAAACCTTGCAAGGTCAGAATATAGCTACTTAGGAATTCAGCAAGAGAATATTCTTTTTTTTTCCCTCCTTCAAATTTCCAGTGTAGGAGACAAGTAAGGATATTTTTAATTTGTATTTGTTTCTGGTTTCTTTGCATATGGAGGAAATATTCTGTAAAAGCTCAGCTTGATCCCTAGAGCTAAAATTCCTTTAAGACTCAGCTGTAGTCTTAGTTTATGCATTAGATCATCCAAGCTGTACCCGAAAGAAGCTAACGGCTGATATTTTGGTGTATTCCATTATGAGTTTTTTCTTCAAACTGTACTGACCTTCATTATTTGCCAGACATGAACCTCTGGCCATCTCCTCTTTCCCCTTCTCTGCACATCTCTTCCACTTGTGCTATTGGAGCTTTGATTTTGAAAATTGATTTTTTTTTTTTTAGATTAGTATTTCGAATTGCCTAAAATATTCCTTCTGAGCATGCCTAGACACCTACCAGCAATCACTTGCCTCAACTGGAACATTATTGGCATTTATACTGTTTGTTTACACAGACTAACTTGGAGAAATAGATGATGTGCTCATCTTTGCTCTCCCTGGCCCCGATGTAGTTAAGAAAATCTATGCAGAGTAGTGTGGAGAGAGGCAGCCACTTCAGATCCTCTTACCTCAGGATGCTTTTACTTCAGAAATGCTGAACATCTCTAGTTGCTGCTCCTGAGCAGCAGAGCTATGCTGGGGCTGGAAGGAGTAGTCTGGTTGCTGGCCTCTAGGATAGGTTAGCAGCATCACCAATCTCAGGTACAGGACACAAGAGGAGATACCCTCTGTATGTTTCTGCCAAGTTTAAAAGGTGCCTTGTTTGGTGCCCTGGCTTCTGCAACCCTCATTTGGAGGTGGCTGTATGCTTCATGAATTATTGAGATGACCTAGTCCTAACATAGGAGTCTGGTTTTTGCTCTTGGAATAGAACTTAAAATTTTAAGGGCTAAAGCACAGTTTCCTGGCATCTAAAGGATCTGTTGAGATCTAGGAGTGATTTAATATTCTCAAAATATCATCAGCTGCTCATCTTGCATACAAATGCTCTTGTGTCTTAGACTTTATTCGTAGCGTAAATACAGGACTCAAAACAAAATTATGGTAATTCATTGCAACTTGAGTAACATTCTTTCTAGATTAGGTGGTTAATCACTAACCTAATATGTTCTACAGGTACATTTTAAAATAAAACATAATTTACTGCCGTTTTTCATAAAAATATAAAAATATTTTGCCTTTTCTGTGTGCCTGCTTAAATAATTTGACAGCATCTATGATCCTCAAATAATCTGAATAAGATGTTCCCTCTGTGTTACCCAAGTGACACAACGAGAAGTTGCACATAAACTAGAGGCACCACAGAAAGCTGGAATGGATACAAACTCTGACAGCATGTGTTTCCATTAGTGTATCAGAGGACAGCTAGTTGTCGGAAACCTTTTGTGGGAATTTTATGCTTGGAGCTCCTCCTTTCTGCTACTGCATTCCTATTGACTTCAGGGATATTTATTCCTGTTGTTAGGTAAACTGTAAAGGAGGAGGGGAGAGTGTCTAAGATCAGCGTGGCCTACAGGGTCCTATTGGATAAGTGATGAGATTCAGTTGGAGCTGATGGAACCATAGCACATCAGAAAGAAGTTGCTTAGTCTTCTATAGGCATGGCTAGGCACTTGACTTACCTCATTTTAAAGCATGCACTTCAAAAATCTCTGTCAGGAGAAAGATTAAAAAATCAAGAAAGCAAAGGTTAAGAGGAATGTAGTGATCTTGTAAGACTGTGAGACAACAACAGTAATGAGACAAAGTTTACAGCAATAGTTAAGTAGGAATTGTAATCATGGGAAATAAAATTATAGAACAGGACTTCTTTTTCCCATGCAGCTTAAAGGGTTGGTCTAGCAGCTGTATTCCTAAAGAAAGGTTGGAAGTAGTTATTTCATTTCAAAAGAGGAATAAAATACAAGCTGTGATGTAACTAAAGCTGGCTAGTTTTATGTCTCCACATATATTATGGGATTGGGGAGAGGATGGTTAAATGCCACAGGCCAAATTAATAGAGGAGTATTTATGTGAGAAGCAAGATGTCCAAATACAGGTATAAGGCAAACACCAAACCCTTTTACCATCAGGATGGTCAGATACTGTCAGAGGTCCCCATTTGGAGTTTTACAAAGATTAACAGGCCTCAAGCAACCTGACATGACTTTGATGAGAACGAACTGGGCAGGTTGAGGAGTAGATGACCTCTAGAAGTTCCTTCCAACCTAAATTATTCCATGAGTCAAGATGACCTACGGCAATAAATAATTTATGACCTACCCTGTGAAATAAAACCCCATTGATAAGTTTGACCTGGTCAATACTATAAGGGCACATAAGCACCTGTCACTGCTGATATCCTGCCCCTGATGCAAAATCACAAACCTTATGTGCAGGGGCCAAAGGGTTGAAAGGATAGCAGTGGTTTCTGCATTTGATGTAATAGCTCCTCCGATTGCTTCTCTAAAAAGGGGGGGAGATGGGAGAATAAGCAACGAGAGAAACTGTAACACAGTCCCTGCAAGGACTAGTGTGAGGAACAGCACAAATCCATCTGCCTGCCTTGTCTATGCCAGGGGTCCCACCACTCCCCAGCCCGTTGACTTCCCCTTCCTTTATCCAACCTTCTCTCCCACAGCAAGTGTCTTTCCTTTTCACAGTTCTTTCTTTCTCAGTGAGATTGTTTGAACTTGGCTGAATTTTTGCAGGAATGCTTTTCAGTGTCAAATGATTGCGGGCGATTTGTTGCAAATCTTACTTTTCTCAAATAAAAAGGCAGCATTTCAAAATTTTTATGTTTTAAAAAGGAGTAGTTATTTTAATTACCCTCCATAATGGACCATTTTAAGAAAGCGTTGAGTGCTTCTGGTTTGAAAATCATGTTTCCATTAGCATTTCTCAATTAGAATGTTGAATTCTCTAGTCTTTTTCGAAAATCTTATCACAGAATCATAGAAACATATGATATGATCATATCTTGATCAGACTTTACCTCTGGTTAATAGGACATTCACATTAAGCCCTTTTAGGTAGCTTAATTTAAGCAGAGGTCAAATTCTACCTCTATTTTGTTATTCTTCCTGAAGATTGTTATTGTGCAGGAAGGTTCATTGGTTCCAACTAACGAGAAGGAGAAAACAACTGTCTCAAGTTGATACCATAAATGCTTGGAATGAAAATTAAACATTATTATTAGCAACTTTCAGCAGGGTTTAAAGTGTTGAAATTTAACCTTGCCATGTGGATCCCTATCACTTAACTTTAATGAGTAACCAGTAGCAGGAGAGTTTCCTATATCATGTGTGCAGTAGCTGCTGAAGAGAGATATGACATATTAGCTAGACCGGCTTATGGAAGCAGCTATCCTATCACTGCAATGAAGAGAGAAACTAGAAATTTAAGCCATTATCTTCTAAAAGATGCACTATAAAACTGTGGTTCTACAATGATTTTTGTAGCAAAGTTCATTCACTGGAAGCAAAACTCTAATGTTTTTGAAAGAATGAATGGCCTGGATGATAATGATGGTTGATAAATAAAAGCAACCTTTGTGACTCATTTGGAAATGGTTATCACTATGATTCCACCTTACTTATGTTAAATCCTGATAGAATTTCCACCCCCACCCTCCCTACCCCCCAAAATGTTTCTCTGGAGCAGACGTGAGATATAGTTGAAAGCTTAGAGATTAGTGTTTTGGAACATTTTGCAGAGCATACTGTCTGGGGCCATAAATGCACAATTCAGTTGTAACTTAAAATATCTGATTGAAGTTGTTCTTTCCATTCACTGCCTCTTTCCATATTTAAATCCATACAGATAAGGATACGTCTCCGTTACCAGAGCGAATCTGTACACTTGAGTAGTGTAACAGTGGAGGCAGTTTCCTGCTGAAGCAAATGAGCCCCAGATAGCAACGATCATTTTATTGCTTACTTCTGCTTAACCGATGAAGAATTACTGACTTTATTTTCTAAAAAGGGGAATATTTTCAATGCCGATGACAGTTTCAGAAGAGCAATATTGCCTCAGACCCCGAGTATTATTGATCAGGACCTTATTGCCTGTTACAAGATAAACAAGTTTTCTTTCTTTAATATAATAGATGACAATCACTTTCGTACATTGCCTTTGCCTCAGGAGCCCTATTAAAGGCATTTTGGTTTCATGCAGCGCATTAGTTAGGAGTAATAATTTCCACTGTGTAACCTTACCTCCTCTTGCATAATTATTTGCTGCCCACTGAACTGGCATGCTCTCCTCCTAGAGCTCACCTCTGAAGTCAAACAATACGTTGCGTAAAAGGAAAGAATTCACACACTGTGGAGATGCCTCACAATCCTGAGGCCACTGAACATCGTTTCTTCTCACTCAAAACCCACTAAGACTTTTGAGAGGCTGGCGCTGGGAGGCTGAACGGCTGCAGGGGAATGGAAAGAAGCCCGTCAGCCCTAAGTTTAGCTTCATTTGACACCGTCCTTCGCCCTGTGATGCTGCCAGTGAAACACCCGCACCGACGTGCGGGGTACTGCGCATCCCCAGCATCCTCTGCATCCTCCGCATCCCCCGCATCCTGCCCATTCCCCGCACCGCCTGGACCCCGGGGGTCGGCCGGGGACCGGGACCGTGATTCTCTCGGTGCCCTCGGCAGGTGGCAGTGGAGCCCCGCGGAGCTCCCCTCCTGCCCCCCCGCTCCCCACTGCCCCTCTGGTTCTCCCAAGAACTGTAAAAGGAACCACTCAAAGGAATTTCAAAGAAAAAGTGATATAATCACAACAACAAAAATCAAATTACATCCCCTACATCCCACCCCCAGTGAATCAGAAGCGTTGCCTGTTTCTACCTGCAGTCCCTTCACCATCACAGCTGGGACTGGACTTGTGTGTAAGTGATGGGAAAAGCATCACGGTGTGAGAATTAACTGATAAGTTTTGTGGCGGATGGTTTGTATGTTTAATTATCTCATCAGCGTAAATCTGTCTCGTAAGATGTAGCTATTGATGTAGCTAGCCTTGAATACTGTGTCCAGTTCTGGGCCCCTCACCACAAGAAGGATGTTGAGGCTCTGGAGTGAGTCCAGAGAAGAGCAATGAGGCTGGTGAGGGGTCTGGAGAACAGACCTTATGAGGAGCGGCTGAGAGAGCTGGGGGTGTTTAGCCTAGAGAAGAGGAGGCTGAGAGGAGATGTCATTACTCTCTACAAGTACCTGAAAGGAGGTTGTAGAGAGGAGGGAGCTGGCCTCTTCTCCCTAGTGACAGGGGACAGGACAAGAGGGAATGGTCTCAAGGTCCACCAGCGGAGACTTAGGCTAGAGATTAGGAGGAAGTTTTTAATGGAAAGGGTCATTGGGCATTGGAATAGGTTGCCCAGGGAGGTGGTTGATTCACCTTCCCTGGAGGTGTTTAAGGCACGGGTGGATGAGGTTTGAGGGACTTGGTTTAGTGTTTGATAGGAAAGGTTGGACTCGATGATCCGATGGGTGTCTTCCAACCTGGTTGTTCTATGATTCTATGGTTCTATTTTAGGCTAAGTGGTAGCCTGTCTTACGGCTGTGAGGATTTATCAATACGCTTAGTTGTCTTGTAAGATGCAGCTGTTGCAGCAGATAAGCTGAAGAGACTCTCCGGGCATGGTTGGGTTGGATGATTCAAAAAAAAAAAAAAAGGAGCATTCATTTATATGTTTCTTTGTCTAAAACTAGTCTATATACCCACTGCTTTGGTAAGATGTTATGCCTTTTTAGAAGGGCATCTGATTCAGTGCTGAATTGTAAAATAAAAATATTCTGAATATTTTGAAGACATTGTCTTTTTCAATATTTTACCAGTGAATAAATGTTTCTCACAATGATAATCCCCCCATGCATCTTTCTATTAAATTTGATCAACATGGTTTTAATGCTGTTGTGTTTTAATACTTACATGACTACTTACACAATGATTTAAAGACATTGCTAGTCTTGAGCTGTTCCCTGAAGGTAGCAGATAATGCAAAAAGGTAGCCAGGTAAAAATATACTGAAGTAATTACATTTCAGACAGTGCGAATCCTCCTTGAATTTCCAAATATTTGAATTTCCGAAATGTTAATCTTATGAATGTGTTGAATTTGTACAGACTCAAAACGGTGCCTGCATTTGTTTTCTATTTCTTTTTTATGTGTTACATATGTTTCTATAATATCTTATTATGTTGTATCTTAAGTGTTTTTGACTAGTGTTAAGTTAAATATATCTATTTTTTTTATTGACTGTCAAAAGTGATTATGTAATAAGAGGATTCGAGTTTACAGGAATGATTGTTGAATGGAGTTTTTTTAATTAGTACTAGCTTAAATAAAGGTCGTTAAAATGCTGAACCAGACTGTTGCTCATTGTGTCTGTACTGACTTCGGTGGAATGACATCAGTAATGAACACTGCTTGTTATTTTTGGTTATTTTGGGGTTTTTGTATAGTATATGGTTGTTTAGTTACAGAAGGAATGATGCAAGAAAAATGGAGATTATATTTCGTATGTTCTATTTATTTACTAGGACCTGTTTACAAACTATGAAAATGCTTATTTTTTTATATGTGGCTCATTTGCATATATCATCTGACAGCTTGTCTGTTTGTTTTCAGAAGCTGTGTATCCACTAGTTAAACCCGCAGCAATTTGGTGCAGTCATGTGCTGGCTAGCCCATGATTTCAAGTGGGACTCAAATTTTTTAAAGAAAATCATCTGTGTTGTGGTTTGGGGCTTTGGGAATCTAGGAAATAATACATTTTCTGTGGGGGAAGAGGATGTTTATTTTTATTGACAAAAGCGTCAGAAGGGTCTCTCTGGAGTCTGGAGAGGCATATTGATTGACAATTCCTCTTCACCTGCCCACTGATGATGATTCATCTCGATACAGAAGAGGAAGTAAGTGGAAAGCAAAGAAAGGAAGGAGGCACATCTTGGGTAGTTCTGTGCATCCCTCCGAGGTTGTACACACAGAGGAGAGGAGAGGAGATCTGCCTGTGCAGTGGTTTCCATGGTTGTACTGCTCTGTTTACCTCCTATAGCGTTCAGTAACTCCTAACTTTTTTGGTATTGCTCTACTTGCTCCCCAATGGAGAACATTTGCAGGTTTTTGGGTTTTTTTGAGGCCAGTTTCTATCAAACTGATTATTGCAATGTTTCTTTCATTAAAATGCATTCTCTGATGAAAGAGCCTGGTACAAAGGATGCAAAGTAGTGGAACCCTGACTGGTGCTAGGCTGTTGAAATGTAAAACAGATGCAGAGATCAATCTGATCAGTCAGCAAGCACCTTTATTCAGCTTAGCAGTCTTTCTATATACCCCATTCAGTTACATAACTGTGTGCCCATGAGAGTGACTACAGTGTACTATTGGCTAAAAGTAGCTGTCCATAAGGCTATTACCAACATATTATTGGCTAAGCTACCATGCATGTCAAGAAACCAAGTTATACTAAAGTTAGCTATGTTGACAGTTCATGTCCATTGTTTTCCTTTCAGGTGGTACTCGTTCCCACCGAACTAGCTGCTGGGTTCCTCCCAACTGGCGTGTGTTTATCTTTCAGCTCTCTGCTTCAAGGTCTCGTTAGAGTTGTTCAGTATCAAGCAGTCTCACAGCATCCAGGCCTTGTTCTCTGTAAAATCTTCCCACAGTTGAAACACAAAATCCTACACATTTTCCATGTCATGGTTATCAGCTGTCGAACTGCTGTACAAGATCAGGTGCTTGTAGTTACTTGAAGTGAAATCTGCTTTCGTGAAACACATGTAACTGCAAGTGAACAAACTATTTTAAATTATGAAGTTAGTATTTACATGCAGTCCTCTTTCACCTGCCAAAAGAGTATAAAGAAGGCTATTCTCATTTATTTATTGTTACTTTGCACGTGCACTTGTACCAGTGGCATCTAGGAAACACTCTCCTCCTAGGGTTTTACTTGCAATTTTGTGTGGAACTGAGGGTACTTGTGTTACTTACCTCAATCACCAGAAGCATATGTCAGCTTTGGGAGTAATGTTAAAAAGGTCAGGCAATTCCACAGGTCTGGAACACTTTGTCTCTCTGACAATCATGGTATTTGTCACTTCTAGTGCAATGATTGCAGTGACCTGTTACAGAGCTCTGACAAAATAAAATGCTTAATAACTCACCTGATATTCTTTTATAATATAACGTAACGTAACATATAAGTATTCCCTTATTACTTCTGTGATTGCTACAAGTAGTGGCTTTACCACACTGTAACACCTTTGCGTTTGTTTTCTTCTTGCTTGATATGCTGAAAATTTCTATTACTCCCTTTCCAAGTTATAATGGCTGAGAGAGCTGGGGTTCTTTAGCCTGGAGAAGAGGAGGCTGAGGGGAGACCTCATTGCTCTCTACAACTACCTGAAAGGAGGTTAGAGAGAGGAGGGAGCTGGTCTCTTCTCCCAAGTGACAGGGGACAGGACAAGAGGGAATAGCCTCAAGCTCTACCAGGAGAGGTTTAGGCTGAACATTAGGAAGAATATTTTCACGGAAAGGGTCATTGGGCACTGGCAGAGGCTGCCCAGGGAGGTGGTTGGTTCACCTTCCTTGGAGGTGTTTAAGGCATGGGTGAACAAGGCACTGAGGGGCATGGTTTAGTATTTGATAGGAAAGGTTGGACTCGATGATCCAGTGGGTCTCTTCCAACTTGGTGATTCTATGATAACACGATTGTATGACTAGTAATTGGGGTTTTTTTTAAGTTAGAGAACTTCCTGCCAACTACTGATCCCTAAATTGTCCGTCTGCAGAAGAAAGAAGTGCCACAAAATTTCCACTTCCTACCCTTACCTTTGCTCCTGCGTTCAGTGGGCACAAATTCTAAGGAGACAGAAAGGTAAAGATCACACCTTCAGGTAATATCTAGAAGGGAGCTTAACCAGAAGTGTCCTAAAAAGTTCCCTGATAATCACTAAGTGTGCTATTGAAGAGGTTCAGCATCTACTATGTCACCATTTAGTACATTGAGCTTTCTGTACATTTTGTTCCAGGCAGCTTCAGGTGAGTTAAGTTATGACTTGCTCTTCACCTTAGACATGATGTTCCTTCTTAGTGACATGGAGAATGGGGCTTGACTAAGCGATTTTACTATGATGCGAGAGTACTAAGTTTATGGCAGGATCTGTAATGATATCTGCCTGAGAAAAGCTTTTCTCTGTGGTATTTTTAAGATCAATTTAGGATGTAGGTTTTATGACATTTTAATAAACAACAGAAAGTTTTATACTGATACTAAATAACTTTTCTACAGGGGCTATAAACCCATAGGTTTTTCTCAGAAAAGCATTTATCCTAGGTGGTTATTCAGCATGCTGAGGAATGGAGTCCTAGGGATTTTTTTTTCCCATTTTTTTTGAAAACTGTGTATTTTAAGTCCTGTAATTAATTCCTTAGTTGGGAGTTATGCAGGCTGAACGATGAGTTGCAGGAAAGCCCCCCAAAATGCACACCTCCCCATCCCTAAGCTAGCTGAGGACAGGACAGAAAGGCGACTCAGATCTCAGCCAAAGCTGTTTTAAGATCTCAACTCTCAGATTAAAGTACTTTTTTGGAATGAGGTAAGAGGAAGTTTTAATTCTTGACTTAGAAAGAGGGAAAATCTCATGAGAAAGCAACAGGAGGAAGATTTTTTCTAATTTAACTGCTGTTAATTTATCTGGATATGTTGTGCATGGAGGATATTGCAGCAAATCCATTAGTTTGCCAGGAGCTTGGTGTTCTGTTATCAGCACAGGCAGCATTGTCCCTGAGTAGATCTGGGGAAACTGCACGGCACGTCTATGCCTCAGTTTCCCATCTGTAAAATACAAATAATTATTTGTTATTTCAGATAGTGTCATAATGATATCCCCTTCGGTTTTTGGAAGGTTGCTGCCATCTTCTTTAAAGTGCTTTAAAAGTGCAAGGTTAAATACATCTACTCCTTCATCTTCAAAACCAACACAATTTGCTTCTCTCTTCAGTCATCTACCACAGATGGAGAGGGCTGTGTTCACAGTCAGGATAACTCTGACACAAGAGGATGCTGCTTAGTCAGTGAGACGTTTTGTACATTTGTCACTGTGTAAAATACATCTATTTTAATGCATGACTAAGAGTAAAAATGTATCACCACAGGGTAAATCAATTAAATGTTCTTATTCTTAATAACAAGTGTGCATTTCTAATGGAGCATTTTGTAGCTTGTTATATTGCTCTACAGTGCTAACAAATATCTGTTATTATACACAGCCAATCAAAATCTGACTTGTTTACCCTGCAGATAATTTTAAAACACCTTAAAATTTTTAATCATGAAGCACTCAGATGTGACTTTAAAAAAAAACCAAACTTGATTTGAAGCATAGAAGTGGAAATTGCAAGATGATAAGTGGATTAAACCTGTATTGACACCAAGACATTCTGCTTTTTCATTGCAAAATGTTACAGTCTGAAGTACAATCTTTTGAGTGTGTGCTCACTTAAGTCATATTCCTCTCTCCTCCAGTGGATGTTGACATTCCCCGCTCCTCTCCACCCAACTAATTTATCTAGTTATCGACTAGTTTAATATATTATTTGGAAGCCTGCAAGCATCTTGTTGATCCCCGTGTGGATTATGTGAGGTGTCAAGGGATGAAGTAGAAGGTTCCTTTTTGCAAGCAGAGAAGGACTTGTGGGAAATTTAATGATTGGAGGCTGCCTTGGGCGTAGCTATCACAAAACAATAAAGAATTTTCAGTTCTTGCAGAAATAAGAAGGGTGATCAGCAGAACTGCCTTGGATTTCCAGAGGGTGGAGTTTGGCCCGTTTTGGTGCCTGGATGACAGACTCCCTTGGGAGGCAGTTCTGAGGGGTAAGGGAGCCTAGGAAGGCTGGACATTCTTCAAGAAGGAAGTCTTAAAGGCACAGGAGCAGGCTGTCCCCATGTGTTGAAAGACAATATGATGGTGAAGGACCTGACTGAATACAGGACTCTGTCTGGAACTTAGGACAAAAGGAAGGTTTATGGCCTTTGGAAGAAGGGGTGGAAAACTCAGGAGGACTGTAAACATGTCATGAGCTTATGCAGGGAGAAAATTAGAGGGGACAAAGCCCAACTAGAATTTAATCTGGCTACTGCCATAAAAGACAATGAAAAATATTCCTATAAATGCACCAGCAACAAATGAAAGGATGAGGAGAATCTCCATACTTTATTGTATGTGGTTGGAAACTTAGTGAAAAAGGACAAGGTAAAAGCTGAGGTACTAAATGCCCTCTTCACCTTAATCTTTAACAGCAAGACCAGTTGTTCTCTGGGTACCCAGCCCCCAGCACTGGAAGACAGGGATGGGGAGCAGAATGGAGCCCCCATGATCCCAGGGGAAATGGTTAGCAACCATTAGCTACACCACTTAGTGGTTAACTACACCACTTGGACACACACAGGTCTATTGGGCTAAACGGAATCCACCCAAGAATACTGAGGGAGATGGCAAAAGTGCTTATCAAGCCACTTTTATAATTTATCAGCAGTCCTGGCTAACTGGGGAGGTCCCACTTGACTGGAGATAAGCAAGTATGTCGCCTATCTATAAGAAGGGCCAGAAAGAGGATCTGGGGAACTGCAGGCATGAGTCAGCCTGAACTCAGTACCGAGTTCAGGAAAGGCAGGTGCTACTTAACTGGCCTGATCTCCTTCTATGACAAGGGATGGACATAGTAGGTGAGGGAAAGATTGTGAACGTTGTCTACCTAGACTTTAGTACACAGTCTAGTCTACCTAGACTTTAGACTTTGACACAATGTCCCACAGTATTCTCCTAGAAAAGCTGGCTGCTTGTGGCTTGAACGGCCATAGTCTCACTAGGTAAAAGAATGGCTGGATGGTCAAGCCTAAAGAGTTGTGATGAATTGAGTGAAATGCAGTTGATAGCTGGTCACAAGTGGTGTTCCTCAGGGCTCCATGTTGGGGCCAGTGCTGTTTGATATCTTTGTCAATGAACTGGATGAGGGGATTGAGTGTACCCTCTGTAAATTTCCAGACAACACCAAGTTAGGTGGGTGTGTTGATTTGTTTGATGGTAGAAAGGCTCTACAGAGGGATCAGGGATCTGGATAGGCTGGATCAATGAGCTGAGGCTAATTGTATAAGGTTCAACAGGGCTAAGTGTAAGATCCTGCCACTAAGTCACAGCAACCCCATGCAGTGCTACAGGCTTGGGGAAGTGTGGTTGGAGAGCTGCCTGGCAGAAAAGGACTTGTGGGTGCTGATTGGCAGCTGCCTCAATATGACCTGGCAGTGTGTCTTGGTGGCCAAGAAGCCAATAACATCCTGGCTTGTATCAAAAATAGTATCACCAGCAGGACTAGGGAAGCAATTATCTCCCTGTATTCTGCACTGATGAGACCACACCTGAAATACTGTGTTCAGTTTTGGGCCCCTTGCCACAAGAAAGACACTGAGGTGTTGAAGTACTTGGAGATTAAAATATCTTGTTTCATGCTTATTTTTCCAGTGACTTGGTGTTGTTTACTAAGTCCATAGTTGCATTTATGAGACACAGGCAAACCTGTCAATGCAATATGATATTTCTCCAGTTCTTTTATCTGTGGAGATCTAGCTCTAAATATACTCTGTGTAATCATCTGCACTGAAGTTTGTTTGTATTGCTTTGGTAGAAATGTATAGTATTAAAAATCAAAGCATAATATGGAATGAGTTAAATATTGATGCTGTTTGTAGCCTCTCCCCACATTTGCTCCAGTAAGGACTGACCTTAGAGAAAGATCACTGAAAATCAGAATTCAACAACATTTATAATGTCAAGTAGGAAAACTTTCCAGTACATGAGTGTATAGCTATTATTATTATTAGTAGTAGTAGCATAGCATAGCATAGCATAGCATAGCATAGCAGTACTACTTTAAACAGCAAGTCATATGAAGTGTTTAATTGGTTCTTCTGATAGTCTTCACTACAGTACTATAAACTTCTTCTAAAGTGGGATTTAACTGCACCACCCAAATGGTATGATTTCCACTCATAAAAAGAAAAAAAAAAGAGATATTTCACTTCACAATTTTTTTACTGTGTTTTATAAAGGTTGTTTAAATTATTGATGCAAAATCTTATGGGCATGTATTATTATAAACACTGTCAGTACTGTGTTTACTTAGCAAAATTATTGGGAAAAATAGTGAAAGAAATTTGCTATATACTTCATAAGGAACATAAACCAAGGAAAAC
The DNA here is from genome assembly GCA_033558105.1 of Coccyzus lansbergi. Classification (NCBI taxonomy): domain Eukaryota; kingdom Metazoa; phylum Chordata; class Aves; order Cuculiformes; family Coccyzidae; genus Coccyzus; species Coccyzus lansbergi. The sequence continues at coordinate 87,560 of JAUMJK010000740.1, read as the reverse complement.
ATAGAGATTATCTCAATTTGTTTATGTATTTGAGTTTATATAACACATTTTAAATAACTCTGTTTTTCCCATTGGTAAACTGATACTAAGTCTGATGATAAACTATTCTAGGGTCAGCACCAGGAAGAACTACATTGTAAAATAGTACTGTGCAAGCCTGGATTTATCCCACCTCCCAGTCTTTAGAGTTTTGAACAAGTCTTATGTATCTGCTTGCGCTCCGAAGACAGAAAGACACAGATGCTTATGCAACCACGGCTCACTTTTGGAAATCCTGCAGTGTGTGCTGACATGCTCAGCACATCAGCAACTTCTATTTTCCTTGACAAGGAGCTTTATCGGGGCAGGCAGAGTTGCCTGAGTGATTCTCTTTCCTGTGAGAAAAGTCCTAGTGGCAGCATTGTCTGTCACTCAACACCTCTGAAAGCACTGCCGGTCGTCCTTCCTTGGCATGTCATCCCCTTCCCTCCCCTTACCCATTCACAGTTAATGTAAGCAGCTGCTGTAGCAAGAGGGACAGCATGGGCTGCCAACTTCTTAACAGCTGGAGAACATGTGAGTCTGCTTCTCATTTTTAAATGTTGCGCATAGGACTATTGCTGGCTGTAGCCATGGTGCTAGAAAGGTGAAACTAACGTCAAGCAAGAACATCTACACCTTGTTTGTCTCATATCATTGGCCATGGGCTGTGCTGAACTATGCTGACTCAGATGTGCTTCCACACAAGCATCCCTGAAAAAGTTCAGGATGTGGACAGCAATACATTTACCAACTGCACTGTAGATAAAAAACTTTAAACTGTGCTTGTAGCTGCTCTGTCACTAACTCTGTCTTACTCCTCCTTGTTGTCGTGTGGAAGACAGGAGGCAGCAGATCATGCCAGCAGCTGAGCAGACAGTATTTCACCTCCTTTCCTCCTCGTCAGCTTGAGGCCTTGTCTGGGCAGTACAAGACCTGTGTAATCAGCTGAAGACAGCTGCAAAACAGGACCCAGGCTTGGTGGCAGCTAGATCACAACCTGCCACTACCGTGCCCAAGGAGGTACGGGACCTCAGTCCTCCCTTTGGGAAGTCTTATCCCTGGCAAAACCACTACATCACTTCTGAAAAATGTAATCTTGCCATCCTAAAGCTAAAGACATTTGTCGATTTTGCCCTCATTTTTAAAATTACGTCCTTAAATTTCACCTATTTCTGCTTCCATTTCTTTGCCCTCTCAAGGACAGCTTGGGGAAGAACCATGGAAAACCACTATGAGATCACAAAGTCTCATTTTGCACAAGACAAGGGCCACTGCATAGTTTGCAGGAAATCTTAAAAGGGAAAAGCAAGGATTGAACCTGTTTCATGTTTCAAAGGGTTAATTTTCCTTGTCTCCAATATGACATTTCCATTATATAAGAATGGATGCTGGTTGAAGAAAATACTCAGAGGATGTCGTTCCTCTGTCTCACCTGTACTCTTAAAAATTTTTGTAAAATGGAATTGCCAGAGTGAAGACCTTGTGCCTGAATTTCCAATTAACACTCCAAAAGTGCTTGTATAGCTATTTCTATTAAAGCTTTCATGTTTGTTCCCACTTCCATAGTAGACATCATTGTGGAGAGTTATTATAGGCCATTTTACTTGTAGCTTTTCTAAGGTAACTTAAAGCAAACCCAGAACTATATGGAAAGTGAAAATGCTTTCAGAACTTTGAATTTTCCAGAGAAATTTTTATCCTACTTCAAGAAAACTTCAGTATTAAAATGTTCTGCAAAGTGAAAAATATCTATGTTTCAGATGGATCTATTCTTTCCAATTTAGATTTTTTTCTACACATCTCACATATGTCTGCATGAAACACAAAAACAAAAGTAAAAAGCCATTTCAAAAAGAAAAATATGAGACTTTCATTTACAGATGTCAAAATGAGCTATTTTGACATTGCCAGAGCCTTTCATTCTGATTTCTCCTCACATAAATGAAAGTTCAGTAAAAAAACAAAAAAGACAGGAGCTCACAAAACATTTAAAGAGAACCACACTATTTTAATGAAAACATGTTCTGCTAGTGGTTTGATTATCAACTGTAATGAAAACAGAAGGTTTTGCTTTTGCTAAAATAAAAAAAAATGAGACTTTTAGGCAATAATAGGATACAGCAGCATTCAGTTAACTGGCATAGAGTGTATAATAGCATCTACTTCAGAATTTAGTTCTCAAACAGTCATTTAAATTATCCATCAGCCACTGATTTTCCACATACAAAAGATAAATCCTCTTGACATTCTTTAGCTCTGGTAGGTAGCAAAAAAATGTGAGTCTGAATTTTAAAGACATTTTCAATAAGAACAATTTTCTGCTGCTGAGATTAGATACTTCAGTATGCTTTTTTTTCGGTTGATTTTTTGTTATTTTGCAGTCTATTTATAGCAGCACAGGTAGCTTTTACCTGAATTGTATTGGATGGAACTGTGAGAGCTGCCTGAATACTTGAAGGACAGGGAATTTACTAATTGAAGGGCTTCAATGTATTTGTTTGATCAGGCAATTAGCCTTCATGGAAACTGTTTTCCAGTTAGAGTTAAAAAGACCTCCCTGGTAATAGCTACCTTTTTGTACAGTCATTTAGAAACACAATTAATTGGCAAACATGGTACCATGCTCTATTAAATAAGTAATCTGCTTTATCTCGTTAGGTCAGTAATCATACCCAATTTTCAAATTTGATTTGGAAATATGAAGGACATGAAGATCACCTATAGTACAGTGCATTAGGCTACTATTAGTATAGGGTTTTCACTGCATCAAAACAGATCTTAGTGGACAGTCTTATTATGTAAGCTTTTTTTCTAAATGTTAATTTTACTACCAATGAGAAACAAAATTAAAAAATACATCAGTCCTCAAAAGCCAGCTTCTGGAAACTCCTGTTAATAAGGAGAGGTCAGTATTAATATCATTTTTTTCAGACAGTTCTTTCAAAATTTTCTTCAAATTAAAGCCTAGTTTATTTCATATAGTTAAACAAATGAAAAAGGTGTTCAATTCTAAAACTCGTATTTCTGGGACTAGAACTATTGAAAGGATAATAAAAAGCAGGAAAGGAATTTAAATTTTGTCTTGCCAATTCCAGTAGCTTTTCTGCTTTTGATGGGTACTAAGTGAACATGTTTTAAAGGACACAGAAGAAATATCAGTATAGTTTCTTATACCTCGTGAGTGATCTTTCATGACTATTGAATTAAAGAAAATGTTCACTCTCACCTAGGTGTGAGATACAAGCAAGGCTAAATTATAAGTGAAAGAGTATTCCACCAAAAATATTCTGAGATCATCTCCAAGTTAGGCCAAAATATGAAAATTCTATCTAAATCCTTACATGAAAATATAATATGTGGAATAACAAGTTAAGATGAAGGGATTGCTGTCATTTGTTTCTTAGACTTCCATGTTAATGTTCCTGCATATGAAATATTCATTTCCAATATTTTCTCACACTTCTACTGATCTTTTTTTTCTGCAGTAGCAATGGTAAACTTCATTGGATCTGATGCCAAAATTATTTTAAAAAGCAGTGAAACTTTCTGTCAGCAATTCCCATCCAAATCCTTGCTGATGCCAAATCTGGCACCAGTTCTCCACAGCTTTTCTGTACTAAACAACTACCGAATCCTGAAAATATTGAAATATTAGCAAAATATGTGTTTATTCACTGTGATGTTAATTCTGCTTCATAAGTATCCATGTCTTTTTCAAACATTTGCTGGTTACCATCCCTTCTACTCTCCAGCAGGTAGACATCACTGGCAGATACAGAGGACTAGAGGCTGTGGGCAGAGCTCTGTGCATGCAGCACCTCTGAGTCAGTAGAAATTGTAGATACTTCCCATTTCCAAGCGCAGAAGAAAGGAGAGGCTTTTACAGAAGCTTGCGCTTATCCTCCTCCTCCCTTTTCCTCCTTTTCTCCTAGTTCCACCTCTAGAAAGAAGGTATCTTGGTACTGAGGAGCCTGGTGACCCAGGAGTGTCTGAACATGTGGATATAGTCCCTGTTTTGATGGGGACAGGAGAAATGCAATAGTCTTGACTTGTTCATGTTACATACTGACTGTCAGCTACATCACGCTGAAGGTGGGGGCAGATCTCTCTTGGCACCTGGCTGTGCATCAGCAATTGTTAGCTGTGTTTTCTCTTTCCTTCTGTAGAAGCACAAAGGGAAAGCGAAAAGGTATTTTGTCATCTGAGAAAGCCTCTGTGTCATCTCCAGCTGGGAACAGTGTCCTTTGCCTGCTGCCAGTGTGCTGAAAAACAGCCCTATGGATAAAGACTGTGGGAGAGAAAATCTGTTGGCAGCATGTCCTCAGTCAGGCCTTCGGTGAAACAGCTCTGAGGGCAAAGGTAGTTCCCTAAACTCTTCTGTCTACAAGGAAATGAAAGTTGCCTGGAAAGAAGGACCTGGGGGTGTTGGTTGACAGTCAACTGAATGTGAGCCAACAATGTACCCAGGTGGCCAAGAAGGCCAATGGTATCTTGACTTGTATGAGAAACAGCATGACCAGCAGGTCCAGGGAGGTTATGGGTCTCTTCCAACCTGGTGATTCCATGATTCTATGACTCTATGACTGTTCCTATTCCTTCTGAGTTGATGCTAGCTGGGGATGTTGGGGAGCACCATGAGCCTCCCAGGTCTTTTTGAGAGTAAAGAAGTGCAAATGGATGCACAGCTGGGAAAAGGTGACGTACTTTAGAGAGTGAATGTGTAGGTCTGTGCACGATCTGCCACCACCTTGCAGATGTAAGGCAGCCTCTACAGTGCAATCAGCTGGGGAAGGATGCCCTTTGCCACATTCTACTTAGAGGCTTGTGTGGTTGTTACTGTGCACATGATGGAACTAGCCGCCTGCCTGGTAACAGTGGCATCTTGTAGGTGCCTTGCCTAAGGACAGCATCTGTCTACAAAATACATTAGAAAAATATCAGTTTGGAGTGTAATTTTTTAGTGGCTACTCAGTAAATATCACATATTGCATTTTATCGCTTTCATCTGTACTTTAAACCTCTACTTGTTAGAGCTTATGTGTGATAAGACAGTTTTCTGCTTTTGACATCAAGAAGGTATGGCTTCAGGCATTAATGACTAGACTGTGGTAGTCTTAATTTATGATGAGTATGTCCTTACCTCATGGAATGTTTCAATATTTTTAGAATAAAGAAATGCTCAATATGGAAATACTACATTCCCCTGAAATGAACAGCAGAATATCCATCTATTTCAAGAGATGGGGTTTCATCCAGCTTGACAAAAGAGTATGATATTCTGGTGCTAAGACACAAGAAGATATTTCATGCTAAAATATTTAAAGTGAATGATTACATAAATCATATCCTGGTGACTTCTTAGGAAGGAGAAGAAAATTTTACTAAAAACAGAAAACTGGGAATCACCGTAAGGGATAGCTTGCTACATTTTTTTGAGTGGGAAGTGTCCCTTCCATAATGAAATTATGTCCACTGCTTGCTATTGATTCCTTCCAGATCTCATGGCAGCAAAATGTCAGCTGCTGAAAAGATGCGTGCATCAACAGAAGTGGGAAGCATGGCAGGATCCAGGATCCATGACATGCACAGTTTTGGAGCAGGATGGCTACAGTAGATTGAGGAACCCAAACTTACAATATTTAGTGGGTTCAGCATGATGCAGATGACTTCTTCCTCTCCCTTTTCTTTGAAGGCATTTATAAATAAGATAGTGTTGGGAATATTTTATCTTTTTTTACACAAAATATATTTTCATAGTTTTTCTAAATAAAGCAATAACATGATTTAAGTGGTTTCAAAATAAACGTACAATGCCTACTCTCAAGGAAGATTTAGCTAAGGATATTGTGTTTGTGGGTCTTTAAATTGTCCTCTGGATATTACTTCTATACAACCTATAGCAATTTTTGTAGGGGTAACAGAGGGTTCCCCTCCCATGTGCTTGAGGAAAAGTTATGAGATGTTAAAGTTCTTTTAAGATACTTTTCTTTTGTTGGGAATAGTTTGAGTCTAACTCAAAAGAGAGGTTAATACAAACCTTTTAAAATATAATTGAGCGCTGTTGAAAAATAAAGGAGAGTGTTATGACAGCTCTTTTAGAAGCCATATAGTGGAGATCACAGTCTTCAAAGATCTTTATTCAAATGTTTTCACTGAAATATTCTGCTGTTGGCTAAAAATATATCTAAAGCTAAAGCCCGATCACCACAACCTCTTGTTTTCCACTAAGAAACTCGTCAAAAATTACATTGATTGAAACTGATGTGTCTGTTTTTTTCTTCCAGAAGAAAGTTTGTAGCTTAGTAATGTATTATATTTAGAGTGTTTAGAGTGTTTTTCCTGACCTAGGTGATACTACAGGTCTTTTCATAGAGTGGAATTGCAGATGAAGCTGGTGACAGTTTCATCCTGGCATTTAGAAAGGGAAATCTCAAAGTATAGAAGTTTTACTGCCACTAACAAATCTGAAGTAGGTTATCTTCCCTCCTAGGATGAGGATTAGGGCTATGGTATTTATTTGTGCAACCTCTTCAGAAGGTAAATATTGTGTTATTTCTCAACATAGAGTCCTTGTATTGCATCCAAATCAGCAAGTACAAGAAATAATCAGACTTTCTTTTAGTACTGAGCTTTGTAATTTCTTCTCACACCTGTATGCATAGGTGTGCTGTTTTCAGTAATTCTGACAATTACTCTGAAAGACATTTGCTACCCTCAAGAGTACAGACAGAAGCTGACATTAAGCTGGTCTCGCCACATAAATAAATTCCACCTCTCCTCAAACATCAGCAATTTAAGGACCTTATTTGTCCCACCAGGAATACTGGACTGTCCAAATTGCTTATTAAAAAAAGAGTCTACAAACAGTCTGATTTTGTTCTCAGAATTTTGAGAAGAAACTCAGTTTGGGAGTTCTTCAACAGAATGTTAATGTTTCTCTTTGGTCTTTGGCTGTAACTCATGTTTCTCCTCCTGTCTCACTCTTCATACCCACATCATCCTGTGTTCTTTCATTACTTTCAAATATCATCTAACAAAAAAAAAATCTAATAAAGGTAACAACACAGTCGCATATCAAGGCTATTTTTTGGGAAGGATGTTAAATAAGTAATTGTCTTCACACTTCAGACTGCACTGTCACAATCTTTTGACTTCTCCAACATCAGTTGCAGGGGTGGCAGTGGGTGCTGATTGTCACACTTTATGGGCAGTCACAGGGAAGGGACTTCAGTTCTGCCAAGACCGGTGGTTCAGCAGTACACACATTCATATGCCCAGCGCCAACAGGTCTCATCTTAGGAATGCTGTGAAGGAGCATCTTTCCTTTAACTCCTTCCCTTTCCCAATGTGAAGTAAGTTTCATTCTTGGTGCTTTGAGGAAATAAGCCACTAAAGTCTAACTCTTGTTGCTATGTTAGCTGGGATTCAGTATTAGAAGGTCATTCATAATAAAATAAATCCACACTGCAGAAAAGACAAGACAAATGCTTTTCAGACTTTCTTCTGCTGCATGAATTTTTACTGAAAAACATCTTTCCATTGCTTATGTGGTGATAGCTTGACATTCATGTAATGTGTTGCATATTGAATAGATGTGGGTGATTTTTAAAAGCAGTTTTCAAGATTCCCCTGGAAAAAATGAAGCTGTTAGAAATTATTTAGTCTGTTCACTTTTCTTAAGGTATTTGCTATGGAAATAGGAGAAGTTGTTTAGTTCTTTGGGAATGAAAATGTGTTGTTGAGACATTATCTTCAATGTCTTAGTCTTGCTTGTATCCTTAAAATGTGTATCCAAGCTATAACTAGCCAGATAAAGACTTTGGCTTGTAACACCTAAAATATTGACATATTTTAGGGACTATAAGTAGTTAATATGGTTCTGATCCTTTTAAGAGAGAAGGTGTGACATAACAATCCAGATGTGATGGAAAGACTTCCATAAATATTTAGGTATAGTGCAGATACTTTAATTTAAAGATCTGTGGGAGCTTCACTGAGCTCTCCTATCCTGTACTAGTTTGGTTTTTTTTTAAATTGTGCCAGAGTTCAAGATTCAGTGAAAAATGTTATTTGAAATTTTAATCTTTGATATGTTTTGACCAGCTAGCCAAAGTATCTTGGCAGTCTAGATCTCCCAGTCCTGCAACCTCACTGCACTAGTTAGCATGATTTGTTATCCAAAAAGTAATAGCAGGACAGTATTTTTGATTGCAAAAGTAGATTGAAAGAATATTTGTGCAGCGAGTCTTTTTTTTTGACTAGAGATTATGAGAAATTTCAGCTTTATGAAAGAAAGATAGAAATATGCTTGATGGTCCACCTGCGTGTCACTCAGTGTGTGCATGCTCGTGAAAACTGATTTCGTTTGAAAACAGGGCAATTGTGAGATGCCCTTGGCACACCTCTGGCTAAGGAGTGGTTTCTTGTCACCTGAGCATGACACACGAGCTGCATTGCATACTCTTCATGGAAGTTAAAAATAAATGTGGAGTGACAAGCAGCATCAGCTAGTGTGCCTCCAGCTGACAGTTTGAATTGAGCCCTGTTTTCTATAATGCAAGCTTGGCACCTAGATCACATGTAAACACCTATATTTAGCTACCTAGCTTCATGTGTCTTAGTCCTTCTTCTTTGGGGTGGGAATCAGTTACCTGAACACCGACATTTAGTATCATTTCAGGGACCATAGACTTGAAATGCCCAAGGACATTCGAGCCACTTTATATCTCAAATTACATTAGTTACTTATATTTAGGTATCATTCACTGTCTCCAGCCCAAAGTCTGAGAAATGAGGGGCACAAATCCTTTCTTGTCCATCTCACCAATCTCTAAGACAAACTGCAGTACCCAAGTTCCACACAAGCTTAAAATAAAAAACATGCATAAAATCAAGGAAGGGTCATTGTTGCTGAAATAATTGTAAAGATGGAGAGAATTAACACACAAGTATGAAGAAAACTTTAAGTTTCCTTTTTAAGGGTAAAAAAGGCAAAATTCTGATAGAAAATAATGCCTTCGGGGATAAAGAACTTTACAATTTTAAAGTTTCGACAAGATTGCAATGACAAATACACGAGGGAAGAAATTTATATTAAAGTAATAAATAAGACTATCTAACTGCTAGAAGTGACAGAAAAGAAAAAGCTGCAACTGCAAGGCTTTATAGTCAGAGTAGTTTTCTGTACTTGGAGAATGTAGAATATTTTCAGTATAAATGAAGAAAGATTGATTTAAATTCTGGGAAAAAGAATTATTGTTGAGCTACAGGACTCAAAATTATACATGGAAAACTAGTTTAAAAATATTGTAGATCAGTAGAAGTTATCTTGTTTGTTTAAAATCATATCACAGTTAATTTCTAGCTCCCCACCAGCCAAGGTTTTCATTTATGTCTACAACTCCAGTAATAGTAATAGTGATAGTGACAGTAGCAATAGTAATAGTCATAATAGTCGTATTAATTGTAATAGTCATAATAGCCATAGTAATAGTAGTAATAGAGACCTTTCATAGTTAGTACAAGTCAACACAAACTTATGACTCAATCCAGGAATGGTACCCAAGCATCATAGGAAATTTCCTCCTTTCAGGGAGACAGTGAAAATGATTTTATAGACTAGTGATTAATACACTCACCTACCTGGGTGAGACCATAAATCCTGCGATAGTTTTACTTCTGTATACTTAATACTTGTATCCACTTTTTTTGGTGGGATACCCTAATTCACCAGGAACAAATATTTCACCCTCATTCTCTCTCTGAACTACTGCATATTGAATACTTCCAGGCAAGTGTAACAAGGCACAGATGGAATACGAATGCTGCCTCTCTGTCCTGTGCAGTTGGCTGTGGTGGCCTCAGATGCAAGTTAGATTTCTCTTGTAGACATCCAATGCCAGGGGTAACCACAAAAACTCTGAACGAGTGAGGTTGATGCCAGTGAGTGGGTCTGCATCTACTTTTTTTCCTTGCTGCATTGTTTCATGGAGGTCAATCAGTCAAGCATTCCCCAGGCGAACTTGCTTACCTACAGTGTAATGGGCAGCAAAATACAATGTCTAATGGGGTGAGTTTAAGAAGATGACATTAACTGTTTGGTGATTTGAGGCAGAGGGCTTCTAGGAACCTACAATCTCTAAACCAGGATAAGACAGAAGCTGAACACAAGTTTTAAGTTCTAAATTGTAGACTCATTTGTAAACCCCTTCATGATTGCAGTTCATGGACTCCTTCCTTTGAAGTAAAAGATAGATTCCACATGAAACGGTAGTTTTGTCTAAATGCAAAGTGCCAAATTCACATGTGGGGTCAACTGGCCCACCTGCAATGCATACAAGAGCATTGCACTTAACCAGCCAATGGGTGTGCTTGGAAACACTGGGAGAGGAGAACACCTCACCTTCTGGTCTTTGCAGTAATTTGTATGGCTGTAATTTTAGAGATTTCCAGAGAAGACCATGCCTGTTATGAAGGAGTAAAATCATTATACAAAGGATGAAAATAGACAAAATAGTCAATTGAACCTCAAAAGTGCATCGTGCCAAAATGCTGTCCAAAGCTGCAATTCGAACAAACAGGGGTTTTTTTAAACAGGCAGATGTTGAAACAATAATGCATCTACAGGAGGCCATGGTAGCATGCAATCAGCCACTAACTTTGTACCTGTAATACAGAAAAGTGTCTGATGTACAAAACAGAAACAGTTAATTTCTGAGGTTGTTATACAGAGAAAATCAACCCCTTTCTAATTGTGAGCAGACCCAGCGGAGGCAGCCATACCAGCGCGTAGGACATAGTGTCTATGAGCCATCTGTGCCCGGGGCTTCCAACTGGCATGGCCTTCAGAGCAGACCTGCACACAGCCCCAGCCTTCACACCAGCCCCATGGTACAACCACAGCCCTGGATCTGCACATACCAAGGAAGGCTCTGACCTGATGGACCTCAGAGGACATTGGTGAATGCTGTAACCATTGAGCATCACTGCAGAGGAAGTTGGCAAGGTGCTTTGTAGACCATGAAATCCACAGTAATAAAGGGTGCCAGGCTGGAAAGTTCTTATCTAGTGCTTAGACTCATGGTAGGAAGGTAGGAACTTTTTCTCTACTAATAGGTGCTGTGGGGAGGTAGAATAGCTCGTGTTTCTCATGTTTTTAATGTCTGGTTTTCTACAAAAGCTGGAGGAGGATTTTGGTCACAGTGCATGGATGCTGTATGGGAGCAGTGTTCATGGGTAGTGTAAGAAAACCAACCTATAAGTGAGCATTCCTCTGAAGGACATTCCCAGATTGAAGAGGAAGAGTTATTTTAATGAGGGTATGAAAAAACACCAACAAAAATTGAAGATGAGTGTCTTTAAAATAAGAACTGAAGTATACAGCTTATGCAGAGAAGTTGTGGATGCTCCATCATCGGATGTGTTCAAGGTCATATTGGACCAGGCTTTGACCCACCTGATCTAGTGAAATAAGTCCCTTCCTACAGCAGGAGAGTTTGACTAGGTGATGTTTAAAGGTCCTTTCTAATCTAAACCATTCTATGACTCCACATCTCAAGTCAGTATGCTTAGCCCTCCCATTGAAAAAAGCTTTATGGAGAAGCAAACTGTGATGCTGAGTGATGGAAATTATATGACTGTCTTCCAGAAAGAGGAGCTGGTTCATATTCTCTGCTAAGATTCTAAGGTAGGGGAGTTGGTCATTCAGATCAGAACTGAAGGATAAAGCAAGTGACAAATACATTCCTCTCCTGTACACACACTGGGAACATTCTTTCAACAACATTTGTAGCTCAAAATTTAATTTTGTTTCCATTTTGCTGCATTAATCAAGGAAGTTGATCAAAATATTATTTTTAAGGGACAGTACAAAGAGGTAGTAGACTCCTGTCAATGTTGAAACGGCTAAGAGCCTAAAACAATTTCTATTTTTTTTCCCCTACATTTTCAAATCAGTCTTTTCTTTATACATGTGTTTCTTCATAGGTATCAGAATCTGGGGGCTGAAATTACTTGTGTTTTGAACTTTCTGAGAGCAATAACTTTAGGAAAACCTGAGCAGTTGCAATTGAGGAAATCAGGAAAGCTAAAATTTTTTACAGCCAGTGCAGCATAGTGCCATGCTCATTTCACACAGTCTGTAACAGAGATAATAGTATTGCTATTGATTTTGCATAATTTCACCATGACTTTGACCTTTGTTGTTTCTTGCTCTGTCTGTGTTTCCACATAAAGCTGAAAATTAGAAGAAACAGGTTTCAATGTATTAAGAAATGAAATGAAATGAAAAAGATGGAACAAAGGCTGAGACCTGAAGACTGCAATTTGGAAAGAATGTGGCACTAATCAAATCACATATTAAATGACAAATTTGGATTTAGAAGCATGACAAACCACCTCAGACTGTTTTGGATTTCCCCAAATTCACCTTTGCACAAAGCCATAAGAATTTTTTTCAAGGAAAGGAACCTACCTGTCCAGAATGACATGTATTAGGAGTGGACATGTAAACCCAGAAAGACATTCAAAAAGAGTGACCCAGGTTAGAAACGTGTATGAGAGTTGAAACTAAAATTCTACAAGGAGACAGCACAAAAAGCCACAATGGTTTGCCAAACAGCACTGCCAATGCCAAGCATATGGGAAAAGATACAAAAACGTGGACAGACAGGTCTGTGGTGCGTACGCACAGGAGTGACAACAAACACCACCATATTACTAGCTTAAACAAGCCCTGTAGTACAATAATGCAGCAGATGACAAATGGACAACCAGTCTGAGAGCTAATGGGACACATTACTCATAACAAAGTCAGAGGAGCAGAAGTCAAAGTGGTGCCAAAAGCAAACATGTTTGCTCTGAGGGAATAACAGAGGAACAACCTTATGCACAGAAAAAAATCAGACTGTCACAATCCTATGTTTATAATCAGAGAAGAGTCACAGAGGTCAGTGCAGTGTTCTTTGTGTGCCTTAGTCAAGGACCCCTGAGCCACGGAACACCCTGATGGGTGGCAGCCCAGCCCTATGTCCTCTGACAGGCATGGTCCTCTTGGGCTCTGGCTTCCCCTGTGCAGGAGGCTCTTACCTATCGGGCCTTTTGCTGCTGGGCATCACTGCCCTTTCCCAGAAATATCCCATTCTGTTTCCTGCTGAGCTTGCTCACTGACCAGTCATGTTGAGGCTCTGGAGAGTGTCCAGAGAAGAGCAGCAAAGCTGGTGAAGGGGCTGGAGAACAAGTCTTACGAGGAGCATTTGAGTGAACTGGGGTTGTTTAGCTTGGAGGAGGCTGAGGGGAGACCTCATTGCTCTCTACAAGTACCTGAAAGGAGGTTGTATAGAGGAGGGAGCTGGCCTTTTCTCCCAAGTGACAGGGGACAGGACAAGAGCGAATGGCCTCAAGTTCCGCCAGGGGAGATTTAAGCTGGATGTTAGGGAAAAAAAATTCACAGAAAGGGTCATTGGGCACTGGAACAGGCTGCCCAGGGAGGTGGTTGAGTCATTCCCTGGAGGTGTTTAAGGGACAGGTGGACAAAATGCTGAGGGGCATGGTTTAGTGTTTGATAGGAATGGTTGGACTCGATGATCAGTTGGGACTTTTACATCTGGTGATTCTATGATTATGATTCTTGGCTTTGCTGCCCATCTTCTTTTGCTGCGACACTGCAGCCTGCTAAGCAACTGCCCCTTAACCATGCTTTCGCGGCAGATTTTCTAATAGCTTCTCTGGTCTCAACTTCATGTAGGTGTGTGAGTGAAAAAGTGGAAGGAAGGATATGTAATAGATTTTCATTAACTTTTTCCAGTGTTTTCCTGTATGAGATGTTTGCACTCCATCTTATGGAACATGGTAAGGACTTTCCCTGTAATAGTACTAAGGGGAAAGATGATATTAGAAATGTGTCAAACCCCTTGGTTTCATCCAGCAAATGCATTCTCTGGAGATGGTAGGGGAACCAGCTGCATCAAACACATTCCAAGGTTATTAAAAGGTAGAAGAAACTTGCACCTGTGATCTCTGTACTACACTAGAAAAATCCCAGTGATTACACAAGAACCCCTAAGCCTGGGGTAAGAACATAGGGAAGTAGGCTCTGTCTCAGAATCACACAACATTGAGGAGAACCAACAAATGTCCAGGTATATGCAATTCAGCAGAGAAAAAGGGCTTTCTTTTAAGAGATCAGCTCCAAGAAGCTAAATAGTCACACTAAAATGGAACACTTTCTACTATCTAGAAAGGAGAGAAATATTGATAGAAATGGTAAATACAAATGATTATTTCCTGCTCTTCATGAACCAGGAGGCTGTAGTAAATCTGTGTACTGATCAAGACAAAAGACTTATTCTGGTCCTTAAAAAAGGAAGATATTAAAGAGTTGATGAGACTTCAGTCATGTGTTTCTATTATGATAAATGCAAACTAAGTTTTTTCACTGATGGCTCTAAGGAAAGTATTTCACAATCCTTTACTATGGTGTGGTCAACACTTAAAAACCCCAGTAGAATAATCACCATGAGAATGAACAAAACCCAAGTTTTCAATAAACTCAAATAAAGAATGCGGCTTTGGTCTCGGTCCATGGGTGAAAAATACTTCATGTTTTTATTTATGGGAGGCCACTATTAGCTGACACTGACCATAAACCACTTGTTGACAGTGCCAAAATGGGCCTGGCAAACCATTCTGCTGCTGCTAAGAATAGAGTTTGTTTTTTTCAGCTACAAATGTATGATTTGCAAATTGAACACCAAGTGGGGAAAGAATTAGGGATTTCAGAGGCACTCAGAGCATTTTGACGTGCAATGGAGCTAAGTCAAGAGGTATGTTATGTACTATGAATCTGATTAAAAATGTGGTCTGGTTTCAGCTGAAATGAGGTCTATTATTCCTGGCACTATTGTTAGGAACAAGACCCTACAAAAAAATAGCCTTAGAGAACTAGTACAGTGTAGTCCTAGACACCATTGTAAGGAAAGGCTTTCAGTGCTGTTGAGATTTTATTTGAAAGCTCTGAGATAATGATTTCCAAGCTATTTGAGAAAAAAAAAAATGTTTCAAAGTATGGGTGTAAGGCTGATTCACAGAATCAGAAACCTAAGAGTAGACAAGACTTTATTGTTGACCTAAAAAGAACAATTGCTTTCATTAAGGTGTTTGGCTTACAAAAAGTACAAAGGATATATATAGCAAGTCATCTGAAACAGCCAATGCTTGTGATAAAAGGAAGACTTGATCCATTAAGGAATTATAGGTAAATATATTTTGCATTATATATATTTGTTTACAATGAGGATTCTTTTTTTATTATTCTTCCTTCCCTGAGAATAAAATGCTAGGCAATTATCATGCTTAAATGAATGATGATCATATACTTTTATTTTAATATAGACTCCTGGCCTGCCTATAGAATGCTTTTCAGTAGGCATGAATTGGTAGTGCAATTTGAATTTAAAAATATAATTAACTAGCTCAAATTACCTCTAGTCTAAGTAATTGGAATAAGTTAGTGGCAAAAATACAGTACCTACCTAAAAAGGTACTAAGATTGACATGCATCTCTAATTAATACTATTCAATTAAAGTAAGAACATCACTTAGGGAAGTACAGATTTTTTTTTTTTCCACAGAAAACTGAAATAAGATACCTTCACTGCTCTATACTGATATCAGGCACGGAAAGTTTTTGAAATAAGTAAAAAAGCCCAAACATAAAATTTCACATGTCTTGGAAAACAGTTCCTTAAGTAGCTTTATAATAACATTGGGGCAGCAAGAGCTAGCTCCATCTTTTGATGTGTTGGTTACTCAGTATGGGTAAATATGGTAAAAATACAGATAAAACCCCTCAGTTTATAAGCAAAAGAACGATCACAAATTATCTACTGCAGAGAGGGTGGCTACAGACAGACTGCAAGTACAGTAGGATGAGACAGCTGAACCAGAGCACAGCAAAGCCACAAAGAGTGGATGTACCACTCCTTAACAAAGCTAGGATGTTGCTGTAGAAGAGCCATAAGTCTAGCAAAATTGTAAATCACAGGTATATTTTAATGTATCTGAATATTAGTCACATAGAGAGAAATAACTCTAACTTGACATATTCACTAGAAGTCTCTAAATCAGTTATTACATCTCAGGAAACAGATCGTGGGAGCATTGTGGATCATTCTAGGAAGACAGAATCATAGAATTGTTTGGTTGGAAAATACCTTAGAGGTCTTCAAGTCCAACTGTACCTGTCCACCATATCCTGGAGCACCTTGTCTACTGATCTGTTAAACACCTCCAGGGGTGGTGACTCAACCACTTCTTTAGGTCACATGTTCCAGGGCCTAATAATCCTTTCAGTGAAGAAATTTTTCCTGATATCTAACCTGAACCTCCTCTGGCACAACTTGAGGCCGTTCTCTCTCATCTAATTGTTAATCACATGGGAGAAGAAACCAACACCCACCTAGTTAGAACCTCCTTTCAGGTAGCTGTAGACATTGATAAGATACCTGTTCATTACTTAAAACAAAACATTACAAATTATTTGAAATGGGAAAGAATCAAAGAAAGAAAAAAGAGAAAAGAAAAAAAATGCAATGCTACTGTGTGTTCACTTCTTGAGTATTATGTATGGACACATCTAGTAGAATAAGGACAGTGGAAGGTGACAGAGAAAGATGGCAAGTGTGAGTAGGAGTATGAAATAACTTATTTATAAGTAGATAGATTAGTGCTCTTTAGCAGAGGAAAAGATTCCTCAGGTGAATATTATAGGAGTGTATGAAATCATTAGGATGATTGAGAACATGAAGAGGGAGTGATTATTCACCAGTCACAACACAGCAATAAATAAATTAATCGAAGTAGCAACTTCAAAGCAAACAGATGTAGTTAAAAAACATAAGTGCTGTGGAATGGTTCCTGCAGGATGTTAGAGAATCCAGAAAGAGAAATCGGTTCAAATTTACTTCAATAAATGTGTGGATAAAAAGACTATGGAGAATCATTAAAGGCACCGGTGAAAACACTGCCAGCTGCAAGGTTGCAGGAAGTTGGGGCAGCAAAGGTTCAGCAAGGGAAGTGCGACCTTATTATACCCTTGTCTCACCATCTGTTACTGAGAACATAGGTGGATCTAAGGACCGTATATACACTTTACTCTGCACTGAGCATAACACCTCACAGGTCTTGAGTAGTGGTAGTGTCCAAAACCTAAACTTCAGAATATATGAAGAAAACTTCACAAAAACTACAAAGAGCCTAAAGACAGCAAGTAAGAGGTTTCTGAGAATACTTTAAGGTGAAGCAGAGGGAAAGAGCTGTAATGAAAGCAAGCTCCATCCATTTTCTTGCCTGTAGAGAGTTTATTTAAATGTCAGATGCAGAGAGAAAAAAGTCATAGAACCACAGAATCAAAGACTGTTTGAGGCTGGATGGCACATCTGGAGATCATCTAGTCCCTTCTCACAGTAGGGTCAGTTTACAGCAGGTTGCTCAGAACTTTGTCTAGTTGGGATCTGAACTCCTCATTAGATGGAGACTTCACAATCTCTCTAGGTAAACCCATACCACTGCTCAAAAACCCTCACAGTATTTTTTCTTATGTTTAAATTTGTTTTATCCTTTTTTTGTGCCCATTGCATCTCGTACTGTGACTGAATGTAGTCTGACTCTATCGCTACTCTTCCCATCAGGCATTACTTATTCATTGGTGAGATCTCTCTGAGATTTTTCTTCTCCAGGCTAAACAGTCCCAGATCTCTCAGCCTTTCCTCATACATGTCTCGATCCCTTTGTCATCATTTTGTTCTTTTGCTGGACTTGGTCCAGTATGCCCACATCTCTCTTTTATAGGAAAGCTCAGACTTCAATCCTGCACTCTGAATGTGTCTTACCAGAGCTGAGTAGAGGGGAAGGATCACCTGCCTCCACCTGAAGGCAATGCTTACTACCATACAGCCCAGGATGGTTTTGATTGCTGCAAGACTGCACTGTTGACTTACGTTCAACTTGCCGTCCACCAAGACCCTCAGTGGTCTGCCAAACTGTTTTCCAACCCATTGGCCCTCAGCATGGAGATATGACTCCTGTGGCAGGACTTGGCATTTCCTCTTGCTGAACTTGGTGAGATAACCACTGGCCCATTTTTCACAGCCTACCGAGGTCCCTGTGAAGGGTGACACATCCATTTGATATATCAGCCACTCCTCCCAGTTTTGTATCATCTGCAATCTTGCTGAGGATGTGCTCTGCCCCATTGTTCAGATCACTAATTAAGATGTTACTGGCAGTGGTCTCAGTGTTGACCCCTGGGAACATCAATAGTGACGATCCCCAGCTGGGCTTTATGCCACAGATCTGTTCAGTCCAGCACTTCAGCCAGTTTTTGATTTACCTCATTGTCCCCCTATCTAATCTGTACTTCCTTAGTTTGTCTATGAGGATGTTATGAGAGGTAGTGCCAAAAGCCTTACCAGAGGCAAGATAAACAACATCCACTGCCCTCCCTTCATCCATCAAACCAGCCATCTCATCGTAACACAGTGTCAGTTTAGTCAGGAATGCTTTCCCCTTACTTAATTCACATACAGACAGTTCCCAGTCACCCTTTCACCTTGGATGCTTAGATATGACTTCCAGGATTTGTGGCTTCAGGCTAAGGCAGACCTTCCTGAGATCAACATTTTCTTGAAGACAGGAGTAGCATTTGCTTTTCTCCAGTCCTCAGGAACCTCCTCTGATCACCATGACCTTTCAAAGATAATCTACAGTGGGCTGACAATGACTGTAGCTGTCTCCTTCAGTGCTCATGAGTGCATCTTGTCAGGTCCGATGAACTTGTGCATTTTCAGTTTGCTTAAGTGTCTCCTAATATGACCAACCTTCACCACAGATAAATCTCCATTGCTCCAAAATTTCCCACTCATCTCAGGAGGCTGGGATAATTGAAGGCTGTTCTTACCACTATAGACAGAAGGCAAGTGTCATTGAGTACTTCAGCCTTTTTCATGTCCTTTGTCACCAGGCCACCTGTCCCAGTCAGCAACAGGATCACATTTTCACTTGTCTGTCTTTTGCTGCTGTCATATCTACTGAAGTCTTTTTTTGTTGCCCTTTACAGCCCTATGCAGATTCAACTTTATGTGGATTATAGCTTTCCTAACCCCACCACTGCTCATTCAAATAGTGTTTCTCTAAATATTCCTCTAGTGTGTCCTTCTTCCCCTTATGTAAACTTCTTTTTTATGTTTCAGATCTATCAGGAGCTCCTTGTTCATTAAGGCAGACTTCCTGTCATCTTTTCCTGATCAGCTGCATATGGAGAAGGACCAGTCTCCATCTTGAAGAAAGTGGATCCTTTAGAACTGACCAGGTTGTCTGGACTCCTCTCTAGGACTACATTCCATGGATTTTTTCAAAGGTGATCCCTGAACAGGCTTAAGTCTGCTCTCATGAAATCCAAGGTTGTGATTGTGCTCCTTGCCTTGCTGTTTTTTCTAAGAATCCGGAATGTCAACATCTTTTGCTGCCAGCTCAGAGGCTTCATGGACACAGCACCCAACCTATCCTCTGCTGCTAGGGCACTGACTCTCTCCTGGAGCTACAAATATACAGACGGAGCTGGAAGCATTGTCATGGTGTCAGAGGTCACCAGCTTCCAGCATTCACCATTACAGCAGTGTCCATATCCTACTGCCACAGGCATGGACCCTTCCTCTCCCTCTAGCAAGGCAGCTAAGATTTCAGTGTCTGTTATCTGCAGGGTTTTGGAGAAACTCCAGTCAATCTCTTGTTTGTCATCTCTGATGCTGCTCAGCCAGTGGACCCACTCTTGCAGCTCCCTCATTTGGCAGCACGGGACATCCCCAATACCCACATGCTACAGGCAAGGTGCACACCTAAGCTGGCTCCCTGGTGAGAGGTCTCTTGTGTCTCCACAGCCCTTGATTGCAAAGTTGCATCCACCCTTAGGAGTGCAGAGGATGTGGATGAGCAGAGATGCTGGCTGCCTCTGTGTATTGTTCTCCAAAACCTGCTGTGTCTGGGAACAGGCTAACCAAATCAGAAAATCATCACTTATTTTTAGTTTTGCCCTGGACTTGTAACCAGCATCAACATTTGGCAGTTCTCCTCCCCAGTAGATGTATGAGTTGTACTCTCTCCTCCAAAACAGCTGGAAAATATAATTATGTCAAGATGCTTGTCCCTGTGTAGACCCACACAGACTAACAGAGAAGTTCCTTCCATTCTCTTTCTAGAGCATCATAATCTCCTTAATGTTCACTTTAAGTGTTCATCTCTCTATTTGGAAGAGAACAAGGGCTCAGGTCTCCATAAAATCCTCCCAGCCCTCTGTTTAACTCCATTCTCAGGTGTTTCAGTTTAACCAAAAAAAAAAAAAAAAAAAAAAAAAAAAGGTTACTCTAGAACTTTCTTATTCTCTGCTTCAGTTTCCTGCTTTAAAATAAGCATAGTACACTTTCAGGCCACTTAGTATTTGTGATTGTGAAATTCTGGAAACAATTCATATAACTTAGCAATTATAGCTTTGTTTAGTCTGAGCTGTCCCAAATAAGTGGGTCAATTTCTCATAAAATATTTTGCAGAAACATTTTCCTTTGTTTTCTAAATCAGAAATTAAAAATGCAAGACTATTCTATATAATTTCATGTAATGCAAATTTCAATTCCCACACGAGTCTCACAGTCGATACTATTGGAAACCTGTGAGGGAATAAATGATCATGAGAAAAACCTCCTTTGGGGTTTAATTTTAAGAGTGTGATGTAAACAAGGAACAAAACCAAATGTGGAATTGTGCAGAATAAAAATTTAATAAGTTGTTACTCTTTAAATAAGATGCTATCCATCTTTTCAGTATATAAGGATGAAATCTGGAGTTAAAAAGTAGTTTGTTCAGGTAGTTAGAGATTATCATAGCATAGGATATATGCATATACTCAAAAAGCTAAAATAGAGTTGAAGAGGAAAATTTAATTAAGTTTCCTGAAGTGAATAAGGGAAATTCTAAGGGTGTTCTACAAACAGTCTTCTAGGAATTACGAGTAGGTCAGCAGGAGGACTGAAACAGGCAGGATGAAAGGGAAGGAACTTAAATTGCAGCAAGAAGTGTTCAGGTTAGATGGAAAGAGAAACTTTTATACTGTGAGGACACTCTTGCAGCATAGCAGGTTCCCAAGGAACTGCACATTTTCAGGACTCACCAGAATAAAATCTTGGGCAGCCTGTTCTGACCCCTTACGTGACCCTGCTTGGTTGGACTAATGGCCTCCTGGGATCTCTTCCCTCCTGGAATATCCTGTGATTCTGTGATTGGTTTTTTTTCTTCCATTATATTGCTTGACTTTGTAACTTTATTGCTCTTTATGCATCATATTTATGCATTGTCATGGGAAGCTTGCAAAAATAGCCTTCATGCTTACTTCTGTAGCTTACTGTGCTTCCAATGAAAACCTTCACAAACCAGAGACCATCTGAAATTAATTGATCACATTGATTTCTGAGTTCTTGTTTCAGATCCTGTGTGGCAATTTAAAATAAATATTCATACATCCCTGCATCTATGGATTGCTAGGGAATGACTCTTTCCGCTGAGGTTTCCAAAAATGTTATGCAGCACTACCAAAATTGATTATTTTATTACCAGCCTCTGCCTTTAAATCTGAATGTGCAAATAACTGTGTTAACTGTGGAGGAAATTAGGACCAAGCCAGTAATTGCTTCAGCTTTTTGTTTTTATAAATATATGTAAATTTAGTATGATGCAATGATCTTAAAACATGAGACATCTTATCACAGCATTCACCTGAACCTGTGGTAGTGTACTCCAGCTTCACTAAGAGTGAAAAGATTAAGGGATATGGAAAAGTAAATTATTCCAGTAGATACTTTTGCTGATGGGAGAAGAGAATCCATCAACTTCTTCTTCCTTTTTAAATTGTTTATGAGATTTTTCCGTGGGAGGGAGGAGTCAAGACCAGGGTGTTTCCCATTGAATATTGGTTTGCAGACATTTAGAAAGATCATCTTGGAAAACTTTA
The DNA here is from genome assembly GCA_033558105.1 of Coccyzus lansbergi. Taxonomy (NCBI): domain Eukaryota; kingdom Metazoa; phylum Chordata; class Aves; order Cuculiformes; family Coccyzidae; genus Coccyzus; species Coccyzus lansbergi. Next base: position 65,485 of record JAUMJK010000740.1, on the reverse strand, counting down.
CTCCCCAGAGATAAAAGAGGCTACAGAGTGCTCAACACTAGCTGGGTGGATTATCAATTTTTGTGAGTATTAATTGGTAAAACTAGGATTTCAATCCACCTGAATTTAAGTAACTAATTCAGGGCATCCATATTGAAAGGTTTTAAGTGAGTTGATTTATTTTCTTTAAGAAACACACACACGAAATCAAAATAAAAGAAAAAAGAATAATGTTCCTCAGTCAAACTTTTCAGGATTTTTCAGGAATATGCAGGATGTTAGCAATATCAGTTAAGCTCCATTTTCTTCTTGAGGGAACAGAAGCCTCCCTTATCTTACTGGTGTAATCCAAGCAAACAAGTTGCTCTTACTCACACAATGTGATTTAAAGACTATATCTGTATCTTTTTTTCTAATAGCATGTAAGAATATCAACAAGGACTAGAAGGAAAACTCAACCTAGAGTTGTCCTACCAGGCTGGAGAATGAGGTGCTCTGTGAAGATATTGGGTGTGTAGAAGAGGAGAGAATTCAGCTTGTCATGATTTGGGTGAGAAATCTGACCTCTGAACTTATGGAGAAAAGGCATGAAATTGCCACATCATATTTTGTGAATTTAATACTTTATTTATTTGGCTTAAGGTATTCTCAAATACCTTAGTGGCTTTGTTTGGACCAATTGGGAACATTCTGTGTTAGAACTCTTTTTTTTTTATTATTGTGAAAATAAGAACCTAGAATTTGGTTGATGCCAATGACATTTTTATTTATGTTTTCCTGCCTTACAGTACAAATAACAAATAAAAATAATCAGTAATTCTTATAGAGTTCTTCTTCAGGTTTGCAAGGTTTATTCCATTTAAAACTGGAGCTATAAAGCTTCTTTCAACCCTGGAATAAATAGGCACAGCTCCTGTTGGCATTAAAGCTTATCCTGGTAACTATCCAGGGCTGTGTTTGAGCCATGGAATAGAAAATTAATATAACTGGAGCAGAGTTAATAAAAGTTTTAGACACCTATTAAATAATGTACCCTTAATGCTCCAGACAATATAATCCCAGTGCTTCTAAAATTAACGAAGGTTCTTCTTGTCCTTGCCTGACTCGGAGCGTAGTCCTGTCTCATATTACTGATAAACCGCGAATATACAGGGACTGTTCTTTCTACATGTATTCTTCACAGCTCAGTTCTAAGGCTACACACTGTTCCTCAGGTTATGTCAGGATCTACTGTGCTTTCTTCTCGTCTATTCATTCCTTTCACTCTTTAATGTGCAAGATCCTCTCCTATTGCCATGGGGATAGCCATTCAGCCAGAAAACTGTTTATTTAATTTCAAACACTTACATGGCAATGGTCGGCTCGGGTTCATTTCAGCTTTTACTCCTGGTGAGGATAAAACCAAATCCTTTATTTTAAAATACATTTTGGTTTCCAAGTTGCCTGTTTGATTTAGTTTGCTTCTACCAGCATCTAGCAATGATTCTTGGGAAAAAATGATCTTTCTTTTTCAATATCATAAATCTGAAAAAGAAAGATATATACTTCTTTTTCCACTTTGGTTCTTTTCAGATGTGTACTAGATTTTAAAAGTCTCTTCAGGCCACCCTTGCTACCAGATGTGATTCTTTGCCAGCCCAATCAGACTTCCCATGAAATAAGGTTCCCTATCATATTAAGGTACAGCTGTCATCTTAACCCTCAGTCTCATAAACAATCAGTTACTGGCAGCAGATCATAAACAGAACTATAATCTATGAACCTCAATTTTCCGTATGTCTGGCCAAGAAAGGTATCTCTCCATGACATCATTCCATCTCATCCATTTGCTTGTCTCCTCAGCCTTACAACTTTTTAATCCTTTTTATTTCTTCTGCATCCACCTTCCTTGCATCCTTTTGAATCATTTCTCTGTGCTTCTCTTGGTTACTGCATGTAGCCCAGCAGTGACTCATGGAAACGCTTGTAGACTCCTCGCCTATTTATTCTACCAGCCATATCCTGTTATTTGTCTGTCTCTCAACTATTCTTGTAACTGGATACTTTCTGCTTGACTTTACAAATGTTACTTTTCTTGCTTAGGTTTTTCATTCTTGAACACGCAGCCCCAGTGTAATTTCAGTGCCTTTCCTGGCCCTCATTTTCCATGCTCTGCTGACCAAAACAACCCTACCCCTTTGGCAGCTTAGCAGAATGCATCCATCCACCTTTTAACTTCTGCAGTTTAAACTGAATTGGCCTCTTCTTCTTCTATTGAGAATGAGTTGTTAGCCTATTCTCTTTCTTCAGGGAGCTTAGTCCTGGCAGAGACCAAAGGATTGCCCCTTCAACCCTGGTGCCTTTAATCCTAGTTCTACACTCACAATATGCTGACTTCAGTGAACCCTGCATTGTGGATTTTCTTTATCTGAACTTCTTGTCTACCAAAGAAATTAAAATATTACCCACTTTTGTTTGTTTACAATTAAGTGATTTTGTTCTTCCCTCTGTAAAGAAATGACAATTAAAGGAGGAAAGAAGGAAAAGACAGAGGAAAAGAGAAGGAAAAGGATTTTTCTGTTTATTTTCTTTGTTCTCTCATAACATTTCCTGTTTCTTTTCCTTAACGCTCCTGAACTAGCATAACAGTTGTAAAGATCCAGTGAAAAAAACCCATGTATTCTGCACTGTGACCTCTTTGAGAATACTGAGACTGCCGTTAGAGATGGTATCCATTGGATAAAAGGCCCTAATGCTGTGTCTCATTAAGAACTTTGTTAGCATTTTTGCTACTAATGGTTTAGAACTATAAATGATAATAGGATCAAATACCACTTTTTCCTTGTATCAGTCTTAGCAGATGTTTTCTTCCTATGTTGTCATCTGTGCTTCTCAAAGAACTGCAGACTTCTCTTCCTTGTGATGCAATTGTCCTCAGTCTCAAGGATAGCATTTTACTGCATGAAGGCTTCCTAATTTAAAACCGCAGAGAAGTTTCTAACCCCTTCCTATAGCAGGGCTCCAAAGAAACAAGGAACTTTATACTTCCTTCCCTCAGAATCCAGCTTCAAAACGTGCATGCTCTGCTGGGGACTTCTGCATCAGGTGAGGTTTAGAGCACAGCAGGTACTCATAGCTGTCAGAGCCTTCCCTTCCAGCCCTCCTGCAGAGACAATCCCACTAAAATGCAGCATCTCTGTGAAAAAAGAAATGCTACTCTTAGGGTTCTCTTGCAACTTGAGACTCTGACAGCCAAGGTGCCTGAAAGAAAAACATCCATTTATGGGTTGAACACGTAACTGGGAGCAAACTAGGGAGCTTCAAAGAAGTATTAGGGTTCCATTGCTAGCTATCCAGCTAGCATTGAGTCTCATTGGCAAATAGAGTCTAAGATCTTTTCACCTGTAATTTTTAAGCTGTCAGTTGCAATCTCTTTAATGCTCATGATCTATTTTACAATCCCACAATTTGTTAAATTGTCCAATCTAAAGACTAAGGAAGCTGTTAGTCTCATTCAAAAATATCCAAGGCTGACAGTTTTCATATTTTTACTTCAAAATATATATTACTGAAAGTTCAGAATGTAAGAAGATATGGCAAGCAACATCCATTTAGGAGGAAGTTTTTCATGGAAAGGGTCATTGGGCATTGGAATAGGCTGCCCAGGGAGGTGGTTGATTCACCTTCCCTGGAGGTGTTTAAGGCACGGGTAGATGAGGTGCTGAGGGACATGGTTTAGTGTTTGATAGGAATGGTTGGACTCGATGATCCGATGGGTCTCTTGCAACATGGTTGTTCTATGATTTTAGCCAGATATACATTATTTTCATGTCTTGGTGAAAGTTTTATTTTTCAGAAGCAAGACTGTAGCATTCTTATTAAAGACTGAAAGGTCAAAGGTATTCCTGACTCAAAGCTCAGTGACTTTGAACTTGGATGCCACTAGGGTTTGCATAAACTTTTCAGGAATTTATTAATGTCTTGGTAGCAAAAATCTTTTCTACAGTGACTTTTGACTTTCCTCCTTTTCAGAGACACCTTCTGTCCCATTAAAAAATGATGTTTTCTCTAGGAAAATCGTACTTGTTCATTCTAAAGACCAGCAAGACAATTTTCCTGTGTTCAGCATAGGGAAATCTCAGACAATACTGCTACTGATTTTGCATTTCAGACACCAAAACACAGCACTGATCTCTGTTTGATAGCAGAACGTGTGCAGGGAATGGGGGAACAAGGCAGCAAACAAATAAATAAAAATCCTTAAGAAGTAATCAAGTTGTAAACTGAGAGAATTGTCCTTAGCTGAGTCTCAACACTAAGCACTCAGCGAAAGAAAACTAAAAAAAAAAAAAAAAAATTGTACATTCTCCGAGTTACAAAAAGAAAACTTTTCACTTAAAGAGGGGAAATATCAGTACCAGGATGCATATCATGTGTTTTTTTAAATATCTGTGTCTGACTATGGACTCCAGCTCTCATAGCCAAATGGTCTGAATGGGGAAGAACCTCTCCCTGCTTTGTGGCCAAGCCTGAGTGTGGGCTGGTGCCCCTGGAGCAGTCTGTGCCTCAGCCTCCTTGCCCAGCATTTGCTCTCCACAGACTCAGTGCTAATTTATAAGCACTGGGGACAACTGGGGAGTTTGGATTCGAGAACAATCCTGAATTCCAAGCTAACATATAGATCTAGACTGAATGTACAGGTCAAACTTAAAACCTGAAGGCATTGTTCTAAATTATTTCAGGCTCATGAGAGGCACTACTGAAAAATATCATTGCAGTAATACAAAATATTGCCACCTACTGCCATTTGCATATGAACAAATTATTTTTTCATGTGCCGTGCAAAGCATGGTATGTGCCTTTACTGCAAATGACTCATAGATCTACTTAAAGGCCAAACATCTGCACACCTATGTTTAGAATAATGAATATAAGATGAGAGGTCAAATAGGAGTTTTCCACAAACACAACATAACCAGTACAAGAAAAGGGTTAAAAAAAATTCTGTATAATAGGCGTATATTCTCACACACAAAACCACAGTGAAATTAACTGGCAGAATTGATCTTTTTTACATGAATTCCTCATGGCAACCATCAGTTTTAAGATATATACCTAACATTGCATCAGTGGATACTTGCAAATGTGCCTGAAACATCTGGAAAATTCGTTGTAAATATGCCTGAAAAATATCTGGAATATTACTTGCATAACTAAGAAAAAAAACAAGTGTGGAAACAGAGTAAACCTTTATTTACTTGCAGTAATAATGAAACTGTTTGAAGCCTCACACTGACCTTTTAGCACCACTGATTCATTCCTAATGTTTAGACCAGAAACAGATTGGTGCAAACCCATGGTTTTGATCCTCTCAGTTTAAGTCACAGCTCTTCAAAAATTCACAACTGTCTTCACAGTCTTTGTTACAACCATCAGTATTATCCATCACCAGATGCACAAGATGGGGTCCACCAGCGCTTTTTCAATCTCTTCATTCTGGTTTTCCTTCCCCATCTTGCATTAAGAGCTGATTGCTGTCATGCTCCACCAATATTCCTGAAATACTTACAGGCAAAATAGTAACATGACTGGTTCAACACTAGTCCAGCATTTGATTTTGTTGACCTGTAAGAGATTCATCTTCCTAATGGATACCAGCTTGTTGGGCAATGTAACCTAAAACCTTTCATGTTGGACATGAAAGATAGAGGAATGAAAACTTTTTAAGCAAAAGGGTGCTGATTTTCTGGACTGAACTGTTTACCATAGCAAACAACACAGTGTTCATAAAGTAAGGACCCTACATCAATCTCTTAGCTGGAGATTTTTGCAACTCTGGATCCAAAACACCTGGTTTCATACATCAGTTACAGGCAGGCAGTATGGTAGAGAAGAAATGCTCTTGCTACTCGGTGGCAGAGAATAGAAAACATGTTTTTAACCAAGGCAAGACTACCAGTGAGGCAGTCCCTTCACTAGCAGATGTGAAGAAGTGGGAATTTGATCTCAACAGACCTTCTTCTTCCCCAGAGTTTACTGTTATTCATATGACAACAGACTGAATCATTTGTGTAGGCTTATGAAGGTCTTCCTTTCTGCATATGCTTTTTTTGTTGCCAAATATTTCACTCTCCTGTGTAATATGCTCTAATTGCTTCTTTCCTGGGGTGCAATGCCCCAGCTTTCCAACCTGGAACTTTGTGAGTGTTCTGCCTTTCCGCTGTGACTCAGGGGTCAGGAAGAACCAAAGTGTTTCTGCTATGTAGTTCCAGTGAAATGCTCTGGTATATAGCCCCACTAAGCAAGAATTTGTGAAACACAATAGCTAAGGACTGGTTAATAGAACCACAGAATCAAAAAATAGTTGAAGCTAGAAGGGACCTCTGGAGATCATCTTGTCCAGCCTCCCTGCTCAAGAAGACCCACCTAGAGGCCAGGACCATTTTTGTATGGAGAGAGAACTCCAGAATCTCTCTGAGCAACCTGTGCCAGTGCTCAGTGACCCTCATAGTAAAATTCTTCCCTGATTTTCAGGCAGAATGTCCTGTACTTCATTTTGTGCCCATTGGCTTTTGTCCTCTCACTGAGCACCGCTTAAAAGAGCTTTGGTCCATCATCTTTGTACTTCTCCATCATGTTGATGAGATGCCACCTGAACTTTCTCTTTTCTAGGCTAAACAGTCCCAGGTCTCTCTACCCTTCCTCATAGGATACTCATGTCCCTTTAGTGGCCTTCAAATATCATCCAGATGTCTCAAATTTCTCTTTCCTCCAAGGTCTTATCCCATTTGCACTCTTTCAAGAAAACCCCTGGAGTTGCCAAAGTCTGCTCTCCTGAGTCCAGGCTTGTGTCTTGCTTTTTGCTGTGCTCCCTTCTCTGAGGATCCTCAACTCCACCCTCTCATGGTCACTGCAACCAAGGCTGCCTTTGACCTTCGTATCTGAAATACACCCTTCCTTGTTTGTGACAATGAGATCCAACAACACACCTCTTTTTGTTGGCTCCTCTGTCACTGCTGCTTAGTTTAATATATCTCGTCCAGTTTTATATGCCAACAATGGAGATGATACCTACATCTACACTAAAAACCTAACGGCCATTTTATAGTTAGTGGAAATGAACAGGAACTTTTGGGATGCAATTCATCCAGTCTCTTTTGAATTAGTACTTTATGTTGAACTGAATCCCAGTTAAAATAGCCAAATTGTTTCCATTAGCTATAAACAGTGAAGAGGATAACTGACTCACAAAGAGTCAACATATGGGCCCTATCACCAAAGAGTCGTTCTGCCTGTGTTCTTTCTACTTTGTTGAAGATTAAGTGAACTTTCACCTTTCTAAATGAATTTTATTCTCTGTTGAAATTAGCAAATGCCCTTATGTCCTCCCATTTGCCATTTAGATTAGCATAGGTAATAAATAAGACTGAAAAGCAGAAGAGTATCAAAGACGCATCATAAATTCATGTTCTTCTAATGAGGAACTGTACATCAAAATAAAGATACACCACTAACATCAAATCACATATACCATATACCAGATTTCACAAAGTTTTATTTATCTGTAATCGGCTGTTCTGATACACATAGTAAAATTAATTCTAAGTCCTCAACATGAAGTGCCTAAGTCATGTAATACCCTTATGCAAATATAGAATCATAGAATCATAGAACAACCAGGTTGGAAGGGACCCATCGGATCTTCTAGTCCAACCATTCCTATCTAACACTAAACCAAGTCCCTCAAGACCTCATCCACCCGTGCCTTAAACACCTCCAGGGAAGGGGAATCAACCACCTCCCTGGGCAGCCTATTCCAATGCCCAATGACCCTTTCTGTGAAAAACTTCCTCCTAATCTCCAGCCTAAATATCCCCTGGTGGAGCTTGAGGTCATTCCCCCTTGTCCTGTCCCCTGTCACTTGGGAGAAGAGGACACATCCCTCCTCTCTACAACGTCCTTTCAGGTACTTGTAGAGAGTAATGAGGTCTCCTCTCAGCCTCCTCTTCTCCAGGATAAACAACCCCCGCTCTCTCAGCCGCTCCTCATAGGGTCTGTTCTCCAGCCCCTTCACCAGCCTCGTTGCTCTTCTCTGGACTTGCTCCAGAGCCTCAACATCCCTCTTGTGGTGAGGGGCCCAGAACTGGACACAGGATTCAAGGAGCGGCCTCACCAGTGCTGAGTACAGAGGGAGAATCACCTCCCTGGACCTGCTGGTCACACCATTTCTGATACAAGCCAGGATGCCATTGGCCTTCTTGGCCACCTGGGCACACTGCTGGCTCATGTTCTGTCGGCTGTTGACCAACACCCCCAGGTCCCTCTCCTCCTGGCAGTTTTCCAGCCAGGCTTCTCCCAGTCTGTAGTTCTGCATAGGGTTGTTGTGCCCCAAGTGCAGGACGCGGTATTTGGCCTTGTTAAACCTCATGCCATTGGACACTGCCCAGTGGTCCAGCCTGTTTAGGTCTATATATGCACATATAAACATCAGTATGAATACATACTGATATATATCAGTATGATACATACATAACAATACTTACACACACACATAATTATGAAAATGAATTTTTAAAATCATAAGTTATGTTAAACCAAGAAAGGTAAATGTAATTTCTTTTTCTACTTGGAGGTAGCACAGAGAACAGAGTAAGTTTTTGCTGAATTACATTATCCTTCCAGAAGCCCATGAATAACACTGGAAGAATATATTAAAAACCAATAACTTAGATTTTAAAAGCAAAAAAAATCCACACAAATAACCAAACCCATCAAAAATATAGGAGATATATAAAGTCTAGGGAGCCCTTGCAGATTTTAGTCTGTTGAGAAAAGCCTTGGAATGCTGTAGAGTGGTCATTATATAAGAAGAGAAAAGAGACTGATAAAGTACATCAGAATAAATTAGATGCTTAGGCAAATAAGTGCATTTGGAAAAGGTCTTCTGAAATAAAATTCTTCAGTACTTCACTGAAACTCATGCTGAACACATTGTACTCATATGCTAGATAAAACAAGGACTAGACACACAAACCAGAAAGCAATGTGTCTGTAGAATTTAACTCCCTCCCCTTGCTGAAAATCAACTGCTTTCTGTCCCACTGGTGCTATTAACAAACAGGGGTCAAGAAGACATACCAAATTGTTCCTAAAGGTAAAGTCTAAACGGAATATGAATTTTAGAGTAGAAGCATAGAATGGCTGAGATTGGATGGAACCTCTGGAGGTCATCCGGTCCAAATCCTCAGATCAAGCAGGACCACCTAGAGCAGGTTGCACAGAACAGTGTCCAGATGGCTTTTAAATATCTCCAAAGAGGGAAATTCTGCAACACAGCTACTTCATGTTCTCAGTCTGTGATTATGAGATGAATAAAAGAAGTATTTCAATGGTAGTCTAACAGGATGAACTTTTAAACATGTATTTGATACATGGGAAATTAATAAGTAAAAAGTAGAACATAACACAAAATATATTATAGTTAGTAGCAGAATTAACATTAGAGCTGTCAGAGCTCTAATTAAAGCTTTTTTCTAATAGGAAACTTATATGGAATGGTAGAGCAACAAAAAGTACACTTTGGCAGAGTCACAATAGGTGATAGACCATGAAACTTCAATGTAAGTGCAGATATATATCTGACCTCATTACTTGCTTTCATTATATGACAATGGCAGATTTTTTACATACTTTCAGATAACACTGCTGCATAGTAAGGTTGAGCCTGATGAGTTTCAAGCACAGTCTATGCAGTGGTGTATGCTTGGATCTTCAGAGCACTTATATCAAAGATTAAATACCCTAAATATTTGGAAAAATGATTTTGAGATATTTTTGATGGGTTGAGCAACAAGTCCCTGTTGCATTGCACAGTGGGTCCATCCTCAACCAGGGCAGAGACTTTGCTAAGTCTAGGCACTGCCCAGAGCCCCTTTGTTTTCCCCCAGCACAAAGATGTAAGAGACAGGACCAGTGCATGCATAAGCTTCACTCTGCTATGAGGATACATACCTGAACTAGGGACTGCAAAAAACTCTCTGGATCTACCAGTTTGAATGGGTTTTGGCACCGTTACTCCAGGACCAAGTATTCTTTTCTTTAGAAGTTTTAAACTGTTCCCCACCCTTCATGACTCTGCTGGGTTGTTTCAGTAACCTTCTACATCCTTATTTCCAACACCGTTCGTCTCTCGTCCCTGGACATGAGACTAGGACTGACTTAGTTTCTGCTTTTGAAGATCAGAAAAGGTGCTTTGTGGAAGAGTTAGGACTTTGTCCAACAATTCATTGCCTACCACTCACTCTCCAAACAAAAGTTAGAGAGGGCAGGGTCCCTAAGAGCTGTTTTAGGCTCTGGTTCAAATGACTTTAGCCTTCTCACACATATCAGCATCTTTGTTGTAATATTATCAGAAATTCTCTAGACAGAGAATTGATGTGACTATAGGTGACTTTAATATGATAATTATGAGAAAATATTTTAACATACAGCTTTTATGGGCCACCAACCTATGCACTAAATGTTTCTCCACTACACTATATTTTCTTCTTCTCCTTAGCTCCAATTGGCAGCTGCTGTAAATTTGCTTTTCTGAAGTATCTTTCCATTAAAGGAAATTCTTGAAAGCTGTGTGCACCTGGATTATCCTGATGTAATTCTATTTTTGATTGTCTTCCATGAAAACAGAAGTGAGTTTGGCCCCGTCTTCTTAGACTAGTCATCATTACTGCATTTCACCTCTTCTGCATGGGTATTTTTACTGTGTTTCTGCTAGCATGAGAAATAGTTCCATAGAATTCATAGAGTTACTGTAGTTGACAGTGCAAAGAGCAGTGCAGGAGCACAAGAAGATTAGAGGTATGAAAGAAATGACTTTTCACCAGAAACAGCAGATTGTGTCTAGGAATCATAGTTACATCTATACAGCTATACATTGTTCTTGGTGAACTAAATTTGGTTCTTGGCGATTCTGGCAGAATACATGCTTCTTTTCTCCAAAATCAACAGAAGTTTTTACTTATGTCTTAAAAAAATCCTTGTCATGGCCACAAAGGAACAAATATTAAAGAATCTAAGAAAATATTGCTTAATTCCAATGGGAAAAATGTTTCTCTGTGGTAACTTAGGGAGAAGAGCAAAGCTGTCTTTTTAGGACTCCTGATTCTCCAAGATCATAGGATCTGGATATGCTTCAGCTCCTAACAGTGGGTGACGATAGACAACAGCCTGCCAGTTTATGGAAGGGAAGCTTAATCAGCTGCAACAGCTGCTTTCAAGCTTCCCCAGGTAGGAAACACTGAACCAAGTCAAAAAGAGAACAGAGCAGATATAAGAAACAAAGAGAAACAAAAAAAAAAATCTCTATGAGGTTGCTTGTCCTTTGGGAGCTTCTGGTATCTAGACAGATATTTCTTCAAAAAACAAAGGAAAAACTGCTCTATTCTAGCTGATCCTACCAATGGTGTTTGTCTCTCCTCTTAACTGCTATTTTTTAAAACTAAGATGCTGTTGCAGAAGCAACAAGGCTGGTTCAGCCAAAAATAGTTCACTAGGTCTTCCTTGTTCTTTGATAATCTCTTGCTCTCTTTAAGGTAAGTAACACAAATGTTCATTTCAGAGTTTGTATTGGGTTTCTCATTAAGCATTCACCTTAGTTTGAAGCCCAGTAACTGACCATTGCTGGTCCTTTTTCAGACTCAGAATACAGAAAATGGTGTCCTTGCCCTTCTGCCCCTCTGGCAGCTGAAGATCAAAACAGCTGTGGCTGTGTTAGTTACAGGAACAGCGTGATGCTCTCTGCCACAAGCTACCTTTTCAATCCAGATATTTCAAAGCTTTCTAATGTTTTCCCAAGGTATTGACATGCTTGGTACTAGGACCATCTTTTTGTTCCCTTTCTGTACAGCATGTGGCTGGTGGGTGCCCCCATGCAGGACCAGCTCTCACAGGTTTTATAGTGATGCTGTAATAACAACTGCAGTTGATGGTAAATGCCACCCAGTTGCTGGGTTTGTTGTAACCAAGCCTACAGAGATGTTGTATAATTTCTGTCTTGGAGACTGTCAAGAAAACAAGTTGCCTTGTGGGAATGATTAGGAAGTATGTCAACCTTTCTTAAATAAAGAATCAAGGCTAACTTTCAGGCTCCTTAGTTGCCCAAAGTTATCTGAAACACACAGTAGCAACATTTCTTTTTCTCCTTAGAACTGGTGTCAGGTATTATCATGGGGAAATCCTGATTGACATATTTCACCAGCAATCTAACCACAAAAACTCTGAACCTTCAGTACCTTCTTTCTTCCCTAGTCCTAAGTCTTAGCATTTTCAAAATACCGAGGGTCACAGAAAACTGAGAGCGATCAGAGCTTATCCTTCATGTCCAGTCGCTTAAAAAAATCAGGATTTATTTTCTTTCTGAATGCTATAAAAGGAAACATCAAAACTAGTCCCAAAATAATACAAATATTTTATATATATATATATATATATATATGTTCAAAATTCAGAGTTTTAATATTAGCATCCAACTTAAATTGTTTCAAAATTTGGGATAGTGGAATGTGATGAGGCCCAGCCAGCACTTTCAAATAGATTTATTTTTCACGACAGTAACTTTCCAGAAAGATCAAAAGGTTTCTAAACTCAAAAAGGCAGAACTTACTAGGATATAAATACTTCATAAATAGAGAAGCACTCAAAGTGACTGGATGAGATGGAACAGAAGTAAAAGGGTTTATAAACAAATCTCTCTTCCGCCCATTCTACTCTTGCTTTCTGGATCACTTTCGGCTAACTCCGAAGCTTTCTACTTGGGATCATACTGTGCCTGTTCCTCTTGGCTCCCCAGGATGCCTCCCCACCCACCTCTGTTGATGCTGGCTGTGTGCCGGCTGCCCATTTCTCCTGCAGTTCCAGAGCAGAGAATGTCCTGTTTGACATGGTATCTCTCCAGCTCCTCTACAGGCTTCTCTGCAGCCACTTCCAGGGCTATGAGCTGTGGGCAGGAGCTGGCCCCACTCTCCTGGAAGGTCCCAGCAACCTTCACGCTCTCCTCTATGGGTAGCCAGTGTGCTGATGGGAAGCAAACAAACACCGTGTGCCACCAGGAACCACCCGGAAGCATTAGCGTGTACAGAACATTAAGTCTACACACCTAATTTGCACATCTCCCACACTCCTCGCCTGATACCAGCTGAGATCCAAAATTGCTTGTACCATGTGTATGATCACATGGGATACTGTTTCCAGAACTTTTTTTTGGCAGAGGGATACGGAAGTTGAAGGAGCAGTGTTTGAAAGAAGAAATAATCCTTTCCTTGAAGGGTTTGGTTTTGGCCATGAGGATTTATTGCTTTAAAACATATTTCTGTCATACCCTCTCTAAAAAACTCCAATTATTCCAATTTTAGGAATAAATAATGGAAAACTCCACAAAACCCCAGCAAACAGAAATCTTGGTTGTATTTGCATTTTGTTCTCTACTTCCATGATCTCAGCAGCTCAATGTGAAAGATGGCACCTGAGAGCACAGTGTGGCTCCTCGAGCTCCCAGCAGGACCCCAAGTGAAGAGGTCTGCAGGGGTAACACGAAAAATTTTGGGGAGTCTTTAACAAATCAGCCAAACAAATTTCGTTTTGAAGTTCAGGTTAGAAGTATTATCCAGCACACACAGACAATTTGCTTTGTATCAGCAGCTTCATACCATGAGGCGTCCGTGTAGCAGGGACGTGGCAGGGAGGACTTCTCCTCCTATGTCCCCACGCTTTTCTCTGCTCTGCAACTCAGCTTTGATGCCAGTGCCAGCTCCCATTCACGTTGCCAGCAGTATTCAGCAGAGCCCAAAAGTTGAGCTTCTGGGCAGGTCAAAGGATTGTGGGCTTGCTTTTTGCTCTCAGGTTACTAGGAGACATACTATTTCCCAGCTATAAACTCTAAGATAAACAGGGATTACTACTTCCATGTTTCAAAAAGAAAGAGATTTTTTTTGCTTTTTGCCAGGGATCAGGTCTTGTAAGCAAGTAGTGAGCACCACTATGGTGCCAGACACTCTGGGAGATTAAGCTACATGCTTAAACCTGATCTTGGATCCAGCTGATATTTCGAATCACAGAATTATAGAATAGTTTGGGTTGGAAGGGACCTTAAAGATCACCTAGTTCCAACACCCCTGCCATGGGCAGGGACACCTCCCACTAGATCAGGCTGCCCAAGGCCCCATCCAACCTTGCCTTGAGCACCTCCAGGGATGAGACAGCCACAGCTTCCCTGGGCAACCTGTGCCAGTGTCTCACCACTGTCATGGTGAAGAAATTCTTCCCAATGTCTAGCCTAAATCTGCCCCTCTTCAGTTTATACCTTTTTCTTCTTGTCCTATCACCACAAGCCTTTATGAATAGTCCCTCTCAAGCTTTCTTGTAGGCTCATTTCAGGTACTGAAGAGTCACTATAAGATCTCCTCAGAGCCTTCGCTTCTCCAAGCTGAACAAGCCCAACTCTCTCAGCCTGTTCTCATATGGAAGGTGCTCCAGTTCTCGAATAATCGTTGCAGCCCTCCTCTAGACCCTTTCCAACATTTCCATATCCTTCTTATGTTGAGGATTCCAGAACTGGACACAATACTCCAAATGAGATCTCACAAGAGAGGAATAGAGGGGCAGAGTCACTTCCCTCGACCTTTTGATGCAGCCCAGGATACAGTGGGAACTGCCTGCCCAGGTGTCACCTGAGTAGCCATACCCATATTTGCAAATCTAGGACATTAGGGAAAACCTTGTGGTAGATATGGAAACAATCATAAAAGTTAGCTACTCTCCAGACAAAGCTGTTGCCGCACAAGAATCTTTTGCACTTAAAGTTTGAATTTATGAGCTTAAAACCTACCTAAATCTTGTTTCAAGCTCCTAGGAGGAAAAGGGCATGGGTTTACATTTCCAGTGACCCCAGTGGGCAGGGTAGCAAGTCTAAAAGGACTGGTTCAGCATGTCATTTGGCTTTTGCTTAACCTTCTCAGAAGAATAGTCTCTCTAAAATAGAATCTACTCAAGTGTTCAAAATGGGGCATTTGCTTATTTATCTCACTGTACTAATAGACAGCAGCAGATTAGCTGGAAGGGGAGAAGAGATTCTTTATACCTTATCTTGTTATTGCAAAATGAAAGGAAACAATTTCTGCATCCCAAATTTGATCTGCACATTTCATTTAGTATTTATCTTGAGGATATTTTTATATTAAACTGTTCACATGTATCTTTTTGCCCTGAATTTCTCAAATATTATTCACATTTGGGATTATACTTTTTCACTGCTTATTTGATAACCAGTACTTTATCAAATTCTGCAGTACTTACTACCTAGGGTTTTTTTTTATAGACAGTACACAGTAAGCTTGGCACGTAGCTAAATAAAGTTAGTTTTTGATCTGGATGTCTGGTTCTGATCAAGTATCTTTTCTCTTAGAAGTGAAGATATGACAGAATGGATCTACTCTCATTCCATTGTAGATGTTAGCTACAGAACACGACTAATTGCAAGACTTGTAAGAGTACCTAAACATTTTTTCCTTCATTAATTAGAAATAAAAAGTTTGTTGATCTTTCAAGAAAAGCGTGTAATATTCAGTAATTTGACTGGTTTGGAGCTGCAGAACATTCTAAGACATCAGTTTTTAAGATAAAAGATTTTCCATTCCCACTGGCAAAATTACCTGAACCACAAACATCTTGTTTGCATTAATGTATTTTTGAGATCCTAAATCTGACTTCCAAGTTTTGTCATTTGTAAATTCTTCTATATCTACTTCATTGTATTTTTTATTCAATAACTCAGAGGCAGTTTTGCAACAGTGAGACTCTTTCACTCTGCAAATTCACATCTCCTAGAAATTAATGTGAGCTGGCTAGCCTTCTGTCCTACCTTTTCATTACCCATCTTATGATTTCTGATTTCTCTCCTTCATATACAGAGCTATGGAAAACTTTCTTTCAGGTTTCCTTTCTCTAAGTTCCTTTTATGAGAAACGATCAGATTTCTCTCCTAGGGACTACACAGTATGACTTTGTTCTGTTTGTTACTTTATGATGACTTTAACAATGTGTGCTGATAACTGTGCATTTCAACAATTCACTCCAGGAGAAACAGACTGGTATTTAAGTGATACCAGTGGAAACCAGAATAAAAACCTAAAGTTAAGTTTTTAAACTCATGCTTACGTACCCAAGTATAAGTTCTGGCACAGTTTTCACAGGCCTAGTATGAATTGACTGAAAAAAAATTTACTTAACACTTCTGGGAGAGAAAGGGACAGAGAGCAGCTCATATCCCTGAAAGCACCCACTACGTTGTCATTGTCTTGCATAAGCATATTTACCTTGGCCCCTGGCAGAAGTTGTAACTGTTATTTAGGACATCAATTCCTTCAAAAATAATTGAAAGTTATGGAAAATATTGAACTTTACCTGAACACTTCATTTTACCCAAAACCATGGGAGACAAAAGCACCAAATTTTAACATTATGATTAGAAAAAACATAGGATGAAGAATATTTAATTAACCTTCCAGATGATTCGACTGTGCTGTGTCTAAAATCTTTCTGTATTAGTGGTCTGAAACATAAGTTCAAAAAGTGCACTTACAGTAGAGACAGGGAAAGAGGAATATAAAATATTTTTCATATTCATGCTTGAATATGTTCATTCTCTCTGCCAACTTTTCTGCTGCATGGAGAAAACTTCAAAGGAAGCAAATAGTTGGAAATATCTCAGTGATCAGGGGTTGAATGCAGCATTCACCTTCGTATCACCAAGTCCCAGAAGTCTGTACCTTTACAGAATTTACAGACCTTTTAAAAGTTTGGGTCATTCCTCTGACACTAGATAAACCTCCAAAACTGTTTTGGTGCTGTCAGCATCCACATACATAATAGAGTTCTCATTTGTTTGCTTTTTCTCTTCACAGAATGCTTTATTTTGAGAACTGGAAACGTGGTTCATTGCCTTTGTCCCAGACAGGCATGCATGGGAAATGCACACTTCAAATACCCAAGGATTCAAATACAGATGACTTGTATCCCTCAAAACAACATATCCATGCATGTTCTTCACCTACTTGCTTCATTATAAGTGCATCATCAGTTGAAAACTGCTATGTGTTAAAGACTTTGGAAGTAAACTAACATAAGACCTTTCAATCAGAACCAGTTATCTAAGCCTGAAATATGAGTGTGAACTCTGTCTCATATTCTCTCCTTCCAGACAGCTTTTCAAGAACAAAATTAATTTGGATTACATAGAAATCTTCTTGGCACCATTGTTTTTGCACAGATTAAAGACAGTTAGAATGCGTTCTTTCCATCCCTACATGATTGAGTATACGTTAGCCAACACTTTTACACATGGAGTCCTCAGGTTGAACATTTTAAAATATCTTTTAAGTACTAAACACATGCTCTGACTTTCAGATATGCTGAGCAATTGGCCTTACAAATCCCATAAAATCCCAAATCTTTTTCCCCATATGTAACCGAACACCAGTAATTAGCTGTAACAGAACAGAATTCAATACAGGCACACTTTCTTCTGAAATTTCCAGCCCGGCAGTAGACGGTTACCTTGTGTGTCATCCTGTTACCATTAAACAGCTCTTCTAGACTAGACACCATTGAAACGGGTAAGATAAATTTTGTTGAGCAGAGCTATTAAAAATCAATCTGCTGTGGAGAAGAATATACAGCCAAAACACAATTATATTGGTTTAGGGAATTGAGAGATGTGGCTCAGGTTCAGCAATACTTTGGAAAACACAGAGCAAGAAAGAGATAGTTAGAGTGAATTTCATGATTCATCGAAAGAATCTATGATACAATGGTGACCTTTAAAACTGGTAAAAGCCCAAAAGCCTCATTTAACTTTTTTTTGTGCTGTTTGCAGACAGCAGAAAGAAAAAGCAAAGATCCTAAGTAAGTACTCTAGTTTTTAACTGGTTTTAGGAATATACATGGCAACATGTACACTCATATTTAAATAGTGGAGGAACTTCAATCTGTGAGGGTAGTAGAGTTTGAAGTTCCACAAGCATATATCTTCTTATCGTTAACATTTACCATTCCAAGTAGCTTGCAGCCAGAGAACCTCAATTTTACATACTTGGCAAACAACCAAGCAAAAAAGTACCCCATATAGTTTGTTTTCTCTAACTCTCTTATTCTGTCTTAGCTCAACATCTATCCTTTTTAGTCATGAGCTCCTAAGAGCAGGGACCTCAAACAGCATTGAAGAAATTATGTTAAAAATCTAACAAATCTAAGCCAGCTGAATATACTGGAGAGATTCTTATTATTGTAAAAAGCTTTGGGCTCATTACTCAGTCTGCCATAAAGCAGTATTTTTGGAAGCCCCAGTTGTTTTTTATAGCTATTAAATATACATATAAGTAACATTTCTTCTCACCCCCACCCTCACCCCACCCTGCCCCCTTATAGTCAAAGTGATCAGCAAAAGTCTGGAAGCTGACTCTAGCAGAGTTCTTGTTCTCTGCACATCCCCAATGTACTTCTTGTCCCTCTGTTCTTTGTCCCAATTTCATCTTTTCATACTTCTAGTTTTTCTTACATATGTTCCCTTCTTCCCAGTACTACAATGTTTATTCACATATTTCCTTAAGCATTTTCTATCTCCTTTGCAAGGACTTTCTATCTACTTTGTAAGTCCCAAAACTTTCAGAAGGGTAAGGGACAGCATGAGCAGAGACTGGATTGAAAGTATGTGCTTTTTACTGCTAGCAAGCAAGCCAACTGAATAGGTAAGTGTTGAGCTCACTCAGCAATATTTACATTAATTGAGACAGAAATGGGGACCATTCTTCACTAACCATGGACTAGTTTTTCAAAAATCGGTAGGAAATTAGTATCTTCCAGACATCCAGCTTTCTGTGAGACCTTGCTGGCCAGTAAATTAAGATGGTCATCTGTAATCCAGAACTCCTGGGCATCAGTATCTCCTCACAGTGGAAATCAGACCATTGAGTACAGGAGAGAAGACACCCTTCTGACCCTCCTGAGATTTTTTCTTCTCTTCCATGTTTTGCTTCTCCACTTTGCTGTCCTGCCATGTACTCTCCTCTGCTGTACTCTGGTGCAGTGATGGGATCCTTTCTCCGGTTTAGTCTGTAGTATAACTCATAAATATTGCCTCTCTCTGCTTCCCTTTCTATACTGTGGGAGAAAATGGAATGAGGCTTAAAACTAAAAGAATATTAACCACATGCAATTTAAAATAGATGAGTACTTGGGTCAGAATGGTGAGTGACAAAGAAGGCATGTATGGAGACAGGTACCCAGAACCTGGAGTAGAGTAAGTCCCCTAGGGAAACCCGTCATTCTTGAGGTGGTCATAGAAGTATTTCATAATTGATGAAGATAATCAAGCCAAATGCTGCCACAGAAAAATATTTTCCAAAACTTCAAACTATTCCCTGGACAAGTACTTCTGCGTAAGTCAAATGTGTTACTACCGCATGTGCTTGATAGCATACAAAGTGTTAGAAGGATCAAAATCCTCATTACAGAGAATTAATGCACAATAAAGCAGAAGTTTATCACAATACACATCCTTGTGAGAATCTAAAATAGTCAGCTTTAATTTCCCAATTAAGACTTTTTCAACTGGAAAAACTTACTCTTTTAAGAAAAAAAGAGTGTGAAAATTGATATCTTCAATGGATGTTGTAAAAGCGTACAAGATTGTCCAAAACATTAATGCCCACGCAGAGACAAATTTGAAGGACTTTTAAAACACAACAAAACATGAAACAGCAAGAATAGGAGATGTTTTAATTAAGCCTAAACTAAGAGAAATCAGTGTATTTCCCTTGTTTTCTCATCTTCTCTAATTGTTAAAAGTGAAAAAAAAACCCACCTCATTAGACTCCACAGGCCTAGAGAGCATCATGCTGACGCTGGTTTCAGTGAACAGGCCTTCTTCATCTTCTCCAGTGTTGTGCTGGAGCTAGCAATTTCTAACTTTTTTTTTTATTAATTCTTGTTAGGTTGGGATTTTGTAGTCTGTAGGGGGTTTTTTTAAGTCTCATAGAAAAGTTCTAGAGGTCTTTTTTTTTAAAATAAAAGTCATAAGTTTCCTCTGGAGACCAATAGTGTAATATTCCAGCACAAGATATTTTTTGTGGAACAGTGGAGTTTCAGAAGCTGTGAGGGGCAGAGCTGCAGGCTCTGCTAAGCTTGGTGAGACACGTAGAAAGAAAGGAAAGTAAAAAGGATGGTTTCATGAGAATCTGCCTGATAGAAACAGGATTTTGCAGTCCTTGTAGATACATTTGGAGCTTAGGGCAACAGAGGTGCCCTTATCTCACCGTGTCCTCACTTAGTTACTAGGAGAGTGCAGAGTGTGGTCCCACAGGCCCGATGTCACAGCACTGGGGGCACCTCAAGAAGGGTGGTGCAGGGGGGCTGACCCCAAATCCCCAGGCTGATGAGCAGCTGCAGGTTCCTCCTATAAGTATGGTCACCTTTCACTCCTGCTTCTGTCCAAGTATTTCCAGATCAAGGAGTGAGGATACCACAGAGCAGCTTCCATGAGATTAGTGGCTGTATCTCCACAATGCCACCTCCAGGTCCCTGCATTTGACATAACAGCTCTAATGCTTTCATTGAAATGCGTCACAGACACTGAAGACAAAGCCACAGCACTTCCATCACAGACGTTGCCTGGGGAGCACTGGGGGAGACAATGTCCCACAGCGAAAAAGATGGTAGCAAGACTGAATCACTTCAAAACCAAATAAAGTTGATCCACAGGCTGACCACCATGTGCAAGAGCCAGCAAGTGCCACAGCTCTTACTCAAAAATGCTGATGATATGAGAACCCGAGAAGTAAAGCAAAGAGAATGATTAAAGCAGTAACAATACAGATGCCACTAAAGCCAAGTTTCAAACTCTGTTGTTGCAGCTGAAACAATGAGTAAACCCAGCATCAGAGCTCAGACAGGGAAGCAGAAAGGAGTTGTGTCTCTTCTCAGCTGCCTGGTTCCCTGTGTGTCCTGGGGTAAATCAGGTGCTTCAGCTGTATGATGAAGAAAGCTGCAAACAGAGCAACACAGAACACGGGCAACAATGTCCTCTGATAACTTTGGAAAATTGCAGCCATACAGACCAGCTCATACAGTGACCCCATTTATCTTACCACTAATGTCTCAGGAATTCTACTATTTCAGGTAGCAAGATAATATTAATAAAAATATGCTCAACAGCAATGTTTTACGTATAGCCTATTTCACATGTATGGATATTGCATTGCCTCAGTCGTTTTTAAACAGCCCATCTATTAACATGAATAAATCCAGTGCTTTTCTTCAAGATGTCTGGTGTTTGCTCACATTCATCTCAAGTGTCCTTCTCATATGCTTGATCTCTTGCCCATCTGCTGGCTAAATGACGTAGATATGGGACAATTTCTAGCCAAAACTTAACAATGTAAGAGGGAAAATAAGTGAACTATTATGACATTTAGCTAGTAAAATATTTGCCTTATTTTTCCCTGAAAAGACAAAGACCCAAAGCCACAAAACACGTGCCTGCAGGGTCAGACATGATGTGCTCTTGGCTCAATCAGGTCTTTCTTTCCTAAAACGGGAGCTCTGCACAGCACACAGGGATGTGGCTGCACACTCTCACATCTGGCAAGCTGGGACAGTCTCTTTAGCTGCCAGAAGGATGCTTCTGGGAGCACGACTACCACATCAGTTTTTAAACTTGAGAAGAAATTTTTGTCTACAACTGTTTTCTCCCTCTTCTTTTTACAGCTGTCTCAAACTCCCATTTCTGGTCGCTATGAACTTGCCTTAAATGTCATAGAATGGTCTGGGTTGGAAGGGACCTTAAAGATCATCTAATTCCAACCCCCCTGCAATAAGCAGGGACACCTCCCACTAGATCAGGCTACCGTCATCTTTCTCTTTACCTATATATTCCCCACCCTTTGTTATAAACCCATATTTCATATTAATTTTATACTCATTTTATATTCAGTTTCATTTGCTTCTTTGCCCTTGGTATTCATCTTATTCTTGCACTAACCTTCTTCTGATATACTTGTCCAATCATTCACATCTGCAAAGGTAAAATGTCAGGCCATCTCCTGGCCACCAACACTCACTTCAGAGAAAAACTACTTTGCTTAAGTGATTTCTTTACCCCCATGCTCAGAAAGTCTTCACCAAATTCCCAAAATGCCTACAAAAATTTGATAATTGTTGGGTTCCTGATGCTGTTTATTAATACCTGCCTGGTTTTGCCATAGATTTCTCATCCATCTTCCTCTGGTTTATGCTTGACCTGCATGTTTTTAGAGGTGGGCAGGTCTTTTTGACTTTGTATTTGAACGTTGTCATGACTAGGTCCTGATGATGATACTCTGAGAGCTCCACCAATACAAACAGTAAATTAATTTTCTGTTAAAGTAAAATCCAGGGAACTTTAGCTTTAGCAAGGATTGAAGGTGTGGTATTTAACTCTAATATTTTTCTTGGGACACTCTTGTTTTTACAGTCCCCACAACTTCTCTGGGCAACCTGCTCCAGTAATTGGTCACCCTCACAATAAGAATTGCTCCCAAATTAATTATAGGGATCTAAAAGAGCAAAGAGAGAAGGATAGGAATTTCACCTCTGAGCTCCTGATCCCTACTGTACTTTTAGTTCATAACCAGCTCCTTTTGGGGGAGACTTATGATACTTCCTCCAGAGAGGGTGAAACCTCAGAACCTTTTAATGATACTGTGCTGTCCCCATGCAACCACCCCAACAGTCTCATATATGCACCAATTTCCCCCTCGTAAGCTTCAGCAGTAACAGTGATATGTATGGGCCACCTGCTACTTGTGACAAAATTAAAACAGGGCATTACCACAGATAACAAAGCAGATCATCACCGGTGCCTAAGGCATCAGCTCAACAGCTGTGTGAGGCTCCAGAAACAAGAGTCACAATGTAAGTTAAAAAACCTGTTCATGAAGAAGCTGGGTGTGTAAGGCAAGATTCCCTGGCTATTCAAGAGAACTGATTATCTTTAGATTGTCCAGTGGCCTATTTCCTCATTGAGGACCATATTTCCACGACAAATTCCAGAAAATATTTGTAAAAATTTTGACATAAAAAAAATCTTTTACCAGAAAAAAGAAGAAAAATAGAAACACAGAGATATTTTCTCTCCTGCCCCTGACATCTGCCTACACACACACAGTGCCCAGCTGAAATATTTTTAAGTTTGAGGTTTTCCTCTCAGACAGTGATTAATTATAGACTATTTTGGCTCAACACTGCTGAGCACTTCTGAACTATCTTTTTGGTTGAAGACTTTTTCCATCACGTCTAAATTTGCAATTAAAATAAATTAATAAAAGAGTCCAAACAGTGTAAGATACAATAAATTACAGTCTAAGACAAGTATCTCCTAGTTTAAAAATCCCATTAAAAAATACTGATCCTAAGTTTTCATGGTTTTCATTATTTAACTGCTATACCCATGTATTGTCAATGGATAAAGTTAGAATCTATTAATATGCATATAACACTAGCTGAGCACTGTTAAGAGGGTACATTATAATCTAAACACAGTTTTCAAAGAGGGATTTACTCTTTCAAAAAAAACCCCAAAACCCAAACCAAAACATTGACTACACAGTCCTCTTCTCTTTGTTTTATTTTCCTGTTGAGATTTCATACTGAATAGAATTCAACAAATAAAAAAATAGAAACCAGCATGAACTGCATTAGCTGGTGTCACCATGATTGTTTCACTCCAGCCTAGATATTCTTATCTCATAGAAAAAAATATAATGAAATGAAGCATGTGTAAACTTTTTCTAGGAGTAGATGAGCTCTCTGTGGATCAACAGAATCATACAAAACATAGAGGTTGGAAAAGACATCTAATATGATCAAGCCCAATGGTGAGCCCAACACCACCATTAGCTGGTGCAAAACACATTCTCCCAAATGAAGGGTAATATTCAATCAGTACCAAAGAGCATTCTTCTAAAGAAATTATCAAGAGATATGTCCTTTAATTTCCATGAATTTTCTCTGAATTCCCTCCTTCCCCCCTAAAACTCAAAAATACAATGGGAGATGCTAGCAAATCTTGCTTGCTCCCCTGAAGAGAGAATAAAGCCAACTGACACAGGCCAGTATCATGGCATTAAGTGCAAGGTTCATTTCACCCAGAGGAGTATTTATGTGAGAAAGGAGAAGGCTTCTTGCTCACCTGGGCAATCACGTTAAGCCGTTTTCCTGAGATCTGTGAAGTTCCATAAAGAAAACAGGCTGTGGATTTTAGATTCTAAATCACTGGTATCAGCCATAGGCTTGCAATTTCAAGACTAACTAGTCTGCTAGTTCATTGGCTGATTCGTTCAAGGAGTTTCATATTGTTCAGTATTAATTTAGCTTAGGGAGAAGATGCCATCAGGCATTTTCCATTTTAACACACTCACTTTCTCAACTTTGATTTTTATCTACTAACAAAGCCCAGAGTTGGGTCAGGCTAGAGAAATATAGCATTTGCTGCCCTGCAAACTTTGATCCTGTCAATGAAAGTCATGGATTGGGTCACACACATGGCCAGACCCAGAAACACTAGCTGTGAAATACAAGAGCTCTCGGTTCAAGCTGCTGCTAGTTACAAAGTTCTACCATGAAGGGACGCTGATAAAAATGGAGGTGAAACCCCTCAGTGGCCACATTTCAGGCACTTTAAATATTTAATATGAAGCAATGCTTTGAATTTATGAATTTATGAATAGAATTATAAGTGAATGCTTTCCTGGATGGAATTTTATTTTCCCTTTGGTTTGGTTTTTTTTTTCTTTAATGATAAAGTGTAAACAAATAAAATCTGGGATTATACCAAAGACAACAGCTCAACTCTGTGCTGCTTATGTGCTTCATATTAAAGGTTTCTAAAATTCTTACCTCTGAAAGCACACTTAGTGAAAATAGACAAAAATTATTTCAACAAATAGTACTGTTTGAATAGATTCTTATCACAGAAGGATGGTCGTCTAATAATATTTTTAAGATCCTAAGTCAAGATGAAATACTGTTACATTATTTACACTGCTTCAGCTTTAAACTTCCTTCACCCCAACCTCAGCTATAAAAGCTGTCCAAAGACAACAGGAGCAACATCCTCCCTCTAATTAAATTTGAGCCAGTCAAGACAGAGCTCAAATATTTTTCTTAAAACATAGGCAGGATTTCTAAGCTAGTTATGCTTCTGCCTCTACTTTTTGTCAGCCTCATATCCACATTTTTTTGGAAGTGGATGAATGCATAAGAAATTGGAGACTTGCTGCCATCTGACCTTGGAATCATAGAGTCATAGAATGGTTTGGGTTGGAAGGAACCTTAAATATAATCTAGTTCCAAGCCACATGCCGTGGGCAGGGATACCTTCCACTAGGTCAGATTTGGTCACTTGGTCATTTGACCTTGTTTGCTCATTTACTCAACTATCTGAAAGGAGGTTGAGGAGAGGAGGGAGCTGGGCTCTTCTCCCAAGGGACAGGGGACAGGATGAGAGGGAATGGCCTCGAACTCCACCAGGGGAGGTTCAGGCTGGACATTAGGAACAAATTTTTCATGGTCATTTGGCACTGGCAGAAGCTGCCCAGGGAAGGGGTTGAATCACCTTCACTGGAGAGGTTTAAGCGACAGTTGGATGAAGTGCTGAGGGACATGGTTTAGTGATTGATGGAAATGGTTTGACACAATGATCCAGTGGGTCTTTTCCAACCTGGTAATTCTGTGATTCTATGATAATGGACATGACTGCTCAGATGACACAAGAGGTTGGAAACTATTAAACCTAACCTATGACCCCAGAGATATTCCTACCATATCATGTCCCAGGGGGCACCAAGAACCACTAACCTGTATACAAGAGGTATGAAAAATAGGAATATTCACTTTGAAATTGTCACCACTTGGGCTGATAAGGAATTTTGGATTTCAATTTCTCAGATATTTTCCTTACGTTTGAGATAACTCATCACGCATGCTCCTGAAAAGAGGGTTCTACCAATTACCACTTACTGTGAGAAATGATCCAACTGTCACAATCTGATTTCTAGACACCAGGCCAGTTCAGGAATAAGCCAGGTGAGAAAATGCTCCTCATCACAGCTGAAACGTATACAGAAGGAGAACACACATTGGCCTTAAGCCTCTAGTGTGATAAACTCCTCACGGCATTTTGGCACTGAAAGGCAGGATGGCAACTGAATTAGGAGGTTTCAGAACTGTAGTTTTAGATTTGAACAACAAATCTCTTGTTAAAAGGCCACATCTCTCTGAATGGTGCAGATGTCATTTACATAACATAGATTTAAACACTCACTCACAGCCATGAATCTTGTTCCTCATTTTATGGTTTCTTGCTTGTGATCTCAAAGATATGACATGGAAGTTGGGGAGAGGAGATTAAGACTATGAAAAATCAGCCACAAGTTTCACATGATTAGGCACTGAAACCTTCTGGGCACTTCTGGATATTGCGGTCAATCTTCCTCAGTGGTGGTGGAGCACTCTAGTGATGAAAGCACAGCAAAGTCCACAAAGACTTTAATACCTATTAGCAGAAAAATGGGAAGATGGGTTATACAATTTAGAGTTAAGAGTGACTAGAAACACAGCACATTCCAGTACAATACTCACCATTTATCATTGCTGCTTGAATAATGCTGGCTCTGGAGAAGAGGAAAGACTTTTCATTTATGCAATTGGACTTTCAAAATCATGTGCCCAGAGAAGTCAAAATAAGATTGCACATATTTCATTCTTCTGTTTGCCCCCTTTTGACTTTTATTTTTTTTAATGAAGAATCATGTATTTTAGATAAATGTAGTTATACATATAAAATAAGGCAATCTCCCTGCAGATGCTTAAAACTACACATGGAGCTGCACATGCAAGCAGAAAAAAAATGAAGGAAGTTCCATAATTAGAAACTGAACACCTGGGGTCAGCCTCCTACAATGCCAGAGATGTTGTTTATCCCCTATGCCTTAATTCTCCTTGAAAATGGGTAAAATGTCACTTCCCTACCTCCTGAGAGTCTTCACGAAGAAGAACAATATACCCAGACACTACAGTAATGAGGCCATCTAAAGGATATAAAGATAAGAAAAAGGTCTGCTGCCTCCTATAACAGCTTTTCCTCTTGGCCCTGTCTCCTAGGTAGCAAACTAGGTTGTTTCAGAGGCAGAGACTATTCAGCTTTATTCTAGAGATGCAGAACTTTCATCACATTTTGTCTAATCAAAGATTTTATCAGTGTATCATAAGCCACATCTGGTTCCTGTATAAGAAAAGCAAATTTTCTGGCAATGTCTATTGTCAAGATTTGAGAACATTTGACTAAAATGAGTAAGCCTTTTCCAGCCAGTCTGCACACACTCACAGTCTACCTGGCTTAAGGTAAGAGGAGAGGGAGAGAAAATGAGGTCGAGAGTTGTTTTTCCCTCTGCTCCCATTGCTAGAGGCACAGTTTAATCTGACATCTAGTTCACTTCCAAGGCTTTTACATAAAGCTGTGCTGGTAGACTCTCTTCAATTAAGAGAAGTTACTTTATTTAGTAACTTTTCTTCCACTTTGATTGTAAAGTCACTGGTAAAGTAAAAGGTGCTGTGCCACACATTTGGGAAAAGGTCTATCAGTCCAAGTCCAGAGGTCAGTAGGAGAATTAGGGTGCTGGACAACTTCACAAACAGTTAGCATAATTTCCTTGGGAATTTATATCTTCTTGTGCTGGGACTCCAGTGAAACAGATTTTAAGTTCCAGTACTGCCAGATACATTTATACTGTAGTGTGAGCTGTAATACGGTGTCACTGTGCTTTATTTCTCAACACTTCTTAGCTTTAGGTTAGTATTAGATTTTGCCAGCATAATATCATTTTTAACACACCTTTTTTAAGATGTGAGTATCAGTATAATAACCTGATATAGTGGGTTTGTAACCTGATATAGTGGGATGTCCCTGCCTATGGCAGGGGCTTGGAACTAGATGATCTTAAGGTCCCTTCCAACCCTAACTATTCTATGAGTCCATGATTCTATAATGACCTGAACCAAAGAAACGGCAATTTACAAAACAGAAGGTCTCTCAAGTGGAATTGTATAGATACTTAGGAAGGCTGGAAGGTCATCACTGGCACTGGTCATCACTGAATTTTTGATCAACCACAGAGAGATTTGCTACTTGAGCTGTGCAAAAAGGCAGTAGATTAACAACTAGCAGCATTCACGTCTTACTTAGAAATCCAGTTTTAGTAGGGATAGAGGTATACTAGTACAGAAGTCTGCACAGGGAACAGGAAGACTTAGAAAGCACAGATTACATTACTCTATAGGTCAGCATGAACTGGCAAATATGATTTTCTTTAGTCTTTTTCATTAGCTTGATTTTTTCTTATCTTTGGTTTCATCCCATGTTCATTGTCTTTCGCCAGCCTGCATATAGATTCTCATGCCCTTCTCAATTTCTTTTTCCAGGAATATGAAGTGCCATAACCAGAGTCAT
This sequence comes from Coccyzus lansbergi, assembly GCA_033558105.1. Lineage (NCBI taxonomy): Eukaryota > Metazoa > Chordata > Aves > Cuculiformes > Coccyzidae > Coccyzus > Coccyzus lansbergi. Next base: position 36,936 of record JAUMJK010000740.1, on the reverse strand, counting down.
GTAATAATATGTCTAATTAACCGAATGTTTATAGTATCTTTAACAAAGGCAGATAGTGAACGTTTTATCTCCAATAGCATGCATTCAAATGCCATAGACATAATTATGCTAGCCTTTTTATTTAGGGTAAAAAAGTTATATGTCAACTTCACCTAAAAGGTTTGTAGGGACTTTGATTTCTATCTTCATATATTTCAGCAGTGATTTCTGATTTATGGACTTTCAGGTATAAGCCCTAAAACAGTTCGCTCTCCTTTCTGTGTTGTTCTGTGTGATGACAATTTTTAAAGCCCTGACAAAACAGAGATCCTTTGCTTACAAAAGACAAATTGAATGCTAATCTCTAGTTGCATGAACCTCAGTACTCTCTCTTGATTAAATCCCTTGTAGAGTACAAAACTGTTTTTTAAAATTGAAAAACATGCCATTAGCGAAGCTTGCCTTGCCGATATCTTTATCTCCTATATTCTGTGTCATCCTTTGAAGTCTAATGAGGCAAGCCACTCTGCACTCCTTAGGTAGCAGTGCAGAACAAAAGATTTGAAGCATTCTGTTGCTCCCCTTGCTTAGGAATTAGCTGCTTTTTTTTTTTTTTTTGCTAGGAAGATGTTAGCTTTAGAATTTTGCAGACCATTACACTCATTTCATTATGCTCATACTTAAGAATTCCATGAAAAAGCACATGAAAAGAGATAGGAAACACTGTTTCAAGAGCAGGAGTAAAAAGAATTATACTCTGAAAGTCTTAGACAGCCCTCAACGTAAATCACACTAAATCCGTATCTCTAGATTTGCTTTTCCAGTAATTAATCATATTCAGATTACATCATGATTCCCTAGGAGAAGCCAGACATGGAAATCCTGGAAATATACATGAGCACTGTGAATAATTCTTATAAAACTACAAGGTACATCATGCCACACAAGAACCATGGGGGTTTTTGAGTGGAGAAGGAGGAAATTGCCAGACATGTTTGGGCAAAGCAAATCTCTTGATAGTTTTGTTATTCGTGAGATTATTTAATGGTTTATATTTAGACTTTTGAAGAAGCTGGGGATAGGGCTGTCACTGAAAAAAGTATAACTTACTGATTTTGTATATCACAGTTGAACATTTTTGTAACCCCAAAACAAGTCTGAGGAATTTAGCAAGAACAGACTGAGAAGGGACAATTAGTTAGTGGGCTGCCTAGGCAGCTCTGAAGTACTAAAGGCACTTGGCTTCAGCTAAAGCCATCTGGAGTATTTCCATTTGTACTCAAATCTTAACTGGAAAGAAATGTCAGAGGGGGTAGATAGAGTCATGTAAAACTTGGGGAGCCATCTGGAAGCCCTAGGAAATGTCTGAAGCTCCAGATTTTGCAGTTAGGACATGCTAGAAGAATGTAGGTGACAGGTACAGAAAATACCTAAAAAAGAAAGTCATTGTTAGCACAAATAAAAAATACATTTTTTTATTTATATAATTTGAAACTTTGGTCCAAAACTGTCTCTAAAAACCTGATGTTAGGTCTTACTAATTATGCCCATGCTTTCTTTTTTCCACAGAGCCATTCTCATGCTGGGAACAAGATGAATCTGGAATCAGCAAATGTGGAATGGTACTAAGAGGGAGAACCAGGACAAGATGGTGTGTGCAGGGTTAAAGTGCTTTGTTTATGGCAATAAGCATCCTGTCCATACTGCAGCTGGGTAACCAGGCAAGGCAGCACTCTTCCACTGAGGAATAAAACAGAGGTGCACCCCATAGCTCCCACGTGCTTGTACTGCCACAGCCCCTCACAGTATTGCCCTGCTGTGAAGATGTGAGGGGCCAGCTCATAATTAAAGGACACTGTTGACGCTGGCACAGCTGTACTGTACAAAATACTGTGGCTCTCCCTGACCTGCAAAGCCAAAACTGCAGTGGAAATGTCTTGAATGATGTTTGGATTGTGCAATTTGTGCTCTGTGGTGGCTACACATTATCGGGTTGGGGATGTAGATCCAGACTTGGGAGCAAAGCAAGGGCAGAAGGTTGTTTTTGCTAGTTTCTCTTTTCATTCCTCCCACACTCGCAGTGCTACACTATCATCCACAGATTTAAAGGATTTTTAACAGTTCCTGAAGAGCTGAATACGATCAAGTTTTCTTCACACAGATTGCCTTAAGAACTTGGTGTCTGAAGAAAACAAACAAAAAAAAGGCAATTGCTTATCTCCTATGGAATGCTAACACAATATTTCTCTAAACTGGATCTATCTTTACCATCTTCTGGAGGGACAACATTATTTCCAAAGATTTTCAGTGGAACATGGCATTCTGCCATTTATATACAAATGAATAAAATATACCCCCAAACTTAGCTAATACAAACTCCAGGTGGATTGGGCATATTTTGTATCTTTCCCAGCCATGGAGAGCACCTCAGACACTTTTCAACCTAGGAAGTACAAAGCCTGGAAAGTACCACACTCCACAACACTTTGCTCTTATTGGAGGATGCCAAGCACATTGGTAACACTTGTGTATGTACAGTTACCATAAAACAATTTGGGAACAGAACACACTATTACTTTAGGATCAAGTGATGTAAACTTCCTTTCTTTCATCAAAATCTTGAGTGATATCAAGAAGAGAAATTTTTATGGGCTCTGGAAGAGGGGACAGGCCTCTTGGGTGGACCACAGGAGGGAAGTGAGATTGTGTAGAGAAAAATCAGAAGGGCTAAGGCTCAACTAGAAATCAGATTGGCTAACTCTGTGAAAGATAACAAAAAATCTTTCTATAAATATATAAATAATAAAAAGAGGACTAGGGAAACCATACAGTCCCTATTGGACACACAAGTGAAAAAAAATGACGGGCTGAGGAAAAGGCTGATGTATGTAATGCCTTCTTTGCTTCAGTCTTTAATTGTAAAGAAAGTTGTTTCCTCTGTGTACAAACCCTGGAACTAGAGGAGCAAAATGAGGCTCCCATGATCCAAGAGGAGGTGGTAAGACCCTTGCTTACCCAAGTCTATGGGGCCAGACAGGACTCACCCTAGGGTATTCAGTACCAGGGAAAGCCATGGAACAGGTGATCTTGAGTGCTATCATGAAGCACATGCAAGAGAACCGGGTGATCAGGTCCAGTCAACACGGGTTCACAAAAGGCAGGTATTGCCAAACTAACCTTCTATGACAAGGTGACCTGCCTACTGGATGAGGGAAAGGCTGTGGATGTGGTCTTCCTGGACTTCAGTAAAGACTTTGACACAGTTTCTCACAGCATTCTGCTTCGGAAACTCTCAGCCTCTGGCCTGGACAGGCACACACTCTCCTGGGTGAAAAACTGGTTGAATGTTAAATCCAGCTGGAGGCCAGCGACAAGGGGGGTTCCCCAGGGCTCAGTGCCGGGTCCAGGCCTGTTCAATGTCTTCATCAATGACCTGAATGAAGGCATAAAGTGCTCTCTTAGCAGGTTTGCAGACAACAATTAGCTGGGTGGAATTGTTGATCTGCTGGAGGGTAGGGAGGCTCTGCAAAGGGATCTGAACAGGCTGGACCACTGGGCTGAAACCGATTGCATGAGGTTTAACAAGGCCAAATACCGCGTCCTGCACTTGGGGCACAACAACTCTAAGCTACAGACTGGGAGAAGTCTGTCTAGAAAGCTGCCTAGAGGAGAAGGACCTGGCGGTGTTGGTTGACAGTCGACTGAAGATGAGCCAGCAGTGTGCCCAGGTGGCCAAGAAGGCCAAAGGCATCCTGGCTTGTATCAGAAATGGTGTGACCAGCAGGTCCAGGGAGGTTATTCTCCCTCTGTGCTCGGCACTGGTGAGGCTGCTCCTTGAATCCTGTGTCCAGTTGTGGGCCCCTCACCACAAGAAGGATGTTGAGGCTCTGGAGCGAGACCAGAGAAGAGCAACAAAGCTGGTGAAGGGGCTGGAGAACAGACCCTTATGAGGAACATCTGAGAAAGCTGGGGGTGTTTATCCTGGAGAAGAGGAGGCTGAGAGGAGACCTCATTGCTCTCTACAACTACCTGACGGGAGGTTGTAGAGAGGAGGGAGCTGACCTCTTCTCCCAAGTGACAGGGGACAGGACAAGAGGGAATTGCCTCAATCTCCGCCAGGGGAGATTTAGGCTGAACATTAAGAAAAAAATTTCACAGAAAGGGTCATTGGGCATTGGAATAGGCTGCCCACGGAGGTGGTTGATTCACCTTCCCTGGAGGTGTTTAAGGCATGGGTGGATGAGGAGCTGAGGGACATGGGTTTAGTGTTTGATAGGAATGGTTGGACTCGATGATCCAGGGGGTCTCTTCCAACCTGGTTATTTTGTGATTCTATGAAAATTTCTTGTCAAAATTAGCACAGCAAAAGTTGTGAGAGATTGGTTCTTTTTGGCTGCCTTAAACCACTTATTTTCCTGCCTTAAACTACGTGCTTTCCACAGCAGGGGAAGCAGTGTCCTTCAGGCTTATCTCAGCGTAGCAAGCAGCCCAGGAGCATTTGCTGCCCAGAGAGGTCATGCTGCAGTCTTCCTTGGACACCAGAGACACCTCAAGCTCCCTGAAACTCAGCTCCAGAACTGTCCTAGAAGAAGCACTGTGCAGGCCCAACAAAAAACTATGAAGAGTAATCTGGAAGAGGAGCCATTTGCAGTGGTGTGCCTGCCCCCCAGGGAGAGAGAAAAAGTGGACTAGAGCCCAGGTGGTGTCCTTGCATTTTTCTCTCTTTTTCTTTCTCTGCCTTTTTCTTGCCTTCTTCTTTCTTTTCCCTGGATACAGATTTAGCAAACCAATGTCAATCTTACACCTAAGAGTGCTTGTACACATAAATTCCTTTTTGGACCAATTGTTTAGCATCATTTTGCCTTCAGTTAGCCCTCTGGGTACCAAATCCACAAGTTTTATGGGAAGATCCAGTGTCTTACCATGGCAACCTCTGGACTGTCTAGATTGTGACAAAGGCCTGATATAAGGTATGGATAGCCTAGATAAGGTGTGGACTTCCCTCCGTGCACAGAATTTATCTTACTAAATGTGGCATCCTGCCACGGGAAGCTGAGTTTCAAAGCACTGCAGCTTTGCCTTTGGTTGGTCAGTTACTTCCCAGCCAGAGCTGATCAGGGACTGTAACAACACGGGAAGAAAGTAAGTGTGCTTGTTTATAAAATCTCTCCCCACCTCCATTGCTGAAAAAGTATCATTGTCCTAATCCCTTAGAACACAGTTTTGTTGTGCAGACAGAACTCACAAACAAATGCCAAAACAAAGCTATTTCCTTGGCCAAAATAACCTACGGTTAGTATGCAGAACCTCACACCAGCGTAACTGGTCTGAAAGAGAGCTGATTTTGCTAAATCAACCTACCCATGCTTTAATATCACTGCCAGTCACGTTCATGTTTCAGCCCACTGCCATAAATCATTACTCTTCAACAAGTATCCAAGGCAAAGAAGAGGCCTTATTTGCTTCAATTCTTAGTGCCACAGGCTTTGAGAACCTGGTACATCAGCCAGTGTTGAGCTTGGGCCTCACTCAGAAAATTACTGAACCTCTGTCTTCCCCTGGGGAAGGTACATAACAAGGTGAGTGTGCTTAGCAACACCTTAGAGGGCTGGGCTGATCCCTGGATGGAACAGGATATAAAGAAAAATGAAGAACAATGATAGAAACACTCTGTCCTCAAACTGTGATAGCAAGCCACACCCCAGCAGAAAAACATAGAAATGTGTGTTCGGAGTATCCTTGGGAATGCAGAGGGGTTGATTGTGATTTTCCTGATGCTCAGGGCATGCCAAATCTAGCAAGCTGACTCTGGAGCCACTGCCACTGGCAGCTGCTAAGTATTGCCAGCCATTAAATCAGCAGTAATCTTCACCTGCCAAGGAAAGAAGCTGCTAGAGTGAGCTATAGCTACTGGACTGTGAGCTTGCTGAGAGCCAGTGGGCATTTAGGAAGGAAAGACACTGCCTTTGTGTCCAGCAGAGCCAGATCAGAAGCAAACTGCTGGATTTACGCCTCATTTCCTTCCCCTTTTCTTCTTCTCCCATACACGCTACAGATAGCTCCAGTTTGCATTCAAACAATTTTTCCCATGCAAGAAAGAGAGAAAAAAATATCATATCTCAAAATATCCCCCAAAAGAAAACAAAACCAGTGCAGTAACCAAAGCAAAGTTCTGACTCTGAAAAGGAAAACTGGCAAGAACTCTGTGAGACCAGCTAACAGCTACCCCGAGCTGTAACTCCCGCTGCAATTTTACGCAGAAGATGCTCAGAAAACATAGATGGGATGAAGGAGGTAGAAAAAAACACCAGAGAGTGACAAGTAATCAGAGCAGAAATTTTGCTGTTTTGGGTAAGCTAATAGAGATACTGATTCCTTTAACTGCTGGATTGATATTGAATGGTAGACAAACTAAGTATTCCGAGGTTTCTGATCACCTTTCAAAAGAAAATGATTTTAGGTGCTGCACAAAAAAAAAAGCCAAATACTGGTTTGAGATATATACAGTCTTGCTCACCAGGCTATCTAAGTAACAAGTATCTTTTGCTATTTGTAGTAGTGCCACACAGCTCCTTTAGTCACGAACTGAAACCCTGCTGTGTTAGGGACTATATGTAGAGGTGGAAAAGCTGGGATTTACTTAGAGAAGTGAAACAGATGGAAAACAGACAGATAGAAAACAAACACATTATGTGTAAATACTCCTGCCAGATGTCCTATGATTGCAATTTACAGTTCACATAGGGTTTTGCAGGCTTTCCTACAAAGGTGGGTCACATAAGGAGCCTGAAAGACTCAATGATGCCTCATTGCAGATTATTTTAGAAATCTCCTCCAAAAATGAGGGCCGGGATACAAAGTATCACACAAGCTAATATCTGAAAAGTTTATGAGGGGACATTTGAAGAAAACAGCTAGTGGTGGCAACTTACTTTCAATGTCAAAACTCAGGGAAGACACAAAGTAATCATAGAATTACCAGGTTGGAAAAGACACATCTGATCATCAAGTCCAACCATTCCTATCAAATACTAAATAATGTTAGGGTATGGAGCATGTAAACCTGACAACAAATCTAAAATATCAGAGATAGCAGCTGTGGGGTGCAATTCTAAAGTTGTTGCAATAATCAAGTAAGAAAGAAGGCATTGAGTCAGACAGTAAGAAATTTCAGTAATATCATACAAAGAAACATTTTTTTAAATAATCCAAGATTGTAAAAATGTAAAAATCTAACCCCAAATGTCCTCCTTTTAGTTCCATCAATTCCTTCAATGACTGGAATTCACATGCAGTGAAAAAGACATAAAATGTGGCTTAATTATTTTTACTAAAGTAGTCCAGAGGAACACAGAACTGTGCAGCACGTTCATGAACTGCTGATGCAACTGGTGCTCCACAAGCATCTGATTGAGAGGGAAGAACTACACTACAGCCTTGATGATGAAGCCAAGGTAGTAATTTGATCTCTGACTGCTATATATAAATAAAAAATATTTAAAAAAATAAAAAACCAAGATATATATAAAAGTATCTCACTCTGAGAAAATTAAAATTTGTATTAATGTTGCTTCAAAGATTTTCACAAAGTGGGTTGCAGGCTGTGAAAATGGAACTGGAAGATAGCTTTGGGATTTCCAGCTACAGCCCCGTAATGTTTAGAGGTGTCCTGAAAGTTGGGACAAGCAGCAGATGCCGAGCTGGCACATTGCTTATGCCACCCACAGAGAGGTGTTAGCATGAGAGCTGAAAGCAGCCTTTAAGTGGCCTTGCCTGGTAGGGGAGAGCTGCCAAGGGATATATATTTCGGGATCTTGGTAGTGACTCTTTCATGGTGTGCCACTTGTAGATGATATACAGAGCAGCACACAGTTCATCCCTTTGGTGAAAATATTAACTGTAGACCTTCCTTGTTTGATTCAATCTCCTTGCTATGTGCAAGGCAGAATGGCTTAAGGCTGGTTGGCAGTGTGCTGCAGCCAGACCCTTGACCGTAGGGCTGGGAGTTGGCTGAGATGCAGAAGACAAAGCTTTCACAGGCTCACAGTCTGTGGTCAGGTCTGCAGCAACATTAAGATGCCTTCACCTGCCTCACAAGTTGTCCATGTCCTACACAAGAGGCTGCTGACAGGAAGGATTGTAGATTTCCAAGGGCATCTGCAAAATGAGGGCAATCCAATAGTGCGGAGGTAGATAGGGCAGCCCACAGTTTCCAGCCTCAGCCATTACAAAAGCTTTTGTAGAAAAGGCTTAAAAGCTTAGTCTCACTACACAATAAGGATAACAGTGCTTATTTCTCAAGAGTATTTTACCAAATGCTACTTTGGAAAGGAATGGAAAATTAGGACTAAATGCTGCATTAGTAATTATTAAGTCTGATGCTAATCCTGCTTAAATTTCTACATCAGCGTAAATTCTGACTTGATGATCCATTGCTCCCTGGGTTTTAACCACCTGTTTTTCTTACCTTCATTAGAAAGCTTAGACTTAATGCATGCTAAAGAATGATATCTTTTATTTCTCTTTTTATTCAGTAGAATTTTTAGGGTTTACAGTGGTATTCTGTGGGGATAAAAATCATTAACACCCAGTAAAGATCTTCAGCCAGAGTTTGAATCTGAAGTTATCTGGAAATTTTAAGTGACTTTGGGTATGATATTGATTTTTGAGGCAGAGACAGATCTTGACATCAAACTTCCTGTAAAGAAGAATGTCTGCAGAGGGAAGAACTTAGCCCTTTATGGAGGATAGTTTTCATAAGAAGGATACAAACCAATATTCATTGAATTACTTGCATTGTAGGAGGGCAGGTGAATGACAGACAGGAAGTGCTGAGGTATTGTTTTCCCTTCTGCCTCAACTGGTAAAGCCTTTTTCTTTATGAAGCTGCTTATCTCCTTGCAAATACAACATCTTCATCATAGATTAGTCATAAAGGGAGAAATAAAATTAGAGTAGAGTATGCCAATGTACCTGAAACAGCAAATAAATGTAGAGGAAAAAAAAAAACACCATAAATATCACTGAGTGTTTTCGAGGATCACTGGTTGACATATTAAGTTTGATTGCTCCACATATAACAACTGCAGCGTGCAATTCCTTGGTACTTTTAACAGGGATCTTTGGTTGTATGGAAATTGGGATATGCTCCTTTTTAAAGAGAGGACAACCTGAGCCCAAACATTGTTTCTGAGACTGAGCTTTCACAGGGACCCACAGTTCTCCTGCAGAGGTTAGATGGTTAGAACCCTTCAAAGGTTAGAACCCTACAGAGGTCAAAACCCTTCAAAGGTTTTTCCCCTCAAGCTGAGCGAGGGTTTTCACTGTGTAACTGGGCTCCTTATTATGCAAAGAAAGGTGGAAGGACTGCCTGCAGCACAGCCCTGGCCTCCACAGCTATGGGCCTTTCCAGGCACTAATCAGCCTATACTGTAAGAAGTAGTTGTGTTCTCTTCTGTAGTCATGGGCTTTAACAATGTTTGGGGCAACATTCTTATGAGAGTTAAAAACAATCTTTCCCGCATACAAATATACAAGTCAAAGAGACTATAGCATGAGCCAAAGACTTCCCAACGGCCCTCTGAAAGGAACCCTTCAGCCCCTACAGAAGTTACCTCCAATCCATTATGCACTGACACCATGTTAGTACACAAGGTCCTCTGAAGTTGCTCACAGGGTTGCTGTGCTTCAGGTGTGGGGTATTAGAGAGTGCTACCAGCTTGCTGCTGCCCTCCAGGGTCTTAGGCTGCTCTGCAGGTCTCTAGATGATGAAGAGAACCCTGCCAGCGCATCTTGTCTTCCTGATTTTCATCTCTCCAGTGATGAAGGACAACCTCAACTCATTTTGCTAATAACTTTGCTCAGCTCTTCTGGAAAATATCACAGGAGAAAAGAAGAGTAGTGCTCTTACAATCTCCCAACAAAAAAAGAAAAGAGGTGTTACCAAGAGGAAGAGAACCTGTATCAGTCTGCCCAGCCCAAGGGGCCCCTCCAGGGTGACCCAGAAAATGTAAATAGACCAGGACTTTGTTATTATTTTGCATCTTCCCTAAAGGATGAAAGTCAAATCAAATTCGGCCATTAAATCCTATCCATAGCACCAAATGTGTTTGTGGTGTGTGTGAAGGATGTGAACTTTAGAAGTACGTTGTTTATCTGGATGAACTTCATTTGGAACAAGCCAACAGACTTTGTCAGAGAGGTTGTCACACAAAGCAATGTGTGAAGATTCGTGTGTTTTCACTTTAGACCATAGGCAATTCCATTATCTACCCTCTCTCAGTCTTCCTGCCAAAATCAGGGTTTCCTGGCCCCAGCAGAGACAGATAGTTTCTCTCTATCAGCCTGCTTATTTGTTTCAATTGCTGAGGATTTCTGTAACCAATGATTAACTCTTGCATTACTACAGAGGTGCTTCTAGTTTCTTAAGTAAATTGGATGCTTTACTGTCAACACCTTGAAAACAATTTCTCTCCTCTTTGGTGGCTTCTTCAAACACATCTACTCTGCTACCTTTACTTCCACAGAAATAATATTTTTGTACTAGGCTACAGTAAATCTCCCTTTTGCTTCACCTACATTTTACATAATATCATAAGACACAACTTATAGATGTGATGGCCAGACAGTGAGTTATGTGTGATGGATTAGTCTGTTGCTGGCAGCAAGGAATGTTATATGTTGCATAACTCACATATGGGGGAGTAAAACACAAATAGGAGAGTAAAGACAGCCTTGTCCAGTTCTGCCTTTTCTCATTCATTTTATACCAGTTTTAAGCTTCAGCATTTTTCTTTTTAGCTGTTATCTTGCTTTCTTCATGGGTGATACCTGATTCGCATCAGCAATTATCTCTTCAAGAGAACAACTAATTTGGCTGAATCACCCTTGAAACTGCAGAGACCAGAAGAGTCTTGTAGGACAACTCAAGAATCTAGTAGAAAGGGAGGCATGAGTCAAAGAGGGGAACAAACAAAAGAAACCCTCTTGAGCTTCAGTAACCTGAATGGTGGTGAAGGAGATTAATCCCTTGCTGAACTGGAATTTTTGAGGACTTTACTGTCCCTACACGGGATATTTTAGTGTTTGAGGACAGGGTGTGGAATGGATTAGTTACGCTTTCACTTCATCTTCAGGACAAAAGTTTATGTCATCTTCATGTTAGAAAGGTATACACATCCTAGTGATGTGCCTGGTAGGTCCATTGAGAAATATTTAAGAACTAGAAACAGCCTGTTGGAGAGTGTGTGTCGTTCACAAACCCAAGTTATGACACAGAGTCAAAACAGAATCATAGAATAATGGAATCATAGAATCACCAGGTTGGAGGAGACCCACCGGATCATCAAGTCCAACCATTCCCATCAATCTCTAAACCATGCCCCTCAGTACCTCATCCACACGTGCCTTAAACAACTCCAAGGAAGGCAAGTCAACCACCTCCCTGGACAGCCTGTGCCAGTACCTAACAACCCTTTCTGTGAAGAATTTTTGACTTGTCAAGCCTGAACCTCCCCTGGTGGAGCTTGAGGCCATTCCCTCTTGTCCTGTCCCCTGTCCTTTCCCCCTCGGGCCAGGAAATCCCAGCACTGACAGTATCATGTGCTGTCCAGACTACATGAACTACCCTGGCCCCAGTGATACATGTTTCATCTTGGTGAAAGCAAGCACTTGTTCATATACATTTATCTCAAAAAAAAAAAAAAAAACCAAACCAAGAGCTCCATGTAAACATACCCTTGCTCTCCTTCTGTATGAATGACAATAGACATATGCTGTATGAATTAACACAGTTGCTTTTTTCTCCTGTGAAATAAATTCTTTATTTCAGATACTAGTTGTGCTGTCATTTATAATGACCTAGGGTCTTTCCTGAAAATGTTGGCAATTGAACTGTTATAGCAACTGTCTTGCTATAAACAGTTCAGTTTCATTAAAACTTACCCACAGAAATGTAATTTCTCTCTCTCACTGAAGTACACCCCCTCCCCCCCCCCCCCATCCGTGCAGCACAGGCTTCATTCCCCCACTTAGGGGGTATCTTTTTTCCTTAAATTGCTTACACACTTTATTTCCCTCACACCACCAAAACTCCTTAGTGTAGATGTTTTTCAGTCACGTTCATACAGGCTTCTTCATAGTTAAGAAATCTTATTTTATTTTATTCACTGCTTTTGCATTGTAGATAGGATATTTTTAAATTTATTTTTTTTAGTATTGAATTCATTTGGAAAACTTAACCACTTGCTTGGCTCCTTGTTAGCCTGGTTTTTACCACAAAAAAAATTTCTTCTTCCTCACTTGCTTTTTTTTTTAAAAAAGAAGACATTATTGGGTTTCCTTCTGGTACTGCTGTCTCCCTACAATGATTTAAAATGATAGTGTGCTAGCTCAGCTCTAGTACAAATAAAGCTTAGAGCACTAGCTCAGCTCTAGTACAAATAAAGCTTAGAGCACTCTGCTTCAGGAGAGCCAGTAAGCAAGCACAAAGGCTGCAGAGGAAAGCAGTGAGAAAGATCAGAAGACCAGAAAATGTGATCTGTGAGAAAAGAAAGGCTGAATGAAGAGCTGTTCAGTGTACAGAGAAAGAGTCTGAGGAAACAAGATGGTACTCAAGCATGTGGGAAAAAAAGATGTTTCACAGAAGGGGAAAAAGGATTTTCTTTGTATGCACAGCACAGAATGGATGGGATTTACTGTAGAATGGGAACTCTGTCTGGATAGAAAAAGAAAACCCTAATGAAATTAAATACAGTGAAGCACTGGTTTTATTAACAGCCGAAACCCAGGAACTCTGCTTCTATACACCTTCAAAATCAAATATTTTGGCAAATATCTGTGAGTCATGACAGAAATGGTGTTGATCTATCCTCAAAGTAGGGGTGAGTGATCTTTTGAGATCCTTCTGAGTTCCTTTTTCCATCACTCATTCAGTCACACACCTTAAAACACTGCAGAACATTATTGTTTACGGTGAAAACTGAGAAGACCAATTAAGTTGACAAGTTGAATCCTTGATACAAAGACATACAAAAGCAAGAAATTGCCAGCATTAACAGACATACTAACTCCATAAATCTTAATGACATGAATTGGGAAAGAGCAATTTAGAAAAAGAAATACATAAAACAGTGTCTATTAATCTAATTATTAAAGGGATTTAAAAAACTAATACCTAGAGCCAAAACATAATTTACATTGAATTTAACAAAATAAAATGGAATAATTTATTTTACACATTGCAAGATAATGCGGCATGTACCTTACAGAACTGGAATCATAAAAAAATAAAATGGGTCAAGTTGAGAGTATCAGGAAAGTGCACTTACAGCAACAATTGTATAAGGACAAGACAATACACAACTTTATCCTTTTGTATATTTTTTCAATAAAATCATTAGTTATACATCTGACAAGGTAAGGAGATATCACCTTTCAGAGAGCAGTGGGTGAAGATATATGGTGCCCAAAGGTTGACCCCCACCACTGAGCCAGCACCCAACCTTCAATTAATGCCAGATGAGGCTTCAGGGCACACATTTTCTGCATCATATTGGAAAAGTGAAGGCCTAGCTGAAGTTAACAAAAAGTTATGGAATTTAACTTCCCAGACTTTTAAAAATATTGATGTCAGAATGGAAAACTGTTACTAAAATGACACTGAAAATTTCAATATTTTTGAACTGAGCTTGCCCAGCAAATAAATAAGCAACTCACTCTTTTTGCCTCTGGTCATTAAACAGATTGTAGATTTAATCTGTAGTCCACAAAGTAGTTTTCTCGTGTAAACTCATAAGCAAGTTTTGTTCATCCAGGTCTATCAACAACTTTCAGAGCTGTAGACAGCTGAAAGCTAGGACCTGCATTGTTTCTCATTCACATGAACAGGCTCTGGGATCACACAAGTCTGAACAAAATTGATAGGTTTTACAGAAATAGAATTCTTTTCATGATACCAATGAAAACATAGACTGTACTTTATTTTGCTCTTCTTTTTTTTTTTTTTATTAGCCGTGTTAATTTGGCAGCAATAGCAGAAGGAGCTTGGGTTTGCCATTAAAATAAGATCCAACTGAACTATTACAGGGAGTGCATTACAGATAAAAGCAATTTCAGGTTATATTTTAGACTAAAATGGCTGTTGAGATGAAAAGATAAATGTCATATTAACAGTAAGCTGGAATTGAAGTGAGAGAGTATTCACAAAAATGTTAGTTAAAGAAGGAAAAAGGAGTTCCAGGTTTCCCTAGTGGCAAGAGGAGAAACCATCATCACCATTTCTTTAGAAGTAGTATAAAATAAAGGTACAATAGAAAGGAAGGAAAGCGGAGCACTATTTTAAGTTGCAATTGAGCGGTGAACTGGAGGGTGAAGGACAGAATCAGGGCTCAGGGTCATGGCCACTATCAGCCAAAGCAGTCCAGGACCTAGAACAGGTACATGGCCACAGGGCTAGAGCCCAAGCCACTCAAGGCAGCCAGAGAACTAGGTGCATTATCTCTCCTAAGTCCTATGTGAGCCTGCAATATTATGACAAAACCCTCCAGATTTCTTAAGATAATTTTGGACATACATAACATCACAGACACTTTCAAAGAAACATTTGAGTCAAGTTACTGGCTTTGTTTCCAACTTTCTTGGGGATTTCTGTCTGCTGGGAGCTGGAAGAGGAATGTGGCTTCCCTCACTAAATCACACTCGTGTGTCTCTCAGAGGGGATGAAAGGTGCCCTTCAACTTTGCTACCCGACCCAATACATTCCTCCTGAAAGGCAGCTAAATGGGCACCAGTTTTGTTACACATGTAAAACTGGAAAAGGGTTCAGGCAGGAATAAGAACAGTACTCCAGATGCTAGATGTCCAGTCCCACTGCAGATTGGCCTTTCTTCCCAATACAATCAGACCTTGAACTGCCAAGAAAAAATGTTGTTAAGCTGAAAGGGTCAGATTACAGAATCACAGAACAACCAGGTTGGAAGGGACCCATCGGATCTTCTAGTCCAACCATTCCTATCTAACACTAAACCAAGTCCCTCAAGACCTCATCCACCCGTGCCTTAAACACCTCCAGGGAAGGTGAATCAACCACCTCCCTGGGCAGCCTATTCCAATGCCCAATGACCCTTTCTGTGAAAAACCTCCTCCTAATCTCCAGCCTAAATCTCCCCTGGCAGAGCTTGAGGCCATTCCCTCTTGTCCTGTCCCCTGTCACTTGGGAGAAGAGGACAGATCCCTCCTCTCTACAACCTCCTTTCAGGTACTTGTAGAGAGTAATGAGGTCTCCTCTCAGCCTCCTCTTCTCCAGGATAAACAACCCCAGCTCTCTCAGACGCTCCTCATAGGGTCTGTTCTCCAACCCCTTCACCAGCCTCGTCGCTCTTCTCTGGACTTGTTCCAGAGCCTCAACATCCTTCTTGTGGTGAGGGGCCCAGAACTGGACACAGGATTCAAGGAGCGGCCTCACCAGTGCTGAGTACAGAGGGAGAATCACCTCCCTAGATCTGCTGGTCACACCATTTCTGATACAAGCCAGGATGTCATTGGCCTTCTTGGCCACCTGGGCACACTGCTGGCTCATTTTCAGTCGGCTGTCGACCAACACCCCCAGGTCCCTCTCCTCCTGGCAATTTTCCAGCCAGGCTTCTCCCAGTCTGTAGCTCTGCATAGGGTTGTTGTGCCCGAAGTGCAGGACCCGGCATTTGGCCGTGTTAAACCTCATGCCGTTGGACATTGCCCAGCGGTCCAGCCTGTTTAGGTCCCTTTGCAGAGCCTCCCTACCCTCCAGCAGATCGACGCTTCCACACAGCTTTGTGTCATCTGCAAACTTGCTAAGGGTACCCTCAATGCCCTCATCCAGGTCATTGATGAAGACATTGAACAGGACTGGACCTAGCACTGAGCCCTGGGGGACACCACTTGTCACTGGCCTCCAGCTGGACTTAACACCATTTACCACCACTCTCTGAGCCCAGCCATCCAGCCAGTTTTCTACCCAGGAGAATGTGCATCTGTCCAGGCCAGAGGCTGACAGTTACCGTAGCAGAATGCTGTGAGAAACTGTGTCAAAGGCTTTACTGAAGTCCAGAAAGACCACATCCACAGCCTTTCCCTCATCCAGCAGCCGAGTGACTTTGTCATAGAAGGCGATCAGGTTGGTTTGGCAGGACCTGCCTCTGGTAAACCCATGTTGACTGGGCCTGATCACCCGGTTCTCTTGTAAGTGCTTCATGATAGCACTCAAGATCACCTGTTCCATGACTTTCCCTGGCACTAAGGTCAGACTGACAGACCTGTAGTTCCCGGGATCCTCCCTGCTACCCTTCTTGTAAATGGGAACTACATCAGCCAGCCTCCAGTCCAGAGGTACCTCCCTAGTCTTCCAGGACTGCTGGAAGATGATGGAAAGGGGTTTGGCCAATACATCCGCCAGCTCCCTCAATACCCTTGGGTGAATCCCATCTGGCCCCATAGACTTGTGGGTGTCCAGCTGGCCAAGCAGGGCTCTGACCACCTCCTCTTGGACTATGGGAGCCTCGTATTGCTCCTCTGTTTCCGGGGTATCTACACAGAGGGAACAGCTTTCTTTACAATTAAAGACTGAGGCAAAGAAGGCATTAAGTACCTCAGCCTTCTCCTCGTCCCCTGTCACTGCTGTTCCCTCTGAGTCCAAAAGGGACTGTATGGTCTCCCTTGTCCTCCTTTTACTGTTAATATACTTATAAAAAGATTTTTTATTGTCTTTTGCAGACTTAGCTAATCTGATCTCTAGCTCGGCCTTAACCCCTCTGATTTTTTCCCTACATAGCCTCGCTTCCCTCCTGTAGTCCCTCCAAGAGGCCTGTCCCCCTCTTCCAGAGCTTATAAATATTCCTTTTTTTTCTAATTTGACTCAAGATTTCCCTACTCAACCAAGCTGGTTTTTTCCCCTGCCGGTCTTTTTTCCAGAACACGGGGATGGCTTTCTCCTGAGCTGCCAGGATCTCCTTTTTGAAGAGCTCCCAGCCCTCTTGGGCTCCCTTGCCTTCAAGTGCTGTCTCCCAGGAGACTTTGCCAACCAGCCTTCTAAACAGTTCAAAGTCTGCCCTCTGAAAATTTAGTGCTACCATCCTGCTTAGCACCCTCTTCACTTCACCTAGGACAGAAAACCCTATCATCTCATGATCACTAAGACCTGGGCGACCCCCTACTATCACATCCCCCACAAGCCCCTCTCTGTTGACAAACAGCAAGTCCAGGAGGGCACCTTCCCTCATAGGTTCATTAACCAGCTGTGCAAGGAAGTTGTCTTCCATGCACTCCAGGAACCTCCTGGAGGTTTCCTTTCTACTGTGTTGTACTTCCAGCAGATATCAGGGAGATTGAAGTCTCCCACAAGGACAAGAGGCACTGACTTGGAGATTGACCCCAGCTGTTTAAAGAAGAGCTCATCAGCTGCTTCTCCTTGGCTGGGTGGCCTGTAACAGACTCCCATCACAAAGTCTCCCTTCTTATGGGCTCCCTTGATCTTAGCCCACAGGCACTCAATCTCCTCATCTCCACAGTCCATCTCAGAGGTGTCCAAGTCCTCTCTTACAAAGAGGGTTACTCCACCCCCTCTCCTGCTCTTTCTATCCCTCCTGAAGAGTTTATACCCCACCATACCTGAACTCCAGTTATATGAGTCATCCCACCACGTTTCCGTGATGGCAACAACATCATAGGCACCTTGCCCTACAACGGCTTCCAGCTCTTCCATCTTATTCCCCATGCTGCGTGCATTGGTGTAAATGCACTTCAGCTGAGTAGCTGAGCCTTCAGCCCTTCTAGAGGGGACAGTGCTTGTTCCCAATTGCCTATTAACTGGAGTAGTTGATGCCAGAATATCTATATCTCCCTTGTTGAGGGAGGCTGCATTCTTCCCCACTTCCTGTATGGTGACGCACTGGTGGTCCTCACCAGCATGCCCCCTCCTAAACTCCAGTGGCCCACATTCAGGCACGCAGTTGTCTAGCCTGGACTCAATCCCCTCCCCCTTCACACCTAGTTTAAAGCTCAATTTATGAGCTTAGCTAAGTTATTAG
Organism: Coccyzus lansbergi; assembly: GCA_033558105.1. Taxonomy (NCBI): domain Eukaryota; kingdom Metazoa; phylum Chordata; class Aves; order Cuculiformes; family Coccyzidae; genus Coccyzus; species Coccyzus lansbergi. The sequence continues at coordinate 18,898 of JAUMJK010000740.1, read as the reverse complement.
CAAGGGCCTTAGCCCCACTAGGAGACCCACGTGTCCAACATTTGCACCCATGTCAGGGGGTGCACGAACAACTCCATGGTCAAAGAACCCAAAGCCCTTTTCCTCGCACCAGGTTCGGAGCCAGGCATTAATTGAGTCCTTCTTAGTAGATTACTATAGAATCTTATTTTTTCCTTATATAAACCACCAAAAGTCAGTAAGAAGTACAGTGAACTGCATCTAACTTTCCCTTTACAGGGTCATATGATAAACAAAAGGTAATTGTGCAATGTTTGTGGTGGCCAAAGGGGATCACTCTATGCTTCTCAATGTGCCATTGCTGGGCACTCGTTTCCACTCACCTGGGAGTCCTTGCAGTACCCAACGGCTGGTAAAGAACACAAATGAGACCTCTGGTTGGTATTTATTGTACAAGACCACGAAAAACAGCAGAAAACTCATTTGTTAGTACTTTATTAGCCCTGGTGAAGAAAAAAGAACAAAGGAAACATTGCTATTGAATGCTTCCCTGTAGACTTGTTATAGGAACATTGCATTAAAAGTAATACCTGTCTTAAAATTGGATGCTTCTATCATGCAGCATTTGTAGAAGGTTGTATCATCCTTCTTTATGCCATACCAGGCCAGGATCAGAGAATGATGCTGTGTGTGAGTATGCATCAAATGAACTTGTTGAGAGTTGGCTACCCAGGGAGGTGGTTGAGTCACCTTTCCTGGAGGTGTTTAAGGTATGGGTGGATGAGGTGCTAAGGGGTATGGTTAGTGTTTGATATGAATGGCTGGGTCTCTTCGGGAGGGAGTGGAAGTGGCCTCCAAGAGTGAGGAGCAGCATGTTTTGCTCCATCTGTGATGTTGATGCTCTCTGATAGAGCTTTACAGAGCCACCAGGCCTTGAAGTCTGTGGTCTATTGATCAGACCGAGACAAACAAAGTGACAAGGACAAGAGGGAATGGCCTCAAGCTCCACCAGGGGAGATTTAGGCTAGAGATTAGGAGGAAGTTTTTCACAGAAGGGGTCATTGGGCATTGGAATAGGTTGCCCAGGGAGGTGGTTGATTCACCTTCCCTGGAGGGGTTTAAGGCACGAGTGGACGAGGTCCTGAGGGGCATGGGTTAGTGTTTGATAGGAATGGTTGGACTCGATGATCTGATGGGTCTCTTCCAACCTGGTTGTTCTATGATTCTGTGTTTTGGTGGGAGACTTCAATCTCCCTGATATTTGCTGGAAATACAATAGAGCAGAAGGGAAGCAGTCTAGGAGGTTGGTTCACCTTCCCTGGAGGTGTTTAAGGGACGGGTGGATGAGGTGCTGAGGGACTTGGGTTAGTTATTGATGGGAATAGTTGGACTCGATGATCCGGTGGGTCTCTTCCAACCTGATGATTCTGTGATTCTGTGATTCTGTGATTCTTCCAACCTGGTTATTCTATGATTCTATGACTTCACTCACCAGGTGGGCTGAGGGAATGGGAACAGAGCACAGCATCGCAGCTCCAGCGTTCGAAGTCTGACAGGCTGTGGACACCCAGCGAGTTTATCTAGGTCCTAGATGTAGTTTATGTAGGGAGTCATATTTAGGTCCTAGACGTCGTTTATGTAGGGAGTTATATTTGTGAGGGCCTGGGAGAGAAGGGTCCAATGTAGAAGTTTACAGAACAAGTCTAGATGAAAAAATATCTCATAAATACTCTGTATTTCTAGTCCACTCTTAATTATTGTATGTAACATTCTCTCTTCTTTTGTATGAAAGTAGTTTATAATATTTATGAAATAAGTTGACCCCTGAAAATCTGGTTTATTTAGAATTAATCCAGTTTCCAAATCTGAGTTGATTTTGTTGAGTACATTTAGTCAAAATAAAGGAAGAAGTCCAAAGAAAAGATAAAACTGTTCTTCTCTTCCTTTTAGATTTCCTTTGAGACTTGATAAACCTGTTTCAAATCCCTCTTTTTGCCTCCTCCAGAACAGATTGTGTATAGGGAAGTCTGAAGGAAATTCATGTCAGCATCAACTTGTCAACATGCTTCCAATTTGTAGAAAACATTAACCATTGACCAGAGCAGAAACTACCAGCTGGGCATCCCCAGGTCATGACCTGCTGATTAGGTCTCTGGCCAACAACAGACACAAGTGTTTCCCATTTCCTTTAAAATGGGACTGTTTTAGCAAAAGAGAGGTTCCACAGTACAGCAGTTACCGGTATGATCCTACTGGGAGAACAATGATCCACTTCAGATCTCTGTTTCTCTCTAATCAGGGAGAATAAGGGTAAACCTATCTCACAGTTTACGAGCATGTCCTGGCCCTATTGATATCACCCATAAGGGCACTTGTGGACCCTTCTTAGATTTTTTTTACTAAATTTTTGCTGCTTCTACCTACTAACTGGTTTTTTTTTGGTTTTTTGTTTATTTTTTGGGGTTTTTTTTCCAAATCTTCTAGCTTAATGCCTATCAACCCCACAAGTTGACTTTGCTACTTAGCAGCTCATATATATAGTTTTTCTGTGTTGTGGTTTAGCCCTGACCCAGCTAGTTTTGGCAGCTAAAACCATGCAGTTGGACTCCCAGCTCCCTTCCCATGGCCCCTGGGAAAGGGGAAAAGGGAAATGAGAGGAAAAAGAGTTGTGAGCTGGAAACTAAAACTGCTGCTTTAATGAAATGATGATGATGATGATGATAAAAATAATAAAGATATGAGATTGTGCCCCTGCCCCACCCCTCAATGACTCTGTCACCACAAACACTGTAAAGCAGACACATGGGAATGAGTCCAAAGCTAGGAGCAAGATGAGCTCAGGAACTGGTTTCAGGAATGCACAGATCCAGGATCAAGAGCAAACAGACAGACAAGGTCCTCACTGGATGTTGACCATCACGGAAGAGGGCCGAGACCCTCATTTTATACCAAGTATGATGTGTATGGGATGGAATGCTCTGCTGGTCAGTTTAGGGTCACCTGTCCTGTCCACCTCTCCTTGCAGGAGCAGCCCTTTTGTGCCACCTCGAGGATGTCCTTGGTTACTATAGGAATAGGTATAAGCATTGGTCCTTTTGCATACCAATGCCCTGTGTTCTCACCTCTAGAGAGGAACACTGTGTCAAAATCATGCAGTTAGTTTTCAGAGAATGAAGTTGCTTAGAGTTAGAAACTGTTCCTGTTTTAACCAAGCCATAACACACTGATTATTAGTAAACATCTACTTCAGTATGCCATGAAAGTACAGCTGTCAGTTCCTGGCTTAGCACTGACTTTTATTTTCAATGTGTTTCCTCCTTCCTTAGGGTCGACAGCATTTATCTTCTAGACAGAGTAATCTCAGAGAAAAAGGAAAAATATCACAGTTCCCTGTCATATTTGTTACCCTACTTTCTTCTAAAACTTTAAGGAAAATCACTGCATGTAAATAATAGTATATACTGCATGTGTTTTTTTTAAGGGCATGTACAGCGTCAGTCTCAAAGTAGCTTTACTGACAGAGTATAAATCAATAATAATCTCCACCTTTTTACCATTTTTTAGTTTTTTAGATTGGCCTAAGGTTCATCTGCTTCATCTTCTGCCATGCTGCACCTTGTTTCTGCCCCATCTAATGATAGATAAATATTTATTCTTCTTCTGGCAGACCTTCTGCCCTCGAGTGCAAAAGTACTGGGGATGCTGTAGGGACCCAGCTGGACAATACCTCATCAGGTTTCCTCTGTGTGTTGACTCTGACGCTGAACTCAGGCATGGCAAAGAGCATGGTCCCCTTGCCTTCAGGTTAATAAGATGTACAAAGACACCTCTAAAAGCCTTCTGGTATTCTTCCTGGTTTTAAGGCAGCAGGCACTTCTCTGTAGCCCTTTAGGGGAAGCTATAGCATGGTAAGAAATTAGAATTTCTGGCTTAGGAGTACATTTAGTGGAAGCAGCCCTTCAGCCACTGTCATGGGACCTGCCAGACACCAGGTAGCATGCTGAGGGTCAAAGAATCATAGAATCACTAGGTTGGAAAAGACCTTTGAGATCATCAAGCCAACTGTGCCCATCTACTTCCAAATCATATTCCTTAGCACTTCATCTATCCATCTTTTAAAAACTTCCAGGGATGGGGACTACCACCTCCCTGGGCAGCCTGTTCCTATGCCTAAGAACCCTTTTGGTGAAGAAATTTTTCACAATGTCTAGTCCGAACCTCCTCTGGCACAATTTGAGGACATTCCATCTCATTCCACCACTAGGGAGAAGAGATTTTTTACACCTCGCTACAACCACCTTTCAGATCATTACAGAGAGTGATAAGGTCTCTGCTCAGTCTCCTTTTCTCTAGGCTAAACAACTCCAGTTCCCTTAACTGCTCCTCATAAGACTTGTTGTCCAGCCCCTACACAAGTTTCATTGCTCTTCTCGAAGAGAAGGTTCCAGGACTCACTCTCTTACAGTTAAACCGGCTACCAGCTTCTGCCAATCATTATTCACATTCACTGAAGGAAAACAACACAACACTAATTGAGCCAGAAAAGAATGGAGGTGTTCCATATCTCATTTCCCTCAATGTGTTTGTATTTCAGAGCTACAGCAGGATCTTATGCCAGCATTGCTTAGGGAGGCATGCTCATTTCTCTAGCTTTCTGTTCATCCTTGGATTTTGGAAATGTTTTGTACATAACTACTTCGTACAAAATGCACTTTATAACTTAGGCCTACACTGAGATATACGTTTCTTTCCATTTAACCCAGGCATGGGCCTCAGTTGTGTGTATTCTTTTACCCAGTGACCAGAAATAATCCTTTGCTGTGCTTAACTCCAAGATTTCAGCAGCATAGCACCATCTTTGTCATCAACTTCACTCTTTAAAAGGATTCAGGATTTACTTTCCTTGGTGGCCCATGTTTCCAGTTTGACATGCCATCATGGAAAAAGGCACATTCTCTGCTAAAATCTGGATGGATTATATTGTTTCCTAATCTAGTTGTTCTTTATGCCACAGATTCTTTAAGGCTCCTATTTTGTGACAAGGTATTTACACTCATATGCCTACAAATCAGATACATTTCATTAGTATGAGTCCTAACACCAAAATGAGACATGACTTAAGCAGCTTTTTTTTTTTTTTTTTGCAGATAGGAATTTGAGATTTCTGTTCCCCTAAAGGGCTACAATGCTTGGTGAGTAATAGAAATATGACATTTGGGTCCACAGAGTATTCATCAATTCCTTCAGACAGCTAAGCTGTATACCAACTGCAACCACTATGTATCCTTTATCAAAAATCCAGGTGATTTTGCTATTATTTGATATCCATGATATTGAATTCATATGTGTGTACTTACCTATTTCAAGACATGGTTGGCCACTTACTGCAAATCAGCACACTCCATTGATCCAAATCAAGACCCTAAACACATGTGTTTAAAGTAAAAAGGAATTTGTTTGGGGGACCCTTGATCCAAGTCCCAGTCACAGCAAGAAAGGGAATAACAGCTAATTCACATAATTGCAGAACAGGTCAAAGCTGCACAAGTTGTAAAACTACATGAGGAATAAACCCCTCCTGTGCCAATGGGACTGCATAAAGATAAGGGCCCTCATGCTACCTGCATGGGTTTTTTTGTAAGATAATAGTTTGCCGCAGGTGACTAGAACTCTTGCTGACAACATGCAGGAATTGTGGGATGTTTCAGAATGTCATCTGGAAGGAGCAGTGTTGGGGCTGAGCCGCTTCTGCAGGACAAAGCACTACTTCATTCCCAGCATAATTCCAGTTACCCCATGCACAGAGATCCACTCTCAGCCTCGCTTCAGTCCAGAGGATTGTCACTGAAAGGACTCTTACAAGGCATCCTGCTGCTTGGTTAAGTGTTGGTTTGTTTGCTTTCTGAAAAGGAATCCTTCTGACCCTAAATAGATTTGATTTTTTTTCCAGCACTAGAAATTGAATTATCCAGTAGCATTATCCAGCTGACAACCATTACAAGAGAAGCACAGAGCATATTTTCTGAATGAGAAGCAGAAGTAGATTTGCTATTTCTTCATGCTGCAGTATTTTTTTCTAAAGTTTGACATACCATGGGACAAATTTAGCTGACCATTGCCCAGACTGGTCTTCCTACCTTCACATTGCTGATTTGTCATCTCCTCTTCCTCTAACAAGCTGCTTAAGTGGAAATGAAATGTGGATTCTTTAAAAGATAGTGATTTTTTTTCATATTAACTTTCCAGATCCTTTTGGTCACTTCCTGGATAGGCATTTGAAAAAGATATATTGACAAACATAGAATACTCTTACTGACATAACAGAAGAAAAGCTAAGCCATGGATTTCAGACCTTCAAATGTGAACTATGGTGATTTCAGGAGAATTGCCTCAAAGAAATACTCAGCTCTTGGTAAAAACATTTGTTACAAAAGCGAGATCTAGGAACAACTGATATACAATTCAACTGTACTATAATGTAAGAACAATCAAAAAAACATATTATTTTAGATTTGATTTTGTTAAAATAGCATTTCTTTGCACTTTTCTTCTAGTCAAACGCTATTGAAGAAAAGAGGAAATCTGGAGGAACACAGATAGAAAAGTGAAGGAGATGAAAATGATCTAAGCATAATCAAAAAATATTAATAAAATTCCCCACCTAGCAGACTAGGTAAAAGTGATATTTTTGATGATCCTCATCAGACATTCAATTTTATGGCTAGATTTCTCTTTCAAGGAAACAGTAAAATTTCTAGTTTACATCATACTTTGGCAGTATGCTTCTTTGTGCCCTGTGTTTTTGCAGGGTCCTAGACCTTGCCCAGAGACAGAGGTAGGTGTCAAAGACATCAGTCACTTCCAACCCTGTCATGGGTAGCCTCACTAAGTATTTTAAGTATTGCTCTTCTTGTATTGCAAGACCCATTGATGATTCTAAAGAGATTTTAAAACACCCATGGACTGTCAGTGAGACCTTAGCATCTGCTTCCCTTTTTTTTATGGCCTTTCTAAATGATTTTGACCTTTCCGATAGGAGAATACACGGTCCCACCTCCTTCCCTTGGGGGCCTGAAGGAGGACTGAGGTGGGAGACTTACTCTCCATTTTCATATCATGGAAAACAGTTTAGCCTTGGGCTTTCACTGTTAGGGACTTTTTTCTGGACTGAAAATCAGATTAGAGAAAACAAAGTAGCTTCTTTTTTGAAAACGGATAACTGGAAAATGTTGGCCAAAAAAGGTATTCTGTCATTTTCTTCCCATGCATCTCTTTGGTTGGAACATAAAGCAAAAACTTTTCAAACATACTTTCTAATGGAGGAACACACTCTCCATCCCAGCCACATTTAAAAATCTCAGTTCACCTGTTTTTTACAACTTGTGCACAGACAACATTTAACATACAGGCTCTCCCAGAAACTATTGCAGTATTTTTCTCTGGTCTGAGCTAGCTCTTGATTAATTTTCTTTTATTAATCATAGAATCACAGAATCATAGAATCACCAGGTTGGAAGAGACCCACCAGATCATAGATTCCAACCATTCCTATCAAACACTAAACCATACCCCTCAACAGAAAATAGAAGCAAATTCACAAATAACACCCTCTCACCCTCTTAGACAATCTAATGGCCAAAAGAATTATTTTCCCTTCTGCAGATAAGCCTAGCAGCTTCCACACTTAACGTGGAGGCTACCAAGCAGTGACACTGGTTGGTAATGTGATGGGAACAACTTATAAACGTGGTCTGGTTGAAGGGGAAGATTACTTAACAGCAGAAAATGTCTACTGGAAAAATACTGATAGAGGAAATGCCTGCCAGCCTGGGAACTGCGAGCCAGTCTTGTGAACCAGAAGCTTCCTCGAGAAGCACATGGCTGGTATCTTTGAAGTACAACTGGGTACCCGAAACCCAGAGACATCCAGAGATACCATTGATAACTGCAAAAATAAGGAACTGTAACAGCAACTTATTGTCTGAAAAATAGTCTTGAAAAAAGATGAAAACTTCCGGACAAAGTATGAATCAGTGGCTGCCATTGACTTTTCTAACTGCAAGAAGAGGAAAACAGCCTGGGAAAATAAAAATTGGCTTGAAAGAACAGAAAGCATCATCATTTATTGGCTGCTCCTGGTGAAAACCAGAAAATAACAGCATCTATTGGCTGCTTAAAGTGGTGTTGTTCTGTGTCCTCTTATGTCTCTGTTGTATAAAAATGACTTATTTTTTTAATCCAAAATGGTGCTGCCCTTTCTTTCTGACCATTTCCTGCATTGCACCTACTTTTCATTCCCTAAACAGGTTGAATTCTTCACATGAGGTTTCTCTGAGGTCTGGGAACCTTACTAGGAAACACTGTCTGACTTCAGCCTCTGTGACACAGATCATCTCTGAAATGAAATTCTCTCTGTTATATTACTGATCCCCTCTGGTTCCCCTTCTGGGGGTGACCTGGGTTGCTTTCCCACTTTCAGGATGGCTTAGCCCCTTCAGACATCTGTGTAATTTGCTTAATACTGTTATTGTATAGTCATATAACTTATCTATCTTAAGTATAGCTGCTTCAATAACAAATTTGTAGTAACCTCTAATAGTACATACCTACTTGGTTATTGCTATAATACTATTGATTGTTACTGGTTTTGATTGCTGCCACACTACTAATTGCTAATAGTAATTTGTAATAACTTGAGATATGTCCTTTATTAATCATAGATATAGTTGCTACAGGTGATTTTTGTGGTATATTTTGGTAGTCTGTAATAAAGCGCAGAAATTTTGATGATAAAGACTCCATGTTCTTCTTGTATTACGGAACCCTACAAAACCATGGTTGTCATCTCTATACACCCACAGGCTAGATAGCCCCTTGTATATGAGGGGATATGAGGATATATGAGAAATATGATATGAGGAGGAGAAAAGGCAATGTCTAGAAAAATCTCTGAGCTAGATGAGTGGAAGTCTTTGTGAGTTTGCTAGGGTGGTGCTGCAGCATCATGGCCATGTGGTGAGCTGAGTGAGCTGAGAAGCAAAGGTGGAAAGCAGGAACACACATACAATGGAAGCATCTGTAAGTAAATTAAAATCAATTGAAAACTGCAGTATTTCTGCATTTGTGAAACATCTGGGTTGTTTAATTTTACAGGAAAAGATTTGGGAAAAGGCAATGTGAAGAAGCTGAGACTGGGAAAATCAGTGAGCGTTCCTGGGAAAAGAGGGCTGGACATAGTGCTTTACTCAGCTACGTACATGCATTTCATGAAAGGAAAAAGCAATGATCTCCACTTAGATTTAACTCTCCTTTTGCTTCCCTTACACCACTTCAGCTATGCAAACAATTTGTTTACAATGTTAATTTGGCAGTAGTTCTCAAATCCAGTTTTACAGCTAGTCTAGTAGTTGTTTACATAGGCAGTTGCTAGGGAATACAAAATGAATTGTCTTAATCTCAGCATGTGATAAATCAAGTCTGCTACCTTGCTGTTGCCTTTGAAGGTCTATAGCAAAGGCGTAGGAGATACGTGAGAACAAGCTTTAGGGTATCTGAGCAAAAGCACCACTATGAGCTGATGGAGAAAAGATGATTCTTTTACTGTCCTCCTCCTCTCAGCAAAGGTAAAAATGAGTTACTTGGAAAGGGGTTTTATTTTTCCTTCATATAAATTTTATGTTTTTAAAGAAAATTCTGAACCTGAAACTCTGATGTCCACACATACCAAAGGTGCTCATATGTTTCAAAGGTGGTGTTGTGGAGGGGTCCTCCACTGTTTGCTGGTGGAGCCAGGCTCAGCCCCCACACTCACTGTCTCCTTTGCAGAGATGCCAGAGCAGCACAATTGCCACAGTTCCTTTCAGGAGGTACTGTCATCTGGAGGCTTGGTGAGGAAAGTAGAGGCATGAGACAGCCAAACAGTGACTCCTACAAGCTACTGGCAACAATGCCAAATAAATTTTTTACTGTTCAGCCTTTAGAGAGAAGAAGAAAAATAAAATATAATTTTTCCATCAAAAGTAAATGCTGTTTTGCGAAAATAAACTTGAAATTTAACTTCAAAAGAGTTTTGACAGATTTTCTAACCAGTCACGTGGCAGAATGGAGGGTGAAGAGATGCGTAAACAGTGTACCCTCCTGCCCTGGTAGCTATACAGGAGGGCATGTTGGAGGTCCTTGGAAATCTCCCCAAATCCACAGCCTAAGTCCCTTTGCTTTTGAGGCCATGCAGCTCTCACCAGGCCCTGCTCACTAAAGGGTCTCTGCAAAGAAAGCAAAGGACTCCTCCTGGTGCCTGAGATCTGGAGATCTAAGGGGGACACTGCTGGTCAGGGTTTTCCTCCTGAAAAATGAAATGCTGGCATTCAAACCACTTATTCTCATCTTTCCAGTGTGTTTTCTTTCTTTTTGTGTTCCCATTTAGAAGTAATATTCTGCTCACTGCAATTTATGGATAAACTTGCCCTTGCTAGGAAGAAAACCTCTGCAGTGGTGATATATGACCATGTTGGTTGTTTTATTGCTTTTCCAGTGTGCACCGCTTGCAAAAACCATGGCTGCTCAGCATTTATTTTCCATTTTAATATCTGCAAGATCTCAGCGTTGTCTTCTTTTTCACGTGCATTAACTTGAGAAATAAGCAGGCACTGTTTCTTAAATCCAGATAATAAGGATACATAATAATTACCAGCTGCATGGCTTCCTGGGGTGGTCCCCTCCACCGTGCTGCCCTAATCTAATAAAACTAACTGTGAATGCCATCTGATTATGACTATCAGCTGGCCACTATATTTGTTCATAATGACCAATACAACCTTAAATAAAAAACAATATAACTTAAAATAATGTAATATAAAATAAACAACTTTGTGGGGGTTTTTTTCCCCTCTTTTTTTAGTATGTGGAGGTAACTTACAAGGACCTCCAGTAGCTGTCTCATGCCCATGTAACTGTCCAGGTTCCTCCGGCACACCCACACTGCAAAATCTCAGCACTGAATCTCTCTCAGAGACAATTTGTATTGGCCAGACAGCCTCGCTTTATGGTCCTTCCCCAGGAATGTTTTGAACAGGCTATCCAGGGAGGTGGTGGATTCACCTTCCCTAGAGGTGTTTAAGGCATGGGTGGACAAGGTGCTGAGGGTCATGGTTTAGTGTTTGATAGGAATGGTTGGACTCGATGATCTGGTGGGTCTCTTCCAACCTGGAAGATGATTCTCAAGGCAATAATTAAACTCTCTTTCTTAAATGTTTTAAAAAGGAAGATGTAGCTCCTTCTGTATGTTTCCTAGGTGTCATGTGAAATATTATTTCCTTGACTTTTTTTCCCCCTCAAATTCTGAAACTTACTAAACAACAATATTTAGAAGAAGAAAACAGTATCTCATGTAGTACTGCATAGTGGGCACTCAGGCTAAAAGGAAAATAATTTATCACAATGGAATTCTGCAAAATGAAGTGGATTTTTGGTTGGTTTTTTCTTTTTTTTTTTTTTTTTCTAGAGGAACATTAAACAGCTCTAAAAAGATTAAAAACAACATATGGTATTTTTCCCTTTCCCCCCCAATACTAGGAGAACCAAGCACATAATTCAGCTTTTTATGATTTGGTATCAGTGGGTGCCAGTTATCAATTGTTCAGTTGCCATCACACAGCTCCTTCACAGATTGTGGTGTAGCTACAATTAATTAGGAGGAGAGCTTGCTGTTGGCACTGCTGCCCCAGGTCTCCAGTTTTCCTGGGAGGCATGTGGCCCCTCCCCAGCAGGCAGCGCTTGGCTGTTGAAGACCATCAGGCTCTCCAGGATCTTTAACCCAGAGCTTTCCAGAGATTCGTTGCATTTAGCACAATGCAATGACCAAATCTCAGCATCAGGGAAGGTGATAAGACTTTGAGACTTTGAGTACGGGAGGCAGTTACAAGTGAAGAGCTTAAGAAAATACAAGAGTTCAATAAGTATGTTAGCCATGACCTAAAAGCAAAGCTAAGACAGAAAAAATGGAGTATCTCACTATAGCTACCTCCTGAAGCCATGCTGCTCCTACCCAGGGCAATTCAGCAGCTCTCAATGTGAGATATGTAGGCCTTGAGGAAGACTCGACATAGCACCAGCATACCTTCAGCTTCAATAATGATGAAAATCCATCTCCTGTCTAGCCAATAAATCTCATTAAAGGGAGCTAAACATAGAATAATATTATTATTCCATTTTCTTGGACTAGAGATTGGGAAGGTTGTGCTGGAGAATGGGAGCAGCAGTCCTGTCTATATGCCTGCAAAGCTGAGGAGATATGTCTTCCAAGATTGTTTTTTTATTAAGCTACTTCCCTTTTATTAAGCTGTTTCCCTTTTATTAAGCTGATGAACTCTACTTTAATCCCAGTAAAGGCTTTTAGCTTCTGCTGACTTATATTATCAGGGAAAGTATATCTTCTGCAGACTACCTATGACTTAAACATTTATGAATGGGGAAGCTAAAGAAGTAGAGTAAATTTTCAGAGTATGCAGATTGTATCCTTCCTTGTAGTGCTGGTCTTAAAGTGGAGAAGGCAATGAATGTTTATTTAATAAATCCCACTGTTTATGTATTTACAGAAGAGGAAATGCTGAATATGTGGAAAATTTCAATTAGAAAAAAGAAGCTTCCCCTCACTGTTGGCTCTTCTGTTATACCTTTTATCTGCATTCATACTGAGTGAAGAGTTAAAATCTCATCAAAATTTTAATACCCTGTTCCTAAGCTGCCCTCTGCAGTTTCCAGTGACAGTAAAAGGGAAAACACCTGCAAAGCAGGAAAGGACTATTATCCTTGTATATCCCAGATCAGGGAGTGAAAGTGGATTACTTAACTTTACTAAAGTTATACAGTGAGTCAAACTGGAATTAGAAAGAAGATCCAAGAACCAACACCTATGATCCACTCTTCCTGCATTTCCCCTCACGCTCCCCTCAGTTCAGGAGATATTTTTTTCTTATATTTTCCATTCAGAGGACTACTTTTTCTTTGTGCTATTCTTCAAGAAACTTGAGCCAAATCGTAAAGAATTCCAGAAAATATAATACATATAGAAGTTAAACCAGAAAATATGAAATGGGTCCTCTTTACCCAGATGCATAAATTTTTATAGAGCTTCTTAACCTAACACTACCATCTTTTACTGGCAAATGTTTAAAAAAACTCACAATAAATCATGAAAGGATGTAACAGGATTATTCACTGTAATAGTGGAGATGTTTCTGGCAAAGCATACTTTATGATGTACTTTCTAATGGATATTGTATTTTTAAAATTAAATAAAATAACATAACTTAAATTACATTTGGTTTGCAATGAGGAAAACAGGAGCTGAATTAAAAAAAGAAATTACATTTAAGTTTTAAGGTAATTACTTACCTTATTTGGAGACTTAAGTCTCCAAATAGTCATCACTTTGATAATGCTCATTATTTTCAGATCTGGTGACAGCAGGAATTTTTTTAGAAGAGACTTTGAAGCCTCTGCTGTTGTTTTTCTGGGTGATACAGCCCAGGATGGCAACACTGTGGAGCAGATGAAATGGCATGGGAGAGGCTGGACAAGCATGGCCCAAGGATACAGAAGAGCACAAAGCAAAACATAGGCTCTTTTGTAAGCCGTATATTTGTGAAAGTATTACAGGATATTAACTATGTATGTCCTTTGATTTTTTTTTTTTTTATTTACTTGGTTTTTATGGCATAACCTGTCAGTCTTGCCACTTGCAACCCAAGGCCGCATGTGGCTGTGATGGCTGAGGTCCCAATAGGGTACACAGATCACGACAGGTCACCCCTTTTGCCTCCCCTTACACCCACTGCTGTTCCTGCAGGAAGAGAAAGAGTTTCTCATTTACACAGAAGCAGAAGGCAGAAAGGGAAGGAAGCCTCAAATGCTACTAAAGCTCTCCTTGGCAAAGGATGTCCAGATGGGTTTTGGGACTTGCCTCCAGTGAAACAACAGGGAGAGATCATAGAATCATAGAATCTCAGGTTGGAAGAGACCCACAAGATCATCGAGTCCAACCATTCCTATCAAACACTAAACCATACCCCTCGGCGCCTTGTCCACCCATGTCTTAAATGCCTCTAGGGAAGGTAACTCTACCACCTCCCTGGGCATCATGTTGCAGTGTCCAGTGACCCTTTCTATGAAGGGTCAGACCAGGTTCAGACAAGGGAACAACCCAGGAGAGAAGGGATATAACCTTCAGCCTCCACCACAAAGGCTTCACCCTCATGCCATGGTGCCAGCCTGACTGCCGCCAGCTGAACTGCCTCAGGTGGTGGTGGTGCTGCCACACCAGTGGAACCCATCTGCAGTGCAGGGGGAAAGTGACACCTGCCCCCTTCTTTCCTTGGCTCCCTGCTGCCTTGTAATAGCAGTAGCCTAATACACAAGCATTAAGCTTCACCTTGGAATGATCTTTATACCTATGGAGGTTTTACATACACGCTACGACTTCCATGGGCATAAGAAGCTATTATACATTGAGGAAAATGCAGTGATTAATTAGTCAGATTTGCTGCTATGCAGAGGAGTTTCTTTGATATTTCTTTGATATCCTTTTTTGGTTTTAAATCTTAAGCTTATTTTTTGAACACCAAACACCGCATTCTTGCAAACAAAACACTAATAAGCTTCTTTGAGTGTCTCTCTGGTTTGCAAAGCCACTGCACCTACCTTCCTAGCCTCTCCCTGGCCTCAAGTTTCACTCCTAATTCTTTGGAAAAGACAGCTTCTGCATTCAAGCAGAAGCCAAATACAGAGAGAGTTCAAGTACTATATAGTTCTTCAATATTACTGTCAGAATAGTAACTCTTAACATTATTACTGTCAGAATAGCAACTCTTAACTCTTAACAAAATCCTATGATTCACAAGTGAAATTCCTTGTCCTGTCTTAGAGAGGCTGAGAGTTCAGCCCAAGGTGGCCATTTGGGTAGACAATGAGTGAATTTAAGACTGTGAAAATTGGATTTTTTTTGAGAAAAAGACATTAATACAACCCTTGTTCACAAAGCTGGAAAATCCATTTCATCCCAGCTATCCTTTGTGGACATTGTCTAATGCAAGGTGGAAATGACAGCATCCAGAGAAAGACGAGGTACTACTGATATATTATCTAATTATTTTTTCACAGAATCTTGAGGAGGGACATTCAGTCCTTTTGCTGGGACTTTACAAATGCCTCTCTCCTTTTTAAGTGCAGTATGAAAGCACTCAGCAGCACACACCTCTGAGGAACACCTGAAGCCTCATCATCACAGCCCTCTGTGATGCGCCATGAAATCATTGCTGGCTTTAACTGCATTTTTTAAAATGTGGTTAAGAAAATGAATTGTGCAAATTCTTTGCCAAGTGATTAATATTAAAGAGAAAAACTCTCAATTACTAGTCAAAAGGGAAGCATGTTCTTAATAAGAGAACATTTGGACCAAAACAAAATGTCATATATTTTCTGATCAGCTGCATCCTCAGCTTGATGTGCCTCCTACTTGCTCACAAGATCAGCGTCACCTACTGAGCTCCAGAGTGAAATCAGGCCTATTGCTTGGTGGCTTTTTCAAAGGTGGTGGGAAAACCAGCCCACATAGAGAGCGTAGGCAGAGTGGGGAGAGGTACCCCAAGCTTTTGTGGGACCTGAGGGGTGATACATGATGAGACTAGCAGCTTTGGAAGGAAAACAGAAGTTGGTGAATACAAGTTAAATGAATACTCACAGGCAATGTTTTTGAAAAGGTTTACAACCCAAGGTCAAAGGTATTAATTTCTCCCCTGGGAAAAGCCATCGTGGTTCGCAAGCCAGCAGCAGCTCTAGACTTCACAAACACTCCTCCATACCCAAGGTATCTGGCTCCCTTGGAGCTGTACCTTAAGACTTCATGACCTGTAGGAAAGGCTACACTGAAGAACAGATGTTAGGTCAAATGAAGGACCTGCATGGAAGTATATACTTACAAACCACATGTCTGACCTCTGCAAATAATTGCATATACATATATGACAAGGATTTGAACAACTATCATTACAACATGATCAAAGATTTTCTTTAAAAAAATAACCTGCAACTGCACAAAGTGCTATTGCTGAAGGACAGGGAAGCATGAGAAAATGATAGCCTGAAAAAAACATTTCTGATTAGCTCCAAGCAACAGAAAAGTGAGGCTTATGAAAACAACTGTTTCATAATTGGAATTATAGTAAGTGATAAGGCAGTGTATTTTCTAGCATGGAAACTAAGAAGCTGTTTTCATATAGAGTTATTTATTTTATTAAGTTAACTGAGAAGGTCGCAGTGTAGCAGGATGATGTCCCCAAGGGGAAAAAAAAAATCCAACATTTTTCCTGTTTATTATGCTTATATTCCACGCAGTGGGTAGGCACCTAGATGCACCTATATACCAGTCTATATTAGATTAGCTGTAATTATTTAACTGTAACTGTGTGTTCTCCCTGGCCTTTTCTCTCTCTTATTTTCAATTCAGATGCTGGACTGCAAGAGGCAGCAGCAGTACTCTGGCTGGTTTACAGCCCACTGCAAGAAGAAGAAAGCACTTACACCCTAGGTCTGGGACGTAGGATCTGAGTCTCCCAGGATTAACTATTCAAAGGCAAAGGTGGAAAGGCGTTTCTGCAGGACCTTTATCTCCCCATGCCTTGTTGGGCAACTTTGCTGATTTACAGTGGGCGCCTCACTTGCAGCTCAACACAAACAGAAAGAGTTCACAGAGCTGTTAAAATGAAGGAAGGCCCTTACTAAACCCCTGCAGACCCTCTTGCCTTCATCCTATAGATCTGGAGTGTTCAGTGTTTCCTTCTATGTCTCTGAAATGAAGAGACCAAATCAAAACGTTGGGACTATTTGAATCTCAAATTTGATTCAGATTTACCTCCTTTTACAAACATCTGTTTTAAACTTTAATGAGGCGAACTGTACCTTAGTGTGTGATTTGGAAAAGAACCAAGAAAAACAAGGTTTTGATTTTCAGTTCATTTAAACACCAGTCAGTCAAGAAACACCATCCTTCCAGCTAATTGAAATCAGACTGCAGGTTGCTGCTAATCTAAGGCTAGGGGCTGTGTGCTGTATTGTGTCCCTGTGTTGCCAATACGCAGACGCACAGTCCAGCAGCCACACTGAAATGAAGGAGCATAAGCAAAACACACAATGAGATTACTACAGTAAAACAAACAGGAAAAGAAAAATCACTGAAGTACTAGTGCCAGAATAATGCTAATGGAAACTTTTTCTAGCCAAAGCCTTAAGCACCTTGCAAACTGCTCAAAATCCAATATGAAGAGCCTGAAGCTTTTGGACTCTGTGATTGACTCTAAGGGCATGACTCCATGTTGCTGCAGTTGTGATTTCAATTAATTCTAGTAGCAACTGAGCTACCTTTATATGAGCTGCTACAGAGACCAATGGTAGACCTGCCACAGTGACAAGAAACGTAATGTGAGTTTATTTGCTTGTCCAAAATTTGGAAAGACTACTGCATAAATACATCCCGAGTTCAGACAGTTAGGCGAAGATATTTTCCACTTTCTACCTACCTTTGATTGGTTAAGGACATTGGTCTCTTACTTTAAAAAGTCTTTTTATTTCCCACTCTGAATTTGCCACATAACTGTGACAAGAAAAAGAAATAAGATATTTCATTATGATAATTAATGCAATGAGCCTGGTGAATTCATCATGATTGCTGTAAATGTCACTTCTTGGGCCCACAGTTTGTTCTCACCTTCTTTTTACCTTTCTTTTTCTTCTTTATTGTTTTGTTGAGGTTGATACCAGCACCCTTGGTGAGGATAAACTGAAAAATTTCCACTGTTCAGAAGCACAGTAGCTAGCAGGTCAAACAGTTCCTATAGATTTGAGGAGTCCCTGAGGATCTTTTAACACTAGAAGGAGAATTTTAAATTGAGATTTGAGTTGACTATGGCCTGGTTGAATATCAAAAGGACAGAACCAGTATCACCTTGTTTTTAGACAAAAGAAAATATGTGAGCATAACATTCAGGGCTCACTAACATAGATGTGGCAGAAATCTATTAAAAAGCATGAAAACTAATCTGGATTTGTCAGAATGAACAGGTGAAGATATTAGCTGTACATTCAGGAAGAACAAAACCAAGACAGAGAAAAACAGTTATAAAGGGTTTTTTTTTTGTGTGATAACAGGTAAATATTCTGGAGGAGGACTTTGCAGAAGGGCCAAGGAAGGCTACTTAGGGACTGGGATCCTTCTAAACTGTATCACTTCTCTAAGCCATGATATTTGAAAGGTACTGTTTAGCCTACAGACAAATTTATAATGTTGTGTCATGTTCATCAGTCAGACATAGAGGACATTGTAATTCTGTGAATAGTGATTCTCTTTCTTTCTTTCTTTCTTTCTTTCTTTCTTTCTTTCTTTCTTTCTTCTTTCTTTCTTCTTTCTTTCTTTCTTTCTTTCTTTCTTTCTTTCTTTCTTCTTTCTTTCTTTCTTTCTTTCTTTCTTCTTTCCTTCCTTCCTTCCTTCCTTATCTCTCTCGAACAACAACATCTTCTTTCTTCCTTTCTTCCTTTCTTCCTTCCTTTCTTCCTTTCTTCCTTTCTTCCTTTCTTCCTTTCTTCCTTTCTTCCTTCCTTCCTTCCTTCCTTCCTTCCTTCCTTCCTTCCTTCCTTCCTTCCTTCCTTCCTTCCTTCCTTCCTTCCTTCCTTCCTTCCTTCCTTCCTTCCTTCCTTCCTTCTTCCTTCCTTCCTTCCTTCCTTCCTTCCTTCCTTCCTTCCTTCCTTCCTTCCCTCCTTCCCTCCTTCCCTCCTTCCCTCCTTCCCTCCTTCCTTCCTTCCTTTCTTTCTTCCTTTCTTCCTTTCTTTCTTCCTTTTCTTTCTTTCTTTCTTCCTTTCTTTCTTCCTTTCTTCCTTTCTTTCTTCCTTTCTT